>CM061142.1:331050857-331650857 GCA_030789695.1 Scilla litardierei
TCTCGCTTCCATTAAAATCCTCTTCTAAATAGAGATTTAGGTGGTGAAACGTCGCTTCGATCCTCCAGGACGAAGTACTGACCGTTGTGGCTAATCCGAGGGCAAAGTTCAGAGATTACGGTGCCGCGTACGCAAGCGTAAGTCTCTACTTTATTATTCGATTCTAACGTCGTTGTTTTGACAGGATCCAACATTGGTATCAGAGCCATACGGGTTCGCCCCGGTCTAACCGTCGCCCCGGTCTCAACGATGAACGCGGCGTTGTCTCTTTCACGAATGAGTCTCCTTCCATTATGGATATGGTAGGAACGCATCGTGACGGAGAGAATCGCAATAGTTGTTCTTTTCATGTTAGGGTCTTCTGCCATTACGGATATGGCAGGAACTCTCCGTGACGGGAAGAACTTACCGTTCATATCGCCAAACTCGCGCTCCTCATGGATGCTGAGTCTCCATTCAATTGTGAATGTGAACTCTCTTCATGTAGAGGGTGAAGTTTGCGACCTTGAAAACGCGTTCTCTTCATTTTTTGGCACACGACCATTGAAGCAAAACCGTTTTCTCGACGAACGGGTGCCTCATCGGAGAAGACGATGGTGGTTATTCTCAACGAAGAAGATTATTTTTTTTGGTGCATGATCACCATGGCCATATGGGTTATGGAGGCAATGCATCCCCCCTCCCCACGCGGAGGGGGTTGGCTACGGCCAATAACAACCACGGCCACCCCTCCAACGGGGGTGTGCAGCCAACCCCATGCAAGGGGGTGGCCAGCCCTGGCCAGGGCGGCCCGGGCCGGCTGTGGCTGGCCAGGGCCAGGGGGCCCTGGCCGCGGCCAGGCCAGGGCCTGGCCGGGAGCCAGGGCCTGGCCAGGGCCCTGCCGGCCCTGACCGGGGGCCAAGGCCTGGCCAGGGGCCTGGCCGGCCCTGGCAGTGGCCAGGGCCAGGCCGAGGCCTGCCGGCCCTGGCTGAGGCTAGTGCCCGGCCATTGCCGGCCCCGGCCTCGGCCAGTGCCGAGCCCCAGTTAACACTGTATTTGGGGGGCTTGCATGAATGTGACATGCATGGCCAGCCCATACGGGGCCGACGGCAGTCGTCTGCGGCAAAATTCTCCTATAGGGGGGAAGCGTCTGGATCCATACGGGAGCCGGCGACGATGACTTGCACAAAAATCCCCTTAATGGGGATCCGGCCTTGGCACGGCTACGGCTCAATCCCGGCAATGGCCAGGGATTGCCGTATATTTCGCTAGTATCATAAGGGTACTAAGTTGAAATATCGCATTTTTTTTTGAAAAATACGTTTTTACAAAAACGCTTTTCCGTTGCGAAGTACTATAAGAGTACTATCGTTTGATAAGTGAGGGGGAAATATCGAAGGTTGTTCTAGATGGTGATTGGAATCGTAGAGACCTTTCCGATTCTAGAGCAACATCTTCAATATTTTTCGAAAGTAACTTATCAAATATAATAATATCATTCCAAGTGGGATATTTCAAGTGGGAGTGATATCTATGTATAAGAATTTTATGCAATGATTTTTGATCGAACCTTCGGTTTTTTGTCTTTTACAGCATTTTAAAGTTAAAATGTCTTCCGCTTCAAAGAACATCATCGCTGAGTTAAACAGAGGTGAAAAACTCAACGGCGATAATTACAAACTATGGTCCATCAAGATACAATACGTTCTAGAGGAGCAAGAAGTGCTCGGAACTCTGAAGAACGTAATGATTGAACCCGAGTTGGGCACTACGGCCCAACACAGACGAGACAAGGAAGCTTTTGATGCTTGGTCTCGGAAGAAAAAGATAGCTCGCATTATGTTATTGTCCAGTATGGCCGATGACATAATGCGCATCTTCCGAGAGCATGACCTAGCCATGGACATATTGTCCAAGCTTGAGGAGAAGTTTGGTGGCACCTCGGTGTCCAAACTTCGTTCCTTAACTATAAGATTTGATTCATACAAGAAACGTCCAGATAATTCCATGGGGAAACATCTGAGACATATGGCGAATCTAATCTCAGAGTTAAAGGAAGCAGGTCATGTGCTCACTGATGAGCAACAAATCCAAGCAGTCATACGTTCCCTGCCAAATGGGTGGGACCAAATGAAGATGCATCTCACTCATAATGAGAGCATCAAGAACTTCAGCGATGTTTCAAAGCACCTCGAGTTAGAGGAAGAGCGGCTTGCGGCTGCCAAGCCAAGTGCAGAAGTGCACATGGTTGCTAGTTCCTCACACGGGGGAAAGAAACGGAAAGATCGTTCGAAGTTTACTATTGAACGTAATAAGCAACCTGAGTCTACCAAGAAACCCAAACATAAGGGTGGGCACAAGAAATGGCACAAGAAGAAAGACTTGAAGAGGATCAAGTGCTTCAAGTGCAACAAGTTAGGTCACTATGCACGTTCTTGTACGGATGGAGGTGACAAGGTAACTTGTAATGCTAGTTACATATGTGTTTCTAGTTCAATATTTCTTGAAGAATCTAATCCATTTTGGATAATTGATTCAGGTGCCACCGACCACATAGCAAGGGACAGACGGTCCTTCGTGGAGTATCACCGGATACCCCAAGGAACAAAGTGGATATATGTAGGAAACAACACACGTATTGAAGTGAAAGGCATTGGGACTTGCAAGCTCGTCTTGGACAACGGTCGCACTATCTTACTACATGATGTCCTCTTCGCTCCAGATATTCGAAGGAATATTATATCTGTGGTCGTGTTAATGGGTCTTGGTTATAGTTGGTTTTTTCATGATTGTAAAGTGGACTTGTTTTGTAATAATTCTTTAACTGGTGTTGGGTATGTTTTTAAAGGATTTATTGTATTAAATACAATGTATGACTCCTCATTTTGTAATGAAAATTTCCTTGTTGCAAATTCTTCGACTTATGAGTCAGATATAATTTGTTGGCACGCAAGGCTTGGTCACATTGGACCAACGCGTATGGATAGACTTGCCAAACGTGGCCTTCTATCCAATGTTTCAAAGGTCGATATGTCAACCTGCGAACATTGCCTTGTAGGGAAATCTTGTCGCAAGCCGTTTGGAACCGGCACAAGGGCCGAGGTTCCATTACAGCTCATCCATTCGGACATATGTGGTCCGATGAATGCCAAGACAAGACGCGGGAAGTCCTATTTCATCACTTTTATTGATGACTTCACCCTATTCGGACATATCTATTTGATATCCCACAAAAGTGAAGCATTAACCTGCTTTAAAAACTATATGAGTTTGGTGAAAAATCAATTAGATCGCAAGATTAAGGTCTTGCGAACCGATAGAGGCGGTGAATATCAATCGGCAAGTTTTAAGGAACTTTGTGGTGAAAAAGGCATAGTTCATCAGGTAACTATGCCTTATACTCAAATGGTGTTGCAGAAAGGAGAAATAGGACTTTAATGGAAATGGTCCGTTCAATGATGGTGCAAGCTAACTTGCCAATCACCTTTTGGGGTGATGCATTATTGACGGCCGCTTTCATCTTAAACCGCGTACCCTCGAAATCAGTTAGCTCCACTCCTTATGAGTTATGGAACCAAAGGTCTCCTGACTTAAACATTTTAAAACCTTGGGGATGTGCATCCTACGCACATATTTCCTCCCATAAGTATGGCAAACTCGGGCCACGGGGAAGAAAATGTATCTTTATACGATACGCAGAAAACTCCAAAGGTTATGTTTTCATTGGTCCGGAAGACAATGGAGGTCTAATTGAATTTGAGTCGAGGAATGTCACTTTCTTGGAAAACGAGTTTCCAAGACAGGGCGAGATAAGTCAGGACTTATCTCTATTTGAGATTAATGATCAAGAAGGATTACCTCATTCGAGTGGGAGAATTCTTGGTGAAGACGAAAATACGTTTCAAACTTCACCAATGGATGATATGAATGACACGAAACCTATTCCATACGGGAATAATGATCCAAGTGGGAGCATTTCTAACGACATTCCAAGTGGGAGTGATGTTAGAATTGATCTAAATTCGAGTCAACAAGGACTTGAAGAATCTCAAATACGACGTAGTAGTCGTACAAGGTTGGCTCCTCTATGATTTGAGGATGAATTTTCGCAAACCTTTATGACTTTACTACAAGATGATGACGAGCCTGATACTTTCAAACAGGCCGTATCAGGCCATGCGAAAGACAAATGGATGGAAGCGATGAAGGAGGAGTTGGAATCCATGAAAGTTAACCAAGTCTGGGACTTAGTTGACTTACCCGGAGGACATAGAGCTATTGGGAACAAATGGGTTCTCAAGATCAAGCATAAGGCTGATGGCTCTATAGACAGATATAAAGCTCGCCTTGTCGCGAAAGGTTTTACGCAACAGGAAGGGATAGACTACGAAGAGACCTTCTCACATGTTGTTCGTTTTACCTCGATTCGCCTGATTCTGGCTATGGTAGCTTGCTTAGACCTCAAATTACATCAGATGGATGTAAAGACTGCCTTTCTCAATGGAGAATTGGATGAGGAGATCTATATGGAACAACCAACAGGGTTTGTAAAAGAAGGAAACGAACATAAGGTTTGTAAACTTCGTAAGTCCATATATGGTCTTAAACAATCCTCAAGGCAATGGTATATACAATTTCAAGAAGTTGTCTTATCAAATGGTTTTTCCATGCTTGATGAAGATAACTGTGTATATATCAAGAGGATTAAGAGCAAGTACGTTATTATGTCTCTATATGTAGATGACAATTTAATAGCCGGAAATGACAAGGGCTTTGTGATGGATATCAAGGCTTGGCTTTCATCAGTTTTTGAGATGAAAGACATGGGAGAAGCCGCATATATCCTTGGAGTTAAGATTTCAAGGAATCGTTCGAAGAAACTTCTTTCTCTTTCACAAGAGACTTGCATAAAGAAGGTTCTAGAACGTTTTAATATGCAGGACTGCAAGTCCATTGATACTCCTATAAGCAAATACGATAATTTATGTCTGAAATCGTGTCCAAAGAACCAAAAGGAAAAGGAAATTATGGAAAAAGTTCCATATTCCAGTGCAGTTGGTAGTCTTATGTACGCTATGATGTGTACAAGACCGGACATCTGTTTTGCCGTTGGAATGGTAAGTCGTTACCAATCCAATCCAGGGCAAGTACACTGGAAAGCGGTTAAGAGGATAATGTGGTATCTTAAAGGAACTGCGGACTATGCTTTATGCTATCAAGGAGATGCCTTGAGGCTCGAAGGCTACACTGATGCTGATTGGGCGGGTGATATCGATGAGCGACGATCGACCTCAGGATATGTTTTTATACTAGGATCTGGTGCAATATCCTGGAGTAGCAAGAAATAATCCTGCATCACACTTTCAACTATGGAAGCCGAGTTTGTAGCATTTAGCATGGCAGTCCAAGAGGCTGTTTGGCTTAGAAAATTCTTAGACAGGCTAATTGATGCAAGTGACTCAGGTGCTGTACCAATACACAGTGACAGTCAAGCAGCTATAGCCTATGTCAAAGATCCAAAATTCCATTGTAAGACCAAACACATTGAAATCCGCTACAAATTTGCAAAAGACTATGATAAGACCAAGAAGGTAGACATAAGGTACATATCTACGCATGAGATGATAGCGGATCCTCTTACGAAGGCGATCCCCAGAGATGTGTTTTACAAACACTTATCATCTCAAGGATTGCGTAAGAGCTGAGTTGTACCAATGTAAATTCCCATGTCTGTAAAAGATCAAAATTTAATAAAAGAATAAGTTCTTTTCAACATTGCATATGAGTTTCTAAGAAATGTTTGTGTACATTTTAAAATCTCAGCTATATTTTCTAGTATGTCGGACAGATTGAGGTTGGCTCTCTCACATGAGCAACCGCCTTTATTATATCAGACGGATAAAATAAAGATGAGACCTGTTTAAAGTCAAAATCGTCAGACGGATGATTTAGAGTCATGACTTAAACAAAATGGTCGTATGAAAGATCTGCATCATATGGATGCTTACAAAAGATCTAATAGGATTCTTAAATCCTATCTGTCTTATGCGGGATGTGGGTCCAGAAGATTATTTGAGTAGTAAAATGGACTCAAAATCAGACATTGTGGTGTCTGATCATCATCCTTACAACATCATTAAGACATACGCTCCCTGGGAAAGGAGTGATGTTGTAATACGTATTCATACTACGTATGCATTTGACCATTGGGTTAGAATAGTAATTGTGTTTACTATTATGTGAGACCCAAAGACCACATGGGTCTTAACTCGTTACCCTTATGGACTCTAATTGGTTCCTTTAGATTTGACTGGGTGATTGCTATCTTAGCATGTTGCTTATGGACTATGGTCAATTCGGTCCGGCGGGGCATGTTAGAAAAGCAAGTCAAGTCAAGATCGAAAGGATCGCAAGAAGAGGAAGATTAATTTCATATTCACATTTGGACTTTAGAGATTCAAAGCTGGCCAGCCAATTGTAATCCAGATGGGATTCAATTGTTGAATATAAAGTATAAGAAATGTGAAGAAATAATCTAGGGTAAAGCATGCGTTGATCTACTCAACTTTGCACCTCGAGGAGTGTTGTGTATCTCTAACAAGTGCACAACAGCGGACTCTATGCGCATGACGGTCACACGGCCTATTTCTCGGTATGATAAACAGAAGAGTTAAAGGAAAGATGTTTCCTTACAATCCCCTCAAGTGTGAGTGGGAGATGTTGGATATGGACGACATGAATACACACATGAGGGGATGTAAGAGGGTATACGGACCTCAGATGTCGCGTGCACGAAAGCGTGCACGAAGGGAACCTTTTCTCATGTGAAAAGGACCACTTGATAAGTGGAAAAAGTCACTTTATAAGTGCATAAAGGCATTCGATAAGTGAATGAAGAAGAGGATAAGTAAAAGGGCTAATATAGGCTAATAAGCTTATAAGTAGTTATTTCCTACAATAACTACCCCTAAAGCCTATAAATAGGACCCAAGGGTATGCCTTTTACACCAATCTAAACATGCCATAAGTTTGCATAAGGCAACTTGTGTTCTTCTTCTCCCTTCCATTAAAATCCTCTTCTAAATAGAGATTTAGGCGGTGAAACGCTGCTTCGATCCTCCGTGATGAAGTACTGACCGTTGTGGCTAATCCGAGGGCAAAGTTCAGAGATTACAGTGTCGCGTATGCAAGCGTAAGTCTCTACTTTATTATTCGATCCTAACGTCGTTGTTTTGACAGGATCCAACACAACTCCTCCTCAACAACAGGGCCGCCTCCTCAGCAACAATAGTATGGGTTTAGGCCATCTCGGCCTTATAGACTGTCGGGATACACCAACTGCCTGCCACAGAAACAATACCAACCGGTGGCCCCGAGACCCAATTTAGATGTGACCATGGATGCCTTCATTAGTGGGCAAACGAAGATCAATAGTGAGAACACGGTACAATTTAGGAATCTTAATGCCTCATTGACGAGCTAAAGGCCCAAATGTCATAACTCATGAAGACTCAAGGGAGATTACCTTCTCAGCCTAAGCCTAATCCTAGAGCCCAAGTCAACGCAGTAGTCACAGTCACCACGAGGGGAGGAAAGATTACCGACAATGTCATGGTACAGTTTCTACCAAGGTGAGCCAAAAACCAACCACTCATATGCAAGATGGAGACACTACAATTTTGGCCCCTATTGTGGCAAAGGACATAGAGCAAGCTGCAATTGAACCCAATGCTATTGGCAAGAGGGAGGCTTCGCCTTCCAAATTCACTACTACCACCACGGCACCGGTGGACACTATTACTTCCAACAAGTCCATTCCAAAGGATGCCGCTAGAAATAAGGCAAGCCGACCTCCACCTCCATATCCTCAAAGGTTGGCCATGGCAAAGTTAGAGAAGAAATATGCCAAGTTCTCCGAGCTTCTCAAGGAAATCCAATTGAACATCCCCTTTATGGACGCGATCACAGAACTCCCCACCTATGCTAAGTTCATGAAGGATCTTATTATGTGGAATCATAAGCAAGAAGAAGTGAAGCTCTTGAAAATTCCACCTCTGTTATCAAGAAACATCTACCAAAGAAGTTACCGGATCCCGGGAGTTTCACGGTTCTGTGCTCCGTAGGCGGTACCCCTATTAGCAAAGCATTGATCGACTTGGAAGCGAGCATTAGTTTGATGACACTCTCTATTTTTCAAAGGCTAAATACTGGGACGAAACTTGAGTCGACTGCCATGAGTATCCAATTAGTGGACCATTCTATAACCTATCCAGTAAGCATCGCCTGCAAAATCATATTGCAAATACCACCTGGGCTAAGCGTGCCGGTAGATTTTGTAATTATGGACATGCCGGAGAAAGGTAGTTCTCAAATTATATTGGGACGTCCATTCTTGGCGACCACCGGGGACTTGATCGCCATCCATGAGGGACGTTGTCTTTGAATGTGGGCAACATTGAGGTCGAGTTTCGCTTGGCAAAGCCTATGAAGGAATGCCCAGTGCCGGAAGATGCAAACTACCTTGATCTCTTGGAGGACAAACACACAAATGATTAGGTCATAGAGGAGATGTCCAAAGACCCCATGAATATGAGCTTAGACGATGACATCGACGTCGTATATCATAAGGCAGTGGCTGCCTACTTATGAGTACTTGACGAGGAGCCCCCGGATACACCATCGCTTGATCAACAACCGATGGCTACTATCTTCTTGGCCGCTGAGGGCCAACATGGAGAGGCGCGCCAAATTCCACCGCATGGAATCATTGGGAAACATGACGGGCACATTTTATATGCGCCCAACATTCTTGATCGTCGCTGAAAATCTTGAGGGAGTCGAGCTTACGACTTAAAACAAGCGCTTTTCGGGAGGTAACCCGATATCTTTCTTTAGTTTTATCTTCCTTTTTATTTTTTTATTTTTTTATTCAAAAACCAAAATAAAAATGTTTTTAATTCTAGAAAATACAAAAATATAAAAATTTGATGAGTTCTTCCTTCTACAGGTTGAACAATGAAGAGAGCACGCCAAACGATGAAAAGAAAGAGAAGGAACCAAGAGGAGAATATGATAGAGCCACACATAGCCTGGAGCTACGGGAGAGGCTACTCGACTGAGTAGCTACCCTACTCAGTCGAGCTACAGAGAGCTGGAAAAAGAAGCCAAAAAGTGGCTCTGAAAATCAATTGCGACTCGACTGAGTAGCTGCCTACTCGGTCGAGCTACAGTCAGAGCTCTGGGAGGCCAAAAAGAGCACTATGTTTCTAATTCGATGCAACAGAGTGGCTTCCCTACTCGGTCGAGCTACAGTCGGAGTCCAAAAGAGGTCGAAAAGAGCACTCTGTTTCTAATTCAACTCGACCGAGCAGGTACCCTGCTCGGTCAAGCTATAAACAGAGTCCAAAAGTGCTAAAAGGGTCTCTGGAAAGCTTAATGGACTCGACCGAGTAACTATCCAGCTCGGTCGAGCTACGAAGGGATCAAAAGAGCTGAAAATCAACATTCTGTTTCAATTTAGCTCGACAGAGCTGAGTAAGCAGCTCGGTCAAGTGCTAGGGCATGAATCTGGGGTTTAAATTTAATTTTTTATATCTTCCTAGCTCGACTGAGGAGCTATCGCTGCTCGATCAAGCAGCTGTTAGTCAGGGGGCCCATAACTGAACCAAGTCCAGCCCATATAAAATCGACTCGGGCCCCTAACCTAATCCTGCACTAAATCAAGACACCCCCCAATTCGCCCGAGCTCTCCCCTTAAATCCCTGCTCATTCCGATCGAAGCGCGTCTACCTTCGCCACCTACGCCACCCGAGCGACAGTGCCGCCCTGCTCGGTCCGCCCTCCTTCTCCTCTCTCTCCACTCCGCTTTCACCTCTCTCTCTCCCTACCTCTCCCTCTCTCTCCAGATACGCTGTACCACTGCCACCCCCGCTCGATCCGACGTTTCGTTGGACCGCATCTGCCTCCGTCGCTTGCACCACCCGAGCACCGTCGCCGCCATCCCACTTCTCTCCACCCGTCTTTCTTCTCCTCTGCCTCTCTCTCTCTCTCTCTCTCTCTCTCTCTCTCTCTCTCTCTCTCTCTCTCTCTCTCTCTCTCTCTCTCTCTCCCCCCCCATCTAAGCCCTAACCCCTCACAGCCCCCACTCGTTTCGATTGGAGCGGCGGAGCACCGCTGCGCTCAGCCCAAGCGACATCGGCGACTCAAGCTCGACCCGACCCTATCTAATTCTTCCACATTTTCCACCTCAGCCACCTCTTCCACCTTCTCTCTATCTCCCCCTCTTCCACCTTCCGAACCCAACCCCATTTCCAATTTTTCCTAATTATGATCCCCAAACCCAATTAAATTCCTCAATGGCCTACTGATATTATTTTCTTGTCCTATTACAGGTACATTTGGAGCTCTTTGAGGAGGAGCTTGGTTCGGGATAGCTTGGGGGATCGTCTTGGTCGAGAGCACGCATGTGCACGCGCTTTTATTTTTGTAGTGACGATCGGTTTCGGTATATTCACTCCACCTCTTATTTTACATTGCCGTACGTCATCTGCATCATCATTTGCATGATGCATCCTCACCTTAGGCCGAGGAAGCCTCCGCCGAAGAAGAGGAAGGACACCACGGATGCCTCTTCTTCTAGGCAGTCATGACACCACCACCGCTCACCCACACCTATGGACTACTGGGTGGACTCCATGTCCTCCACGTCCTCCCTATCTCAATCACCATCTCCCACGCCTCTAGCGATAGAGACCGCACTTACATCCACTACACCCATTCCTACTCATACCACTCCCGCCGCTCCATACTGTCACGCCCCGCTTCCTACTATACTTGGGAGCGAAGACGCGAGTGGGTCCGCATGTGCTTAAAGCAAAGAAGAGATACTATTATTTCTTTCTTCTTTGACTTAAACACAATAAATTTATATTAACAGGTTTCTTGCATCCGAGTATTATCAGAATAGCATAAATATTTAATTCACTTTTATTCCAGAGCTTCAAAACAAGTACACAAAGTAGTTAGGCCAATTTATTGGAATGCAAACACACCTACAAGATAACAAGTACAACTAATAAAATAAGACTGAGAGCGGCTCTCTCTCTATTCTTCGGCAGGGAGGACCTCAGCGTCCTCGTAACTCTGGTCAACAGGATCGTTCTTCAAGATGAGATCCTCAGAAGCGGGATCCTCAATGTAATCAGTCTCTAAACCTAACATATATTTCACAATTGCATTGAAATATATGTCAGCGAATAGCTCGGCAAAGTATTTAAAGTAATGAAATAAGAAACAACTTGGAAAAGAACAAAAGAGCTTAGTACACATTTATGAATAATGAGTGCAAAAAGTAAAGTACAAGCATGAATGAATTGCAGTTCAAAAAGTAAAGCAGTTGTATATTGAGTATTCAATTGTTTGTGCTCGTGATAAGTCCATGTCCGAGTTGGTAGTATGTTCTTGATGCACCATATCATCGGGTGTTTACCGTGACGTTTCTTGCCATCCCTAACCTGGAAAATATCCAAGATGCTTGCCTCCATTGGTGTGGTACGGAGGTAGCCGTAACATGGTCAAGCTACATCTATGAACCCTACTACTATGGACCAACCGCACCCAAGTGTCATAACCAGTCACCGACTAGTTTCCTTTCCATCTGTAATCGATGGTTTCTCATTATGTTTCAATGGTTGTGTCCTACCCTCTGTTCCGTTTTGTTTGATTTGATGACAAGTAAAGAATAAGTGATTCTTTTACCAAAGATGCATTAACATGAAATGTCCATTTTAATCAGTTGCAGCAGGTATAGTAAGAGCATGTTGTTCAGTTACTAAGTTTGACGAGCATGTTCAAAATAAAGTTTTGGCATCAGATTAAGCAGTTTGTCCCAAATTCACTTACAAATAAATACTTGCCTGGAGGCGATGGTGAATGTCCCGGTGATCGCAACGGAAGGCGTGATTTATCTGTAACGTAAAGATCCGCATATGAGACTACTAGTTTTACGCTAGCAAAATCATATTAACTTATAAACTAACATTATAGAACTAATGTTATAACTAACATTATTAACCAACTTACTAATATTATTAACCTAATAACAAAACATCAAATTACTAACATCATTTATATTACTACTAATATTATGTTACCATTACTAATTGTATTATAATATATTTACTAACCTATATGTTTTGTACAAACATACTTACTGAACTAACATACAGATTCTTTAACAACTAACAGGTTTGATTTAACATTATTAAAGAAACTAACATGCTAACAAAACTATTACAAACAACTTAATAGTACTAACATTATTTATATTAAAACCATACTAATACTAATCTATTGATATTTTACAAGTAATTATTAAACTAACAATCCATAGATTCTAACAAGACTATACTAGCAAGACTAATTAACATTATTTATACCTAACTAATATATTATATACTAACATTATTTAACATGCTGTTTATATACTAACAATAACAACTAATATATATACTGTAACGGTCGGTTTCCGATCGTAGGTTCTTCGTGCACGTGTGCTTGACCGTGCACGTATTTATTTTAGAATTTGTTTGTTTCCAAACCCTATCGTGTGATATGTCGTTGTGACCCTCTCTGAGAGTACTACATTTGTCGTGTTGACTTGCAACGTCAATTCACGGGCCGTTCGCCCACGATTGGACCTTTTCTGAGAAGACGTCGCGTATCGCACTTTTGACTTGAGGCGTTTTTATTTTTAATTTTGTTTCCCGACATCGAAATTGTAATCCGTCTCTTCCGACTTCTTGCTCTTGTCGCCCCGGTCGCCCCGGTATTTTTCTTATAATTTTTGGGCACCGTTTGACCCTTGTGCACCAGTAGAGCCAGTTAATTACAAGTTTGCCCTAACTATTTAACCCTAATTAACCCTAAACCTAGCTAGGTGGCAGCCCCCTCACGTGTACCCCCTTCTAGTCACGTGGGCCCCACCCCTACTTAAGAAACTAGGGCTCCTAGTTTTTTCACAGCCGCAACAAATCTCTCCAAGCGCCGGCCCTAGAATCACCATAACTCACGCAAGCCCCCTTCATCTCCTACCTGAGCCGTCGCCGGAGCTCCTAGTCACCGCCGACCATCTCCACCAACGACCCCCGACTCCCCTCTCTCGCTTCTGCCGCCCGTCGCCGCCGGAAACCGCCGCGAAGCGCCGGAAATCGCACAGCAGCCGCAGCAGCCCGCGACGGCCGCCGCCGCCGCTGCCGCCGCCGCCGGTGCCTCCTCTCCACCGCCGTGAACCCCCCTCTGCCCCCTCTCGCCGTTGACAGCGACCCCAGGCCGCGATACTCTCTGAAACAGCGAGTTCTTCCGCTGTTTTGCGTGTTTGGCGTTGTACCGACGCGCCGCCGAGATCTCGCCGCCTCTCCTCGCTGTTGGTGCTCTCCGACAGTCTCCTTCACCTTCTGGGGGTACTCATCAACATCCCGGACTCTTCCTACGACTCCCGACGTCGTAGGCGTTGGGTGCGACGAACCGTTCATCTCGGTTGCCGTTGCAAGTTCTCCGGAAGCCGTAGTACGCCTACTCGACGCGCTGCTCGCTGTTCACGCGTCCCGTCCGCTGCCCGGAACGTGTCTGGCTACGCTGCCCGTAGCCGAGACACCGCTAGGAGACGATCCGTAGCCGTGCCAGTCAGATCGGTCGCCGTTCAGACACTACGTCCGCTCTACCCCAGACTCCGGACAGGTTGGTTCCCCTATCTCGTAGCAAAACCCCCACAGTAGCAAAACTGAGAACCTAAGTAAAACTGGCAACTTAACTCACTAAATTTAATTTCTGCTCTCTTAAATCGATGTATAACCGTAGACCGACGTTGGACTTTTTGACTGTGCACATAGGATAGAATCGTCGGATAAGCTGATCGGACAACTTGACTCGTGACGGTTAGGGTAGCCACGTCCAACTTAGAAATGAACCTAAATAGGATTCGACGAAAATCGCGACTTGACACCGTCGCCGTGATCTCTTTTCAGACGGACTACCGCGGACGCGACGACCGGACGAGACGCCCCGGACAGACGACGCACCCGCTGTTTCAGGCAAGTGTACCCACTTGCGATTTGACTGTGCTTTAGTTCTAGTTTGTAGAACTGTTAGTTGTGTGTGATGAGAACCGGACGTGAAATGATAGCGTCCGGGACGACCCGTGACGGCTCAGACTTGACGACGAAGTCTGAGCCTGACAACAATGAATTGCTGACAACATAGGACTATCTTGTGTGTGCGTGCGTGTGGACACCCTAGAATAACTTTCCCTACACTTGTCGTGTCGTGTCCTGTCACACAAAAAGCCTTCGGGCGTTTCGGATGCTTCCCTCCGCGGAAGTGATCCCCGTGATACAAAAAAGCCTTCGGGCGTTTCGGATGCTCTCCATGCGAGAGTGATCCCCGTGACTGTTATACAAAAAGCCTGCGGGCGTTTCGGATGCTCTCCATGCGAGAGTGATCCCCGTGACTGTTATACAAAAAGCCTGCGGGCGTTTCGGATGCTTCCCTCCGCGGAAGTGATCCCTGTGACCAAAAAGCCTTCGGGCGTTTCGGATGTTTCCCTAGCGGAAATGATCCCCGTGAATCTTGTCCTGAGTTCCTGGGTTGGGGTTGGGTTGAGCGTGCGCACGGCAAGAGGGTCTGATCCCCCTCGAACCGTAAGGCGTGAACCCTTTCGTGTCTTGTCATGTCCCGTCTTGTCTTGTCCCGTCTTGTCTTGTCCCGTCGTGTCTTGTCCTGTCCGTCATGTCCCGTCTTGTCCTGACACCTGTAGGTTAGTCCCGTAGTCGGTAGCACACGCTACGTCTACTGTTTGCTTCGTTTACTTTTCTTGCTACGCTACTTTTCGCTACTCAGTGATAACCCCAGCATGTTAAAACAACCAGTAAATCATTGTTAAAAGTTGATACACTTGCAGTAGAGTCTGACAGTTTGTGTAGACTTTGCCTGACGTACAGTTCCCTTCTGTTGGTGCTGTACGTCAGGTGTGGAGCCAGAGTACGAGGAGTACGAGGCGGACTTGCCAGCTGACCCAGAGCCGGAGGACGTTGATCCGGAGTACGACCCGGAGGAGGACCAGAGTTAGGGGCCTCGTGTTGCTGATCCAGATTTCTGTTCCAGTTTAGATTGGGTGGGTAGCACCTGTTGCTTTCTTGTTTAGGTTGGGTGCTTGCACCGTTAGTTTCCCTTTCAGCAGTTGTAGCCGTTTACGGCATTTTTAGACTCTCAGTACTTGATGATGAATTTTGGAATAAAATGAAATGTTTTCTTTCTGTACTTTTGTTATTTCGTACTAACTTGCAGGGACCTGTACCTTCGCTATGGAAAACTACAGACGCTTATTGGGTCTGGGCTCTTGCCCCGGCCTAAGCGGGCCTTAGTCACGCTTCGCCTCCGTGTTTTTGGGAAGCGGGGCGTGACAGGTTTTAGTGGTGGCCCATGCAGGTCCCCTCTTCTGCGAGTACGAAATAATTGAAGTATTAAATTTCATTTTATTATTATTATCCTCCAGAAATTGTAAGAGTCTAAACCGTGTCTTTTTGTCAATAGGATGGCAGGACGACGCGTTACCCGATCGGGGAGCTCTGGAGATGGGATTCAGGAAGACCAGGGCGGAGACTTCCGTCAGGTTCTGGGCGTGATGAGAGAGATGCTGGAGGTGCAGCATCAGTTGGTTCAGCAGTCCCAGCGTGCTGCCCAAGCTGCTCCAGTTGCACCACCGCCACCTCCACCTGCCCCTCGAGCTGCTCCAGGAGTGAAGCAGTTCAACGAGCTCCAGCCAAAGACTTTTTCAGGGAAGGAGGGACCACTAGCTGCCGACGAGTGGATCCAGAGCACGGAGGAGAAATTAGTTGCTGCGAAGATTCAAGACGATACCCGAGTGGAGATAGCGAAGATGCAGCTGACGGAAAATGCGAGGAACTGGTGGCGCCTTGAGGAGAGGCGTCTGGTGAAGCCAGTGGATTGGAAGACCTTCAGGTCTATGTTCAGGACGAAGTACTTCACCAAGACGACTAGGAGGGAGCTGCTGAGCAAGTTTATAGATCTGAAGCAGGAGAACATGACCGTCGAGGAGTATGAGGCGGAGTTTGAGATGCTGAGTCGCTTTGCTCCGCATATGGTGAAGAAGGAGGAGAAGCGAGCTGATCGCTTCCGTCAGGGACTGCGTCCGAAGATTCAGGCTTCTATGTCTTCGGCGAGTTTCACGACTATGAGGGAGGTGCTGGATGCTGCGAAGAATTATGAGCTTATTTCACTCCTACCTGACCCTCCAGCTGATAAGGGGAAGCGTCCTATGGAGCAGTACCGGCCACCTGCTAGGCCGGCGATGAGGCCAGTTCAGACAGTACCGTTTAAGAGGCCTGGAGCACCCATTCAGAGTCAGAGCAAGGGACCGTGTCATTACTGTGGGAAGCTGGGGCATGTTCAGAAGGATTGTCGGAAGAGGATGGGACTGTGCCTAGTTTGCGGAGATGCTTCGCATGCTGCGAAGGACTGTCCGAGAGCCCGTCATGCCGTAGTTGGAGCGCCAGCCCCGCTGTAGATGAGAGCACCCGCTCCAGTTCAGAGAGGACCTGCCGTTCGTAGACCACCTTTACCGCCACAGAGGCAGGTGTTTCAGAGAGCAGCGCAGCCCCAGAGGCCGGCGTATACCATGACAGCTGCTGAGACTGAGGAGCTGGATGGAGTCATTGCAGGTAACTCCTTAATTCTAGTCTTTCATTTCATAGTTTAGCTTTAAATTGTTAGTCTTGTTTGCCTGACTTGTTTGTTAGAATAGCTTGGTTTGACCGTAGTTTCCTTTTAATATCTTAGGCACCATTCTAGTGTTTTCTCACCCGGGCCTGGCCTTGTTCGACTCCGGTGCATCCATGTGCATCTTATCCCGGAGATTCGTGACAAGACACTCCATTCCCACCCATACACTTCCCAAGTGTTGGGACATCACCACGGGGAACGGAGTGGTGACAGTAAACTTGGGATGTAGATCGATTCCTTTGGTGGTCAGTGGACACGAGCTCTTTGCAGATTTCATTGTCCACGACCTGCCCCACTTCGATGTCGTTCTTGGCATCGATTGGTTGGGAGATTTCCATGCCTCGATCGATTGTCGCAGCAAGAGAGTGGTGTTCCGGATTCCAGGCCATCCGGAGTTCGAGTTCCGTAGCAGAGACGAGTCGCTTGGGCCCATCAGATTTCGGGCCAAGCGGGAGGTACCGATTGTTCCAGCCATGCAGATGGAGATGGAGATCGAGCGACCAGCAGTCGTCAGAGACTTCGACGACGTCTTCCCGGAGGATATCTCAGGTTTGCCACCCGACAGAGCTTTAGAGTTTGGAATTGATCTTATGCCGGGAGCGCAACCGATATCGAAGGCGCCGTACCGTATGGCTCCCGCTGAGCTCGAGGAGCTGCGGAAGCAGTTGGATGAGTTGTTGCAGAAGGGTTTCATCCACCCTAGTGTGTCACCGTGGGGTGCACCAGTTTTGCTCGTAAAGAAGAAGGATGGGTCCCGCAGGATGTGCGTGGACTATCGAGGATTGAATGCTGTCACCGTGAAGAATAAGTATCCGCTGCCGCGCATCGCCGATATCTTTGACCAGCTTGGAGGTTCGAGAGTCTTCTCGAAGTTGGACTTGAGGAGTGGATACCACCAATTGAGGGTGAAGAAGGACGATGTTCAGAAGACGGCTTTCCGGACGAAGTACGGACATTATGAGTTCGTGGTCATGCCGTTTGGCGTGACCAATGCGCCGGCTGTGTTCATGAACTTGATGAATTTAATATTCTACGACTTCCTGGACAAGTTTGTTGTCATCTTCATCGATGACATTCTTATTTATTCGAAGTCTGAGGAGGAGCACAGCTGTCATCTGAGGACAGTGCTGGAGACGCTGAGGAGACATAAGCTTTATGCCAAGTATAGCAAGTGCGAGTTCTGGCTGGACAGAGTCGCATTCCTGGGACACGTGGTGTCCGGTGATGGCATATCTGTAGATCCGGAGAAGGTCAGAGCAGTCAGAGATTGGCCGACTCCGCAGTCAGCATCAGACATCAGGAGTTTTCTGGGATTAGCGGGCTATTATCGGCGATTCATCAAGGATTTCTCGAAGATTGCGGAGCCGATGACGAAGCTGACAAGGAAAGATGTGGATTTCATCTGGTCAGATGCTTGTGAGGAGGCCTTCAGTATCTTGAAGGCGAGATTGACCACGGCACCGGTGTTGGCAGTACCGGATCGAAGCGGAGGCTTCGAGGTTTATTGTGATGCATCAGGGAAGGGCCTGGGATGCGTCTTGCATCAGCATGGCCACGTAGTCGCGTACGCTTCTCGTCAGTTGAGGACTCATGAGAAGAATTACCCGACGCACGATCTGGAGTTGGCAGCAGTGATTTTCGCACTGAAGATTTGGAGGCACTTCTTGCTAGGTGAGAGTGTGAAGATTTTCACCGATCACAAGAGCTTGAAGTACATCTTTACGCAGAAGGAGCTCAACATGCGGCAGAGGCGATGGTTAGAGCTCATGGCTGACTACGAGATTGATTTGCAGTATCATCCGGGGAAGGTGAACGTAGTGCCAGATGCCTTGAGTAGACTTCCTACTGCGATGATGCTTGTAGCCGATTGGAGGATTCAGCAGGAGCTGAGGAAGATGGATTTGGAGGTTGTCCTACCTGGTGTAGTTCATTCATTCATGAATCTGCAGATTCAGTCCACAATCGTGGATCGGATCAAGGCAGCTCAGGCAGGAGATCCGAAGCTGCAGAGGATCAGGAGGCAAGTTGAAGCTGGACTACGGACGGAGTTCGTGATTCATGAGGATGGTTCGCTGCGGTACGGCAGTAGACTCTGTGTACCTGCAGGTGATGTTCGCGAGGAGCTGTTGAGCGAGGCTCATAGCTCGCCATATTCTATACATCCTGGAGGCACCAAGATGTATAAGGACCTCCGTCTGAATTATTGGTGGATTGGCATGAAGAGGAGTGTGGCACGGAGCGTTGCCAAGTGCCTGATATGCCAACAGGTGAAGGCTGAGCACCATCGTACTGCCGGGTTGCTGCAACCGCTTCCTATTCCGGAGTGGAAGTGGCAACATATTACGATGGACTTCGTGACTGGTTTACCTCGGACCCCGAGGCAGAACGACGCAGTTTGGGTGATCGTGGATCGATTGACCAAGTCTGCGCATTTTATCCCTTTCCGAGTGGGCCAGTCTACGGAAGCTTTGGCGAGGAAATATCTGGAGGTAAAATTTCGTTTCTACTTTTACTTCCACTTTGATTTTCTCTTTGAAATGGTCGTAATGTAGATCGTGTACGTGCAGGAGATTGTACGCTTACATGGAGTCCCTGTGAGCATTGTGTCTGACCGAGACACGAGGTTCACATCTCAGTTCTGGAGAAGTCTGCAGGAGAATTTGGGTACGAGTCTGAGCTTCAGCACGGCGTACCACCCGCAGACTGATGGCCAGTCCGAGAGGACTATTCAGATCCTGGAGGATATGCTGCGAGCTTGTACGCTCGATTTGAAGGGTTCCTGGGAGGACCATCTTCACTTGGTGGAGTTTTCATATAACAACAGCTACCAGGCGAGCATTGGCATGGCGCCGTTTGCTGCCTTATATGGAAGGAAATGTCGATCGCCACTGAGCTGGGATGACATCGGAGATCGGGAGCTGTTGGGTCCGGAGATGATAGTTGAAGCTGTGGATGTCGTGAGAGACATCAGGGAGAAGCTTAGAGTTGCACAGGATCGCTTCAAGCATTGGGCAGATGCCAAGAGGAGACCTTTGGAGTTTCAGCCTGGTGATCACGTCTTCCTGAAGATTTCTCCGAACCGCGGAGTCATTCGTTTCGGGAAGAAAGGAAAGCTGAGCCCGAGGTATATTGGGCCGTTTGATGTGCTAGAGCGTGTGGGAGCAGTGGCCTATCGCCTTGCTCTGCCACCATCTTTGGAGGGTGTTCATGACGTATTCCACGTATCTCAGTTACGTCGGTACGTCAGTGATCCATCGCACACTGTTGACTTCTCAGAGATTACAATTCGCCCGGATCTTACATATGACCAACAGCCCGTGCAGATTTTGGACCGTCGACAGAAACAGTTGAGGAATAAGGTAGTCGACCTGGTGAGAGTGATGTGGCGTCACGGATCACCTGGAGAGTCCACCTGGGAGCGTGAGGATGATATGAGGGAGCGCTTTCCGCATCTTTTCCCGGGTGATGCTTGATGTTGATTCCGAGGACGGAATCATTTCTGAGTTGGGGAGGATGTAACGGTCGGTTTCCGATCGTAGGTTCTTCGTGCACGTGTGCTTGACCGTGCACGTATTTATTTTAGAATTTGTTTGTTTCCAAACCCTATCGTGTGATATGTCGTTGTGACCCTCTCTGAGAGTACTACATTTGTCGTGTTGACTTGCAACGTCAATTCACGGGCCGTTCGCCCACGATTGGACCTTTTCTGAGAAGACGTCGCGTATCGCACTTTTGACTTGAGGCGTTTTTATTTTTAATTTTGTTTCCCGACATCGAAATTGTAATCCGTCTCTTCCGACTTCTTGCTCTTGTCGCCCCGGTCGCCCCGGTATTTTTCTTATAATTTTTGGGCACCGTTTGACCCTTGTGCACCAGTAGAGCCAGTTAATTACAAGTTTGCCCTAACTATTTAACCCTAATTAACCCTAAACCTAGCTAGGTGGCAGCCCCCTCACGTGTACCCCCTTCTAGTCACGTGGGCCCCACCCCTACTTAAGAAACTAGGGCTCCTAGTTTTTTCACAGCCGCAACAAATCTCTCCAAGCGCCGGCCCTAGAATCACCATAACTCACGCAAGCCCCCTTCATCTCCTACCTGAGCCGTCGCCGGAGCTCCTAGTCACCGCCGACCATCTCCACCAACGACCCCCGACTCCCCTCTCTCGCTTCTGCCGCCCGTCGCCGCCGGAAACCGCCGCGAAGCGCCGGAAATCGCACAGCAGCCGCAGCAGCCCGCGACGGCCGCCGCCGCCGCTGCCGCCGCCGCCGGTGCCTCCTCTCCACCGCCGTGAACCCCCCTCTGCCCCCTCTCGCCGTTGACAGCGACCCCAGGCCGCGATACTCTCTGAAACAGCGAGTTCTTCCGCTGTTTTGCGTGTTTGGCGTTGTACCGACGCGCCGCCGAGATCTCGCCGCCTCTCCTCGCTGTTGGTGCTCTCCGACAGTCTCCTTCACCTTCTGGGGGTACTCATCAACATCCCGGACTCTTCCTACGACTCCCGACGTCGTAGGCGTTGGGTGCGACGAACCGTTCATCTCGGTTGCCGTTGCAAGTTCTCCGGAAGCCGTAGTACGCCTACTCGACGCGCTGCTCGCTGTTCACGCGTCCCGTCCGCTGCCCGGAACGTGTCTGGCTACGCTGCCCGTAGCCGAGACACCGCTAGGAGACGATCCGTAGCCGTGCCAGTCAGATCGGTCGCCGTTCAGACACTACGTCCGCTCTACCCCAGACTCCGGACAGGTTGGTTCCCCTATCTCGTAGCAAAACCCCCACAGTAGCAAAACTGAGAACCTAAGTAAAACTGGCAACTTAACTCACTAAATTTAATTTCTGCTCTCTTAAATCGATGTATAACCGTAGACCGACGTTGGACTTTTTGACTGTGCACATAGGATAGAATCGTCGGATAAGCTGATCGGACAACTTGACTCGTGACGGTTAGGGTAGCCACGTCCAACTTAGAAATGAACCTAAATAGGATTCGACGAAAATCGCGACTTGACACCGTCGCCGTGATCTCTTTTCAGACGGACTACCGCGGACGCGACGACCGGACGAGACGCCCCGGACAGACGACGCACCCGCTGTTTCAGGCAAGTGTACCCACTTGCGATTTGACTGTGCTTTAGTTCTAGTTTGTAGAACTGTTAGTTGTGTGTGATGAGAACCGGACGTGAAATGATAGCGTCCGGGACGACCCGTGACGGCTCAGACTTGACGACGAAGTCTGAGCCTGACAACAATGAATTGCTGACAACATAGGACTATCTTGTGTGTGCGTGCGTGTGGACACCCTAGAATAACTTTCCCTACACTTGTCGTGTCGTGTCCTGTCACACAAAAAGCCTTCGGGCGTTTCGGATGCTTCCCTCCGCGGAAGTGATCCCCGTGATACAAAAAAGCCTTCGGGCGTTTCGGATGCTCTCCATGCGAGAGTGATCCCCGTGACTGTTATACAAAAAGCCTGCGGGCGTTTCGGATGCTCTCCATGCGAGAGTGATCCCCGTGACTGTTATACAAAAAGCCTGCGGGCGTTTCGGATGCTTCCCTCCGCGGAAGTGATCCCTGTGACCAAAAAGCCTTCGGGCGTTTCGGATGTTTCCCTAGCGGAAATGATCCCCGTGAATCTTGTCCTGAGTTCCTGGGTTGGGGTTGGGTTGAGCGTGCGCACGGCAAGAGGGTCTGATCCCCCTCGAACCGTAAGGCGTGAACCCTTTCGTGTCTTGTCATGTCCCGTCTTGTCTTGTCCCGTCTTGTCTTGTCCCGTCGTGTCTTGTCCTGTCCGTCATGTCCCGTCTTGTCCTGACACCTGTAGGTTAGTCCCGTAGTCGGTAGCACACGCTACGTCTACTGTTTGCTTCGTTTACTTTTCTTGCTACGCTACTTTTCGCTACTCAGTGATAACCCCAGCATGTTAAAACAACCAGTAAATCATTGTTAAAAGTTGATACACTTGCAGTAGAGTCTGACAGTTTGTGTAGACTTTGCCTGACGTACAGTTCCCTTCTGTTGGTGCTGTACGTCAGGTGTGGAGCCAGAGTACGAGGAGTACGAGGCGGACTTGTCAGCTGACCCAGAGCCGGAGGACGTTGATCCGGAGTACGACCCGGAGGAGGACCAGAGTTAGGGGCCTCGTGTTGCTGATCCAGATTTCTGTTCCAGTTTAGATTGGGTGGGTAGCACCTGTTGCTTTCTTGTTTAGGTTGGGTGCTTGCACCGTTAGTTTCCCTTTCAGCAGTTGTAGCCGTTTACGGCATTTTTAGACTCTCAGTACTTGATGATGAATTTTGGAATAAAATGAAATGTTTTCTTTCTGTACTTTTGTTATTTCGTACTAACTTGCAGGGACCTGTACCTTCGCTATGGAAAACTACAGACGCTTATTGGGTCTGGGCTCTTGCCCCGGCCTAAGCGGGCCTTAGTCACGCTTCGCCTCCGTGTTTTTGGGAAGCGGGGCGTGACATATACTAACAGGATTACTAATTAATATTTCTTTCTAATATTAAGACTAACATGATGTTAATACTAGCAAATATATATTATACTAAGGTAACAAATTATACTAACATGTATTTAATATATATACTAACATCATTGTAACAACTTACAGATATACTAATATTAACATTATCAAGACTAACCTCTAACTATTAGATATTACTAATTAATATATATATTATACTATCTTATTAACATGATGTTTTTAACTAACATTAACAACTAGTCTTTAGAGACTTACTGTTTTCATTGCTTCCTCTCTCGTGTGTGTTTACAGGTCGAGGAGGCTACGGAGTGTCGTGGTTGCCTATGGGTGGTCGGAGATCAGAGGGCTGCTACAGCCGGACAGGGGCGCTGGGCTGATGCAGAAGTCGGATGGGAAGTGGTGTGGCACCGGGAGGAGCACCGGAGATCGGAGGTGCATGCATGGAGAGGGTGGTGGAAGTGCTGGATTGCGGGCTGCTAGGGTTTCGGTCGAAGGGTGTTTGCAGGTGGTTGGAAGGGGAGGTTATCTGGGTGCTACAGTCGGAGTGGGTTGCGCTGCAGTTGGGGATGGTTTCGGGATCGGAAGATTGACGGAGGGGAGTTATGGGGGAGGTGCGCTGGAGGTTGGCGAAGCTGAGAGGGTGATATAGGTTGCGGGCTGGGTTGCGGCAGCGGGGACTGCAGGGAGAGGAGGAGCATGTGGCCGGAGGTGAGGGGGAGAGGAGATCACCGAGGTGTGCATGGAAGGGTGCAGATGAGGGGTCTGAGGGCTTAGGGTTTTAGGGTTTTTGTTTTGAGAGGGGAGAGATGCGGGCTCTTTTGAATGGCTAAGTGAGAGAGGTAGACCTAGTGTCACGCCCCGCTTCCCAAAATGGACGGAGGTGAAGCGTGACGAGGCCCGCTTAGGCCAGAGCTGATGAGCTCGGACCCAATAAGCGTCTGTAGAGGTACCATTTTAAAAGTTTTTCAGGTTCTTGCATTTTTATAGTTCGAAACAACAAAAGTACGGAAAAGATATTGCATTCATTAAATTAGAGTTATGATATCCAACAAGTACAAAGTCTGAAAGAAGCCTAAGCATGGCAACAACTATCTAGAAACAAACTGAAAGTAGTAACCTCTGAAAGTGGCGACTAAAAGACCTCAAGGTCCGGTCCTAGTCAGGTACGTACTCTGATGACGACGTCCTCGGCTCCACGTACTCCAGCGAGTCTGCCTCATCCACGATCTCTGGCTGAACACCTGACGTACAGCACCCAAGAAAAAGGAACTGTACGTCAGGTAAAGTCTACAAGAAAGGTTAGACTTTACTGCAAGTGCACCGAACTTTAAACAACGGTTTACTGGTTGATTAGCATGCTGAGGTTCTTTTACACAACAGTTTACTGGTTGATAGCATGATGTGGTTATAACAGAGTAACACGACAGGAAGTAACACAGCAGGAAAGTAAAACGGGACAAGTAGTAGTCGTAGCGTGTGCTACCAACTACGGGACTAGCCTACAGGTGTCAAGACAAGACGGGACGTGACGGAAACAAGGCAGGACAAGACAAGTGAGACACGAAAGGGTTCACGCCTTACGGTTCGAGGGGGATCAGACCCTCTTGCCGTGCGCACGCTCAACCCAACCCCAAACCCCAAGACAAGACAAGACATGACACCAGTACAAGGGATCACTCGCTCTAGCTTGGCGAGTGCCCTATTGCCCGCAGGCTGAGAATCCGTACAAGGGATCACTCTCTCTAGCTTGGAGAGTGCCCTATTGCCCTCGGGCTGTGTATCCGTACAAGGGATCACTCTCTCTAACTTGGAGAGTGCCCTATTGCCCGCAGGCTGTGAATCTGTACAAGGGATCACTCGAAGAGTGCCCTATTGACCAGCGGGCTGTGCAAGACGGGACGGGACGTGACAAGACAGGAAGGGTTATTCTAGGGTGTCCACACACACGCACACACATGATAGCCCTACAGTATCAAAAGTTGTTGTTGTCAGGCTCAGACTTCGTCGTCAAGTCTGAGCCGTCAGGAGTCGTCCCAGACGCTATCATTTCACGTCCAGTTCTATTTGTTCACAGTTAACAATTCTAACCAACTAAGGCCTAAGCACGGCCATAAACGCAAGTGGGTACACTTGCCTGTGGTGACGAGCGTGTCGTCCTCTCGAAGCGTCTCGTCCAAGCGTCTCGTCCGCGGAAGTCCGTCTAAAATATCGCCACGGCGACGGTGTCAGGCTTCGTTTTCAGAAAATCCTATTTAGATTCATTTCTAGGTTGTCAGGACTACCCTAATTGTTAGTCACATTTTGGTGTTTTATCAGCCTAGATCGACCACTACCCTATATGCACAGAAAGTTGTCCGATTGTCGATCTTTCTACGGTGAGCAGCGTTTTACAGATACTGAAAGTAAATTTAGTTCAAGTTGTAAAATTTTAGTTTAGGGTTTGATTTTGCTACGGTGTGGGTTTGCTATGAGTTAGAGGAACTAACCTGGTGCGAGGAACGCATACTAATCTGACGTCGGGTCTGGAAACGGTGGCGGTGCTCGCGTCTCCGACTGCGGGTAGCGCAGTAAAGGTCGTCTCGGGATCGCCTCAGGATCGTAACGGCTGCGGGTAGCACAGCCGAGATGTCACGGCTACAGTTACGGTATCGAGATTACTTCGATCGTGGGTCCCGGCAACGAAACGTCTATGGCAACGGTAACAGGAACGAGTCACGACGTCAGGAGGCCACAGAATCTGCGGCATCAGATTCTCATATTAAGTCAAAAACTTAAACTTAATCAAACACTATTAAACTAATTCATATAGCCATTTATATACAATTATAACTAAATATATAATATTTTATATATATATCAACTCAACCAGCGTAAAGTGTGTATAATTACTAAGCATAGGATAATAGACTCAACCCAGGGATTTCTCAATATTATCCATCTCGGTACAGTAAGAGGGTACTGTTCATATAAAAGAGAAACACTTACTGTGTTATACCACTTACTAACATTAACTTATATATAAATAGTTTGCTGATATTAAGCCGACAGTACTACCCTAGGAGTTTTAGGCGTAGGGTACCGTACATGCACTGGGAAGAGTCATGGTCACCTCGTTTCTAAAGCTACCTCTCAGGCATCAACTCATGCGTGCTAAGGGACAAGGTAAAATAGTTTACTAATATTATAATAGTACTACTAATGTTGTAACAGACAAGTTTATATAATAATACATATACTGCCTTCTCATATCTTCAAAAAGACTCACCTACCTCGTCAGTTTGTTTCCATGGTGCAGGGCGAAGGCCTGGATCTTGGCGAATGAAAGGGGAGGCTGGCTGGTCAGACTCCGGATGGCGAAGTCGAAGACTCGAGGCGCTGGAAAGGCTGAGGTGAGGCGTGCGGTGGCTTCGATCAATGGCAGCGAGCAAGGCGGCGCGGATCTGTGATCAGCGGAGAGGTGATCGGCTTCGACGACGCAGCTCGAGGGGTTGACGAGGAGGCGTCGGAGGCAGGCTGGGGCCGTCGGACGGGGTCGAAAGAAGGCGCTAGGCTTCGAACGGAGGTGTCGAGAGGTTGGATGGCTGGTCGAAGGCCTGAGGGCGAATGTTGGAGGCGCACATGAGGGTGTTGGGCTGGTGGCGAGCGGAGATATCTCGGTGGCTGGAAGGTGAGCACACCGGCGGCCTGCTGTGCGGAAAGATGGCCAGATGATGGGAATTCCGGTGGACTGCGAATGACAGGGGGGTTTACTGCGCGGTTGCTCGGAGGTGGCCGCGGCCTCGGCGCTGCTGTCGTGTGGGGAGGTCGATGCGAGGGGAGGCACTGTCAAGGCTGAGGATGCTGCTGCGCGTGCGAGATGTTGGACATCGGTGCTTCAAGGGGGTCCGACAGCTTCTGGCTGATGTCGATCGCCGTGAGGGACCGGCGACGGTCTGCTGTCAACGTCTGGCACGGTGGGCTGGCAGTCGTCGTTGTCTCGCAAGAAGGGGGGCCTCGTCCGATGGGTATTGGGAGCTAGCGAGATAAGGGAGAGAACAAACTGGGATTTAGAAAATGTATAGGCTCCTGTCTCCTATAAGCCTAGGGTTATTAGGTTGAATAGAATATATATAGAGGAGAGAGACATCAGAAATTTGAACTGGGGTAAAAAAAATAGGTGAGGACTACCTGCACCGCAAAATTGCGGTGCAGGTGATTATTACATGCCAAAACAGCAAAGAATAGGGCTTTTCTGGTGTGATTTGATACTTTGAAATGATAATGTTTCTAATTTTGACAAATAATGATTGGATGCACCTCTATCCTGAGGTGCATTTAGTCTTTGCCAAAAAATAATATGAAGTAGGCACTAGGCAGTTCTGAACACACGTTAGCCTAGGTATAGGTTTAGTTTTAGATATATAGGATAAGCTGTTACGTGGAGAGAGATCGTCGGGTAGTGGGTCGATGACGTGGGTAGCATTTGAATTTAGAGATTTGTTTAAAAAGACAGAACGTATTAGAGATATGTGACCTTTTCAACCCAATCATTTGATTCTTTAGGTTGGGATTTGTTTAGATAAAAAAACAACAGTTCAAAGCCAAGGTATTTGTTTTGAGTGGGTTAGAGAGAAATGAAATTAGTTAGGATTTTAAGGCATTAGATTAGATTAAAGATTTCTTCATTTGATTCCCCTCAAATGACAGGTTGTTAGGTTAGATTAGGATTTCAAAGTAATTAAGAAAAAAAATGAATTTGTTTTGAAACTGAAACGTACATGAGTTTCGAAATTTCAATGTTAAAATAACATTTTGTTTTGTTAATAAAAAAATGATATTACGACAGATTGCTCTCTTGACATCTAAAAATTAAAAAGAAAACGTCAGGGTGATCGCGCCTCCGAGAGGGTCATGAATACGGGGTCCGGTCACGCGTCTGAACTACGGACAACAGTAATAAAAATCAAGTACATAAAACGCACACGAAACATAGCTACGCGCTAGCACACGTACTGTCGGAAAGTGACCGTTACACCTAGGTTTCTTTTATTTTTGTAGGGCTGTGAGTGTGCGTGAGTTTGAAAGCTTCAGGGTTGAAATGCATTCAGCGAAAATTCAAAAAAAAAAAAGAAAACAAGATGAAAGGTGGCGGCTGTGTAATTAGAATGAGGTAGGGTTTTGATTAAAAATGTAATGATTTAAAAATTAGAAGAAAAGGAAAGAACAATGGAGTAATTACAATAAAAAATAGGATTCATTTCTATTAAAAATGAGTAAAAGTCTCATATGAGTTTAAGAAAAGAGATTTGAATTCAAATATGAATTAATTATTTAATGAATTCTTATTATAATAGATTTATATATAATTATAGCTAATTGAAATATGTATTAAAATACGTACGTAATACGAATATGCATATCAGTAATACGTAATACGAATACGTATTTAAGTACGGATACGGAAAGACACAAGACAAAGATAGAATACGAACAAAATACGTATTATAAAATACCGACCGTTACACATCCTGACCTGTACCACCCCCACCACCCACCCTGAGGACATATGATATTGTCTTCAGGGACGACACACACCGCACCCGTTTCATCACCATCTCTCACGACACCATCGTCCCTATACCCTTCGTCCACGTCCCCACCGTCATCTGGCTGGGCATCCTTCAGGGTGTCCATCGCCTTTACCAGTTCATCGGTTTCGATCAATTCCTCGCCACTCACGCCCGCACATACACTCGCCTTACTCTCGAGGCGCTGAGCTCCATCACCCTAGAGGGTTCTGGCATCCGCTTTTGGCTGCTTGACTGCGATGTAGTGGTCACACACGCCATGATCCGAGCCCACTTTGGATTCTCCACCATCCCTGACCCTACCCTCGCCTACTCCCCAGACTACGAGCTCACCACGTTCGACGCCGAGCAGTTTTGGTGTCGTATTACTGGCCTCCGAGGATATAGCCCTAGCAGGGCTAAGTCCTCATCAATAGTCCACCCATGTCTCCGCTACGCCCAGTGCCACCTAGCCACCATGATTTTCTCGAGGCCAGTGGTCGGGACACTCTCCCTTCCTAAGCTTTCATATCTTATGGGGATGACTCGACCTCTGTTCTGCCGACCCGACAATTTTCCACACCCATTCCTTCTCTCTGACGCAGCACACTAGCTGTGTCACCGCCTCCTCCAAACCGCCCACGATATGACAGATATCCGTCATGTCGGTTTCTTCACGATCTTTGCTTCAATGCTCGGCCTTGCACTTCCACCTGGTCTAGCAATACCCATCTGGCCTACTAGACAGACTCTAGGTGTGCTTGCTCGCATGCACATCATCAGACCGCACGGTGAGCGTCACGGATCTACCTATTAGTGCCCAGCGCGAGCACTATCTCTGCCTACCCTGCACCGATCTCACACGAGTCGACCCAGTCATGCTTGACTGGGTCATCCCTGGCATTTTTCCTATCCCTCTCGTCCATGTCCTAGAGCCCCCCAGGAGGACCAGTTGTCGAGGACGACTATGACTGGGTACTCAGCTCCGATGAGGAGGATGAGCGTGATATTGCTACCATCTTGGCAGCCCAACCTGCCCCGCCCATGAGCACTTCTGTCCACACATCTGTCAGTGCTCCCACCACCACCACTACCACTTTCACCACCACCGTTGGGACCTCTATGATTGTCGACACCTTTTTCCCCGAGGTCACCACCTCTGTCTCTTCCGTGCCCAGACCCGAGGGCATGTCTGTATCCGTTGCTCCTGATCTTACTCTTTCTACCATTTTGTAACCTACTACTACTGCCCCCACCATCATTGACTCTGCCAGCACATTATCTACACATGTAGCCCCTCTCTCTTCCATTCACATCACTCTAGGGTCCATAGCCACACTTTCTGGCACGTCTTCTGTCCTTACATTAGCTATATTCTCTGAGAGCATCATGGTGTCTGTCACCACTTCTGTTGTCACGACGACTGCCATTTCTGATGTTTCTGTTGCTTCTACCTCTGCACCGGATCTTTGAACTATTCCACTCCCAAGCTTCTTCAGCCGAGATCCCCACTAGACCACCCTCCCCTGACTTTCAGTTCAGACCCCGTGGATCCCTTTCATGAGGCCATGCTACGAAGGTGGTTTCTAGCAGTTCATGCCCACCTCCTAGCTCCTATACCAAGGACGCATGTCTTACTGTGGTAGAGACCGAGGTCGTTCTCTTAAGGAGTGCCTTTGACACCCTCTTGAGCTCAATCGCCACCCTTCATGAGTCAGTATAGCAGGACCTGACCTCCATTCTCAATATTCTCAGGCACCAGCGTGCACCCACTGTTATACTTGCACCTGCCCCTCTTCCTAGGCCAGACCTCATTCCTCCTGTCACTGCCACGCCGCTCATTGTGCCCCATTCTCAGGATTCTGCAGGGCCTGTCACCTTATCTGTCGATTCTGTTGCACCACTAGTGGACGCTTATGTTGTTGACACACTCACTCTTATAGTCGTCGACACACTTGATGTCCTACCTTCTTCTGAGCCAGTTGTATCTTCCGTTGACTTGCCAACCGACACACTTGTCAAGCCTACTCCTGTCGTCCCATCATCTAGTCCCAAGCAGTCGGACCCATCATCATCCACCCAGGGTGATACCGCTGCTTAATCTTTATATTATTTTTGCTTCTGTCTCTTCCCCATATATTTTGTGCCCATATGTCTCTTTGGGGCCTTGTTTTTGCATAGCTTGGGGGAGAGCCCCATTTTGCATCATCAACATATACACCATCTCATCCCATTTGTATATATTCCATTTGCATCATGTCATCATTTGCATCATATGCCTGCTTGTCCATATTTTTGCAACTTAGGCATTAGGTCATACATCTGCATCTGCATTTTTTCTTTTACTTGTACAGTTTCATTTTTCGTTTATTTTCCTTATATTTTCCACCCACCCGCCCTAGCCTCATTTTTTCGTCCTTCACGTGTGTTCTCAGCAGTGAGGACACTGCTGTGTTTAGCTTGGGGGATGAGCGCTATCGCTTTTTTATTTTCATTTTTTATATTTTTCTTCATTTTACACTTATTTTTTTTATTTTCCACCCTTTTCTCCACCATTTTTCTTTTTTTCCTTTTAGCATCATATTTTCCATGTTTTGGTATGCCTACATGCTTGCTTTTACTTTTTCCGCCTTTCTTTTCCATTTTTGCTAGATACATTCCATATGATGATATCTCTTATAACCTCTGCAGCTATCACGATGCTTATTACTTTTGCCATGCTTTTTACAGTATTTCAGTTCTTGTTATGCATATGCTTGCTCATATAGTCTTTTAATGATCTCTCTATATGAATGCAGGAAATGAATTGAAACTGAATATATGCAATAGTATTTAGTATGCCTTTGTTGGAAATGCACCAAGATTCACGCATCATTAGAATATCTGAAACATCTGCCTTGTTATCTTATTTGCTTTCTATTGCATGCATGCTATGAGTGTATGCCTTACCGCTTGACTTCATTATTCGTTGAAATGAATGAAAATATTCATGCTTGCTTATGAGTTTAGTTGAAGTATTATCTTTTTGAACTATTTGTGCACAGCTTAGAGTGACCTGAGTGATATACTATTTCCTTCTCCACATATCTTTATATTTCTCTACATGTCACTTGAGTTCACCCCTTGCAGCTACTTATATCGCATCCACTTCCCAAAAATCCCAAAAGAAAAAGTTAGCTCCAAAAAGCCAAAAAGGAGCCAAAAATCCAAAAATATATATTTTATAGCTCCTACGAAAAAAGAAGAGAGAAAAAGAAAAGTTCAAAACCAAAAAGAAATCTCTCTCTCCCTCTCTCTCTCTCCCTCTCTCTCTCTCCCTCTCTCTCTCTCTCTCTATTTTTATTATTGGAGCTACAAAAATATTTGGAAAAGGCCACAAAAATTCCATTCTTATTCCTTAGATGCGATACCTCAAGCTAAGCTTGGAGGGGTGAATTCATTTGACCATATGAGTGAGTACGCCATTAGAGTGGAGTTGTGCATAAATGGAAATATTTGATAATGCTGAAAATTCACAAAATATATTAGCTATGAAAACTTTTCATGATTTGATATGAATATATGAATGTCATGATTTATTCTATTCTCAATTGCATGCTTGGTGTGAATTCTTATATGCTTCATTTATATCTTTTGATTGAAAAGTGCATCGCCAACACTTGTATATTAAACTCTATGAATTACACGATGTGGATATGAATTGATTGCATTTATCTAGAGAATCCCTTGTGTTTATCTTAAATGCCTGCAAGTAATATGATTGGTCAAGATATGAAATTCTTATAGCATGTGATTCATTTTCAAAGTATCGTGATATGTTGATATGGCTTGAGATCTGATCGAATACTCTATCACCTCCCTCCATCTTTAATTCCTTCTTCTATTTCTTATTTTTATCGCCCGGTGAGCTTCGTATTCGTCTTCCTCGGGGACGAGTAAGAGGTAAGCTTGGGGGATTTTGATGTGTCCATATTTTACATATTTTTATTGCATCATTCCATATCATATTCTCCTCCAAACCCACATTTTCATATATTATCACGCTTCTAATGCCATATTCGAGTTTTGTATAGCATTGTGGATTTTCAGGAGTTTTGGAGCGAATTGGAGCTATTTAGGGACATTGACACATTCAACACGTCCAGTACATCATTGGTGAGGTTCCGTGAGAGTTTTCCGAGGCAAGGAAGAAGACTGGAGGAGAGGAGGAGAAGAGAGCAAGAGATGAGGACTCTAGCTCCAACCCATGTTCAGTTTCCCAGGCCACTCGGTCAAGTGCTGATGTTACTCGACCGAGCTGACACGCTGATGACGCAGAGGAAACAGACACACCTACTCGACGAGCAGAACAGCCAGCTCGACCAAGCTGTATTAAAACAGAACGCCTATTTTTGGACTTCTCCCTGAGTGCCCTAGCTCGACCGAGCAGCAAAGCTGCTCGACCGCAGATCTTCTACTCGACCGAATAGCCCGTATCAGCCAGAGCAGCAGAAGCAGCAAAGCGGGGCCTATGTCAGCTCGACCGAGCAGGCACCGCTACTCGACCGAGTGTCCAGATTTTCTGAGATTTTGTGGGGTCCATACCCCTTGTATATAAGCACGATTTTTACCCTATTTGCAGGGGAGACTAGACTTTTAATATTTTCCTTAGTTTTAATTAGAGTTTTGAGATCTAGAGAAGGTTTTTGTCGTCGCTATTTTGTGAAGACTAAAGCTTGGATTTTTATTGATCTTTATTGCGCGAAAGCTTGATATTCTTAATTCTATTTTGTTTTCTTTCGCTCTATGACGTGTCGATAACGATTTATAAACTTTCTATGCTTTATTGGATGTTTTCGCATGCCATGAAGAACTATCTTGTTTTTTGAATGTTCTATGTCTATCTCTATGATTCACGAGTAGTTCTATCTAGTGCTAATGGATTTGCCCTATGATCTTAGGATTTAGATGTAAAGTTAGGATTTTTAGGTTGCGTTGGTTCAAAAAGGGAAGTGTTTTGGTTGATCTAGCCAAGTTTGTAGGAGATCTCATACTGAGATCATGTTCATGGTCTGTGGCCATAATTAGCTTAAGGAGTATCCTATGAACTTAATTAGGAAGTTAGTGGATTCAATTAGGGTTTACGGCCATGCCCGACGTACTCCTTGATGGGATCCACCGACGTCCTATATTACTAATTGATGACTACCGACACTACGTCAATGAGAGCAACTAAATCACATATCAAAGCTCTGTCCACGAGAGTGGCATGAGTGGAGATCATTCTACTCCTGAGAGTGGTATGAATATTATTGATGCATAATGCACGGATCGGATGTCACGCCTATCGCGAGAGTGGGGTAAGCGTGTGATACGTTAAATCCATGGCACCTAGAGCCATGAGTTCTACATCTTAGATGTGACAATCCCTAATAAATCCAATGCAACGTAAGAGTTCTAACCTAGCATCGACATCCGATGATCCTAATGGTAAGTCCTAATGCCCTTGTCTTTTATTATTGATTACAACCTTGTTTGAGATATAACTCATCAACAACCAATCCTTTTAAATCGATTGCTAGCAACATTTCGAAGATCTAGGAATCACCCAAGACCATATTAGCATTCACCTCCCTGTGGGATCGATATCTTTTATACTATAACTTGACACCGTGTGCTTAAGTTACGGTCCATGGGTTACATTTAGGACGCATCTAGCCCTAGGCATTCGTGCCAATGCTAGGCGGGGTTTAAGTGTTAGTTCTGGGTGTGTCAAGACTCAGAAGCAGTGTGCATTACCCGGGCTCCACAACATAGTTCTTAGTCGCTGGCCATCCAACAGATACAAGGTCGACCTCTGTCACCACAGTTGGCTTAGAAGGAGCTTTGCTCCCTCGACCTCTCCTGCCATCAACTTGGCCTCAACCTCTTCCAGTGTTAACCTGGACTCTTCAGCGAGCTCATGGCTCAGAGAGCTCCAACCATTGAGCATCGGCCCAAGGTTAGGAAGAACGAAAAACACGAAGGTGTCTTTCCAACCAGGGTCAGAAAGCGGGAGATCAGAAATAAGCCTCATCACCGGGCAAGCAATGATGTGGTGCCACACTTTGTGGGGATCGAATATTATCCGGAAGAAATACTTGAACAGCCAAAGGGATGGTCGAAGCCCACAAAGCTTGCAAAGCATAATAAAATCGACTAGGGGAGGAAGGGCTTGGGGTGCAAGCTGACACAAAGAAAGCCCCGAAGAGTATAGGACTTCTATGATGAAGGGATGAAGAGGAAAGTGGAGACCAAGGCGAAAAATTTGGAGATACACACCAACCTCATTCTTTCGAGGGAAACAAAATCGCTTGTCCAAGTTGGGCATCCTAACCCTAAAAGGAGGACAGACAACCCAACCAAATCTCGGCAACCAGATCGATGGAAAACTCAGGGATCATCTCCAAGATCACTTTGGGAACTTTTGAATTCGGATCCCTCCGACGAATGGGAAGATCCGGTTTGGCACGGATCCCCTTCCCCTTACCAGGAACTTCCTCGCTTGGAGGAGGTCGAAGGCACGTCGCGAGCTTTTCATAGGACGGCTTTTGTATCCTAACTGGTGCGAACATACCTAAGTGGATCTAAAGAGGAGTCAAGATCAATCAAGAAAATTACCTTAGAGAGAACAAGCAAACTCCAAATAAGGCGACGAGGAAATCAAGTTTTCGAAACGAAGAAGAAGGTGGAACAGAAAAATCTTTCCTATTCCCACACTTTCCTTTTATATGGAGGAATTCAACCGACCGATGATTGATGAGCGATACGTGTCCGAATCCGGCCTCAAGAAGCGGTGGGGATCGACTCAGATATGAAATGGTTTTGGAGGCACAATTCAAATCAAACATTTTGAAAACTGTGCACATTCAAGGAGATTACAAATTATGTGGTCCCAATCAACGCAGTTTCTGAGGCACAAATGATTGGGGCCATTGTTAGTGCATGGGTGTGGATCATGGAGGAGTATTCGATTACCCGACCCATTTCGTGCTAGCAACCTGAAAATCGTCATCAAGGCAGAGTAATACCGAGTCAAGAAAACTGTTCGCTCGACCGTTATGCTCCTGCTGATATTCAGGGGGGATGTTAATGTGGCCGAATAAATGGACAGCCGTTATCTCGAATCTCGAAGAAGATCGCGCCCGAATCAATGAGGGACAGTTACATACAATCAATATGGAACTGCCTATAAATACTCGAAAGGACAAAGGTATAGAGGTTCCAATCCCCAAGGTACGAGTTCTAATACACAGACTCTACTCTTTCAGCATATATTTCTTCCACAAAAGAGCTTGCGACGTCAGATCTGAGACGAACCTCCGTGGGTTGATCTCAGCTGCTCCAAGCTACATCTCTTCATTAAGTTCTTGTACTAACTTAAAATATGAGTGGATTTGGGTTGGAACCTAGATCCGACCCCCCCTAACGTTTCTTTGTGGTGTAGATATCCAAGTCTCGATCATCCATAAGGGTCGTTCCAGAGTGCCCAACCTCGATCAGTCGACGTCCGAACCGATTGATGGTCGATCGAACTTCGTAATCCAACCAACATCCATCGACTGACACTGGTTCTTCCAACCTAGGGTCCCATTCAACTTGCCGACGAAGATCCGACTCAGCACGAATGGTCCACGTCAACTAGACAACTGTCTCGGTCATTTTTAGCCTTAACAACTACGTACTCAGTCGACTATTTTAGGGCACCAAAATGTCAACAATCTTTAGCTCTGCCTTAGAACTTCTTTTGATCTATGCATGAACTCTTCTAAGCTCTACCGATCACCGAAATAGCAGAATTTATTTGGAAAAAATCAAACCCAAGCTCGTTAGCTTTTCGCGCCTTTAGTCACAAGTCCGTTCATACTCGGGTCTGGTCGCGATCAGAATGGTGACCGATGTATATCTAGTCATCGAGCAATTTACTCAGAGCGCACAACCGGCAAAATCATAACACATTGTGCACGTTGATTAAAACATGTTACATTGGAGTATTATTACTCAGCGCGCACAACGGGCTAAATTATAACCGATAGTGCACGGTGAGTAAAAAAGGTTACATTAGAGTAATATTACTCAATGCGCACAACCGACAAAATTATAACCCGTTATGCGCAGTGAGTAGAAACGGTTATACTGTAGTTCTATTACTCATCGCGCATAACTAGTAAAATTTTAACACGTTGTGCACGCTGAGTAAAAACGGTTACAGTGGAGTAATATTACTCCTCGCGCACAACGGGCATAAAAACATCCTGTTGTTCGCCTCCAGAATTTGAACGGTTGTGTGCGTAGAGTAAAATCCATGTTGTCAAGCAAAATTACTCAGCACGCAAAACTGTTCATTACATGCAGTGGAATTTTTGGGTTTTTAAAAATTTCATTTTCGTTACTGTTTATTTCAAAAAATGGACATGCACAGAGCAATTCGGTACGTGCGCGTAGCAGCCTTTTTAAGTTATTCATTGTTCCACAACAGATATCCTATTATTTTATTTGAATAAATTTATAATTTTTTCTTATTTTCTTATCTTTCTCATGCAACCAAACAACTCAAAAAGGTTTTTATGTTATGAGTTGAGGGAGGCCTTTGGCCTCCCTCCCCTCATCATCTCACCATTACACCCCACTAATTGTAGTGTGGAGTCCCTTGGACTCCTAAACCCCAATATGAGAATGAATATATAGAGAGCCATGGCTTATGCCATGGCTACTCCTGGTCTTAGATTGATTTCCATCTTGGAGTTTATAACACGTTATCAGCACTTCAGCTCTCAATTCTTTGATTTTTTTCTCCAGTATCCCCTCAAATTTAACCTCTCCGTGCTCAGGAATCTATTTGTTGCGGCAATCTGGCTTGCGACAAACCGTTACGGTGAACCTTTGCGGGGATTTTTTTGGGCATATCGGGAGTGGGACTATCTATGGATTTTTCTTATCACGATCGTCCCCGAGATACTTACAAAATATTGTAGGCTAAGATTTTACATAGCTTTACTTTAGGCAAAGCTATAGGCTTGTATAAATCTGCAACATTTTGATATTCATCAAAATTAAAAAAACAAATTTTAAAAAATAAAATACCCCAATGTAAAACCTTTCGGCTCCCCCCCGAAGGGGGGGCTGTCTTCGCCGATCATCCCCCCTCCCCCTGTCGGGGGGGGACTCTGTACGCCCACACCCACCCAGACGAGGGGGTTTGACTGCCCCCCTACCGACGGGGGGATCTGTCCCCCCGCCGACCGGGGGGGCGGGGCTCTGCCTGCCCTCCCCCCGTCGAGGGGGGCTATATGCCGCCCGCCCCCTTAACGGGAGGGCTATGTCTATTCGCCCCTCCCCGAAAGGTTCGGGACCCTGCGCCGCCCCCGGCAGGGGGGCCTCTGTCCGCCACGCACCCACCCGGCAGGGGGGTCCTTTGTGTGTCTTGCTCCGGCGGCTCCATGAAATTTTACGTAGATAGGAGAGATGGGGGGCACGATCTGGAAGATGAGGGGTTGGGGGCTTTTTGTTTTCCTTAGCCCTAAAAATTGTTATTTAGGCCTCATGTAATATTAAACCTAGAATATTGCAGCTCAAATCTTATTATTAAATTAGTTTGGCTGTTTATTGGGCCTGAAGCCTAGTTCATAAAACTGATAATTAATATAAGTTTAATTTTGCTTATGGGCCTGCAGTCCATATTACAACAATAATTTATTTTGTCTGCTTATTTGGGTCAGAAGCCCAGATAATCAAATTGCTAATATTATGTAAAACATCTCTCTTGCATTGTTAATTATTTATGTATTATTAGGATTTTTCAAAATATAATTATCTTAAGGATCCAGCGACCGCTCTGCTGTTAGTCATCTAACCTAACGATGTATGACGTCTTCCCGTGGTCCGAGAGATTATTATATTTTGTAGTTTCTTTTTCCATATTATATATGCCTGAGTTATATGCGTGGTTGTTACTTTATGCCTGTAGCAAATTTAAAACTGCGTGGATGTTTATATAAGTTAAAATGTGTTTTGGGATCGGCCAGTTTGATACCTTTAGTTTCCTTGCAATTTTATTTTCTTTTGAGAGAATTTGTAAGTGAGGATTTTATGTATAAATGCCAAAGACTGGTGTACCAACATATGAAGACGGTGGTGAAATTTGCAAAAGATAGGGACCCCTTCTGTGTTTCCAACTTGTATTTTTTCTTTTTCTTTATGGACTGTAAATCGGACTTTGGACTTTGTACGCTTTTGGGTATCTGGCCGATCCCCACATTTTACTTATTTTATTCTTTATGCATGAATTTACATTTTAATTAATTCATGTTTATTTTAAATTGCATAGGTAAATGGCAAAATTGGCAAGCGTCGATTTCGAGGTTATTGATGCTGCAGGAAAGATTTACCTGAGTTGGCGAGTGGACCTGAAGTTCCACTTACGTTCTATGGCCCTCATTGGCTCAATCTTAGCTCATTCATCGGCCCCAGCAGCGGCCAATGCTTCTGCTATTAAGGCCCTAGAAGCGGCCCAATCATCTAGCAGCACTCCTACCACTGTCACTGATGTAGATAAGGCAAAAGCCATTATCTATATCAGGAGACATATAGATCGGACCTTAAAGGCCGAATACCTAACGGTAGAGGACCCAATTGAGTTGTGGACTATCACGCCCCGCTTCCCTAAAACGGAGGCGAGGCGTGAGAAGGTCCGCTCAAACTTGGAGCTGTGAGACTCCAGTCTGTAAAGCGTCTGTATTTAACCGAGTTCAGGTCCTTGCAAATGCAAAGCAGAACAACAATAATAATAAGAAAAGAGAGACAGATAAAAATTTATTCAATCTCAGAATGTCCAAAATAAATAAGTTCCAACATCAAAGAAAAGCCACCATGCTGGAAAGAAAAGAGTCTGAAAGGCCCAAGCATGGCCAACAAAAGTACAACGTACAGAAAGTAAAGGTGCTACGCAACGACAACTAACAGCAACCTAAAACAGAAGTAACTCAGAACAATCTCTAAGACTGGTCACCGGTGTCCACAAACTCCTCGTCAAACGTGGGCTCAAGCTCGGCGTCAGCAAACACCTCGTCCTCAGCAACAGTCTCTAACTCAGGGTCTAACATGTGACACCCAAAAGAGAGAGGGGCACATGTCAGCAAGTCTACAAATGACTTGTGCAAGGAAACTAAAAGAAAAGTAAACAACCTAGCAGTTCTAAAATTTATGCAATGACATGGCAGTTATAGTATGAGTGCAATAGGTAAGGAAAACAACAAGTACAATAAGACAACTAGCATGGCATGGCAGGAGTAGGAAGGCTACTAACAATCTCATGCATTCACAAGTCACGTTTTCATGTCGTTCACAGAGTTTACGCCTTACAGCTGAAGTGGTTGTACGGGCCCACTTCTACGCTGAGTGGTCGCTTAACCCTATCCCAAACCCAGAGTTTACGCCTTACAGCTGAAGTGGCTGTACGGTCACACTTCTACGTTGAGCGGTGGCTTAACCCTACCCCACCACATGTATATGGACTGGCGTCCATCTTCTAAATCTCGAGCCAGGGAGTGTTATTGGCATAGGGTTGTGCCCACAAAAGCAGGTGTCTAGCCTGAACAAGAGAGTACAAGTATGGTAGCGTGTGCTACGAATGCAATGTTGAGTATTGGTGTTTCATACCAATCTTATTTTTATGATGATCACAACATTATGTTGTTGCTAATGAATCTCATGTTTTAGTCTCTCAGTTTATTTCAAGGATATCTTTCTTAGAGACTAACCACTTGGTGTAAGGATGGACATCTTGTGAAGAAGGGCCAAAGTTTGGACTCAAGGAGTGCCAAATCTTGGAGATGGTGGAAAGCAATCAAGGCATCAAGATTGAAGACTTAGACTCTTAAGAAAGCATTGTAATCCATGTAATTTACTTTATTTCTTTCTCTCTTTTGAGTCTAGGGTTAATGTTATCCCTTGCTAGATGGTTTGCTCATTCATGCACATTCATTTAACCATCTTAGTGAACCTTAGGATTATCATAGAATCCAACCCAATAGGTTCACTCTGTCCAAAGACTCACTTGGAGTCTCTGGCTTTCCGTCAGTCGCCTAATGAGGGAAACACAGCCGACTGGGTGATTTCTAGTCACCTGTAGATCCTTCTACAGTCGCCTGATATGCACAGCTCAAGTCAACATTTCAATTGACTCAAACTTGAGCTTTACGCACAGTCGTCTGAAGATCAGTTTGCAGTCGCCTGTATATTTACAGTCACCTGGAAATTGGCCAACAGTCGCCTGTCTAGCGTAAGTGCAATCACTGCATCTCTCTGTCTTCTCTCCATATTTTACAGTAGTCGACTGATGAAGAATATACAGTCGCCTTACTATTTGACAGTTGACTGTAGTATTAACATCAGTCGCCTGTGCGAAGTATTGGAGAAAGAGTGCAACTCTCTGTTTCGATCCATCCCCTGCAGCAGTCGTCTGCTGAATGATTAACAGGCGCCTGTCATGTTTGTCAGTCGACTGTATTGACTTCGTCAGTCGACTGTCCTGGCTCAGATTATAGCCGTTGGATATTTTCTAGCCGTTGATCAGTCGACTGTCTTATGATCATCAGTCGACTGTTCCTGTCATTTTCATCCAGTTTCTAGCCGTTGCATATTCTTTAATTTGTCTGTTTCTTTGGGTTTTTGGGCTTGATATAAGATTCCTATATATATGTGTGTGCTTCCTTTGCTTAAACGTGTTGATTGATTCTTGATTACTCTTGATTCTATTGAAAATCTCAAGAGATCTTTAAGCCACTCTCAAGCTCCCTCATTTCCCTCTATTGAGCATTCATCTTCCTTCATGCATTGAAGTCCAGCTCAAGGGAAATCATCCAAGTGCTCTCAAGCATATTCCAACACTTGGAGATCCTCTTCCATGCCTTGCATTCATTCATGAGTAAGCATCTCAAGGCATAGGTAAGAGTATTTACTTTGCATGGTGTAATTTGTTTTCCTATTTCTCTTTGTGGGATTGGGATACTCTCTTTGTGGGAGTTTCTCTCTTTGTGGGAGGTTGTCTCTTTGTGGGACTAGGGAATTCTCTTTGTGGGAATTAACTCTCTTTGTGGGAGTTCTAGTGTCCTAGTGTAGGGCTAACCCTAATTCTCTGAGTGGGAGTTAGTGATTCTCTGTGTGGGAGTCTTGATCCTTGTGTAGGATTGGTTGGGTCCTTGTGTAGGGCATAAATCCTCTTTGTGGGGTATCTCCTTGTGAGATTTGTATTCACTTCTCTGTGTGGGAATATAGTGAATATTGGTGTGGCTGGATGTACCCAAGTTTGGGGAACCAGGGTAAAACTTTGTGTTTGCGTTTGGATTGATTGTGCCATTTAATTCCTCTTGTATTTATAATTCCGCATTTGCAAGTTAAATTTTAATTGGATAATTTTATTGCCAGTACACTATTCACCCCCCCCCCCTCTAGTGTGTGTTGTTAGTATTACAAGGGTTAGACGATCCCTACAATTGGTATCAGAGCGAGGTTAAAGCATACTACAACGATGGCATTCAACGCCTCTTTCGCGTCTCATGAAGAAGGTCATTCAACCGTTCGACCCCCTCTCTTCAATGGAACCAACTACCCAAGTTGGAAGATCAGAATGATGATCTATATGGAGGGTCAAGACCTATGGGACATCACGGAGGTGCCATTTGAGAAGCCCACTACTCCCACGGCTTCAAGGACAAAGGCGGAGAAGGACTCAATCAAGTTCAATGCGAGAGCTATGAATGCATTACATTGCGCTCTCTCAGCTAGTGAGTTTAACCGCATCTCCATGTGCAAAATGGCGAATGATATTTGGCACACCTTGGAGATTTGTCATGAAGGGACAACGAAGGTAAAGAAATCTAAACAAACTGTGTTTAGATCTAAATATGAAATGTTTAAGATGCAGGAAGGCGAAAGCATTTCAGAGATGTTCACATGTTTCACCGATATCGTGAACGCGTTGGAGGGTCTCGGGAAGACGATTTTCCAAGAGGATCGTGTAGAGAAGATCCTGGACTCTCGCTCAGCTCGTTGGGAGTCAAAGGCCAATGGAATTTTGGAGTCTTATGACACGTCCAAATATACCGTTGAGGAATGCATTGGAAATCTCATGGCATATGAAGTAAAGCTTCAACACAAGAAGGAGATTCAACAAACAAAGCCCGAGAAGCTAGAGAAGCAAAAGGTGGTTGCATTCCATGCCAAGGAGGAGCCAATCAAGTGGAGGAGGAAATTCCATCGAGAAGCTCCTAGCGAAGAAGATGAGCAAGAAGATGCAAGTGGAGAAGAAATTAAGGATCTTGTCGAGCTATTCAAAGCTTTCCTCAAATGCAAGAAAGGTAAGTCTTTGTCAAAGTTTGCCTCCAATTCTAACAAGGCTCCTACTTGTTACACTTGCAGTGGAAAAGGTCACTTGTCCACCGAATGCCCTTCCAAACCCATCAAGGAAACTTACAAGGGTAAAGGGAAGAAGTATTGGAAAGGAAGGTCCAAGTCCAAAAATCACAAGAAGGGACTTGTCGGGACCTTTGATGATTCTAGTGAGGACACTTCTAGTAACGAAGAAGAGCATACAAAGGAGGATGCTCACGCAGGCTTTGTAGCCATGGATGGTCCTACTCCAATCCCCTCCGGATTAAACGAAAAAGTGTTGGATGCTTGGCTTGACGCATACAATTCCTATGAGGATTCGTGCCCCATGGCTACGGAGGAGAAGTCGTCATCAAGCTCTTACAAGGATGATGAGGTTGTTGTTGAGATCGAGGAAGAAAAGATCTCATACGAGGAGCTCAAGATCAATTTTGACCTGGTCTCTGAAAAGGCTAGTAAGTGCATCAACTCTTACAATAAATTAAAAGCAAAATATAAGATTGCTAAGAGTAGATTGCATGAACTAGTTATTGCAAGTGTAATTCATGATGAAAGGCATGCTTATGACACTTGTGAGAGAGACACACTTCTCTCTCAAGTTAAGGAATTGAGCCTTTCTAATGAAATCTCATTGCTCAAAACCTTAGCTTAGATGCTCACATTCAACAACTTTCGTTGAAATGTGAAGAGGAATCCCGGAAGCTCATAAGCTTTGTGTATTCTAGGGATTCACTCCACGATTTGTTGGAAAAACAACATACGGCAAATCATAGAGAAGGTTTGGGTTATATTCAAAATGTGGTTCCCAAACCCACCTCTAATTCCTCTTATGGTGCTAATAAAAGAAATATTGCTAAAGCACCTAAGAAGAATCACCATGCTTTCTTGTACAACAATAACACCAACAAGAAGCATGTAGATCACAAGGTGATGAGGAAGAATGAAGAATCTTCGTTTTTTACAAAGAAGCAAAATCCTCATTCTTTGCATGCTAAGAAATTTGTTTCTACACCTAAGCATGCCACATCCTTCCCTCTTGCAAAGGCAAAACCATTGCCTAGGAAATCCTTGAGATTATGGATTCCCACTAAGGTTAGTGTGCAAGAGAGAGATAGTTACATCAACTCTCTAGTTAGGGATGTGATCACCTTGTGTGATTACGTTAGGAAATCAAACTCCTCTTGGGTTTGGTTACCTAATGTTTAGGTTCCTCACACATATGCATATTGCATGGGTATTGTGCTTCTATGTTTATTTTAAGCATACCCATTGATTGTGTGTGTTTCATGATTTTGAAAATATTTCAAATTTATTTCTTTTCATGAAAATGGTGACCTTGGGGTTTATTGACATGCATACAATTTTTGATCCATGTGTATGTCAATGGGGGAGTTAATATATTATATGTTTAAATTATTTTAAGACATATTTTAACTCTCATTTCGGAGGTTATTTGAGATCATTATTTACATTTGGTTATTTTGGGTCTCAAACCAAACCTCTTGTTTATTACCAACTTGTTTCGTGTCTCATTGTATTTGGCAATATCCTTGTGTATCTTTGAAGCTTGAGTTTTCCTTATCTATTGCTTTGATACACTTTTGGCCCATAGTGTAGGGATCGTCTAACCCTTGCAATACTAACAACACACACTAGAGGGGGGGTGAATAGTGTAATGGCAATAAAATTGTCCAAATAAAATTTAACTTGCAAATGCGGAATTATAAATGCAAGAGGAATTAAATGGCACAATCAATCCAAACGCAAACACAAAGTTTTACCCTGGTTCCCCAAACTTGGGTACATCCAGCCACACCAATATTCACTATAATCCCACAAAGAGAAGTGAATACAAATCCCACAAAGGGATACACTCCCACAAAGAGAGAGACCTCACCAAGAGGATTTTGTCCTACACAAGGACCCAACCAACCCTACACAAGGGTCAAGACTCCCACCAAGAGAATCACTAACTCCCACTCAGAGAATTAGGGTTAGCCCTACACTAGGACACCAGAACTCCCACAAAGAGAGTTAATTCCCACAAAGAGAATTCCCTAGTCCCACAAGAGACAACCTCCCAAAAAGAGAGAAACTCCCACAAAGAGAGAAAGTCCTAATCCCACAGAGAGAAATAGGAAAACAATTTACACCCTGTAAAGTAAATACTCTTACCTATGCCTTGAGATGCTTACTAATGAATGAATGCAAGGCATGGAAGAGGATCTCCAAGTGTTGGAATATGCTTGAGAGCACTTGGATGATTTCCCTTGAGCTGGACTTCAATGCATGAAGAAAGATGAAAGCTCAATAGAGGGAAATGAGGGAGCTTGAGTGTAGCTTATTGATCACTTGAATTTTCTATAGAGTCAAGAGTTTATCAAATGTTGTCGAGAATTCTCAAGAATGGCAGCACACTCATATATATAGGAATCCTATATCAAGCCCAAAAACCCAAAGAAACAGCCAAAAAAATTAAATCTGCAACGGCTAGAAACTGGGTGAAAATGACAGGAACAGTCGACTGATGATCATAAGACAGTCGACTGATCAACGGCTAGAAAATATGCAACGGCTATAATCTGAGCCAGGACAGTCGACTGACGAAGTCAATACAGTCGACTGACAAACAGGACAGGCGCCTGTTAATCCTTCAGCAGACGACTGCTGCAGGGGATGGATCGAAACAGAGAGCTGCACTCTTTCTCCAATTCTTCGCACAGGCGACTGATGTAAAAACTACAGTCGACTGTCAAATAGTCAGGCGACTGTTTATTCTTCATCAGTCGACTACTGTAAAGTATGGAGAGAAGACAGAGAGATGCAGAGATTGCACTTACGCTAGACATGTGACTGTTGACCAAATCTCAAGCGACTGTAAATATACAGGCGATTGGGAACTGATTGACAGGCGACTGTGCGTAAAGCTCAAGTTTGAGTCAATAGAAATGTTGACTTGAGCAGTGCATATCAGGCGACTGTAGAAGGATCTACAGGCGACTGGAAATCACCCAGTCGACTGTGTTTCCCCCAACAGACGACTGACGGAAAGAGTGAACCTATTGGGTTGGATTCTATGATAATCCTAAGGTTCACTAAGATGGTCAAATGCATGTGCATGAATGAGCAAACCATCTAGCAAGGCATTACATCAACCCTAGACTCAAAAGAGAGAGAATGCAATAAAGTAAATTACATGGATTACAATGCTTTCAAAAGAGTCTAAGTCTTCAATCTTGATGCCTTGATTGCTCTCCATCATCTCCAAGCTTTGGCACTTCTTGAGTCCAAACTTTGGCCCTTCTTCACATGATGTCCATCCTTACACCAAGTGATTAGTCTCCAAGAAAGATATCCTTGAAATAAACTGAGAGACTAAGACATGAGATTCATTAGCAACAACATAATGTTATGATCATTATAAAAATAAGATTGGTATGAATCACCAATACTCAACAATCTCCCCCTTTTTGATGATGACACACATTATGTAAATCATAAAGAATTAAAGCACAAAGCTAATGATCTCCCCCTACTTATATGCACCAATTAAATAATGAGCTACACAAAGGTAAATACTCATAAACCAATAACAACATGGTGACATATAATAGGCATGGATTACATAAACCAATTGCAAAGTATAAAAGCATGCAAACATGAATGGTTTATCTAATCCTATATATCTCTTCCCTATAGAGATATCTCTCCCCATATGCATATGTATATATCTCTCCCCCTATAGATATGATCACATAATGCATATATCTCTCCCCCTTGACATCGTCAAAAAGGTGGACATCAAAAACATCCCCCTTTATCATCTTAACCAAGATGTGACAATATGCAAGAAAAAAAAGATATGTATGATACCAAATATAAAATTTAGTGGGTATCAATTCACTATCCCATGCTCCCCCTAGATCATAGAAATGGTCAACTTTTGACTTCTAGGATCTAATACCAATTAATTATTGGAGCCATGGGCCGTAAGTGTATCAAAGCAATAGATATGGAAAAATCAAGCTTCAAAAATACACACGGATATTGCCAAAAACAATGATACATGAAACATGTTGGCAATAAACAAGAGGTTTGATTTGAGACCCAAAATAACCAAATGTATATAATGATCTCAAATAACCTCCGAAATGAGAGTTAAAATATGCCTTAAAGTACTTCAAACATATAATATATTAACTCCCCCATTGACATACACATGGATCATGCATGCATGACAAAAAAACCCCAAGGTCCAAATTTTCATGAAAGGAAATAAATTTGAAAAATATTTTCAAAATCATGAAACACACACAAACAATAGGTATGCTTAAAATAAACATAGAAGCATAATACCCATGCAATATGCAAATGTGTGAGGAACCTAAACATTAGGTAACCAAACCCAAGAGGAGTTTGATTTCCTAACATAATCACACGAGGTGATCACATCCCTAACTAGAGAGTTGATGTAACTATCTCTCTCTTGCACACTAGCCTTAGTGGGAATCCATAATCTCAAGGAATTCCTAGGCAATGGTTTTGCCTTTGCAAGAGGGAAGGATGTGGCATGCTTAGGTGTAGAAACAAGTTTCTTAGCATGCAAAGAATGAGGATTTTGCTTCTTAGCAAAAAATGAAGATTCTTCATTCTTCCTCATCACATTGTGATCTACATGCTTCTTGTTGGTGTTCTTATTGTACAAGAAAGCATGGTGATTCTTCTTAGGTGCTTTACCAATATTTCTTGAATTTGCACCAAAAGAAGAATTAGAGGTGGGTTTGGAAACCACATTTTGAACATAACCCAAACCTCCTCTATGATTTGCCGGATGTTGTTTTTCCAACAAATCGTGGAGTGAATCCCTAGAATACACAAAGCTTATGAGCTTCCGGGATTCCTCTTCACATTTCAATGTAAGTTGTTGAATGTGAGCATTTAAGCTAAGGTTTTGAGCAATGAGATTTTCATTAGAAATGCTCAATTCCATAACTTGAGAAAGAAGTGTGTCTTTCTCACAAGTGTCATAAACATGCCTTTCATCATGAACTACACTTGCAATAACTAGTGTATGCATTCTACTCTTAGCACTCTTATATTTTGCTTTTAATTTATTGTAAGAGTTGATGCACTTACTAGCCTTTTCGGAGGCCAAGTCAAATTTGAACTTGAGCTCCTCATATGAGATCTTTTCTTCCTCGATCTCAACAACATCATCATCATCATCCTTGCAAGAGATTGATGACGACTTCTCATCCTTAGCCGCGAGGCGCGAATCCTCATAGGAGTTGTATGCGTCAAGCCAAGCATCCAACTCTTCTTCGTTTAATCCGGAGGGAATTGGAGTAGGAACATCCATGGCTACAAAGCATGCGTGAGCATCCTCCTTTGTATCCTCTTCTTCGTTACTAGAAGTGTCCTCACTCGAATCATCAAAGGTCCCGACAAGTCCCTTTTTGTGATTTTTGGACTTAGACCTTCCTTTCCAATGCTTCTTCCCTTTACCCTTGTAAGTTTCTTTAATGGGTTTGGAAGGGTATTCGGTGGACAAGTGACCTTTTCCACTGCAAGTGTAACAAGTAGGAACCTTGTTAGAATTGGAGGCAAACTTTGACAAAGACTTACCTTGCTTGCATTTGAGGAAAGCTTTGAATTGCTCGGCAAGTTCCTCAATTTCTTCTCCACTTGCATCTTCTTGCTCATCTTCTTCGCTAGGAGCTTCTCGATGGAATTTCCTCCTCTACTTGATTGGCTCCTCCTTGGCATGGAATGCAACTCCCTTTTGCTTTTCTAGCTTCTCGGGCTTTGTTGGATGAATCTCCTTCTTGTGTTGAAGCTTTACTTCATACGCCATGAGATTTCCAATGTATTCCTCAACGGTATATTTGGACGTGTCATAAGACTCCAAAATTCCGTTGGCCTTTGACTCCCAACGAGGTGTGAGAGAGTCTAGGATCTTCTCTACACGATCCTCTTGGGAAATCGTCTTCCCGAGACCCTCCAAAGCGTTCACGATATCGGTGAACCTTGTAAACATCTCTGAAATGATTTCGCCTTCCTGCATCTTAAACATTTCATATTTAGATCTAAACACAGCTTGTTTAGATTTCTTTACCTTCGTTGTCCCTTCATGACAAATCTCCAAGGTGTGCCAAATATCATTCGTCGTTTTGCACATGGAGATGCGGTTGAACTCACTAGCAGAGAGAGCGCAATGTAATGCATTCATAGCTCTCGCATTGAACTTGATTGAGTCTTTCTCTGCCTTTGTCCATGAAGCCGCAGGAGTAGTGGGCTTCTCAAATGGCACCTCCGTGATGTCCCATAGGTCTTGACCCTCCATATAGATCATCATTCTGATCTTTCAACTAGGATAGTTGGTTCCGTTGAAGAGCGGGGGTCGAACGGTTGAGTGACCTTCTTCATGAGACGCGGATGAGGCGTTGAATGCCATCGTTGCAGTATGCTTTAACCTCGTTTTGATACCAATTGTAGGGATCGTCTAACCCTTGTAATACTAACAACACACAATAGAGGGGGGGTGAATAGTGTAATGGCAATAAAATTGTCCAAATAAAATTTAACTTGCAAATGCGGAATTATAAATGCAAGAGGAATTAAATGGCATAATCAATCCAAACACAAACACAAAGTTTTACCCTGGTTCCCCAAACTTGGGTACATCCAGCCACACCAATATTCACTATAATCCCACAAAGAGAAGTGAATACAAATCCCACAAAGGGATACACTCCCACAAAGAGAGAGACCTCACCAAGAGGATTTTGTCCTACACAAGGACCCAACCAACCCTACACAAGGGTCAAGACTCCCACCAAGAGAATCACTAACTCCCACTCAGAGAATTAGGGTTAGCCCTACACTAGGACACCAGAACTCACACAAAGAGAGTTAATTCCCACAAAGAGAAATCCCTAGTCCCACAAGAGACAACCTCCCACAAAGAGAGAAACTCCCACAAAGAGAGAAAGTCCTAATCCCACAGAGAGAAATAGGAAAACAATTTACACCCTGTAAAGTAAATACTCTTACCTATGCCTTGAGATGCTTACTCATGAATGAATGCAAGGCATGGAAGAGGATCTCCAAGTGTTGGAATATGCTTGAGAGCACTTGGATGATTTCCCTTGAGCTGGACTTCAATGCATGAAGAAAGATGAAAGCTCAATAGAGGGAAATGAGGGAGATTGAGAGTAGCTTATTGATCTCTTGAGATTTTCTATAGAGTCAAGAGTTTATCAAATGTTGTCAAGAATTCTCAAGAATGGCAGCACACTCATATATATAGGAATCCTATATCAAGCCCAAAAACCCAAAGAAACAGCCAAAAAATCAAATCTGCAACGGCTAGAAACTGGGTGAAAACGACAGGAACAGTCGACTGATGATCATAAGACAGTCGACTGATCAACGGCTATAAAATATCCAACGGCTAAAATATTAGCCAGGACAGTCGACTGACGAAGTCAATACAGTCGACTAACAAACAGGACAAGCGCCTGTTAATCCTTCAGCAGACGACTGCTGCAGGGGATGGATCGAAACAGAGAGCTGCACTCTTTCTCTAATTCTTCGCATAGGCGACTGATGTAAAAACTACAGTCGACTTTCAAATAGTCAGGCGACTGTTTATTCTTCATCAGTCGACTACTGTAAAGTATGGAGAGAAGACAGAGAGATGCAAAGATTGCACTTACGCTAGACAGGTGACTGTTGACCAAATCTCAGGCGACTGTAAATATACAGGCGACTGGGAACTGATTGACAGGCGACTGTGCGTAAAGCTCAAGTTTGAGTCAATAGAAATGTTGACTTGAGCAGTGCATATCAGGCGACTGTAGAAGGATCTACAGGCGACTGGAAATCACCCAGTCGACTGTGTTTCCCCCAACAGACGACTGACGGAAAGAGTGAACCTATTGGGTTGGACTCTATGATAATCCTAAGGTTCACTAAGATGGTCAAATGCATGTGCATGAATGAGCAAACCATCAGCAAGCCATTACATCAACCCTAGACTCAAAAGAGAGAGAAAGCAATAAAGTAAATTACATGGATTACAATGCTTTCAAAAGAGTCTAAGTCTTCAATCTTGATAATCCTAGACAGGCGACTGTTGGCCAATTTCCGGGTGACTGTAAATATACAGGTGACTGTAAACTGATCTTCAGGCGACTGTGCGTAAAGCTCAAGTTTGAGTCAATTGAAATGTTGACTTGAGCTGTGCATATCAGGCGACTGTAGAAGGATCTACATGCGACTGGAAATCACCCAGTCGGCTGTGTTTCCCTCATCAGGCGACTGACAGAAAGCCAGAGACTTCAAGTGAGTCTTTGGACAGAGTGAACCTATTGGGTTGGATTCTATGATAATCCTAAGTTTCACTAAGATGGTTAAATGCATGTGCATGAATGAGCAAACCATCTAGCAAGGCATTACATTAACCCTAGACTCAAAAGAGAGAAATCAATAAAGTAAATTACATGGATTACAATGCTTTCTTAAGAGTCTAAGTCTTCAATCTTGATGCCTTGATTGCTCTCCATCATCTCCAAGCTTTGGCACTCCTTGAGTCCAAACTTTGGTCCTTCTTCACATGATGTCCATTCTTACACCAAGTGATTAGTCTCCAAGAAAGATATCCTTGGAATAAACTGAGAGACTAAGACATGAGATTCATTAGCAACAACATAATGTTGTGATCATCATCAAAATAAGATTGGTATGAAACACCAATACTCAACACATGGCTCCATTAATTAATTGGTATTAGATCCTAGAAGTCAAAAGTTGACCATTTCTATGATCTAGGGGGAGCATGGGATAGTGAATTGATACCCACTAAATTTTTAAATTTGGTATCATACATAACTTTCGTTTCTTGCATATTGTCACATCTTGGTTAAGATGTCAAAGGGGGATATTTTTTATGTCCACCTTTTTGACGATGTCAAGGGGGAGAGATATATGCATTATGTGATCATATCTATATGGAGAGAGATATATACATATGCATATGGGGAGAGATATCTCTATAGGAAGAGATATATGGGATTAGATAAACCATTCAAGTTTGCATGCCTTTATTCTTTGCAATTGGTTTATGTAATCCATGCTTATTATATGTCACCATGTTTTTATTGGTATTATGAGTCTTTACCTTTGTGTAGCTCATTATTTAATTGGTGCATATAAGTAGGGGGAGATCATTAGCATTGTGCTTTAATTCTTTATGATTTACATAATGTGTGTCATCATCAAAAGGGGGAGATTGTTGAGTATTGGTGTTTCATACCAATCTTATTTTTATGATGATCACAACATTATGTTGTTGCTAATGAATCTCATGTTTTAGTCTCTCAGTTTATTTCAAGGATATCTTTCTTTGAGACTAATCACTTGGTGTAAGGATGGACATCTTGTGAAGAAGGGCCAAAGTTTGGACTCAAGGAGTGCCAAAGCTTGGAGATGGTGGAGAGCAATCAAGGCATCAAGATTGAAGACTTAGACTCTTAAGAAAGCATTATAATCCATGTAATTTACTTTATTGATTTCTCTCTTTTGAGTCTAGGGTTAATGTAATGCCTTGCTAGATGGTTTGCTCATTCATGCACATGCATTTAAGCATCTTAGTGAAACTTAGGATTATCATAGAATCTAACCCAATAGGTTCACTCTGTCCAAAGACTCACTTGAAGTCTCTGGCTTTCTGTCAGTCGCCTGATGAGGGAAACACAGCTGACTAGGTGATTTCCAGTCACATGTAGATTCTTCTACAGTCGCCTGATATGCACAGCTCAAGTCAACATTTCAATTGACTCAAACTTGAGCTTTACGCACAGTCGCCTGAAGATCAGTTTACAGTCACCTGTATATTTACAGTCACCCGGAAATTGGCCAACAGTCGCCTGTCTAGCGTAAGTGCAATCACTGCATCTTTCTGTCTTCTCTCCATATTTTACAGTAGTCGACTGATGAAGAATATACAGTCGCCTTACTATTTGACAGTTGACTGTAGTATTAACATCAGTCGCATGTGCGAAGTATTTGAGAAAGAGTGCAGCTCTCTGTTTCGATCCATCCCCTGCAGCAGTCGTCTGCTGAAGGATTAACAGGCGCCTGTCTTGTTTGTCAGTCGACTGTATTGACTTCGTCAGTCAACTGTCCTGGCTCAGATTATAGCCGTTGGATATTTTCTAGCCGTTGATCAGTCGACTGTCTTATGATCATCAGTCGACTGTTCATGTCGTTTTCACCCAATTTCTAGCCGTTGCAGATTCGTTTATTTGGCAGTTTCTTTGGGTTTTTGGGCTTGATATAGGATTCCTATATATATGAGTGTGCTGCCTTTGCTTAAACGTGTTGATTGATTCTTGATTACTCTTGATTCTATTGAAAATCTTAAGAGATCTTTAAGCCACTCTCAATGTCACGACCCGCTTCCCTAAAATGGAGGCGAGTACGTGAAAAGGTCCGCACGAGAGTGGAGCTGTGAAGCCCCAAACCCGATAAGCGTCCACAATACATAAACAGGTCCCTGTAACCACAACAGAATAACAATAATAACACAAGGAGAGACTGAAATAAAATTCACATCTCACAAATATTGTCCAACATCACAAATAAGTTCAACATCCAGAAAAGCCACCAGGCTAAAAGAAAAGAGTCTAAGGCCCAGAACAAGGCCAACAAAAGAAACGACATAACAAAGTATAGGTGCTACGCACCGATAACAAACAACTGTTTAACAAAAGTAAAACACAACGAAGACACTAGGACTGGTCCCCAGTGTCCACGTACTCCCCGTCAAACACAAGCTCGGGCTCGGCGTCAGCAAACACCTCGTCCTCGACGAGGTACTCGGGCTCAGGATCTAACATGTGTCACCCAAAAGAGTAAAGGGGCACATGTCAGCAAGTCTAAAAGACTTGGGCAAGGAAACTGAAAGTAGGCAACTAGCAACCTAGCAGTTTAGTATGCATGACATGGCAGTTAAGTATGATACAACAGTTTAAAAGGGAGGCAAGCATGCACAATGTAGCAAAAGCTACCGAATCACTAATCACTTATCATTTAACACTTATCACTTATCACTTATCACTTATCACTTATCACTTATCACTTATCACTTATCACTTAGTGCATAGAGAGTCCACCTGCTGGCCAGCTCGTGGCTCAGTCCGCTTATCTCTATCACTGTTATTCATTTATCACTGTTTATCACTTAGTGCATAGAGAGTCCACCTGCTGGCCAGCTCATGGCTCAGGCCGCTTATCTCTATCACTATTAATCACTTGAACACTAGAGATTTCACCTGCTGGCCGGAGTGGCGGATCAGGCCAATCGGCTCAGTCCGCTTATCTCTTACCCCACCCATATGTGTCGAGCGTTGGGGTTTCCAACTACAGGGCTCGCTTCTGGAACACGAGCCAGGAAAATAATAGCATTGTAGCGTGTGCTACACAATCACGACGACAATCAAAATGCAATGCTAGGAACAGATAATTGCGTACCGTTAATTGAATTTAAACGTGACAGGCTAGATGCAATGACATGAACATATTCGCGTACCGTTAATGGAAAGTAAATATGACATGGTAGTTGTGCAACATGCTAAATGTCGGAATTAGCTTCGTTGTCAAGCTAATTCCCCAATTTGCGCCTAGGCGAGTATCATTTCATCGCCTAGCCTCTTTTACGCCTATAACTAGCAAATGGCCTAAAACATGGCCTAAACCCTAAGTGGCAAGTTTCACTTGCCTAGCACCGGGGGTTGACGATCACTTCGTCACACGGATGCTATCTACGGGGAAATCGCTGTTTTGGGGGAACAATCAACAAACAACATGAATTTTATTAGGGTTTCATAAAAATATAAATAAGTTATGAAAACAACGGTAGATCGATTTCTTACCGAGAGAAGACGGAAGGAACACTCCGGGGAACCCTAGGATCAGATCTGGAGGGGATTGGAGAAGTTTGGGGAAACTAGGGTTTTGGGGGATTTGGGGATTTGATGGATTTTGGTGAGATTTTGGGGAAGATGAGAGGTGGAATGAGTGAATGGATGGATTGGATGATGGATTTGAGGCTTGGAATGGAGAAATGAAGCTTGGAGGAAGATGGGGGCTGAAGGGGGAAGTTTTTAGGGTTTTGGGTCGTGTTGGAGAAGAAGAAGTCGAATGGGTTGGGTTTAAATAGGCTAGGCTGGCGGCTGCCCAGAAATTAGGGTTTTAACACTGGTTAGTCGGTCAAAGAGCAACCACTGACCGACTAGTTTGGCAACTAGTCGGTCGGTCGACCAACGCAGACCGACTAAGTGTAAACAGTAACTCCTGAACGAAAATAGGATTCTAGAGTTAGTCGGTCCATGAGCAAATACTGACCGACTAGTTTGGCATCTAGTCGGTCGATGAACGTTCTTAGACCGACTAAGAGTGAACAGTAACTGATACAAAAATAATATGATGAGTTAGTCGGTTCAAGAAGCATTGCTGACCGACTAGTTTGCAACCTAGTCGGTCAACCAACGTTCTTAGACCGACTAACGATAAACAGTAACTCCTGAGAAATTTAGAAAGCTAACTAGTCGGTCCAAGAAGGATTGCCGACCGACTGGATCGTCATCTAGTCGGTCGGTGGCCCTTCTTACACCGGCTAATGAGCACAGAAAAGTACCGATACGGAGCGCGGGGCCCCGGGATCGATTCCTAAGACTCCTAGGCTTGATCTAACAGTTAGATACGACCGTTATGAAGCCCGTCACAAACGACGTACTTCGAAATCGACGATCCTAAGGAAGAAGCGAGAAAATACGACGAATCGATCGAAAATGAAATCTACGGAGACGAAAACCACACAAGAGGAGAAAATCCACCAAAACATATATTATATAATATTAAATCCAGATACAAGAAAAGCAGTCGTTACATCCTCCCCAACTTAAGAAGAATTCCGTCCTCGGAATTTCCAAATACTCACGTGTCCGGAAACAAAAGTGGGAAACGCTCTCGCATCTCATCCTCATTCTCCCAAGTAGACTCTCCAGGTGAACCGTGTCGCCACATCACCCTCACAAGATTGACAATCTTGTTCCGAAGCGATTTCTGACGCCTGTCCAGAATCTGCACTGGATGCTGGTCATACGTCATATCGGGGCGAACGGTAATCTCCGAAAAATCCACCGCATGAGACGGATCGCTAATGTATCGACGAAGCTGCGACACATGGAAAACATTGTGAACTCCTTCCAAAGACGGCGGCAAGGCCAAGCGATAAGCTACCTCGCCAACCCTCTCCAAAACGTCAAACGGTCCAATGTATCGCGGGCTCAACTTTCCACGCTTCCCGAAACGAATCACACCACGATTCGGGGAAATCTTCAAGAACACATGGTCGCCCGGCTGAAACTCCAAAGGACGACGTTTAGCATCCGCCCAATGCTTAAAACGGTCCTGAGCAATTCTCAACCTCTCCCGAATATTCCTGACGATATCCACGGCCTCCACGATCATCTCAGGTCCCAACAACTCCCGATCACCAACGTCATCCCAACTCAATGGCGATCGACATTTTCTCCCATAAAGGGCGGCGAATGGCGCCATGCCAATACTTGCCTGGAAGCTATTGTTGTAGGAAAACTCCACCAAATGTAGATGGTCCTCCCACGAACCCTTGAAATCCAACATGCACGCCCTCAGCATGTCTTCCAAAATCTGAATCGTCCTCTCGGACTGGCCATCCGTCTGCGGATGGTACGCCGTGCTGAAACTCAGACGCGTACCCAAGCTCTTCTGTAAACTCTGCCAGAACTGAGATGTGAACCTCGTGTCTCTGTCAGACACGATACTCATGGGGACTCCATGAAGTCGCACAACCTCCTGCACGATTCACGATACATCACTATCCGAACTAGGAAAAGGAAATAAAACGGAGAGTAAAAAGAATTTTACCTCCATATATCTCCTCGCTAGCACCTCAGTGGACTGTCCCACTCGGAACGGAATAAAGTGCGCAGATTTGGTCAATCGATCTACGACCACCCAAATCGCGTCATTCTGCTTCAGACTCCGAGGTAGTCCAGTCACGAAATCCATAGTGATGTGCTGCCATTTCCACTCCGGGATCGGAAGCGGTTGTAGCAACCCGGCCGAACGCTGATGCTCCGCCTTCACTTGCTGGCAAACCAAGCACTTGGCTACACTCCGAGCCACGCTCCTCTTCATACCATGCCACCAATAATTCAGACGAAGATCCTGGTACATCTTGGTGCCACCAGGATGCACAAAATACGGCGAACTGTGTGCCTCCACCATCAGCTCCTCTCTGATATCCCCAGCAGGCACACACAACCTGGCTCCAAACCTCAGCGAGCCATCCTCGTGAATCAAAAAGTCAGTCCGCAGACCGGCTTCCACCATCTCCCGAATCTTCACCAGCTTCGGATCCTCAGCCTGGCCAGCCTTAATCCGATCCACGATCGTCAACTGTACCTGCATGTACATCAACGAAGAAGCCTCTCCAGGAAGAACAATCTCCACGCCAGACTCGCAAAAATCCTGCTGCAATCTCCACTGCGAGGTCAAAATCATCACCGCTGGCAGCCTACTCAAAGCATCCGGAACCACATTCACCTTGCCAGGGTGATACTGCAAATCAATATCATAATCCGCCATAAGCTCCAACCATCGACGCTGTCGCATGTTGAGCTCCTTCTGAGTGAAAATATACTTCAAGCTTTTGTGATCGGTGAAAATCTTCACTTTCTCACTCAGCAGGAAGTGCCTCCAAATCTTAAGAGCAAACACAACGGCAGCCAACTCCAAATCATGCGTCGGATAATTCTTCTCATGAACCTTAAGCTGACGAGACGCATACGCCATAACGTGCCCGTGCTGATGCAACACACAACCGAGACCCTTGCCAGAAGCATCGCAAAAGATCTCAAATCCACCGCTGCGATCAGGCACAACAAGAATAGGGGCACTCGTCAACCTCTCCTTCAGAATACCAAAAGCACTCTCACAATCACCCGACCAAGCAAAAGCAACATCCTTCCGTGTCAACCTGGTCATCGGCTCAGCAATACGAGAAAAGTCCTTAATGAATCACCGATAATAACCAGCAAGTCCGAGAAAACTCTGAATCTCAGACGCAGACGACGGAACAGGCCACTCCCTGATGGCCCGAATCTTCTCGGGATCCACCGAAATACCATCTCCAGTCACCACATGCCCGAGAAAAGCAACTCGATCCAGCCAAAACTCGCACTTCGAAAACTTAGCATACAAACGATGCTTCCTCAAAATCTCCAACACCGTCCTTAAGTGCGAGGCATGCTCTTCTTCCGACTTCGAATAGATCAGAATGTCGTCAATAAAGATAACGACAAACTTATCCAAAAAGTCGTAGAAAATCAGGTTCATCAGATTCATGAAAACTGCGGGCGCGTTAGTTACGCCGAAAGGCATAACCACGAACTCATAGTGTCCATACTTCGTCCTGAACGCTGTCTTCGGAACATCTCCCTTCTTAACCTTCAACTGATGGTAACCACTCCTCAAATCCAATTTAGAAAACACCCTCGAACCTCCAAGCTGATCAAAATATCATCGATGCGAGGCAACTGGTATTTATTCTTAATGGTCACCGCATTCAACTCCTGATAGTCCACGCACATGCGACGCGAACCATCCTTCTTCTTAACCAACAACACCGGTGCTCCCCACGGAGACACGCTAGGATTAATATAACCATTCTGCAAAAGCTCATCCAACTGCTTCCGCAACTCTTCCAACTCTGCAGGTGCCATACGATACGGCGCCTTCGAAATCGGCTGCGCACCTGGAACAAGATCGATAGAAAATTTCAAAGCCTGATCAGGCGGCAAAGCAGACATCTCCTCGGGGAAGACGTCGCCAAAATCACGCACCACAGCTGGCCACTCCAGCTCCATCTGCATAGCCACAGCCTCCACCGGCCTGGCCCGAAATCTGACAGGACCAAGCGAACTGCTACCACGACTGAACTCAAATACTGGATGTTCGGGAATCTCGAACACCACCTTCTTTCTCCGACAGTCGATCGTAGCATAGAAGATCGCAAGCCAGTCCATCCCAAGAACTGCATCATAGTTGATGATGTCGTGGACAATGAAATCAGCGAAAAGCTCATGTCCACAGACCACCAACGAGCAAGAATTGCAACCACGATGCACCGAGACCACACCATTCCCTGTGACGATATTCCAACTCTTGGGGAGAGGGGACGTCGACAAGGAATGCCTCTCCACGAAGCTCCGAGAAATAATGCACATCGATGCACCCGAGTCAAAGAGGACTCGTGCAGGAAATGTGCAAACCAAAATCACACCTATCAAGCAATTAACAATCAAACCCTAGTCTAGCAATAAACAAGTTCAAGCAAACAACATAATCTAGCAATCAAGACCAAATTGGAAAGTAATAGCTAGAATGAGGATTACCTGCGATAACCTCATCCACAGCCGCGCTCTCCGCAGCGGTCATCAGAAAAGCCTGCCTCCTCGGCGGAACAGCCTGCCGAAAAGCCTGCCCCTGCGGAACAAGAGCTGCTCCACGACCAGCAGGAACAGACGCTCACTGCTGCAACGGCTGTGCTGCAACAGGTGCCCTCCAAGGCTGCTTCAACCTCGGGCACTCCCTGATGGCATGGGAGGGATCTCCACAAGCAATACATTGCCCCAAGAACTTCCTACACGACTCCTTAACATGGCCCTCCCTGCCACAGAAATGGCAAGTCCTCCGAACAGGCCCTCCTGGCCTCTTAAACTGAGCAGACTGAGTAGGCCTGAATCCAGGTCTAACCACAGCCCTCGCCTGTTCCACAGGCCTCTTCCCAGCACCAACAACAGATCCCCTCCTCTGGTTCACAAGCAGCTCCTGCCTCTTGGCAGCGACCAAAACCATCTGATAAGACTCCCGGTCAGAAGAGGTCACAAAACTCTGGAGCTCCGAAGCAAGCCCCTGCAGAAACCTCTGAGCTCTCTCCTCAGCGTCCTGCACCATCTTCGGCGCAAACCGACTAAGCCTCATGAACTCCTGGTGATACATGTCCACCGACGAGTTCCCTTGCTTCAAATCGATAAAACGCTGAAGCATCTCCTCCTTGGCAGCCTTCGGGAAGAACTCACCCTCAAATCTGGCTTTGAAGGTAGCCCAAGCTATCGGCTCCACCAACAACTTCTCTTCCGCATCCCACCAATTCCTGGCATTATCCTTCAGCTGCCTCTTTGCCAAATCAACCCATCCAGCCGGGGTGATCTTGGCCATCTTCAGATTGTCCTCGACGTTCCGAATCCATTCATCGGCAGCCAGAGGACCTTCAGAACCATCAAAATATGCGGGACCCAGCTCCCGAAATTGCTTCGCTCCTGGCTCAGAGCGAGGGGCATCCGGAAGAGCCCGGGCAGCTCGCCCAAGTGGAGCATTCTGGACTTGCAAAAGCACGCCCTGCTGCACTTGCATCATCTGCAACATCATCCGCATCATCTCACCGCTGGTGGGTTCCCGCTCAGGCTCCTCATCATGAGGGAGCGCACCACTGCCCCCACCACGGGTGAAACGCCTTCCTGCCATCTAATGACACTGAAAACAAATCAGATTAGACTCATAGCTTATGACTCGGACGTCGAACTTAATTTATTGGACATTCAAATATTATTATTGCTATTCTAAAAATCGCAGTTACAGAAAGACCTGCATGGGCCACCACTAAAACATGTCACGACCCGCTTCCCTAAAATGGAGGCGAGTACGTGAAAAGGTCCGCACGAGAGTGGAGCTGTGAAGCCCCAAACCCGATAAGCGTCCACAATACATAAACAGGTCCATGTAACCACAACAGAATAACAATAATAACACAAGGAGAGACTGAAATAAAATTCACATCTCACAAATATTGTCCAACATCACAAATAAGTTCAACATCCAGAAAAGCCACCAGGCTAAAAGAAAAGAGTCTAAGGCCCAGAACAAGGCCAACAAAAGAAACGACATAACAAAGTATAGGTGCTACGCACCGATAACAAACAACTGTTTAACAAAAGTAAAACACAACGAAGACACTAGGACTGGTCCCCAGTGTCCACGTACTCCCCGTCAAACACAAGCTCGGGCTCGGCGTCAGCAAACACCTCGTCCTCGACGAGGTACTCGGGCTCAGGATCTAACATGTGTCACCCAAAAGAGTAAAGGGGCACATGTCAGCAAGTCTAAAAGACTTGGGCAAGGAAACTGAAAGTAGGCAACTAGCAACCTAGCAGTTTAGTATGCATGACATGGCAGTTAAGTATGATACAACAGTTTAAAAGGGAGGCAAGCATGCACAATGTAGCAAAAGCTACCGAATCACTAATCACTTATCATATAACACTTATCACTTATCACTTATCACTTATCACTTATCACTTATCACTTATCACTTATCACTTAGTGCATAGAGAGTCCACCTGCTGGCCAGCTCGTGGCTCAGTCCGCTTATCTCTATCACTGTTATTCATTTATCACTGTTTATCACTTAGTGCATAGAGAGTCCACCTGCTGGCCAGCTCATGGCTCAGGCCGCTTATCTCTATCACTATTAATCACTTGAACACTAGAGATTTCACCTGCTGGCCGGAGTGGCGGATCAGGCCAATCGGCTCAGTCCGCTTATCTCTTACCCCACCCATATGTGTCGAGCGTTGGGGTTTCCAACTACAGGGCTCGCTTCTGGAACACGAGCCAGGAAAATAATAGCATTGTAGCGTGTGCTACACAATCACGACGACAATCAAAATGCAATGCTAGGAACAGATAATTGTGTACCGTTAATTGAATTTAAACGTGACAGGCTAGATGCAATGACATGAACATATTCGCGTACCGTTAATGGAAAGTAAATATGACATGGTAGTTGTGCAACATGCTAAATGTCGGAATTAGCTTCGTTGTCAAGCTAATTCCCCAATTTGCGCCTAGGCGAGTATCATTTCGTCGCCTAGCCTCTTTTACGCCTATAACTAGCAAATGGCCTAAAACATGGCCTAAACCCTAAGTGGCAAGTTTCACTTGCCTAGCACCGGGGGTTGACGATCACTTCGTCACACGGATGCTATCTACGGGGAAATCGCTGTTTTGGGGGAACAATCAACAAACAACATGAATTTTATTAGGGTTTCATAAAAATATAAATAAGTTATGAAAACAACGGTAGATCGATTTCTTACCGAGAGAAGACGGAAGGAACACTCCGGGGAACCCTAGGATCAGATCTGGAGGGGATTGGAGAAGTTTGGGGAAACTAGGGTTTTGGGGGATTTGGGGATTTGATGGATTTTGGTGAGATTTTGGGGAAGATGAGAGGTGGAATGAGTGAATGGATGGATTGGATGATGGATTTGAGGCTTGGAATGGAGAAATGAAGCTTGGAGGAAGATGGGGGCTGAAGGGGGAAGTTTTTAGGGTTTTGGGTCGTGTTGGAGAAGAAGAAGTCGAATGGGTTGGGTTTAAATAGGCTAGGCTGGCGGCTGCCCAGAAATTAGGGTTTTAACACTGGTTAGTCGGTCAAAGAGCAACCACTGACCGACTAGTTTGGCAACTAGTCGGTCGGTCGACCAACGCAGACCGACTAAGTGTAAACAGTAACTCCTGAACGAAAATAGGATTCTAGAGTTAGTCGGTCCATGAACAAATACTGACCGACTAGTTTGGCATCTAGTCGGTCGATGAACGTTCTTAGACCGACTAAGAGTGAACAGTAACTGATACAAAAATAATATGATGAGTTAGTCGGTTCAAGAAGCATTGCTGACCGACTAGTTTGCAACCTAGTCGGTCAACCAACGTTCTTAGACCGACTAACGATAAACAGTAACTCCTGAGAAATTTAGAAAGCTAACTAGTCGGTCCAAGAAGGATTGCCGACCGACTGGATCGTCATCTAGTCGGTCGGTGGCCCTTCTTACACCGGCTAATGAGCACAGAAAAGTACCGATACGGAGCGCGGGGCCCCGGGATCGATTCCTAAGACTCCTAGGCTTGATCTAACAGTTAGATACGACCGTTATGAAGCCCGTCACAAACGACGTACTTCGAAATCGACGATCCTAAGGAAGAAGCGAGAAAATACGACGAATCGATCGAAAATGAAATCTACGGAGACGAAAACCACACAAGAGGAGAAAATCCACCAAAACATATATTATATAATATTAAATCCAGATACAAGAAAAGCAGTCGTTACACTCAAGCTCCCTCATTTCCCTCTATTGAGCATTCATCTTCCTTCATGCATTGAAATCCAGCTCAAGGGAAATCATCCAAGTGCTCTCAAGCATATTCCAACACTTGGAGATCCTCTTCCATGCCTTGCATTCATTCATGCATTGAAATCCAGCTCCCTCATTTCCCTCTATTGAGCATTCATCTTCCTTCATGCATTGAAATCCAGCTCAAGGGAAATCATCCAAGTGCTCTCAAGCATATTCCAACACTTGGAGATCCTCTTCCATGCCTTGCATTCATTCATGAGTAAGCATCTCAAGGCATAGGTAAGAGTATTTACTTTACAGGGTGTAAATTGTTTTCCTATTTCTCTTTGTGGGATTAGGATACTCTCTTTGTGGGAGTTTCTCTCTTTGTGGGAGGTTGTCTCTTTGTGGGACTAGGGAATTCTCTTTGTGGAAATTAACTCTCTTTGTGGGAGTTCTAGTGTCCTAGTGTAGGGCTAACCCTAATTCTCTGAGTGGGAGTTAGTGATTCTCTGTGTGGGAGTCTTAATCCTTGTGTAGGATTGGTTGGGTCCTTGTGTAGGGCATAAATCCTCTTTGTGGTGTATCTCCTTGTGAGATTTGTATTCACTTCTCTGTGTGGTAATATAGTGAATATTGGTGTGGCTGGATGTACCCAAGTTTGGGGAACCAGTGTAAAACTTTGTGTTTGCGTTTGAATTGATTGTGCCATTTAATTCCTCTTGCATTTATAATTCCGCATTAGCAAGTTAAATTTTAATTGGACAATTTTATTGCCATTACGGTATTCACACCCCCCCTCTAGTGTGTGTTGTTAGTATTGCAAGGGTTAGACGATCCCTACATGCAACATTCATGTATGGATGACATGGCATGGCATATTGTATTTAAAAGCGTACAGATAAGTAATTTAAACATAACAGGCAGAGATGCAAGGATGACATGGCAGCATAAACGAAAGCAAGTAAAAGGGGTCGAATCTTGCTTCGTTGTCAAGCTAGATCAAGTGGGGTGTCGGATCCAGTTTCGTTGTCAAACTAGATCAAATAGGCATCTAGGCAGCTATCATTTCACTGCCTAGTCTCTTTTACGCTACGGTACAAAAAGTGGCCTAAAGCATGGCCTAAATAAGGAACGGGCAAGTTTCACTTGCCTGCAACCTGACGTCCAAAAACACCGTCCAAAAGTCCAAACTACCTTTGTGCACAAGTCCACCAGCCTACGGTCCCAATTTAAGGTATCTTGATTAGTGAATCTAAACAATTAAAACCACCAAATTTTATCTTGTTTAACAGGCAAGGGTTGGGGATCCTAAGAGTGCAGAACGTTACCTCAACACGACGCGAAAGCTACACTGACGTCGGGTAGCGACGCCAGGGGTTGGAATAAAAGATCATGCTCCTAGTCCAGATTCCAAAATAGATTCCTCGCTCGCCAAGTCTGGGCAGCAACCAGATCAACAAACCAAGATTCCAAAGCTAGAACATGCGACGAAGGAGATACGACGTGTCGCAACGTCGTAATAGGCAAAACAGCGAAGGGGATCGCTGTAGGGGACCCACGGCAGTGCTAGTGGTCAATGGGGGACCCACAACAGCTCTGGAGGGCTTGGGGGACCCACGGCTTCACTGCAGTGCGACGGATGCGGCGCTGCGAAGAAAATCGTTGGTCGCAGCGAGCCGGTGCGGGGGATTCTCTCAGTCAGACCGAGAGAATGCGGGCGCTTGGGTCGGTCGGGCGCTGCGGGTGCGGGCTTGCAGCGGAGCGGGGTTGCAACGGAGCGGGACTTGGTGCGGAGCGGGGGATTCCCTCGGTCAGACCGAGCGGGGGCATCGGTCGGAGCGATGGATGCGGGGGCTTGCTGCGGAGCGGGCTACGAATGCTGCAGCGAGCGGGCGGATGCGGAAGCGGCTCTCAGTCGTAGCGGGCCAATGCGGGAAAGCGGGTCGGTCGGGGCGAGCGGATGCGGGGTTGCAGTGGTGCAGGGTTGCATTGGAGGGCTGCAACGCGGAGCGATGCGGGATGCGGGAGCGGCTATCGGTCAGACTGAGCGGATGCGGGGAAATCTCTCGGTCAGACCGAGAGGATGCGGGGGTGCGTGCTGTTGACGTGCGAAAATTTGAGGAGGGGAAAAATGGCGGCTGGGGTTATTTTCTTTTAGGAAAATAGGTTAACCTATGGTATATATATAGGGTAGAGGGGGTTTGACTATGTCTAGGGTTTATAAAAGTATTTGTTTTTAATAAAAATTGTAAAATAAGGATATAGGGCTCTCTCTCTCTCTCCTCACAAGTGTGTGCGGCCAAGTAAGGGTGCAACCTGAGTTAAAATGAGGGCTAGGCTACACTAAGGAGGGTATTATTATTAATAAGAATATTAGAGAACTTAAACTAGGTGAAACTCAGGCTTAACCAATAATAGGTTGGGTAAGAGTGAACGTAGGTCAAACGAAGTCCAAAAATCGTGAAATAAATACTGGGGTGTCCGGGACGACGAGAGAAGGAAAACTAAGAAGACGGATCACAATTTCGACGTCGAGGGATGAAACTAAAAATAGAAATGTCTCACGTCGAAAGTGAAAATCGTGACGTCTCTTCAAACAAAAATCAAATCGTGGGAGAACGACTCGAGATATGTCGTTCCAAATTAATTCCACAATTTAATCTCTCAGAGATGATCACAACGACATATCACACCAAAGTGTTCAAAAACAAACAAAGTCAAAAATAAATACGTGCACGAACAAGACTACGTGCACGTAAAGCGTACAATCGAAAACAGACCGTTACATCCTTCCCACCTTAGAAATGATTCCGCCCTCGGAATCAACATCAACTACTGCTCGAGAACAAGTGCGGGAAGCACTCTCTCATGTCATATTCACGCTCCCAGGTGGACTCCCCAGGGGAACCATGACGCCACTGCACTTGAACCAAGTCGACGGTATTATTCCTCAGCTGCTTCTGCCGTCGATCCAAAATCTCAACTGGCTGCTGATCATAGGTAAGATCCGGTCGAACCGTGATCTCTGAGAAATCCACAGCTTGGGACGGATCACTGACGTATCGACATAACTGGGATACGTGAAATATGTCGTGAACTCCCTCCAGTGACGGTGGCAATGCCAAGCGATAAGCCGCCGCTCCGACTCTCTCTAGGACGTCAAATGACCCAATGTACCTCGGACTCAGCTTGCCTCTCTTCCCAAATCAGATAACTCCGTGGTTCGAAGAGATCTTCAGGAAGACGTGATCTCCAGGCTCAAACTCCAAAGGCCTCCGTTTAGCATCTGTCCAATGCTTGAAACGGTCCTGCGCAATCCTCAGCTTCTCCCGGATGTTCCTCACAACATCCACTGCCTCCACAATCATCTTTGGTCCTAACAGCTCCCGATCTCTAATGTCATCCCAGCTCAGTGGCGATCGACATTTCTTCTAGTATAGCGCGGTGAATGGCGCCATGCCAATACTCGACTGGTAGCTGTTATTGTAGGCAAACTCAACATGATGGAGATGATCTTCCCAAGATCCCTTGAAGTCCAACATGCACGCCCTCAGCATGTCCTCTAAGATCTGAATCGTCCTCTCGGACTGGCCATCCGTCTGCGGATGGTACGCCGTGCTGAAACTCAGACTCGTACCCAAGCTCTTCTGCAGACTCTGCTAGAACTGAGACGTGAATCTCGTGTCTCTATCCGACACGATACTCACGGGGACTCCATGAAGTCGTACGATCTCCTGCACGATTCACATTACATCACTTTCTAAACTAGAGAAAGGAATAAAAATGGAGAGTAAAAGAATTTACCTCCATATATCTCTTTGCTAGCGTCTCAGTGGACTGTCCTACTCGAAAATGAATAAAGTGTGATGATTTGGTTAATCGGTCTACGATCACCCAAATCACGTCATTCTACTTCGGACTCCGAGGCAGTCCAGTCACAAAGTCCATAGTGATGTGTTGCCACTTCCACTCCGGGATCAGAAGCGGTTGTAGAAACCCTGTCGTACGCTGATGCTCTGCCTTTACCTGCTGGCATACCAAACACTTGGCTACGCTCTGAGCCACACTCCGCTTCATACCATGCCACCAATAGTTCAGACGAAGATCCTTGTACATCTTGGTACCACCAGGATGCACAGAATACGGCAAAATGTGTGCCTCAACCAACAACTCCTCTCTGATATCTCCAGCTGGCACACACAACCTGGCTCCATACCTCAGCGAGCCATCCTCATGAATCAAGAAGTCAGTCTGCAGACCGGCTTCTACCTGCTCCCGAATCTTCACCAGCTTCGGATCTCCAGCCTGTCCAGCCTTGATCCTACCCACGATCGTCCACTGTATCTGCATACACATCAACAAAGAGGTCTCTCCAGGAAGAATAATCTCAATACCAGACTCGCAAAAATCCTGCTGCAATCTCCACTGCGAAGTCAACATCATCACCGCTAGAAGTCTGCTCAGCGCATCTGGAACCACATTCACCTTGCCGGGGTGATACTGTAAGTCAATCTCATAATCTGCCATGAGCTCTAACCATCGACGCTGTCGCATGTTGAGCTCCTTCTGAGTAAAAATGTACTTCAAGCTTTTGTTATCGGTGAAGATGTCACGCCCCGCTTCTCAAAAACGTGGAGGCGAACCGTGAGAAGGTCCGCTCAGACTTGAAGCTACAAAGCTGCAAGTCCGATAAGCGTCAATCAAATTTAAACAGCAGGTCCTTGCAACGCGAAACGAAACAAAGATAATAATAAAGAAATGAGACAAAAGATAAATCTCAGAATATCCATAATAATAAATTTCAACATCGCAGAAAAGCCACCAGGCTAAAAGAAAAGAGTCTAAAAGAGGCCCCAGCATGGCCAACAAAAGTACAAAGTACGAAAACAAAGCAATGGTGCTACGCACCGACAACTAACAGCAACCTAAAGCAAAAGCAACTCCAAATCAGTCTCTAAGGCTGGTCTCCGGTGTCCACCAACTCCTCGTCAAAAGTAGACTCTGGCTCAGCGTCAGCAAACACCACGTCCTCAGCTACGGTCTCTGGCTCAGGGTCTAACATGTGACACCCAAAAGAGCAAGGGGCACATGTCAGCAAGTCTACAAGAGACTTGTGCAAGGAAACTGAAAGTGAAGGTAAGCAACTAGCAGTTCTAGCATGAATGCAATGACATGGCAGTTAAGTATGAGTGCAACAAGTAAAGTAAAGTAAAGTACGAGCATGGCATGGATGTCAAGTTTTACAAGAACACTCACTAGTACAAGACAAGTAAAGTAAGCACCTCGTGCACAGAGATTCCTCCTTTTGGCTAGAGTGGCTGCGCGGGCCAACTCCTAAGCTCAAGTGATCATTTATCCCTACCCCTCCACGTGTATCGAGCCAGGGCCTTACCCCCGAACAGGAATGCTCTCTTCTGGAACACGAGCCAGGAAGTGTTTTTTCTTGTTGGCCTAGGGGTGCACCTAGCCGGACAAGAAAGTACAAGTACAAGTATTGTAGCGTGTGCTACGAATGCGACATTCAATGCATGGATGACATGACATGGTAAGTAGTAAAGCATACAGGTAAGGAAAGTAAACATGACAGTTTAGTATGCATGATCAACAAGTTAAAGAGTTGGATCTAGCTTCGTTGTCAAGCTAGATCAATTTAGGTGGCTGATCTAGTTTCGTTGTCAAACTAGATCAAGTAGGCGTCTAGCCAGCTATCATTTCACTGACTAGTCTCTTTTACGCTAAAAACAAGAAAGTGGCCTAAAAACATGGCCCTACACAAGAGTTGACAAGTTTCACTTGCCTGCAAGTACAACGTCTGAGGAACACCGTCCAACTAGTCCAAGTCACAATATCCTACGAGCACAAGTCCACCGGCCTACATCCGTTTTATTAATCTTGATTAGTGAGTTCTAAAACATTTAAAATACTTTAAAAACGTTGATTTTAGTCTTGATTAGCATGCAATTGGGTTAGGGGTCCTAGGGGTGCAAAGCGTTACATCAACACGACGCGAAAGCTACACTGGCGTCGGGTAGCAACGCCAGGGGTTGGAATAAAAAGATCGCGCTCCAAGTCCTGATTTCAATATAGATTCCTCACTGGAAAGTTCGGAGAAGCAACCGGAGCAACGAATCCAGATTCCAAAGCTAGCACGTGCGATGACGGGCTACGACGTGTCGCAACTTCGTACACGGCAAATCCTCGAAGAGAAAGCACCTAGGTGGGGCCCACAGTAGTCCTAGGGACCAATAGGGGACCCACAATACCTCTGGAGAACTTGGAGGGCCCACGGTACCAAGTGGTGCGACGGGTGCGGGGTTGCAACGAGTGGCTCTCGGTCGGACACAGCCAAAAGCAGGGGCTTGGCTCGGTCAGACACGGGGGACAGGCTTGCACAGCGCAGCAGGTCGGTGCGGGGCTCGGTTCTCTCGGTCGGTGCGGAGGGAACTGTCGGTCGGTGCAGGCGGACGAGAGTTGCAACGTCACAAGCATTGCAACGAAGTGGGGCTTCGGTCGGTGCGGGCGGGCGCCTCGGTCAGACACGGGGCGGAGCGGGAGCTTGGAGCGAGGGCTTGCAACGGTGCGGAGCGGGCGTGAGCGGGGGAAATCTCTCAGTCTGACCGAGAGATTCTCTCGGTCGGAGCAGGCTTGGTGCGGGTCGGTGCGGAGCGGTTGCAGCGGGTTCGGAGATGCCTTGGTGCGGGCTTGGGCGTCGGTCAGGGCGGGGAAACGGGGGTTGTTTCCTCGGTCGGAGCGGGGGTTGGTGCAGCAACGTTGCGACGATTCGTCGCAATGTGAAATTTGGGTTTTGGAAGCGGCTAGGGTTATTTTCTTGCGAAAATAGGTCTTCCTAGGGATTGTTTATATAGTGTAGATGGGTTGACTTGGTCTAGGGCTAATCCTAATGGGATTAGGAGTTTAAAATAATTTAAAATTCGAATCTCACCCTCTCCAATTCACACAAGGCTTGGGTGCGGCCCAAATGAGCTGGAATTCAGCTCAAAAATTATTTAAAACATTTTAAACTCAAATAAATTTTATTTGGCCGAAATTAATTTAAAACGTAGCTATTAAAAATATTTAAAGCTTTGCTAAAAATATAAAAGTGGTCAAATGAACTCCAAAAATTATAAAATAAATATCGGGGTGATCGTGATGACAAAAGAAAGCTAACTAAGAAGACGGATCTCAATTTCGACGTCGGACGACGAAAATAAAAATAGAAACGTCTCCCGTCAAAAGTGAAAATCACAACGTCTCTTCGAATAAGATCAAATCGTGGGAAAACGTCTCGAGAAATATCGTTCCAAATTAGTGCCACTATTTAATACCCTCAGAGACGTTCACAACGGCATATCACAACAAGGTGTTCACAAACAAACAAAGTCTAAAATAAACACGTGCACGGTCAAAAGCACGTGCACGAACAAAGTACAACGAAAAGTGGTCGTTACAGAAGATCTTCACCTTCTCACTCAACAAGAAGTGCCTCCAAATCTTGAGTGCAAACACGACTGCAGCCAGCTCCAAGTCGTGCGTCGGGTAATTCTTCTCATGGGTCTTGAGCTGACGAGAAGCATATGCAACCACGTGCCCATGCTGATGCAACACACAACCGAGACCCTTGCCAGAAGCATCGCAAAAGATCTCAAATCCTCCACTCCGATCTGGCACAGCAAGAACAGGGGCAGTCGTCAATCTCTCCTTTAGAATAGAAAAGGCATTCTCACAATCATCAGAACAAACAAATGGTACATCCTTCTGCGTCAGTCTGGTCATCGGCTCAACAATACGGGAGAAGTCCTTAATGAAGCACCGATAATAACCTGCAAGCCCAAGGAAACTCCTGATCTCAGACGCTGACAGCGGAACAGGGCACTCTCTGATAGCCTTAATCTTCTCGGGATCTACTGAAATTCCATCCCCTGACATCACATGCCTGAGAAAAGCAACACTGTCCAGCCAAAACTCGCACTTGGAATACTTAGCATACAAACGATGCTTTCTCAAAATCTCCAACACTGTCCTCAAGTGCGATGCATGCTCTTCCTCCGACTTTGAATAGATCAGGATGTCGTCAATAAAGATAACGACAAACTTGTCTAGAAAGTCGTAGAAGATCATATTCATCAGGTTCATAAAAACTACGGGTGCGTTGGTTATACCGAAAGGCATAACACGAACTCGAAGTGACCATACTTCGTCCTGAATGTTGTCTTCGGGATATCTTCCTTCTTCACCTTCAGTTGATGATAACCACTCCTCAGATCCAACTTAGAGAACACCCTCGATCCTCCAAGCTGGTCAAAAATGTCATCTATACGAGGCAATGGATATTTATTCTTGATGGTCACAGCATTCAGCTCCATGTAGTCCACGCACATGTGACGCGAACCATCCTTCTTCTTCACCAGCAGTACCGGTGCTCCCCACGGAGACACACTAGGATTTATGTAACCCTTCTGCAAAAGCTCATCCAGCTGCCTACGCAACTCCTCCAACTCATCTGGAGCTATACGATACGGTGCCTTCGAAATAGGTTGCGTCCCCGGAATAAGATCAATCGAAAATTCAAGAGCTCGATCGGGCGGCAGTCCAGACATCTCCTCGGGGAAGACGTCGTCGAATTCACGCACCACAGCTGGTCTACTCTGCCCCATCTGCATAGCAACAATCTCCACTGGTCTGGCCCGAAATCTGACATGGCCAAGCGAACTGCTACCTCGACTGAACTCAAACACTGGATGTCCTGGGATCTCGAACACCACCTTCTTCCTCCGGCAATCGATCGTAGCATAGAAACTCGCAAGCCAATCCATCCCAAGGACGGCATCATAGTTGATGATATCGTGGACAATAAAATCAGCGTAAAGCTCATGTCCACAGACCACCAAAGGGAAAGAATTGCAACCACGATGCACCGAGATCACGCCATTTCCTGTAACGATGTTTCAAATCTTGGAAAGAGGGGATGTCGTCAAGGAATGCTTCTCCGCGAAGCTCCGGGAAATAATGCACATCGATGCACCAGAGTCAAAGAGGACTCGTGTAGGAAATGTGCAAACGAAAATCACACCTAACAGACAATCTAACAATCAAACCCTATTCTAGCAAACAATCATATGCAAGCAACCAAACATAATCTAACAAGCCAAAACTAACTAAGGAAGGAAACAACTAGACTGAGGGTTACCTGCGATAACCTCATCCACAGCCTCGCTCACCACTGCCGTCATCAGGAAAGCCTGGCTCCTCGGCTGCATGGCCTGCTGAAAAGCCTGCTTCTGTGGAATGAGGGCTGCTCCACACCCAGCAGGTACCGATGCTCTCTGCTGCAACGGCTGGGCTGCAACTGGTCCTCTCGGTTGCTGAACTTCATCCGGTGCTCTCCGCATATAGTTTGCATGCTGACAATCCTTCGATGCATGAGTAGCGTCTCCACAAATCAGGCACTGGCCCAGAAACCTCCTGCACTGCTCCTTGATGTGACCAGTCTTGCCGCAGAAATGGCAAGTCTTCAGAGTAGGCCCACCTGACCTCTTGAACTGCATTGGTTGGTTAGGCTTGAACCCTGGCTTAACCACTGCTCTGGCCTGCTCCATAGGCCTCTTCCCAGCTCCAGAAGTCTGCCCTCTCTTCTGGCTCGCAATCCGCTTTTGCCTCCTAGCAGCTACCAGCAACTTCTGATAAGACTCCAGATCTGACGAATACATCAGGCTCTGCAAGTCTAAGGAAAGACCCTGCAGAAACCTCTGAGCTTTCTCCTCAGCATCCTCCACCATCTTCGGTGTGAAGCGACGCAGCCTGGTGAACTCCTGATGGTACTGGGCCACCGTCAGATTTCCCTGCTTCAGTTCAATGAATCGCTGCAACATCTCCCTCCTGGCAGCCTTCGAAAAGTACTCCTCATCGAACCTAGACTTGAAAGTAGCCCAAGGTATCGGCTTCACCAACAGCCCCTCTTCTGCATCCCACCAGTTGCGGGCATTATCCCTGAGCTGCTTCTTCACCAAATCAACCCATCCAGCCGGGTTGTTCTTTGACATCTTCAGATTATCCTCAGTATTCCTGATCCACTCCTCAGCAGCCAACGGTCCTTCAGATCCATCAAAGTAAGTCAGGCCCAGCTCCCGAAACTGCTTCGCGCCCGGCTCGAAGCGAGGGGCATTCTGGGTATTCTGAAGCATACCCTGTTGCACCTGCATTATCTGATGCATCACCCTCATGCTCTCAGCATTGGTGGGCTCTCTATCCGGCACCTCAGCACGATTGGGCCCACCACCAGCTCGGGTCTGTCGTCTTCCTGCCATCTAATGACATAGGAAAACAATATAAATTAGACTCAAAGCTTATGACTCGGATGTCGAAATTTATTTATTGAACATCCTATAATTATTATCGTTGTTTCGATAATTTGCAGTTGCAAAAGTGACCTGCATGGGCCACCAACAAAACCTGTCACGCCCCGCTTCCCTAAAATGGAGGCGAGACGTGAGAAGGTCCGCTCAGACTTGGAGCTGTGAGGCTCTGATCACTCCTTATTTTACACATTTTCCCCCCATGTTTGCATGCCATTTAGGTCGCCCAAATCATGTTTTTCACGATATATTGACGATATTGCGATGCTTTTCACGATTTGTTGTTTTTGTCGAATTTCAGGTGATTTGGAGCGATTTGGAGTGATCTCGAGATACGCCTACTCCAGAGTGTCACCGATGACCTCCCCGAGGGATATTTTGCCATTAGAAAGGAGCGGAGGAAGAAAGAACGTCGCAGGAGCGACGAGGAGGCCAAAACAAGCTGTTTAGGCATTTTTGGTGTCCCACTCGGCCGAGTGAAGGAGTCACTCGGCCGACCAGCGAGACACCGCTCGGCCGACCTGATCGGACACGCTTCATGTGTGCACTCGGCCGAGCGACGGACACCACATCGGCCGAGTGACGAGATCCCGTCCGCCCGAGTGGCGCTCAGACGAAGCCATTCAAAAATCGCCAACTTACTGTTTTTCGTCTGCCTAAGCTTCAGAAGACCCACTCGGCCGAGTGGCAAATGCCGACCGCCCGAGTACTAAGAAGCCATCGGCCGAGTGACTACAACTCACTCGGCCAAGCGACTTCCGAAGTGAAGACCCCCGAAGACCCAGACTTACTGGAAATTTACAGGGTTTCGCACTCGGCAGAGCGACTTTTGTCACTCGGCCGAGTGCGACGCGCTGCCTATAGCGAAAATTGCGGATTTCAGGCTGCGCAGGGGCATTTTGGTCACAGTTTTTTGGACGATTTTGGGGGTATTTAACCCATGTTTTTACCCTAGGTTAGGGAGCTTTTCTCTTAGATTTTTTGCAGCTTTTTAAATTAACTTTTTAGCTTTATTCTTGTGATTGGAGAGGAGACAAAAGTTGATTTTTGTTGGATTATTTGAAGAACTCCATTGGTTTGTGTCTCTCTTCTCTAAAAATACTATTTTTATTGCTTATCTCAATATTGTGATGAATTCTCTTGTTAATTTCATTGATTATTTTTGTGTTTGTGCTATGAATTGTGAGTAGTCTCCACGTCTTGGGGCGTGGGGATGAACCCTACGAGCCCAATTTCAGATTTGTGATGAATTGGTAGGAATTTTGCTAGAATTGCCTATTAGGGTTAGTTTGGGATCGATTTACTACGGATAGCTAGGTATTCATATCGATTGGGATTTGCAAGAGATTGGATCCCAATTCGATAGGAAACCCTAGAAATCCGAATTGGGTTGGAATCGAATTTCCGTAGTATCGGTTTACAAGAGATTGGACCGATACTAGGGTTCTCGGTTGCAATTCCGTGCCGATACCCGTTTGCAAGAGATTGGACGGGTAGGAACTATCCCAACCTAGGTCGTGGCCCGAGTTTGCACGAGAGTGGGCTCGGGGCGCGATTGAACGATGATGTTAATCCTAATGCTAGCTTGCCCAGTGTAGGGTTTGCAAGAGATTGGACCCGAACCTAGGATAGCTATAGACCGGCAACAGCGCGAGAGCGTGAGCTGGGTTTTACATTCAGTTGCAACTAGTTCATCCAAAATTTTATTCTAGCAATTTTGACACCAATGAACCGCATTGACGAAATACGGTGAGTAGCGGGGATTCCCCATTCCCTAGACGTCCTTTATTTGATTTGATATCTTCGTACTTTGTCTGACGATTGTGACAGGATCGCCAAAGGCAAATTCTCTCTTTTCCGTTCTTAAATAGCCAGGTTGATTGGAGCAAGCACTTTCATTCGTCCTCCATGTGTTCGATAACCCGCTCGCCGCTACACCATGCGCTTGCGGTAAAACTACACGGTCGCACTCTTGGGTTACATTCCGGAGCGATCAAGTTTTTGGCGCCGTTGCCGGGGAGGCGATTGCGTTTGATCTTTTCACCCTAGCTATTTCCTTCTTTTTGTTTTTAATTCATTATTTTTTTACCTAACCCTTCCATTGTGCTAATCACTTCTTTGAAACTTTGTTTTCCCGTGCATGAACACGAGGTCAACGGCGGACCCTGAAGCTATATTGTTTGATCCCAAGATTGAGCGTACTGCGCGGAGAATTAGAGCGGAGAGGAGACAACATCCGGAAGGGAGGTTTATGACCAACCCGGAAACTGCGGAACAATTAGCGGCAAGGATGGCGAGGATTATTTCTATTCGGGGTAGGCTTCGGCCTAAGACCTCTTCTACTACCTCATCCATTGCCATGCCGGAGTTGGCGGCAGACAAGAACTTTGAGCTGAAGACTGGACTAGTGGTTCTGATGCAGCAGGATCCATTTCATGGGAATGCCCATGAAAATCCCCACTACCACATCCAGCTATTTTTGTCGAAGTGCGCCACATTTCAGATGACGGGGGTCTCCATCGATGCCATCAGACTGCGCCTCTTCCCCTTCACATTAAAGGACAAGGCACTCTATTGGTTGAGGATGCAAGCTGAGGGAGTCTTTACCACATGGGATGAGTTGGCGAGTGCGTTCATTGACAAGTTCTATCCGCCCTCCAAGACGGTAAAGATTCGAAGCGCTCTTATGTCCTTCAAGCAAGGACCCCAAGAGACGCTCTATGAGGCTTGGGATCGTTTCAAAGATCTACAGCACCAGTGCCCGCACCATAGTATTGAAGATTGGGAGCTAGTTCATAGCTTTTACAATGGTCTCCAACCGGGGACCAAGCAAATTATTGATGCCGCGGCGAATGGTGCTATCCTATCCAAGACTCCCGAAGAAGCTACGGCCCTAATTGAGGAGATGGCATCAAATAATCAACAATGGGGCGACGAGCGAGGACACTCTACGTCCTCCTTGAAGCCAACTAGCATCTATGAGGCGAAGGCCGTAGCGGAGCTTACAAGCAAGTTTGATTCTCTCCACAAGGTAGTGGAGAGACTGGAGAAGTTTATCACGGAGCCCCAAGGAACCCCTTCCACCTCCGCACCAACAAATCAAATGAGTGATTGGCAAGACCAATCTCAAGCTACATATTTGGGGGGAGAACAAGGAGAGGGCTCTTTGGAGCAAGTCCAATACGTCGCGGGGAATCAAGGATATTGGGCCAATCCGGCCACAAGAAACCATCCAGGTTTCTCTTATGCCAACAATGAAGGAGCTTTGAATCCACCGCAACAACCACCTCTACAAGCTCGACCACCACCACCACCACAATACTATCCACCGAGGGGGCCTCCACAACAAAATTTCCAACCGAAGCAACAAGTTCCACCCTATAGGCCGCCCGGATACAATCAAGGGTGGAGAAATCAAAACCCTCCATAAGCTCAACAACGATCCGACTTCGAAGCTAGAGTGGAGGAGTTTATGGTCGAGCAAAAGAAGGTCAATGCTTCCTTGAAGGCGGGCCAAGACTCCCTTACAACCGTTGTGGCACAAATCTCGGAGCAATTGGCGTTGCTCAATCGGAATACTCAACAATTGCCGGCTCAACCCGAGCAAAACCCACGGGGCGCCACCGGCCACATCAATGCCGTGGTTGCCGTTACTACTAGAGGCGGGAAGGATACCACTCCCGCCATGATTCCTACCGAGGAGCCCGTGGAGGAAAGTGTAGAGCCAATTGAGCCGGTAGTTGAAGTTGAGAGGGAGTAAGAGCCACAAGAAAAGGAGAAATCTAGAGCGGAGCAATTGATTGAGGAGAGGCACTTCATGCCACTGGTCCCATTCCCCCAAAGGCTTGCTAGAGCGAAAATGGAGAAAAGGCTAGTAAAGTTTCTCGAGTATCTGAGAGGCGTTAGCCTTAACATTCCCTTCCTCGACACCATCGTGGAAATCCCCACATATGCTAAATTTTTAAAGGATTTGATTTCGGGGAGAAAGAGGAAGGAGAAAATTATGCTAGCCGAGGAGGGCTCTTGGTTCACTAAGAGAGAGAGAAGGAGCCGGCTAAATTCAAAGACCCGGGGAGTTTTCGGATTCCTTGCACCTTGGGCGACGTCCCTCTTCAAAAGGCATTGGTGGATTTAGGGGCTAGTGTTAGCCTCATGCCTCTCTCTATGTTCCAAAGGCTAAACACCGGGACAAAATTGAAGCCCACCGACATGCGGATACAACTAGCCGATGGGCGAATCACAAGGCCGGTAGGGATTGCAGAGGATATCCCGCTACAAGTCCCGGGGGGCATATGTTTGACATGTGACTTCGTGATCATGGACGTTAAGGAGGAGGGAGATACGTCATTGATACTTGGACGCCCGTTCCTCGCCACCGCCGGTGTCATTGTCGACGTGCGAGAAGGTACCCTAACATTGAACGTCAGCAACATTGAGGTGGAGCTTCATATTCCTAAGGCAATGAAACACATGCCTTACCACGAGGAGCTTGACTACATGGACCTCCTTGATGAGGTGATTGAAGAAGCGATCCCCCATTCGATCGGCGCCCTATTTGAAGAGGATTTCGAAGAAGGCCCGGATTTGGACCAAGAAGAGAAGAAAAAGGATTCCCCCGACTTCTTCGCTGAAATTGATGAAGGCGACGCTGATGTCGCAAGGATTCGAGAGCTCTGCAAGCTCTCGAAATTGAAGTCTCCGAAGAAAGCTCCGCCGATACGGAAATCGGCGTCACCGGTGAAACCGAGGACCGGAGCAAATGCTAGCTTGGGGGGGCCACCCCCAACACTATTCGAGACGGGAGGCCACTGAGGGAGGACACGCCGACGCAACTTCCGAATCCAAGCGTCCTCCCCGGAAAGTTTGACGGGTGCATCTCCTATGCACCAAACATCCCGCATTAATTGAAAATCATAGGGGGGTCGAGCTCACGACCTTAAACGAGCGCTTGTCGGGAGGCAACCCAACGGTTATTGCTTTATTTTCACTTTTCTTTTATTTTTGTTTTAGAAATTTTTAGTGTTTTGAGTCGTTCGCCCAAAAATCTTGTGATAACGGGTCCTATTTTTTCTGACAGGAGAGGAGAACTAGGTACCCATCATTAGGAGGATGCACAAGGCGACGAGGAGCGCCCCAGGAGGGCGCTCGATGCTTAGGAGGAAGATGAAATCGACTGGAGGAAGAAAAACGGAGTTTAGAGCCCAAACGAAGACAAACAGTAGAACACAAGGCTCACTCGGCCGAGTATACTAGTCACTCGGCCGAGCACACAAGTTCGTCCGGCCGAGCCGCTCACGAACGAGGGAAGTCTGCTGTACCCAACTCTCTGTTTATTTTCCTGATTTCAGTATAACTGCTACTCGGCCGAGTATATATATTCACTCGGCCGAGTAAAACGGATACGCTCCTAGGGCGAGTCTTGCCGAGTAGCTTGAGCCACTCGGCCGAATGGACTTACTCCACTCGGTCGAGGGTGGCAACACCACTCGGCCGAAGCGTAGCGGGGAGGAATTTTTCTTAAAAGTTCACTCGGCTGAGCGACCCCGTTACTCGGCCGAGTCGTAACTTTTGCTATAAATAGGGGCGAGGGTCGGGCTCGTTTTTCGAAACGAAACAAATCGCAGCCCCCGACCCTTCGCATTCCCTCGGCCGCTGCCCTCAGCCGCTGCCCTCGCCCACTCGCCCGACCGTCGACCCCGCGCCGCCGCTCGGCCACCCACCACCGGCTGAGCCGCCGCCGCTCCTCGCCCGAGTCGCCGCTGGCGGGCACTGCTCCGGCCGACTCCGGTAACCCCATTTTGATCCTGTTTTCTCCTTTTTGTGTATTTTTCAAGGATCCATGTGCTTAACGAACCCCAAACCCGAATTAATTTCAATTTCTATCTATTATACCCCTAATGCCCCATACGTATTGAATATTACTCGCTGATATCTCCGTTTCACGCGCAGGTTATTTTTGGGAGCTTAGGGGAGCCCATGGGAGCTTCCAGGGACTGATTTGGGCTACGTGGAGGCGTCGTCTTCGCACGCTTCCATAGCTTTGCACTCGCGGCGTGTCGTGGTATATTCTTTCCTTTATTTTACGCACGTCGCACTTTTCACACTTTTTGGTGAGCGCTCGGGGCCCATATGCCGCCCCGGACACGGCCGCGGTCGAGGAGAGTTTCCGCCAAGCGGAAGCGGTCGGATGATGCCGGCCCCTCCCATGAGGTGGAGGACTCTCCTCCGCCTTCTCCACCACACCCCGTCCACCCAGCACAGCCTGCAGGCCCCACACACCCCGCACAGCCTGCAGAGCCCGCACAGCCACTCCCTGCCGCTCCACAGCCACCACCTCCGGCTCCACTTATCGGGCCGCTGGGGATCACGTTCCGGAACGACGCACACCGCGTCGCTTTCGAGCGTATCTCCCAGCGCTCGATCGTACCCTCCAGGTTCGCACACCTTGCAGACCTAGGACGCCTGGGGGTACTCGATGGGATGTTCACGTTGTACGACAACGTGGGCTGGCGAGATTTCTTTCAGGTGTCGGCGGACACGTTTATCCGTCCGACACTTGAGGTTCTTAGTTCGATCGCCCGGACCGACGAGGGATGCTTGTTTCGGTTCATGGACCGAGAGTGCCAGGTCACTCTCGGTATGATGAGAGCTTTCTTCTCGTGGCCCGACGTCCCCGAGGCCGACCGAGGTTACGCCCCCACCCATATCCCCCCACCTTCCTTCGATGCCGGCGCCTTCTGGGCCCAGATTACGGGTCTTCACGCTGCCTTTGACCCTAGTAGGGCCAAGGCCTCAGCCATTGTCCATCCCTGCCTCCGTATAGCTCAGCGCCTTATGGCGACGATCTTTTTGGCCAGATATGAGCCGGGCACAATGTCCACGCCGGAGCTCTATATGCTCTACGCGATGACACGGCCCAGAGCTCTATCTAGGAAGAGCGATGAGTTGGTCCCCACCGTCGTAATTGATGTCGCGGCTTGGTTTTTGGACCGCATCATCGTATCAGTTGGCGCTCGCTCACCGATATGCTGCGGCGGCCTGATCACCTTGCTCACCCTTATGACCGGCGAGGACTTTCCAGATGACCTTCGACGAGCATCGGGCCCCACTTCACTGTCCATAGATGTTATGGCCCGGATGAAGATGCTGCGTCCGCACGGTGAGCGACACTGGGTCTGGCTGCACGGCCCTTACGGTGCCGATTACATGATTCTTCCGAGCCCAGCTCGGACTCAGATTGCACCGACCCACATGGACTGGCTCCCTGTGATGGATGTTCTGATCCCTGCCGCTTACGTGCTCGAGGCCGAGGAGGCCGAGCATGCTCACGCTGCCCACGCTGCCCCCGCAGACCCCGTTGCACCTGCTGAGCCTGATGCCCCTGTTGACCCTGTGGCCCCTCAGCCTATCCCTGATATTTCTACTGCTCCCGACACCTCTGTCCACACTTCTGTCGGTGTCGGGAGTACCCTAGCTGAGCCTTCCTCCACTACTTCCACGCCTGCCACCACCACCACTGGCCCTCTGTCTGCCGAGCCCATTTCCTCTGCCACACCCGAGCGCCAGCCGACTATAGTTGAGTGCGGAGAGCCCTCTTTTACCACTGCCATAGAGACCGTAGTCTCCACCTCTGTCTCCACCGCTGCTGTATTCTCTGAGAGTGTCGTGGCGTCTGTCCACACTTCTGTGTCACCGACCTCTCTGGCCGCCTCGTCGCCACTTTTGCACTCCTCTTTCGTTGCTGCTGCCTCCACTTCTTACCATCCCGCCCAGCCTCACACTGAGGCCAGGCCCACATTTGCGAGCGCAGCACCTTTCGTTCCCTTCCCTGCTGAGCCCATCACCTACGCCACCAGAGTACGCCAGCCCCGACCTGCACAGCACAGACCAGTGCGTCCCTCTGCACCCCCTCCCCCCGACACTGTACTTCAGAGCATTCGTGCTCTCGAGGGGGCGGTGAGTGGCCTCAGAGGTGACCTTAGGACCCTGTCCTCCACCGTCTTCGCGATGGCAGGTCGCTTCGACCGGCTCCCATAGATTCACTACTGCCTTACCCAGGTCCTGGAGCGACTCCCCCACGTTCTCCCACCCACCCAGCAGGTCACCACCCCCACTCCTACCCATACCCATCCTGCTGCCACTTCCACACCCACACCCTCTCAGCAGTCTGTTCCACCACCACCTCTGCCTCAGGACGGAGACGGCGCAGCCCCACCTACTTAGGCACTCTTGATGCCATCGATTCCTTTTGCCGTTGTGCTGCCCGTCTCTGCTGGGTCCTGTTGATTTTTGCCCACCCCACCCTCTCCTCACTGTTTTTGGATGCACATTTTGATCATATATTTATGTATCATTTTTGGGAGAGCGGGAGAGTTTTTGGTGTCACACCTTTATAGCTGTATCACTCCTATATCTGCATGCATCATGTCCGCATCATATTTTTATTTCTTATTTTTCTTTTGTTATTTTATTTTCTTTTTCCCCATGCATGCATCCTCACTTACCTCTCACATTACTTGTCTCTCGGTGTGCCACACTTCGCACATTGAGGACACTGTGCCATTTAGCTTGGGGGAGTGAGTTCTCACGTTCTTTTTCGATTTACCACCTTCATTTTTAGTTTTTTCACGCCATTTTCCGCTTTTGCACTTATTTTCATCAATTTTCTTTTATTTTACCATGCATCACGTTTTTCTTATTTTCTGTGTGCTGCATTTTAAATAGTTTTATTTTCCCCTTTATCTTTATTTCTTTTTCATCTCATGCTAGAGATGACTTTTCTGTGATGATGATTACGTGGAGTTAGCTTACTCTATATGCATGCTATATTTGTCATGTCTTAGACTTTATTTCTGATATCATATGCTGTGATTTGCATTGCATTTAGAGATAGTAACCCACACCTTTTTCCACATGAAAATGGATGAAATTTTATTATTAGCTGAGTCTGAATATTCATATGTATGCTATCGCAGAAAACACACCAAGATTCACGCATTGAATGCTTATATTTGGAGTACCGTTTTCTTTTCCCTATATCACTTCTATATGCATGCTTTGTACATTTCACTTCAGGATGATTGAATGATGTTAGCTATGATAAATCTGGATTAGTTAGCTTTTTTGTGATCGAAACTGAGTAGATTAGATTACCCTGCTGAAGTTGTCGTGCACGTCCTATAGAGTGAACCGAGAGATATATTTATTTCTTTCTCCACAAATCTTGATCATCATTTCTCTATTTTAAAATCATTGGTGAATCTTCCCTTAGCGATTCTATTATATGGCATTTCCCCCGCTATTAATTCCTAGCTCCAAATTTCCCAAAACCAAAGAAAAAAAAAGAAAAAAAAAATTTGTATGTTCTTACTTCTCTCTGAGTTGGGATCATTGTGTATATGTGTTATTTGAAAAAAAAAGAGAGAAAAAAACACCTCAATAAAAGATCCCATCTCATGTTCTCTCTTTCTTCTCTCTTTTCGTGTTTACTTTCATTACTTTTGGAGCTTTATAAAGATGGGGATGTAAATATTTTTTATGCCACCACGCTTATAGATAAGCTTGGGGGAGGGAATCCAATGATGTGTGAGAGTGTGACTACTCGACGTTGCACGACAACCTAGGCTAAGTAATATTCAATACTCGGTAAGATTATTTTTAGCTTTACGAAGTCCAGAAATCTATGCCTAGCACTCATTTCATGAAATCCATGCTTATCTATTCTTTCTATTCTATTGGGTGATACTCTTATACTCCTCATAGAAAGCATTCAATTGAAAAGTGTGTGATCTGCGATTTGCATACCTCTTTAAACGATTCAGACGATGTTAATTCTAAAATTATTCCGTTTTTCATGATTATATCGTTGTTCGTGGGTTTTCTATTTCTACTTGCACTATTGTACTATGATATCGAAATAAAATTCTTTGGCATGTGTTTTTCATTCGGTGCATGCTATAAGAGTAAACGAACCCCACGTCCTGAGAAAATGATCTAGCAGCTTCCCTCTTCACTTCTTTCTTTCTTCTTTGTTTTTAATTCGTTTTTCATTCTTCTCCGTTTTTCATTTTTTCGTCTTTCGCCGTTTTCGTTTTCCGAATCCACCGGGTTCGCCTTTTACTTATCTTCCTCGAGGACGAGTAAGAGGTAAGCTTGGGGGATTTTGATCACTCCTTATTTTACACATTTTTCCCGCATGTTTGCATGCCATTTAGGTCGCCCAAATCATGTTTTTCATGATATATCGACGATATTGCGATGCTTTTCACGATTTGTTGTTTTTGTCGAATTTCAGGTGATTTGGAGCAATTTGGAGTGATCTCGAGATACGCCTACTCCAGAGTGTCACCGATGACCTCCCCGAGGGATATTTTGCCATTGGAGAGGAGCGAAGGAAGAAAGAACGTCGCAGGAGCGACGAGGAGGCCAAAACAAGCTGTTTAGGCATTTTTGGTGTCCCACTCGGCCGAGTGAAGGAGTCACTCGGCCGACCAGCGAGACACCGCTCGGCCGACCTGATCAGACACGCTTCATGTGTGCACTCGGCCGAGCGACGGAAGCCACATCGGCCGAGTGACGAGATCCCGTCCGCCCGAGTGGCGCTCAGACGAAGCCATTCAAAAATCGCCAACTTACTGTTTTTCGTCTGCCTGAGCTTTAGAAGACCCACTCGGCCGAGTGGCAAATGCCGACCGCCCGAGTACTAAGAAGCCATCGGCCGAGTGACTACAACTCACTCGGCCGAGCGACTCCCGAAGTGAAGACCCCTGAAGACCCAGACTTACTGGAAATTTACATGGTTTCTCACTCGGCCGAGCGACTTTTGTCAGTCGACCGAGTGCGACGCGCTGCCTGTAGCGAAAATTGCGGATTTCAGGCTGCGCAGGGGCATTTTGGTCACAGGTTTTTGGACGATTTTGGGGGTATTTAACCCCTGTTTTTACCCTAGGTTAGGGAGCTTTTCTCTTAGATTTTTTGCAGCTTTTTAAATTAACTTTTTAGCTTTATTCTTGTGATTGGAGAGGAGACAAAAGTTGATTTTTGTTGGATTATTTGAAGAACTCCATTGGTTTGTGTCTCTCTTCTCTAAAAATACTATTTTTATTGCTTATCTCAATATTGTGATGAATTCTCTTGTTAATTTCATTGATTATTTTTGTGTTTGTGCTATGAATTGTGAGTAGTCTCCACGTCTTGGGGCGTGGGGATGAACCCTACGAGCCCAATTTCAGATTTGTGATGAATTGGTAGGAATTTTGCTAGAATTGCCTATTAGGGTTAGTTTGGGATCGATTTACTACGGATAGCTAGGTATTCATATCGATTGAGATTTGCAAGAGATTGGATCCCAATTCGATAGGAAACCCTAGAAATTCGAATTGGGTTGGAATCGAATTTCCGTAGTATCGGTTTACAAGAGATTGGACCGATACTAGGGTTCTCGGTTGCAATTCCGTGCCGATACCCGTTTGCAAGAGATTGGACGGGTAGGAACTATCCCAACCTAGGTCGTGGCCCGAGTTTGCACGAGAGTGGGCTCGGGGCGCGATTGAACGATGATGTTGATCCTAATGCTAGCTTGCCCAGGGTAGGGTTTGCAAGAGATTGGACCCGAACCTAGGATAGCTATAGACCGGCAACAGCGCGAGAGCGTGAGCTGGGTTTTACATTCAGTTGCAACTAGTTCATCCAAAATTTTATTCTAGCAATTTTGACACCAATGAACCGCATTGACGAAATACGGTGAGTAGCGGGGATTCCCCATTCCCTAGACGTCCTTTATTTGATTTGATATCTTCGTACTTTGTCTGACGATTGTAACAGGATCACCAAAGGCAAATTCTCTTTTTTCCGTTCTTAAATAGCCAGGTTGATTGGAGCAAGCACTTTCATTCGTCCTCCCTGTGTTCGATAACCCGCTCGCCGCTACACCGTGCGCTTGCGGTAAAACTACACGGTCACACTCTTGGGTTACATTCCGGAGCGATCAGGCTCCAGTCAGTAAAGCGTCTGGATTTAACTGAGTTCAGGTCCTTGCAAATGTGAAGCAGAACAACAATAATAATAAAGAAAGAGAGACAGATAAAAATTTATTCAATCTCAGAATGTCCAAAATAATTAAGTTCCAACATCACAGAAAAGCCACCAGGCTGGAAAGAAAAGAGTCTGAAAGGCCCAAGCATGGCCAACAAAAGTACAACGTACAGAAAGTAAAGGTGCTACGCACCGACAACTAACAGAAACTTAAAATAGAAGTAACTCAAAACAGTCTCTAAGACTGGTCACCGGTGTCCACAAACTCCTCGTCAAACGTGGGCTAAGGCTCGGCGTCAGCGAACACCTCGTCCTCAGCAACGGTCTCTAACTCAGGGTCTAACATGTGACACCCAAAAGAGAGAGGGGCACATGTCAGCAAGTCTACAAAAGACTTGTGCAAGGAAACTAAAAGAAAAGTAAACAACCTAGCAGTTCTAAAATTTATGCAATGACATGGCAGTTATAGTATGAGTGCAACAGGTAAGGAAAACAATAAGTACCATAAGAAAACTAGCATGGCATGGCAGGAGTAGCAAGGCTACTAACATTCTCATGGATTCACAAGTCACGTTTTTATGTCGTGCACAGAGTTTACGCCTTACAGCTGAAGTGGCTGTACGGGCCCACTTCTACGCTGAGTGGTCGCTTAACCCTACCCCAAACCCAGAGTTTACGACTTACAGCTGAAGTGGCTGTACGGGCACACTTCTACACTGAGTGGTCGCTTAACCCTATGTCACGACCCGCTTCCCTAAAATGGAGGCGAGACGTGAAAAGGTCCGCACGAGAGTGGAGCTGTGAAGCCCCAAACCCGATAAGCGTCAATAAAACATAAGCAGGTCCCTGTAACCACAACGGAACAACAATAATAATACAAGGAGAGACTGAAATAAAATCTCACATCTCAAATATTGTCCAACATGAAAATAAGTTCAACATCCAGAAAAGCCACCAGGCTAAAAGAAAAGAGTCTAAAGGCCCAGAACAAGGCCAACACAAGCAACGACAAAACAAAGTATGGGTGCCACGCACCGATAACAAAACAACTGTCTAACGAAAGTAAAACACAACGAAGAAACTAGGACTGGTCCCCAGTGTCCACGTACTCCCCGTCAACCACAAGCTCGGGCTCGGCGTCAGCAAACACCTCGTCCTCAACAAGGTACTCGGGCTCAGGATCTAACATGTGTCACCCAAAAGAGTAAAGGGGCACATGTCAGCAAGTCTAAAAGACTTGAGCAAGGAAACTGAAAGTAAGGCTCTATCAACCTAGCAGTTTAGTATGCATGACATGGCAGTTATAACATGAGTGCACAATTGAAACATGGCAAGACAATTTGTACAAGAGAACAATCATCGGGACAAGACAAGACAAGACAAGAGTAGCCACGCTACTATCAATCTCAATCGATTCACTATTCACGTTGTTTTGTAGATGTTTACGCCTTACAGCTGAATGGTTTTACATTCGCTGATTGGCCGCTTAACAACTACCCCAACCCCAAAGAGTTTACGCCTTACCACTGCAGTTGCTGATCGGGCAGACTCCCAGTTGATTGGTCGCTTAACTCTTACCCCCAATACCCACACGTAATGGAGCCAGGATCCCCGCACAATGAACTCAGCTAGTGAGCCTGGGGTTGCCCCGCACATGAGCTCGCATTCTTAAACATTTGGCGTAGGGGTGCACCTAGCCGAAAACACGCAATTCGGGCATTGGCTATCAACCAACACATGGCCCGCTTCTGGAACACGAGCCAGGAACACAAGCATTTGTAGCAAAGCTACGCAGTCACATAAACACTTAAAGAATGCAATGACATGACAATTAATTTGCGTACCGTTAATGGAAAGTAAACATGACATGGTAATTATGTAACATGCTATATGTGTTGGAACTAGCTTCGTTGTCAAGCTAGTTCCCCGATTTGCGCCTAGGCGAGTATCATTTCGTCGCCTAGCCTCTTTTACGCCTACAACAAGCAAATGGCCTAAAACATGGCCTAAACCCTAGGTAGCAAGTTTCACTTGCCTAGCACCGGGGATGACGACCACTTCGTCACACGGATGCCAATCTACGGGGAAATCGCTGTTTTGGGGGAACAATCAACAAATAACATGAAATCTATTAGGGTTTCACAAAAATTATAAATAAGTTATGGAAACAACGGTAGATCGATTTCTTACCAAGAGGAGACGGAAGAAACACTCCGGGGAACCCTAGGTTCAGATCTGGAAGCAAATGGAGAAGTTTGGGGAAACTAGGGTTTTGGGGGATTTGGGGATTTTGATGGGTTTGATGAGATTTTTGGGGAAGATGAGAGGTAGATGGGGTGAATGGATGGTTTGGATGATGGATTTAGGGCTTGGAATGAAGAAATGGAGCTTGGAGGAAGATGGGGGCTCAAGGGGGAAGATTTTAGGGTTTTGGGTCGTGTTGGAGAAGATGAAATCGTTTGGGTTGGGTATAAATAGGTTGAGCTGGCGGCTGCCCAGAAATTAGGGTTTTGACACTGGTTAGTCGGTCAAAGAGCAACCACTGACCGACTAGTTTGGCAACTAGTCGGTCGGTCGACCAACGCAGACCGACTAAGTGCAAACAGTAACTCCTGAACGAAAATAGGATTTTAGAGTTAGTCGGTCCATGAACAAATACTGACCGACTAGTTTAGCATCTAGTCGGTCGATAAACGTTCTTAGACCGACTAAGAGTAAACAGTAGCTGATACAAAAATAAGATGATGAGTTAGTCGGTTAAAGAAGCATTGCCGACCGACTAGTTTGCAACCTAGTCGGTCAACCAACATTCTTAGACCGACTAACGATAAACAGTAACTCCGGAGAAATTTAGAAAGCTAACTAGTCGGTCCAAGAAGGATTGCCGACCGACTGGATCGTCATCTAGTCGGTCGGTGCCCCTTCTTACACCGGCTAATGAGCACCAAAAGTTCCGATACGGAGCGCGGGGCCCGGGATCGATTCCTAAGACTCCTAGGCTTGATCTAATAGTTAGATACGACCGTTATGAAGTCCGTCACGAGTGACATACTTCGAAATCGACAATCCTAAGGAAGAAGCGAGAAAATACGACGAATCGATCGAAAATGAAAGCTACGGAGACGAAAACCACACAAGAGGAGAAAATCCACCAAAACATATATTATATTATATTAAATCCAGATACATGAAAAGCAGTCGTTACATCCTCCCCAACTTAAGAAAAATTCCGTCCTCGGAATTTCCAAACACTCACGAGTCCGGAAACAAAAGTGGGAAACGCTCTCGCATCTCATCCTCATTCTCCCAAGTAGACTCTCCAGGTGAACCGTGTCGCCACATCACCCTCACAAGATTGACAATCTTGTTCCGAAGCGATTTCTGACACCTGTCCAGAATCTGCACTCGATGCTGGTCATACGTCATATCGGGGCGAACGGTAATCTCCGAAAAATCTACCGCATGAGACGGATCGCTAATGTACCGACGAAGCTGCGACACATGGAAAACATTATGAACTCCTTCCAAAGATGGCGGCAAGGCCAAGCGATAAGCTAACTCGCCAACCCTCTCCAAAACGTCAAACGGTCCAATGTATCGCGGGCTCAACTTTCCACGCTTCCCGAAACGAATCACACCACGATTCGGGGAAATCTTCAAGAACACATGGTCGCCCGGCTGAAACTCCAAAGGACGACGTTTAGCATCCGTCCAATGCTTAAAACGGTCCTGAGCAATTCTCAACCTCTCCCGAATATTCCTGACGATATCCACGGCCTCCACGATTATCTCAGGTCCCAACAACTCCCGATCACCAACGTCATCCCAACTCAATGGCGATCGACATCTCCTCCCATAAAGAGCGGCGAAAGGCGCCATGCCAATACTCGCCTGGAAGCTGTTGTTGTAAGAGAACTCCACCAAATGTAGATGGTCCTCCCACGAACCCTTGAAATCCAACATGCACGCCCTCAGCATGTCTTCCAAAATCTGAATCGTCCTCTCGGACTGGCCATCCGTCTGCGGATGGTACGCCGTGCTGAAACTCAGACGCGTACCCAAGCTCTTCTGCAAACTCTGCCAGAACTGAGATGTGAACCTCGTGTCTCTGTCAGACACGATACTCATGGGGACTCCATGAAGTCACACAACCTCCTGCACGATTCACGTTACATCACTATCCAAACTAGGAAAAGGAAATAAAAACGGAGAGTAAAAAAATTTTACCTCCATATATCTCCTCGCTAGCGTCTCAGTGGACTGTCCCACTCGGAACGGAATAAAGTGCGCAGATTTGGTCAATCGATCTACGATCACCCAAATCACGTCATTCTGCTTCGGACTCCGAGGTAGTCCAGTCACGAAATCCATAGTGATGTGTTGCCATTTCCACTCCGGAATCGGAAGCGGTTATAGCAACCCGGCCGAACGCTGATGCTCCGCCTTCACTTGCTGGCAAACCAAGCACTTGGCTACACTCCGAGCCACACTCCTCTTCATACCATGCCACCAATAATTCAGACAAAGATCCTGGTACATCTTGGTGCCACCAGGATGCACAGAATACGGCGAACTGTGTACCTCCACCATCAGCTCCTCTCTGATATCCCCAGCGGGCACACACAGCCTGGCCCCAAACCTCAGCGAGCCATCCTCATGAATCAAAAAGTCAGTCCGCAGACCGGCTTCCACCTGCTCCCGAATCCTCACCAGCTTCGGATCCTCAGCCTGGCCAGCCTTAATCCGATCCACGATCGTCGACTGTACCTGCATGTACATCAACGACGAAGCCTCCCCAGGAAGAACGATCTCCACGCCAGACTCACAAAAATCCTGCTGCAATCTCCACTGCGAGGTCAAAATCATCACCGCCGGAAGCCTACTCAAAGCATCCGGAACCACATTCACCTTGCCAGGGTGAAACTGCAAATCAATCTCATAATCCGCCATAAGCTCCAACCATCGACGATGTCGCATGTTAAGCTCCTTCTGAGTGAAAATATACTTCAAGCTTTTGTGATCGGTGAAAATCTTCACTTTCTCACTCAGCAAGAAGTGCCTCCAAATCTTAAGAGCAAACACAACGGCAGCCAACTCCAAATCATGCGTCGGGTAATTCTTCTCATGAACCTTAAGCTGACGAGACGCATACGCCACAACATGCCCGTGCTGATGCAACACACAACCGAGACCCTTGCCAGAAGCATCGCAAAAGATCTCAAATCCACCGCTGCGATCAGGCACGACAAGAATAGGGGCAGTCGTCAACCTCTCCTTCAGAACACCAAAAGCACTCTCGCAATCACCCGACCAAACAAAAGCAACATCCTTCCGCGTCAACTTGGTCATCGGCTCAGCAATACGAGAAAAGTCCTTAATGAATCGCCGATAATAACCAGCAAGTCCAAGGAAACTCCGGATCTCAGACGCCGACGACGGAACAGGCCACTCCCTGATGGCCCTAATCTTCTCGGGATCCACTGAAATACCATCTCCAGTCACCACATGCCCGAGAAAAGCAACTCGATCCAGCCAAAACTCGCACTTTGAAAACTTAGCATACAACCGATGCTTCCTCAAAATCTCCAACACCGTCCTTAAGTGCGAGACATGCTCTTCCTCCGACTTCGAATAGATCAGAATGTCGTCAATAAAGATAACGACAAACTTATCCAAAAAGTCGTAGAAAATCGGGTTCATCAGATTCATGAAAACGGCGGGCGCGTTAGTTACGCCAAAAGGCATAACCACAAACTCATAGTGTCCATACTTCGTCCTGAACGCTGTCTTCGGAACATCTCCCTTCTTCACCTTCAACTGATGGTAACCACTCCTCAGATCCAATTTTGAAAACACCCTCGAACCTCCAAGCTGATCAAAAATATCATCGATGCGAGGCAACGGGTATTTATTCTTAATGGTCACCGCATTCAACTCCCGATAGTCCACGCACATGCGACGCGAACCATCCTTCTTCTTAACCAGCAACACCGGCGCTCCCCACGGAGACACGCTAGGATTAATATAACCCTTCTGCAAAAGCTCATCCAACTGCTTCCGCAGCTCCTCCAATTCTGCAGGTGCCATACGATACGGCGCCTTCGAAATCGGCTGCGCACCTGGGACAAGATCGATAGAAAATTCCAAAGCCTGATCAGGCGGCAAACCAGTCATCTCCTCGGGGAAGACGTCGCCAAAATCACGCACCACAGCTGGCCACTCCAGCTCCATCTGCATAGCCACAGCCTCCACCGGCCTGGCCCGAAATCTGACAGGACCAAGCGAACTGCTACCACGACTGAACTCAAATACTGGATGTCCGGGAATCTCGAACACCACCTTCTTCCTCCTGCAGTCAATCGTAGCATAGAAGCTCGCAAGCCAGTCCATCCCAAGAACTGCATCATAGTTGATGATGTCGTGGACAATGAAATCAGCACAAAGCTCACGTCCACAAACCACCAACGGGCAAGAATTGCACCCACGATGCACCGAGACTACACCGTTCCCTGTGAAGATATTCCAACTCTTAGGAAGAGAGGACGTCGACTAGGAATGCTTCTCCACGAAGCTCCGGGCCAAAATGCACATCGATGCACCAGAGTCAAAGAGGACTCGTGCAGGAAACGTGCAAACCAAAACCACACCTAACAAGCAATTAACAATCAAATCCTAGTCTAGCAAACAATCATGAGCAAGCAACCAATATAATCAAAAATTCAAACTAACTAAGGAAGATAAATAGCTAGAATGAGCGTTACCTGCAATAACTTCATCCACGGCCATGCTCTCCTCCTCGGTCATCAGAAAGGCCTGCCCTCTCGGTGGAACAGCCTGTCGAAAGGCCTGTCTCTGTGGAACAAGAGGCGCTCCACGTCCAACGGGCACAGGAGCTCGCTGCTGCAACGGCTGTGCTGCAATAGGAGCCTGCCAAGGCTGTCTCGACTTCGGACACTCCCGGATGGTGTGGGCAGGATCTCCGCAGACAATGCACTGTCCTAGAAACCTCCTACACTGATCCCTGAGGTGTCCAGTCTTGCCACAGAAATGGCAAGTCTTCAGGATAGGCCCTCCTGGCCTCTTGAACTGCACCGGATGACTAGGCTTGAAACCAGGCCTAACCACCTCCCTGGCCTGCTCCATAGGCCTCTTCCCAGCTCCGGAAACATGTCCCTTCCTCTGATTCAAATTCAACTCTTGCCGCCTCGCAGCAACCAGAACCTTCTGATATGACTCCAGGTCAGAAGAGGTCACAAAGCTCTGAAGCTCCAAGGCAAGTCCCTGGAGAAATCGCTGAGCTTTCTCATCGGCATCCTGCACCATCTTAGGTGCAAACCGACTGAGCCTCGTGAACTCCTGGTGGTACTGATCCACCGACAAGCTCCCCTACTTCAGATCTATAAAGCGCTGCAGCATCACCTGCCGAGCAGCCTTCGGGAAGAACTCTCCATCGAATCTGGACTTGAAGGTAGCCCAAACGATCGGCTCCACCAGCATCTTCTCTTCAGCATCCCACCAATTACTGGCGTTGTCCTTCAGCTGCCTCTTAGCCAGATCAACCCATCCAGCCGGGGTGATCTTGGCCATCTTCAGATTGTCCTCGATGTTCCGAATCCACTCATCGGCAGCCAGAGGACCCTCAGACCCATCAAAATATGCGGGACCCAGCTCCCAAAATTGCTTCGCTCCTGGCTCAGAGCGAGGAACATCCGAAAGAGCCCGGGCAGCTCGGGCAAGTGGAGCATTCTGGACTTGCAAAAGCACGCCATGCTGCACTTGCATCATCTGGAGCATCATCCGCATCATCTCACCGCTGATGGGTTCCCGCTCAGGCTCCTCATCATGAGGGACCGCACCACTACCCCCACCACGGGTGAAACGTCTTCCTGCCATCTAGTGACACAGAAAACGAATCAGATTAGACTCATAGCTTATGACATCGGACGTCGAACTTAGTTTATTGGACATTCTAATATTATTATCGCTATTCCAAAAATCGCAGTTACAGAAAGACCTGCATGGGCCACCACTAAAACCTGTCACGACCCGCTTCCCTAAAATGGAGGCGAGACGTGAAAAGGTCCGCACGAGAGTGGAGCTGTGAAGCCCCAAACCCGATAAGCGTCAATAAAACATAAGCAGGTCCCTGTAACCACAACGGAACAACAATAATAATACAAGGAGAGACTGAAATAAAATCTCACATCTCAAATATTGTTCAACATGAAAATAAGTTCAACATCCAGAAAAGCCACCAGGCTAAAAGAAAAGAGTCTAAAGGCCCAGAACAAGGCCAACACAAGCAACGACAAAACAAAGTATGGGTGCCACGCACCGATAACAAAACAACTGTCTAACGAAAGTAAAACACAACGAAGAAACTAGGACTGGTCCCCAGTGTCCACATACTCCCCGTCAACCACAAGCTCGGGCTCGACGTCAGCAAACACCTCGTCCTCAACAAGGTACTCGGGCTCAGGATCTAACATGTGTCACCCAAAAGAGTAAAGGGGCACATGTCAGCAAGTCTAAAAGACTTGAGCAAGGAAACTGAAAGTAAGGCTCTATCAACCTAGCAGTTTAGTATGCATGACATGGCAGTTATAACATGAGTGCACAATTGAAACATGGCAAGACAATTTGTATAAGAGAACAATCATCGGGACAAGACAAGACAAGACAAGAGTAGCCACGCTACTATCAATCTCAATCGATTCACTATTCACGTTGTTTTGTAGATGTTTACGCCTTACAGCTGAATGGTTTTACATTCGCTGATTGGCCGCTTAACAACTACCCCAAACCCAAAGAGTTTACGCCTTACCACTGCAGTTGCTGATCGGGCAGACTCCCAGTTGATTGGTCGCTTAACTCTTACCCCCAATACCCACACGTAATGGAGCCAGGGTCCCCGCACAATGAACTCAGCTAGTGAGCCTGGGGTTGCCCCGCACATGAGCTCGCATTCTTAAACATTTGGCGTAGGGGTGCACCTAGCCGAAAACACGCAATTCGGGCATTGGCTATCAACCAACACATGGCCCGCTTCTGGAACACGAGCCAGGAACACAAGCATTTGTAGCAAAGCTACGCAATCACATAAACACGTAAAGAATGCAATGACATGACAATTAATTTGCGTACCGTTAATGGAAAGAAAACATGACATGGTAATTGTGCAACATGCTATATGTGTTGGAACTAGCTTCGTTGTCAAGCTAGTTCCCCGATTTGCGCCTAGGCGAGTATCATTTCGTCGCCTAGCCTCTTTTACGCCTACAACAAGCAAATGGCCTAAAACATGGCCTAAACCCTAGGTGGCAAGTTTCACTTGCCTAGCACCGGGGATGACGACCACTTCGTCACACGGATGCCAATCTACGGGGAAATCGCTGTTTTGGGGGAACAATCAACAAATAACATGAAATCTATTAGGGTTTCACAAAAATTATAAATAAGTTATGAAAACAACGGTAGATCGATTTCTTACCAAGAGGAGACGGAAGAAACACTCCGGGGAACCCTAGGTTCAGATCTGGAAGCAAATGGAGAAGTTTGGGGAAACTAGGGTTTTGGGGGATTTGGGGATTTTGATGGGTTTGATGAGATTTTTGGGGAAGATGAGAGGTAGATGGGGTGAATGGATGGTTTGGATGATGGATTTAGGGCTTGGAATGAAGAAATGGAGCTTGGAGGAAGATGGGGGCTCAAGGGGGAAGATTTTAGGGTTTTGGGTCGTGTTGGAGAAGATGAAATCGTTTGGGTTGGGTATAAATAGGTTGAGCTGGCGGCTGCCCAGAAATTAGGGTTTTGACACTGGTTAGTCGGTCAAAGAGCAACCACTGACCGACTAGTTTGGCAACTAGTCGGTCGGTCGACCAACGCAGACCGACTAAGTGCAAACAGTAACTCCTGAACGAAAATAGGATTTTAGAGTTAGTCGGTCCATGAAAAAATACTGACCGACTAGTTTAGCATCTAGTCGGTCGATAAACGTTCTTAGACCGACTAAGAGTAAACAGTAGCTGATACAAAAATAAGATGATGAGTTAGTCGGTTAAAGGAGCATTGCCAACTGACTAGTTTGCAACCTAGTCGGTCAACCAACATTCTTAGACCGACTAACGATAAACAGTAACTCCTGAGAAATTTAGAAAGCTAACTAGTCGGTCCAAGAAGGATTGCCGACCGACTGGATCGTCATCTAGTCGGTCGGTGCCCCTTCTTACACCGGCTAATGAGCACCAAAAGTTCCGATACGGAGCGCGGGGCCCCGGGATCGATTCCTAATACTCCTAGGCTTGATCTAATAGTTAGATACGACCGTTATGAAGTTCGTCACGAGTGACATACTTCGAAATCGACAATCCTAAGGAAGAAGCGAGAAAATACGACGAATCGATCGAAAATGAAAGCTACGGAGACGAAAAGCACACAAGAGGAGAAAATCCACCAAAACATATATTATATTATATTAAATCCAGATACATGAAAAGCAGTCGTTACACCCTACCCCACCACGTGTATATAGACTGGCGTGCATCTTCTGGATCACGAGCCAGGGAGTGTTATTGGCATAGGGTTGTGCCCGCAAAAGCATGTGCCTAGCCTGAACAAGGGAGTACAAGTATGGTAGCGTGTGCTACGAATGCAACATTCATGTATGGATGACATGGCATGGCATATTGTATTTAAAAGCAAATAGATAAGTAATTTAAACATGACAGGCAGAGATGCAAGGATGGCATAGCAGCATGAACGAAAGCAAGTAAAAGGGGTCGTATCTAGCTTCGTTGTCAAGCTAGATCAAGTGGGGTGTCGGATCCAGTTTCGTTGTCAAACTAGATCAAATAGGCGTCTAGGCAGCTATCATTTCACTGCCTAGTCTCTTTTACGCTACGGTACAAAAAGTGGCCTAAAGCATGGCCTAAACAAGGAACGGGCAAGTTTCACTTGCCTACAACTTGACATCCGAAAACACCGTCCAAAAGTCCAAACTACCTATGTGCACAAGTCACCAGCCTACAGTCCCAATTTAAGTTATCTTGATTAGTGAATCTAAACAATTAAAAACACCAAATTTTATCTTGTTTAACAGGCAAAAGTTGGGGATCCTAAGAGTGCAGAACGTTACCTCAACAAGACGCGAAAGCTACACTAGCGTCGGGTAGCGACACCAGGGGTTGGAATAAAAGATCGCGCTCCTAATCCAGATTCCAAAATAGATTCCTTGCTCACCAATTCTGGGCAGTAAACATATCAACAAACCAAGATTCCAAAGCTAGAACGTGCGACGAAGGAGATACGACGTGTCGCAATGTCGTAATAGGCAAAACAGCGAAGGGGATCGTTGTAGGGGACCCACGGCAGTGCTAGGGGTCAATGGGGGACCCACAACAGCTCTGGAGGGCTTGGGGGACCCACGGATGCACTGCAATGCGACGGATGCGGCGCTGCGAAGAAAATCGTCGATCGCAGCGAGCCGGTGTGGGGGATTCTCTCGGTCAGACCGAGAAAATGCGGGCGCTTGGGTCGGTCGGGCGCTGCGGGTGCGGGCTTGCAGCGGAGCAGGGTTGCAACGGAGCGGGGCTTGGTGCGGATCAGGGGATTCCCTCGGTCAGACCGAGCGGGGGCATCGGTCGGAGCGATGGATGCGGGGACTTGCTGCGGAGTGGGATGCGGATGCTGCAGCGAGCGGGCGGATGCGGAAGCGGCTCACGGTCGTAGCGGGCCAATGCGGGAGAGCGGGTCGGTCGGGGTGAGCGGATGCGGGGTTGCAGCGATGAGGGGTTGCAGCGGAGGGCTGCAACGTGGAGCAATGCGGGATATGTAAGCGGCTCTCGGTCAGACCGAGCGGATGCGGGGAAATCTCTCGGTCAGACCGAGAGGATGCGGGGGTGCGGGCTGTTGACGTGCGAAAATTTGAGGAGGGGGAAAATGGCGGCTGGGGTTATTTGCTTTTGGGAAAATAGGTTAACCTAGGGTATATATATAGGGTAGAGGGGGTTTGACTAGGTCTAGGGTTTATAAAAGTATTTGTTTTTAATAAAAATTGTAAAATAAGGATATAGGGCTCTCTCTCTCTCCTCACAAGTGTGTGCGGCCAAGCAAGGGTGCAACCTGAGTTAAAATGAGGGCTATGCTACACTAAGGAGGGTATTATTATTAATAAGAATATTAGAGAACTTAAACTAGGTGAAACTCGGGCTTAACCAATAATCGGTTGGGTAAGAGTGAATGTTGGTCAAACGAAGTCCAAAAATCGTGAAATAAATACTGTGGTGACCGGGACGACGAGAGAAGGAAAACTAAGAAGACGGATCACAATTTCGACGTCGAGGGACGAAACTAAAAATAGAAACGTCTCACGTCGAAAGTGAAAATCGTGACGTCTCTTCAAACAAAAATCAAATCGTGGGAGAACGACTCGAGAAATATAGTTCCAAATTAATTCCACAATTTAATACTCTCAGAGACGATCACAACGACATATCACACCAAAGTGTTCAAAAACAAACAAAGTCAAAAATAAATACGTGCACGAACAAGACTATGTGCACGTAAAGCGTACAATCGAAAACAGACCGTTACATGGACAGCGCTGGAGGCACGGTATAAACATCAAATTGATGTAATATTACCATGTGCCAGTTATGAGTGGGAAAACATCAGACTTCAGGACTATAAGTCCGTTGCTGAGTATAACTCTGAACTTCATAATATCACCTCACGCCTGAAGTTGTGCGGTGAAGAAGTGACTGAACATCGCATGTTGGAAAAGACATTTATCTCGTTTCACGAGAAAGATGCAATCCTCATGCAGTAGTATCGTGAACGCAACTTCACGAAGTTCTCTGATTTGATCTCTTGCCTTCTTAGAGTAGAGCAGAATAGAGATTTACTGCTTGCCACTCATAATTTGCGTCCGGCTGGTACTGCCCCTATCCCTGAAGCCCCCAATGTTTCTCCCCAGAAGTGAAAAAACAAGAAGAAGGCTAGAAAGAACAAAGGGAAAGCTGTAATGAAGCCAGCAAGAGGAGCACCTCCCCAGATCAACAACAACAACAAAGGGAGGAGAAACCTCTCTTGGAAGCATAAGAACGCTGATCCCGTGTCAATTCCTAAGAAGACCTGGGAGGATAAATGCCATAGATGTGGCATGACTAGACATTGGTACAGAAATTGTCGCACTCCTCGCCACCTCCAGGACCTGTATCCGGCGATCCTGAAGCCTCCCCTTGAAACAAACCTGGCAGATATTCAAACTCTGACCAAGTTCACTGCACAAGACTTCGATAATGACAATCTGCTTGATTGAGCCCTATCTTTATATCTATGCATTTAAATTTATATAACTTCATCTGTAGTTTGATTTGAATGAACTTTAGTTTGAATTACTCAAAAAAATTTCCACTTTGCATTAATATAGATGAAATGTGATATATTGTGACATGTGCATCGATGCACTGATAAAGCATTTAAATTGCTCCTACATACAACGAGACTAAAGATGCCTTTTTCTCTCCTAATTCATAGAGTAATCTCCCAAGTTTCAAGTATATTTCGTTTAGACGTACATAACTTGGAAACTATGGATAATAAATAGTGAATATCTTTATGTAACTCGTCAAAAGGATGGCCAGAAGACCATCTACACACGATTCGTTGGACCCCCATCGGGCCCCTATCATTACAGATATTCATCCTATGGAAAGCCAACTTGACTGAGCACCAGAAGTGCCTTTCATTGCCAGAGTTTTTAACTCTGGCAAAATGGATTTGGTCATCCTGGATCAGCGATGATGGACGCATCATCAAATGAACCCATTGGAGAACCTGGAGATTCTTTAAAAGAATAAGTTTCCTTGTCCCCCTTTGTCGCAAGGGAAAACTTATAGAGAGACCTTCCCTCCTGAAAGTGGGATTAGAGTCTCCTGGCTTCATTGAGAGAATACATGGTGACCTTTGCGGGCCTATTCACCCCGCAAGTGGCCCATTTTCGGTACTTCATTGTACTGATAGATGCATCTACTAGATGGTCTTATATGTGCCTTTATATTCACTCTGTACTTCATTGTACTGATAGATGCATCTACTAGATGGTCTTATGTGTGCCTTTATATTCACTCGCAACCTAGCTTTCTCAAAAGCTTATAATGTGGGTGAATTCACTACACATATATTTGAAGACTTCTGCCAAGCAACTAGCATTGAAATTGAATATCCTGTAGCATGTTCATACTCAGAATGGATTATCAGAGTCTCTGGTAAAGAGGCTCCAATGGATTTCACGTCCATTGTTAAATCCCAGTTGCCTATTGATGTTTAGGAACCAACATACTGCATTCCGCATCGCTTATCACGATACGACCCTCTTGTGGCCATATCTTATTGCTGATGCCACTTGCTTATGGTTTATCACCAAGTCTTGATAGCTGTGAATTTGATTAGCAAAGTCTCATTGAAATAGGCACGAAGTCTAAAGAAGCCTAACGCTTCTGAGACCATATCATGTGACACAAAAGTCCAATCTCGTTATGATCCGCATACTTTTTCTGTGTGAAGATGAGATCCAAAAGATCCTTCACATTCAGAGTAAAGTACATCAATTGCCGGATAAATTTACGGACAACCAGAAGATTGTTCGTTCACACATCCATGCTGCCAACACGCCAGCTAGGATTGACATCTCCAAAGATGGATGCAATCCACCGGCAGCAGAATTGGCTGTACCTCAATTGAAAAGAGGACGCCCGCCAAGTTCAAAATATAAAGTTCCTCGAAAGAGGAAGATTCTTGGATATATTAAAATTATCCCTCCACAGGATGCTGAGCTCAGACCAGCAACCTCTCCCCTCCTAATTTCCCCTGCAGATGAAACTACAGGGGAAAATCATTATATTGCATACGTACTGGAGAGGTACTGGATAGAAATAGCACAGTCGTCGACGACGGTTTTGCTTTCGCTATTGTCGTTCACGTCGCTGAATACGACGATGACGTCAACCCACTTTTCTATAGCATAAACGCATAGATTGGCCAAAGTGGGACGAGGCAATAAGAGTAGAGCTGGACTCACTCTTGAAAAGCAAAGTCTTTGAACTAGTAGTCCATACACCTGAATGTGTAAAACCTGTGGAATATAAGTTGGATTTCATAAGAAATTGAAATGAATGAAATGTGATCATTTTCCTACTAAGCCTAAACGTCTCTGAAAAAGCCAATAAATGAGATCATGGACATTGTGACTGCATATCTATACGGCAATATAGATATAGAGATCTATATAAAACTTTCAGAAGGGTATACTCTACCCCCAGAGATGAAAGAGAGACGTAGAAACGTCTTCTCCATAAATGCTACAAGATCATTAGATGATCTTAAGCAATATTCTGCCCGTATATCTTTTTCAAAAGATCGTTGAGAGGATTTGTGATAGTCGCCGTATATGTGGTCGACTTAAAGCTAATAGGATCTCCTGCAGAGACCAATGAGATATCTGATAGCCTTAAGCTTACCTTGGAAATGAAATACCTATGCATAACAAGGTATTGTTTCGGCTTACAGATTAAACACATTCGTGGTGGAACACTTTAATATTCTTCATCCACCTGGAGTTTATGAAGAATGATGTCCATTTGCAATCTATTAAAAATGGATGCTTATTTATGACACATTCTAGTCACTGGAAGAGGGGAATGAGATCCTAGGTCCCGAAGAGCCTAGCTCTAGTGTACTTGTTACACTTCTTTATCTGGCCAACTGCACGTGTCTTTGATAGAACGTCTGCAATAAAGCTGTTAACCAGATACAGTAGTGTCCTGGTGAGCACCACTAGACCAAGGATAAGCTGCTTCTGCGCAACTTCCAAGGGTCAAGGAATATATATCGCATATACAGATTTAAAGATCATCGCGATGACTAAAACACAAAAGGCCGGCCACCTCCTATAGATCTACACATCATCCTCCAAAGTCTACATCTTCTAAGAAGCTCATCATCCAAGAAGCAAGTCTTGAAAACGCTCAGCCGGGTCCAACAGTACCTTGCAGACACAGTGAAGACTGATTCAAAAAATACTTTAGTGGAGTCATCTACCAACTTCGAAGTACGTTCCACTCCAGAGCGCCACTGATTTCCAATAGCCGCTAGATGAGTGAAACTTGTATAGATGAGTGATGTTTGTATTTGCTTTCAGAACATGATGGATGTATAGACGAATAGGAGATGATTGTATAGATTCATAGGAAATCTGCAAGCCTGAAGCTTGTACAGATCAGGGGGAGTCACTCGATAGTTGTACTCTTTTCCCTTAAGCTACTGGTTTTTCCCACTGGGTTTTCCACAGCTAAGCTTTTAACGAGGCAACCACAGTTGCTCTGGATCCAGAAGTATCCACCACATTAGCATACTGAATCCTGAAGTATTCATATGCTTAACCCAAGGTAATAGAGAGATGAGTGGGAGTGTTGTGAGTTGAGGGAGGCCTTTGGCCTCCCTCCCCTCATCATCTCACCATTACTCCCCACTAATTGTAGTGGGGGTCCCTTGGACTCCTAAACCCCCAATATGAGAATGAATATATAGAGAGCCATGCTTATGCCATGGCTACTCCTGATGTTAGCTTTGTTTCCATCTTGGAGTTTATAACATTTTATAATTTGAAAGCTTTACCGGGCAAAAATTTCTTGTTACACAACATGCACTTGCACTTGGCTCTCTAGTAGCTAAGAGTTCGTTATCAGATGATTGTATTACAGCTGAAGAAAAGTTGGTTATTTAAAATTAACTTTATAAATCAGGCTAACTTTGCTTTTACACTTGCCAAGTGAAAAATGAGCGTTAAGCTCTAAACCTTTTCGGGCCCTAAGCCGGAAGCCCAACTACAAACCATAGGGCTTTTCCACCCGGCCCTAACCAATCATGTTCATGCAAGCATGTGGAATCATTACAGGATTAATAAAATTTCTTTTAGACTAAAAGTATTAATAAGAAAAATTCAAATCTCTTAAGTTGAAGACCATCAATTTAGACAATCAAGGGCGATCAACATAATAATGTAATAGGATTAGATAAAAACCAAACAGACACGATACATCACCAAACATCGATTTCATATGGCATGGGCTTCAATTCCCCTAAAGATTAATTTTTAAAATTTTAAGATTTGGGTATTTTAAGATTTGGGTTTTAAAGCATGACTTGAAAGCCGGCCTTTAACGGAAGGTAGGCACAGAACAGGCCTTAATGTTGGGCTCAACCCAACACCTTCATTTTTTTGGGGCCCTTGAGCCGGCCCTGAACCATTTTGCATCATTATCCCTTGCTGCCTTAGCTGCTATGAGAACCTGAAGCGTAATCTTTGATTTAGTTCAGATAGATACACTTTAGGATCCTTCTCTTTAAGTGATATTTGCTTGATGCCGGAAAATGGCCCAATAAAAGCCCAAGTAAAAGCCCAACCATCTAGTCGACACCAGTGGGCCTAACATGGAAATGACCAACTTGTATAGGATCGGCATAGATAATTTTTTCAGATTTGGCAGCAACATCGGAGTCCCGTTCTATTTTTATTGGCGTCAATTTTTATGTCCGCTTCTGTGGGAAAAGAAGTGGGTTAAGTGGGGTAAAGTTAACTAAACTAATCAAATATTTTAACGTTTTCCGTTAAGAATATCCTAATCTTTTAAAATTAAAGCAAATGGTTTTAATAGCATAAGGTGTGTTGGAGATGAACAACCATAGCCCTAGCCATAGTCCCATTTTATTCATTCACTAGTCATAACTCGTGCCCTCGGGGGTTCAGTTAAAAGGTTTAATATAAACCTTTTTTGTTTTGATACATCGGAATAAAATATAAACATTTTACTTAAAAATTCATGAAGACCGCATTTTTTCTGCCAAAGGGTATAAAAAAAGGAACCAGGCAAGCAAGGCGGTTGTGGGGTCCATGTCGATGCGAATAAACTGATCCAAAAAAAGACCCTCCACCAACGGCTCATCTTTTGTGGCACTCCCATTCAAGTAAAATAGTCATAGTTTGTGTTTGAATTTGTGATTCGAATTTCCATTTTTGAACTGACGTGTGAGGCCCACATCTGAGAATCAATTAAAAAAGGTTTACAAATTTGATCGTCAAATTGCGATAACAGCGATGGGTTCTTGGTTGCCGAGGTGTATATCACAATCATTAATTTCAAGTAATTCTATTCGCATTTGAAACGAAAATCATATCATTTTTTATTTGAAAAAACTTATGGGTTTTTTGGTTTTATTTATTTGGAAAAGCACAGCCATCAAATTTGTCCTAGTCATACTTTGGCCGACATGTAGGACAAAGATTTTGTCCTAGTCATACTTTTGCCGCCACGTAGGACAAAGTCGTGAATTGTATAATAGATTATATTGAAGATGGGAGACCAAAGGTCTCAAGTATATGAAAGGTACACCCCACTACTATGTAGTATGGTGTAATGGTGAATAAAGGAGGGGGAGACCATAAATCTCCTCCACTCATAACACTCCCCTTTATCCATCTATTACCTTTGACCTAGCATATGAATACTTTAGGATTCATGATGCTAATGGTGTGGGTATTTCTGGATCCAGAGTAAACGTATTTGCCTCATTAAAACCTTATCTGTGGAAAACCCAGTGGGAAAAACCAACAGTCTTAAGGAAAAAGAGTACAAGCCACTGGTTACTCTCCCTGATCCGTACAAGCTTCAGGCTTGTAGGTTTTTCAGCTGTCGCATCCCTATACAAGCTTTCTAAAAGTACATCTAGGCAATGCCTTAGTAAACATATCAGCTAAATTATTACAAGACTGAATCTGACGTACTTCAATCTGATTTTGCTCCTGTAACTCGTGCGTCCAGAAGTGTTTGGAAGAGATGTGCTTCGTCATGCCATCCTTGATGTAACCAGCTTGTAGTTGAGATATACAAGCTGCATTATCTTCAAATAATATGGTTTGCTCAAGGTCGTCCGTCTTTATGCCGGTTGTCACTAGAATGCGATGAATGAGTGAACGAAGCTAGATACATTCTCTGATAGCTTCATGGATCGCAAGAGCTCTGAGTGGTTGGATGAGACTGCTGTGATGGTCTGCTTCACAGATTTCTAGGAGATGGTCGTACCACCGAAGGTGAACACAAAACCAGTCTATGGTTTCTCGGTGTGTGGATCATACCTGTAACCTGCATCTGCAAACCCAATCAAAGTGGAAGATCCACCTTTCGGGATGTATAATCCCAGGTCAACTGACCCGTGGATGTAGCGCAGAAGCTGCTTTACTCCGTTTTAGTGGCGCTGCAGGCGCCCAACTGTATCTGGCTAGTAGGAAGACTGCAAACGCTATGTCGAGACGCTTGCAGTTTGCCAGATATAGTAGTGCTCCAATGATACTAAGGTAGGGTACTTCAGGACCTAATGTTTCCTCTCCCTCTTCTAGCGGCCGGAAGGGGTCTTTATGTATATCCAAAGATCTAACGACCATTGGTGTACTTAGAGGATCCATATGGAAATTTTTAAGTAATTTCCTTGTATATGTGGTTTGGTGTAACAGGATTCCTCCGCTGAGGTTTTCTATCTGTAAGCCAAGACTATATTTAGTCTTGCCTAGGTCTTTCATTTCAAACGGTAGTTTGAGGCTTGCAGATATATCATCAGTCTTTGTAGGAGATCCGATGAGGTTTAAGTCGTCTACTTAGATGGTTATTAATACGAATCCTGTTTCCGTGGTTTTAATGAAAATACAAGGGCAGACTTCATTATTGGTGAAACCTTGTTGAACAAGGAATTCACCCAGTCTGTTATACCACATTTTTCACAGATTGTTTAAGATCATATAATGATCTTAGAAGCTTAACAGAATTGACGTCCCAAAGTCTATCTTTTATTTCTGTTGGTATTTTGAAACCATCTGGAAGTTTCAAATAGATACCTTTATCTATATTGACATATAGATATGCAGTCACAACGTCCATGAGCTGCATTTTTTTGGCCTTCCATGATGTTAGGCTTATCATCAATCGGAATGTGATCGTATGCATAACCGGGAAATATGTATATTCATAATCCATCCCCAGACGTTGGAAAAATCCTTAAGCTACAAGCAGTGCTTTGTAGCGTACAATCTGATTATTCTCATTTATTTTCCTTACGAATACCCACCTGTATCCCACAGGTTTTACACCTTTTGGAGTTTGTACTACTGGTCCAAAGACTTTGCGTTTCAAGAGTGAGTTCAGCTCTACTCTTATTGCTTCGTTCTACTTTGGCCAATCATCTCTGTGTTTGTATTTAGCTAGAGATAGTGGATCGATATCATCATCGCCTTTAGCGACGTGAATAGCAATATCGAATGCGAAGTCGTCGTTGTCGACAGTGCTTTTTCTATCTAGTACCTCCCCAGTACGTACGAATTTTTATTATATTTCTCCTGTATTGTCCTCTTCAGGGGACTAAAGTATGGGAGAGGTTACTGGTCCGAGCTCAGCATCCTGTGGTGGGATATTCTTTATTTCTCAAGGTATATTATTCTTACGATGGAATTTATCCTTGGGGCCAGGCGGTCGTCCTCTTTTTATTTGAGGTAAGGTCGATTCTGCTGCCAGTGGATTGCACCCATCTTTGGGGATGTCAATCCTAGTTGGCGTATTGGCAGCAGGGACGTGTGATCTGATAATCTTCTGGTTATCAGTAAATTTGTACGGTAGTAAAAGTACTCTGGATGTGAATGATCTTCATGATTTCATCTTTACAGAGATTAGTACGCGGATCATATTGAGACAAAGACTTAGTGTCCCAAGAAATGGTCACAGAAGCTTCAGGCTTTTGTTTTGTGATCATGGTATGGAAAATAATTTTATGAAGATGCATCTATCAGTACTATAAAGTACCGAAATGGAGAACTTGATGGGTGAATTGGCCCACAAATGTCTCCTTATATTTTCTCCAAGTAGCTAGGAGATTCAAAACCCCACTTTCAGGTGGGACGGTCTCCTGATTAGTTTTACCCTTATAACAGGGGGGACACGGAAAATCACCCTTTTGAAGAATCTTCAGGTTCTTCAATTTATATCCACGGGAGTGGGTTATGATGCGGTACATCATTACCGATCCTGGGAGACCTAGTCTATAATTGCCAGAGACTGAATTCTGGTGATGTAGAACACTGCTGGTGCTCTATCAGATTAGCTTCTATAGGCTGGATGTTTGTTTGATAAAGGCTCGACATGAGTCCTTTAAAACGTTCTAGGATGGTTTCAATACCATCTTTATGACGAATAACATACAATTATTCAACACTATTGAAATCATCAGTTTCCAAGTAATACCGTTTAAACGGATGTCCTTGAAACTTAATAGATTTCTGTTTGATTATGGAGAAAATAAAATATCTTTTATTATAATTTTTGTTTGGTTTGAGAGCAATAAAATTGCTTCACCTGATCCTTCTATTATATTATTTAGTCCCGAAATTGTAGTGACGAGACCATAATAATTAAGATGCTATTAAAATAGCATCTATCAAGAAGGATTTTGTGCGTGGAGGCACTATCCTTTGGCAGTCACAATTCATCTCTATCTCTAGAAAAGAAATGTAAAAAATTTTATTGAAAAGTAAAACTACATTCGATTAAGATAAAGAAGGACATAATCAAAATATTAATGATAATGGCTGAAAAGATGACTAAATTAGCTTTAGTCAAGGAGGTAGTTATTCTCAAAATCCTCAGTGTTAAACCGAGTTGGAGGCTGTATATCCACCAGATTTGTTTCAGAGGAAAGCTTCAGGCTTGCCATATACAAATCTTGGAGGTGGCGTGGAGTACGACAGACCCTGGACCAATGTTCAGTCATGCCACATCTGTGGCATTTGTCATCCCAGGTTTTCTTGGGAGTAGACTTCTGGTCAGAGGTATTCCTCTTCCACGTATTCTTTTTTGTTCCCATCATTATTGTTGTTCTGGGGAGGAGCTCTGATCTGCTTCTTCGCAGGTTTCCCTTTGTTGAATCTGCCCTTGTATTTGTTCTTCATCTTCTGGGAAGAAAATGTGTGAGCTTCAGGGAGAGGAGCAGAGCCAGCAGGGCGTAGGTTATGAGTTGCCAGTAGGAGGACTCTATTCTGTTCTGCCATAAGAAGGCAGGAGAGCAAATTAGAGTACCTCGTGAACTTCCGTTCACGATACTGTTGCATGAGAATAGCATCCATCTCATGGAAGGATGTATATGTTTTCTCAAGCATGTGGGTTTCCGAGACTTGTTCACCATACAACTTCAGGCGTGAGGTGATGTTATAGATAGCCGAGTTATACTCAGCTATGGACTTGAAGTCCTGAAGTCTGAGATTTTCCCACTCATAACGAGCATGCGGGAGGATAACATCTTTCTGATGTTTGTATCTGTCCTCAAGTGATGTCCACAGTTCATGAGGGTCTTCTACCGTCATATATTCGACCTTCAGGGTCCGATCAATATGTCTCCTGATATATATAATGGCTTTTGCCTTCTCTATATCGGAGACTCTATTAGTAGAAGTCCCTTCATCAGTTGTCACAGCCGTAGTTGAAGCTTAAATTGTGTGACTTATGCCCTGTGAGCGCAGGTGGAAATTCAAGTTCAGCTGCAAGCTCAAATAATTTTTTACAGCCGCATTGAGAACATTAAAATCGACGCTCGTAATCTTAGCCATTTATCTAAGCATGAATTAATTATTTTAAAAAAAATAAAGACAAGCATAGTAGTAAAACTAAACTAGTTGTGTGGATCGGCCGGTCACCACCAAAAATAATAAATGTCCAAAGTCCCATTATACATTTCGAAGTACGAGAAAATTAAAATTACAAATTGGGAACCCTTGGGGGTCCCAGCATTAGCAATTTTCCTCCATCTTCAAGCGCAACATCTCCGGGCTTTGGCTTTTACATTTAGTTCATCACTACATTTTCACTCAAAAGGAAAAAAATGCGAGGAAAATAAATAGTGGTGACTAATAACGGCCGATCCAAAAACCACAACAAAGTTTTACCAACGTTACAGGCAGTTTATATAAAATAAGTATGCAACATCACAGGCATAAACAGTTCATTTTATTCAACATCGCCTGCAATTTTATTGGATAAATATATTAAATTTACGTTTAATAGTTACTTGGACCACGGGGAAACGTCATTACCCGTTAGGTTAGGTAACTAACGACAGAGTGGTCTCAGGATCCTTATAATTATTAAACCGTGAAATAATAAATTTAATCCAATATTTATTTATTGCAAGATGTTGAAATTATTAGAATATGGACCAATAATTAATTTTATTAACAAAAATCATCCCAAAAGTAATATATTAATGCCACACATCAATTATCCAGAATTTTTTCGAATTTTCCAGTAATTTTCTGGTATTTTTTGATATTTATCCAGATTTAATTGATTTTTCTAATTTAAATATATATTTTAATCAGAATAATCATATAACCCATTTATTTATTAAAAGCCCATGGGCCTGAAGCCTCTTAGGCATGTTGCGGGCTTCAGGCCTAACAGCTAAAAAATTATAATTATTAAAAGCCCTTAGCCCTGCTGCGGGCTTAGCCAGACATTTTTATTTTTATTATTTTTTAATAAAAGGGTTAATGGGCCACTAACCCATATATTAAGTGTAGCATTATATTATCCTAACCCTAACCCTAGGGTTTAGGATTAGATCCAGTCCCAAAAGAAAACGAGGTCACCCCCTTCAGGGAGGTTGCCGTCATTGTGAGACACCCCTTTAGGTGGGTGGAGATCCGGCGAGCCCCCCTTTGGGTGGTTTCCTGAAGCAAGGATCCCCGGACAGAGAGGGTTTGCGCAGAGAGACAGTACTGAGCTTTGATTTACAACTTTATGAGCTTTTTCTTATTTTTGGGTTTGCAATTGAAGTACAAAGCCACCCTTTCTCCCCCTCGAAGTACACAATTTTTTGTAGCTTTTTAGGCTAACTTTAATCCGCTGATTTCATGGTATATATGTAAGATACATTTCTACTGAGAACACACAAAAAAATTGTGTGACCATTGAAGTTTTTTTTCCCGATAATTCAACTCTAGAGAAAAGGGACAAACAATAGAGGCCAAACCGAGAGAATAAAAATCCAAAGGTCAGGGCTCTGCACTCAAACATTTTAAGCTAACTGCTGCTAGAGAGGCTCAGATTTCTATCTCACAACGTGCATGACAAAAAGAAACACATCGATGGTGTACCGGATCAAGGACCCCCCCTTCAGGAGGGATTTTGGGGATGAAGCCGGAAAAGAGAACCGCTTCAGGTAGTGGATGATTGGTTTTTTAAGTATTAATTTGTTATGAAATTGGTCCATATAATTTGATCTAAATATAATAAATATATATAAAATATGTTTAGATCTAGGAGTTTTAGTATTTAACTCTAGATCCGTTAGATCTAGGGAAGATCGGAGAGCGAAAATGCCACAGAAAATAATCCCGCTCCTCGAGAACGTAGGAAAAACAGTGGCTACAACGATCGAACTCATCGCGATGATCAGCCAACAAATATTAGATTCATTCGCTAGAAAACAAATTTTTTTGTGGAGAAGAATTTTTAGAGACATTCGCACATGATAACGTGTTGGAGATGAATAACCATAGCCCTAGCCATAGTCCCATCTTATTCATGCATTATATTGAAGAGGGGAGACCAAAGGTCCCAAGTATATGAAAGGTCCACCCCACTACTATGTAGTGGGGTGTAATGGTGGATAAAGGAGGGGTGGAGATAATTTTAGAAAGTTTATTATTAACACCTTGTTATGAGTGGGAGAGACTTATGGTCTCCCCCAACTTACATCCACCATTACACCCACTGCTAAATGGGTGTCTCTTGAGATTCAATACTTGTAACTCCTTTTATTATCAATATATATGGCTATGGTCTAATCCATTAGCCTACACTTCTCATATTATTCTAACACGTTATCAGCACGCTCTTAAGCTGAGCCGAATCCCTGCCGACGAACGAATCGGTGCCAACGGACGATTTGTGAGGACACGGATAAGGCTTCCTTCTCCGACCTTCGCTAGATCCGACGGGTAGGATCGAGAGGTAAAATTTAAAAACATCCCTAGATCAATATTTTAACATGCGCATGATAAATCTGTGATTATGTTTTTCTAAGAGATCTATAGCGAAAGTTTTTTAGCAAGATCTATAAGAAAATCATTTCATCTCCACACAGATTTACTATTTAAAAAACCAACTTAAAATCAGTTTTTAAATTGATTATTAAATAAAAAAATTTAACATCCGGCAAACCCCACCGCCATCGGGGGGGGTTCTCTGATCTGCCACCCCCGTGTCAGGGGGTCCTCGACCGACCCAGAAGCATCGGCCACCCCCGTCGGTGGGGCCGTTTCGGCCCAGAAACGCCCCTCAGCGGGGGGGGGGGGGGGGTGGTTTCTTTCGGCCTAGGAGCACTGGCCACGTCGACAGGGGCCTTCCTTCTGCCTCGAATTATCGCATCGGAGCGTCGGAGGGGGCCTCCGAATCACCGCATCGGAGGGGGCCTTGAATCGCTACTTCGGAGCGTAGATGGGGGCCTCGAATCACCGCGTCGGAGGGCACCGTCCGAACCGCCTTGCATTGGAACGCATCGGAACCCGCCCCCCCTGTCGGGGGGGTCCTTTGGGCGTCGGTGTGCAGCCCCCTGTTCGGAGGGCCTCCTGCCTCATTGAAACCCCCCCTTCGGGAGGGGGGCCTGACTGCCTGTCTGTGATCTCAAAAGGGGCACTGTTCCACCCCCCTCAACTGCCGAAATCAAAAGCGTTGGGGAGGGGGCACAGTTCCGGCCCCCTCCTGTCGTTTTCGAAGAACAAGGGAAAGCAGGGGGTCTTTTCGACTCCCCTGGCGGCTGACCCAAAACAACTCCACTCTCCCCATTAAAGCCCTAATTAGGGTAAGGGAGAGAAGAGGCATTGGCCTCCCCTGATGGGCCAGAAGCCCAGTAATTAACAAAATTGATAATAAAAATGGGTATGTTTTAGCTAATTGGCCTGAGCCCGCAGCCAGTCCGCGGGCCACTAGCCTGCAGGCCAAATTAATTTTAATTCAGAAATTAATATATATTTCTGAAAATACCCTATTAAACTCTGAAAAATCCAGAAAATTCTGGAAAAATCGGAAAAAATTCGAAAAAATTCTGGAAAAATCCAGACAAATCAGGGAAAATCAGGATGAGGATATTGAGTTTGATTAACTCCTCTCAGGGTATTTGTGGCAAGTAATAAATTTGTTACTTATATTGATGCGTAATTGATTTTTAATCACCTTATTTTTAATTGGATAAAAAAGTATTTTACTTTTTAATAATTACAAGGATCATGAGACCGCTCTGTCGTTAGGTTATTTACCTAACCTAATGGGTAATGACGTTTCCACGTGGTCCAAGTAACTATTAAACATAAATGTAATATATTTATCCAATAAAATTGCATGCGATATTGAATATAATGTATTGTATATTCCTGTGATGTTGCATACTTATATAAACTGCCTAGAATGTTGGCAAAACTATGTTTTGGTTCTTGGATCGGCCGTTATTAGTCACCACTATTTCTTTTCCTCGCTTTTTTTCCTTTTGAGTGAAAATGTAGTGAGGAAGTAAATGTAAAAGCCAAAGCCCGGAGGAACTTCGCCTGAAGACGGAGGAAAATTGCTAATGCTGGGACCCCCAAGGGTTTCAAATTGTAATTTTAATATTCACGTAATTTGAAATGTATAAGGGACTTTGGACTTTTATTATTTTTGGTGGTGACCGGGCGATCCCCACAACTAGTTTAGTTTTACTTCTATGCATGTTATAATTTTTTATGTATAATTAATTCATGCTTATTCCATGCTTAGATAAATGGCAAAGATTGCGAACGTCGATTTTGATGTTCTCGATGCGGCTGGAATAAAATTACTTGAGCTGGCAGCTTGACATAAAGTTCTATCTGCGCTCACATGGCATAAGTCGCACAATTCAAACTCCAGCTACGGCTGTGACACCTGATGAAGGGAATTCTACTTTAGAGGCTCCGATGTAAAGAAGGCAAAAGCCATTATCTATATCAGGAGACATATTGATCGGACCATAAAGGCCGAATATATGACAGTAGAAGACTCTCATGACCTGTGAACAGCACTTGAGGACAGATACAAACATCAGAAAGATGTTATCCTCCATCGTGCCTGTTATAAGTGGAAAAATCTCCAACTTCAGGACTTCAAGTCCATAGCTGAGTATAACTCAGCTCTCCATAACATCACCTCACGCCTGAAGTTGTGTGGTGAACAAGTCTCAGAAACCCGCATGCTTGAGAAAAAATATACATCCTTCCATGAGATGGATGCTATTCTCATGCAACCGTATCATGAATAGAAGTTCACGAGGTAATCTGATTTTCTCTCCTGCCTTCTTATGGCAGAACAGAACAGAGACCAATGCCAATGCTTCAAAATGCGGTCGAGCTAGCTATCTGCTCATGCTGCGGCTAATGATGATGATATGATTGAGTACACTAATCAACTAAGGAATGTGATCTTGGAAGCATACTCTGGTATATTCCAAGGCTTGAAGAAATCACCAAAGACCCAGCTGCTGATGTCATATGCACCCCACATCCTTCAATTCTTGGATAGTTTATACATAGTGAAGGACATGTAAGTTCTGCTCAAACTCAGTTAGTTATTCTATTAGTTATTTCTTTCTAATGCGGACTTTCTTTTCTTTTGCTATTTACCATCTTTTATATCCTTTGCTGTCATCAGGGATGATGCGGTGACGAAGACAGTAGTGGGCGTACTGGGAGACCTTGCTGATACTCTTGGTACTAATGCTGGCCCTCTGATCAATCAGTTAGTTTCATGCAAAGAATTACTGGAAGAGTGCTTGTCATCAGACGATCATTTGATCAAGGAGTCTGCTGATTGGGCTAAACTAGCAGTGGGTTGGGCAATATCTGGCTGATGCTCATCTTACACTGGTATTATAGAAGAGTCTGCATTCAATTGGGTCGCGTCAAGTCGAGTCAAGCCCGTCCACCCGATGCCGCGCTCGGAGGTGAGCTCGTCCAGCCGACGCCGCGAGCGACGATCTTCCATGCGGGCTGATGGAAATTGAATTCCACCCCAAGTGATTTTGATGATGAGCACACCAAATGAAGCTTAGTGTACTAACTACACTACAATTAAGTGTGCAGGATATGCGACAAATGAAAAGCTTCATTCATACTCAAAGAAGCGCAATCTACGCTCAAAGACAAGGACGAACGTGGCTAAGATCAAATGATGAAGCTCAAATAGAACAAGAAGCTCAAGTGAAGCTCACATCTACTCCATCAAATTGATCAAGCTTCCGAAGACGTGTCCTAGTCTATAGTGAGTGTGTTGTTTCGTTTTTAGGGTATTGTTAAAGCCGAATCGTATAGACAATCACACACACATAAACGATTTTAAAATGTTTTTGAATATATTTTAAATCATCTTCAAAAATTATTTTGAGAGCTTTCTCTAGTCGTTTTGTAATTCCGTAGTGAAACTCCACACACCCTGGAATTAGCTACTTGTTTGACTAGTTGTGTCGCAGGAAAAACTTCTCTGGGAGTCGACTACCAAAGGTAGGGAGTCGACTACCAGCTGAGAATCAAGATTTCCTGAAACACACTGGGAGTCGACTACCACTCCTCGGGAGTCGACTACCAGTTGTCGAAGTTTGACGTTTTGACTTGAATTTTGAAATATCGTTGAGTGATTATCTCCCATGATTTTTGGGACAAAAGTCAAAGTAATTTGAATTTCGAATTCTCAGATTTCTCATATAAATAGAGGACCATGTTCATTGAGAAAAACACAACAACTATTGAATTCAAATTCTCTCGTGCAAACGCTCTAAAGTTCTAAAGCTCTCATTCTCTTTAGCCAATTCTGTTTTATTCTTGATCTTGCAATTTCGTTATTATTTTCTGAAGATCATAATCTCGTTTTATTGGCTAACTGTTTTTCAAAACCATATTACTTTCTCTGGATTTTTATTTAAAGGATTTTTGAAAAACATTAGATCTAGATCACAAAGAATTCATTTGTATCTTTGTGTGATCTAGAATCTTATTCTATCACGCCACTACACGTAATTTTGTCTATTATTATTTGGCTATAGAATCTGGGTGTAAAACCAATCTCCATCAATTTATTGTGGTGAATTGGATTTCGATTTTTATTGTGTTGTTGTTGGAACCCTAGACAAGTCTAGGTGTTACCGTTGGAAATCCTGGTCAAGACTAGGTCGTTGGAAATCCTAACGAGTGGAGTTAGGTATTTGTATTTGCCAAGGCAGATAGTGGAAAATCTCGTACTGGATTGGTCGGGTACTGGAAGTACCCAAAAGTTGTGGGGAACCAGGATAAAAATTGTTGTGTCTGTGATTGCTTTTCTGTGTCTTATTATTTATCTCTGCGAGCAATTTTTATTTACTTTGTTATTATTATATCTTTGTAATTCCTTGTTCATTTATATATTACAAAGATCATTCATTTGATTCTACTGTGTAAAAATCTATCTGTGTGTAAAGATCTCTTATCTAATTGTAATTATAATTGTTTATCTTTTATAAGAGTAACTGTTGATTAAGTACCAAGCGTAGATCGCTCTACTTGGTTTCTTAAGCAACATTAGAAGGACGTTTATTAACAATTGAAAAAGATTTATTATTTGAACAACACTATTCAACCCCCCTTCTAGTGTTGTTTGCCATCCACAGGATCCAACACTTGGTATCAGAGCAAGGTCAAAGCGATGGCATCAACAAACGTCTGCAACACTCACACTCCTCCGATCTTCAATGGCAATCTCTATTCTCAATGGAAAAGGAGAATGGAAATCTTCTTAGAGGCACAAGATCTGAAATACATGAGATCTCTCAGAGAACCGTACGAGATTCCAACCATACCGTAAACTCAATGGAGTACTGATCAAGAGGAAGCTTACTTCAACAACCTCAAGGTAATGCATTTACTTTACACTGGATTAACTGATCAAATATTAGATCTTGTAGAAAAGGCGGAAACTGCACATCAAATCTTAAACCTGTTGGACGAAAGATTCGGATCATGATCAAATGAGATCCAAACACTCATGAAGATACCTCAAGTCAACGATGAAGAACTATGCATGATGGCACGTCAAAACGACAAAGACGAGGTAAGTGATTCTAGCTCCGATGAGGAAAATGAATTTGACATTGCAAGCGCATATGAAAACCTCTATAGAGAATATGAACGTTTGTCAGAGAAACACAAGGTTCTAGACAAGAAACACAACACTCTGCATAAAGAACATGACAAATTGGTATGTGATCACGATGCACTGAAAACTGAACATGCTATTTATGTTTCCAGTTTAAATGATAAAATTGGGATGCTTGAAAATATTTTGAGCACGAGTAAGCTTAAACAAGAAGAATTAGTTTTTAAGCTTGATGAGTTTAAGACGAATCCTAGTGCAAAAACTACTCATTCACAAAAGCATGTATCCACAACACATAATAAGAATGCGCATGCTTCTACCTCTAGTAACAATTGTAAAAATGAGAATGTTGTGCATACAAATGTTAGACAGCATACTCTTGTGTATGGAAGAAATGTTAGACACAATACATCACACATGTCACATAAACCACATGTTATACACAATGCATATCAAAGATCACATTTTGTACACAAACCTCACAATGTACACAATATTAGACCTAACATGATATGGGTACCTAAACACTTATGTCTGCATGACAAAAATGTTTATGTTCATAATTTGACTAGAAGTATGCATGGATTTTATAATGATTCATTTGTTCATAGGAAATCAAATTCAAATCGGATTTGGGTTCCTAATAAGTAACTCTCTCATTTTGTACAAGCATTAGGGTATCCACATGCTTCATGTATATTCTTTTGATACCCAACATTTAAGATCGCACATAACAATAAAATTGTCTTTTCTCTAACAAATCGGACCCAATTATAAGTGGGTACCAAACGTGTCAAAATTATTTTCTTTCAGGACATATGGATAATGGATATCGGATGCTCCGCACACATGACATGAAACGCAAGACTACTTAGCAATCTAAAAATGTATGATGGCGGAACCGTGACATTTGGTGATAACAAGAAAGGTAAAATTGTCGGAATAGGTAATATCGGCAGTCCTTCAAAATTGCTCATCAAAGATGTAAACTTGGTAAAAGGATTAAAGCATAATTTGTTAAGCATAAGTCAACTATGCGACAAAGGTATGAAAGTTCTATTTACTCTTGACTCCTGCTTAGTCTATGACAAGGATATGAAAAATATTCTTGTTAAAGGTAAGCGAGTAGAAAATATCTATGTACTTAGACTAAATGAATATGAATCAAATGTATGTTTAATTGTTTCAACAAATGACCTTTTGCTCTGGCATAGACGATTTGGTCATTTGAACATCAAAAACATGGATAAGATTTCTAGGAAAGAGTTGGTGCAAGGACTTCCCAAAATAAATTTTAAATTGGATAAAATATGCAATTCATGTCAATTTGGCAAAATGCATAAGAGTTCATTTAAGAATATTGGAGCCCTCAGTTCTAATAGGCCACTTGAACTACTTCATATGGACTTGTTTGGCTCAACTAGAACTCCATCTTTATGTAACTCTAAATACGTCTTTGTCATAGTTGATGATTTTACTTGATATACGTGGGTACTATTCTTAACTCATAAGAATGATGCCTTCCGTGAATTCGAAATATTTTTCAAACGAATCGAACGTTTATACTCCTTGAAAATTATTTCTTTAAGAAGTGATCACGATGGTGAATTTGAAAATGAACATTTTAAACTATTTTGTGAAGAACGAGGCATTTCTCATACTTTTGCTTTTCCTAGAGCTGCTCCTCAAAATGGGGTAGTTAAAAGGAAAAATAGAACACTCCAAGAGTGTGTACGAACAATGTTGTGTGAAAGCAACCTTCCAAAAAGTTTTTGGGCGGAAGCTGTAGCAACCGCGTGCTATATTCAAAATAAAGTTTTAATAAGAAAACCTTTCGAAAAGACCCCTTATGAATTACTGCTCCAACGAATTCCAAAAGTATCTTACTTCAGAGTTTTTGGTTGTAAGTGTTATATTCTGAATACTAAAGATAACTTAGATAAGTTTGACTCCAAAGAGGATGAAGGCATATTTATCGGTTATCTTTACATAGTAAGGCATATATAATTTACAATAAAAGTTCCGAAACTATTGTTGAAACTATACATGTAACATTTGATGAATCTCTACCTCATAATACTGCTCATAATGATGATGATACCATAATCATTGCATCTACTCCTAATAATGAATCTATCACTGCTAATGACATCTCTAGTTCTTTGCCTAAATCATTTCCTGAAGTCACATATCACACACACACACAAGTCATAGGTGATATTGATGCAGGAATTAGAACTAGATCTCAAATAGAACACTTGACACATGTTGCATTTGTTTCTAACGTTGAGCCGAAAAAGGTAGAAGAAGATTTTGCAAATGAAGCATGGATTGAAGCTATGCAAGAAGAACTTCTGCAATTTGAACGTAATCAAGTATGGGAATTAGTACCTAGACCGGAAGACCGTCCAGTTATCGGCACTAAATGGGTATATCGGAACAAACTAGACGAAGATGGAAATGTGGTAAGAAATAAAGCAAGGTTAGTAGCAAAGGGATACTCACAAGAAGAAGGTATAGATTTCGATGAAACTTTTGCTCCTGTTGCTAGATTAGAATCTATTAGGATGTTACTCGCATTTGCATCATATAAAAACTTTAAACTTTACCAAATGGATGTAAAAAGCGCCTTCCTAAATGGATTCATAAAGGAGGAAGTCTACGTTGAACAACCTCCCGGATTTGAACATGATAAGAAAACAGGATTTGTTTACAAGTTAAATAAAGCCTTGTATGGTCTAAAACAAGCTCCAAGAGCTTGGTATGAAAGATTAAGAAAATTCTTAATTGACTCAAGTTACATTGTTGGAAAAATAGACACAACCTTATTTGTTAAGAAAATTCATGATGATATTATTCTTATTCAAGTTTATGTAGACGACATAATTTTTGGATCTACTAATGAAGATCTTTGTCAAGAATTTGCTAAGCTAATGCAGGAAGAATTTGAAATGAGCCACATGGGGGAGCTCACATATTTTCTCGGCTTACAAATCAAGCAAGGAAAAGAAGGAACCTTTATTCATCAAACGAAGTATGCCAAAGACTTGATCAAAAGGTTCGGGATGGAAACCGCATCAGGAAAGAACATACCGATGGCAACATCCACGTCTTTAGACAAAGACAAAACAGGTAAAAAGGTTGACCAGAAAACATATCGAGGTATAGTCGGATCTTTACTCTATTTAACTGCTAGCCGGCCTGACATTATGTTTAGTGCTTGTGCATGTGCTAGATTTCAATGTGATCCTAGAGAATCACATCTGAAAACAGTAAAATACATATTTAGATATCTTAAAACCACTTCTGACTTTGGACTATTTTATCCCACTAGCGGCACATTTAATTTAACTTCGTTTAGTGACGCAGACTATGCTGGTTGTAAAGCCACAAGAAAAAGCACAAGTGGAACATGTCATTTTCTTGGACATTCCCGTGTTTCGTGGTTTAGCAAAAAGCAAAGTTTAGTCTCACTATCTACCACTGAGGCAGAGTATATAGCTGCTGGACTTGCCTGTGCCCAAATACTTTGGATGAAACAAGTTCTCATTGATTATGGTGTTAATACATCTACATGTGTAATTTATTGTGATAATAAAAGTGCGATTAATCTCACTAAAAACTCCGTTCTTCATCCTAGAACAAAGCATATTGATATCAGACACAGATTTATAGATGATCACTGTACCAAAAAGGATGTTGAACTTAAATTTGTCTCCTCTGAATTGCAAGTTGCAGATATTCTAACAAAACCCCTACAAAAGGATACATTCTCTAGACTTCGTAGAGAATTGGGTATTGTTAGTGATAAAGAATTGAATATTGATCAATTATAATATGTCATTGAATTATTTTTGTTGATGACAAGGGGGAGAAAAATATGAAATGCAAAAATGAAATCATATGTATTGTATTGTTTTGCTAACGGCTTCGATGCAGGGGGAGAACCGCATCAAAGCAGGGGGAGTAAGTATACTTTCATGTATTCTCATATTTCAACTTACTTCATTTTTCATTTGGGTGTCATCATCAAAAAGGGGGAGAGTGATGGAAATTGAATTCCACCCCAAGTGATTTTGATGATGAGCACACCAAATGAAGCTTAGTGTACTAACTACACTACAATAAGTGTGCAGGATATGCGACAAATGAAAAGCTTTATTCATACTCAAAGAAGCACAATCTACGCTCAAAGACAAGGACGAACGTGGCTAAAATCAAATGATGAAGCTCAAAGCTCAAATAGAACAAGAAGCTCAAGTGAAGCTCACATCTACTCCATCAAATTGATCAAGCTTCCGAAGATGTGTCCTAGTCTATAGTGAGTGTGTTGTGTCGTTTTTAGGGTATTGTTAAAGCCGAATCGTATAGACAATCACACACACAAACGCTTTTAAAATTTTTTTGAATATATTTTAAATCATCTTCAAAAATTATTTTGAGAGCTTTCTCTAGTCGTTTTGTAATTCCGTAGTGAAACTCCACACGCCCTGGAGTTAGCTACTTGTTTAACTAGTTGTGTCGCAGCAAAAACTCCTCTGAGAGTCGACTACCAAATGTAGGGAGTCGACTACCAGCTAAGAATCAAGATTTCCTGAAACACACTGGGAGTCGACTACCACTCCTCGGGAGTCGACTACCAGCTGTCGAAGTTTGACGTTTTGACTTGAATTTTGAAATATTGTTGAGTGATTTTCTCCCATGATTTTTGGGACAAAAGTCAAAGTAATTTGAATTTCGAATTCTCAGATTTCTCCTATAAATAGAGGACCATTTTCATTGAGAAAAACACAACAACTATTGAATTCAAATTCTCTCGTGCAAACGCTCTAAAGTTCTAAAGCTCTCATTCTTTTTAGCCAATTCTGTTTTATTCTTGATCTTGCAATTTCGTTATTATTTTCTGAAGATCATAATCTCGTTTTATTGGCTAACTGTTTTTCAAAACCGTATTACTTCCTCTTGATTTTTATTTAAAGGATTTTTGAAAAACATTAGATCTAGATCACAAAGAATTCATTCGTATATTTGTGTGATCTAGAATCTTATTCTATCAAGCCACTACACGCAATTTTGTCTATTATTATTTGGCTATAGAATCTGGGTGTAAAACCAATCTCCATCAATTTATTGTGGTGAATTGGATATCGATTTTTATTGTGTTGTTGTTGGAACCCTAGACAAGTCTAAGTGTTACCGTTGGAAATCCTGGTCAAGACTATGTCGTTGGAAATCCTAACGAGTGGAGTTAGGTATTTGTATTTGCCAAGGCAGATAGTGGAAAATCTCGTACCGGATTGGTCGGGGACTGGACGTACCCAAAAGTTGTGGGGAAACAGGATAAAAATCCTTGTGTCTACGATTGCTTTTCTGTGTCTTATTATTTATCTCTGCGAGCAATTTTTATTTACTTTGTTATTATTATATCTTTGTAATTCCTTGTTCATTTACATATTACAAAGATCATTCATTTGATTCCGCTGTGTAAAAATCTATTTGTGTGTAAAGATCTCTTATCTGATTGTAATTATAATTGTTTATCTTTTATAAGAGTAACTTGTTGATTAAGAACCAAGCGAAGATCACTCTACTTGGTTTCTTAGGCAACATTAGAAGTACTTGGTTTCTTAGGCAACATTAGAAGGACGTTTATTAACAATCGAAAAAGATTTATTATTTGAACAACACTATTCAACCCCCCTTCTAGTGTTGTTTGCCATCCACAGGATCTAACACGGGCTTCTTCAGCCACCACCTCGGCCTCCCCAGCCCTCAGACGCTCCAGCACCAAGGACTCCTCGAGACCGTCCACCTGTGCTGCGCGGTGCTGTGTCTCCATGGCCATTGCAGAAACCTGCAAGATAGAAGGTGTGAACCAGGGATGCCGTGAAGCGGAGTCGGTTGCGACAGAAAGACCAACCTACTGGATCTACCAAACCAGGGAGTCCGCCAAGTGATCGGAGCGGACCCTCTCCAAGAGGGAGCGGTCTCTCAGAAGGACGGAGCCCTGCGCCAACTGGGTAGCCACGCCTCGATCGACGAAGACTGACTCCCCGGGCGGGACCTCTGGGCCACCCTCAAGCATCAACAGGGTGCCTCCCACACTAACCGAAGACGGCTCGGCCAGGCTAGCGGAGGCGGCCACCTCCACCAGTGGGAGGGTTGCCCCCCGATATGATCGACGTCTCGGGCACCGTCGAGGGCCGGGCATCCCTGGTCTTCCTCCTCTTCTTCTTCTCTTCAGGCCCCCCAGGACTCCGGAGGGGGGCACTTCCTATCTCCACCATGACCCCCAGCTGGGGCCCAGGACCCCTGGCCGACACCTCCGGCGTCCCCATCGATACGGACGGAACTAGGAGGGCCGCCAGCCACATTCTCCCCTGTAGGGGATTCAGCGACGACCTGAGCTGGCGATGTGGCGGCGATTGTCGGCTCCAGCCTCCCCACCGCAAGATCGGCCTTGCAGATCTCATCCTCCACCGTGCAACGAGGCGCATGGCTGGAAGGATTTTTGCGCCCGCTGCTAGCACCCCAGCGAATGAGCTCGTTGACGTCGCGCCTGAATTTTCGACCCGACATTTCTGCAAAAAGAAAGAAGATTAGTGTAAGCAAAAAGGGGGAGCAGAAGAAAAAAGCGCCTACCGGGGGACCACATGACGTTCTTAACGAGAAGGTCGTCCAGCAAGGGCCAGACCGACCTCTCCACTAAGGGCAAAGACGACAACAATCTGACCGCCACCTGGTCGGCCTCGGAGAGAGACAGCATCAGGTCATACTGACACAAGACTTCCCAACCTATAAGGATCACCGCATCCCCGGGGAAAATGACAAAGACGTAATCCGAGCTCCGGTCGCCCACCTAACGGGGTAGACCCAGCTGACACTCCCTTCCCGCTTGGGCGCGGATGTGCTGCCATGATCCTCGTCCGACCGTCTGAACCCGAAAATAGTAGAAGAAGAGGGGCAAGGTCGGCTCCAAGCCATGTACGCGGCAGATCATGACAAATTCGACCAGCGCCGCAATCGAATAAGGGGTCAACTAACACAAGGCCACCATCAAGAACTCCATGACCTGGATGATAAAAGGGTCGAGGGGGGAACGGAGCCCCATGTGGAACATCTCGACGTACACGCCGGCCTCGCGACTCCCTGGAAAGTAGATCCTTTCGTCACCAAAGGGGACCCTGACATCGTACGGGTGACACAAGTAATTTGCCCTGCTCTCCTCGACCGTCGAGAAAGGAACGGTGGACGATGACCTAAGGATCACCGGAGGTACATCGAACCTCTCCCGCCGCTTGTGCATCATCTCTGCCGTCCAAATATTTAAACAGAAAACCGTTTCCCTTGTCAGGAGTCGGATGGAGAACGGGGGGTTACCGGGCCCTGAGGTCGGAGGGTTGCCAGACTCTGGAACCGGGGGAACCCCTGACCCAGGAGCGAAACCTCCTATCTCAGTGCAGCCATGGGACAGATCGAGTCAGGCAGAAGAATAGGAGATTACCTTGAAAGGAGAGCGGAGGGAGAAAGACGAAGGAGAATTCACCAGCACTCGCAAGAACAAGATCCGATCGAAAAACGCAAAGATCAAATCTGGAAGGGCGGCGGCTTTATACAAGGACCAATCTCAGAATCTGGGCCGATCGAAGGAGGACGCGTGGTGACATCTGACGATCGGCGGCACTTTGAGTTCCGCTCTTAAGGGCGAGAGAAGTCCAACCGGGCAGCGTCATGATGGCTTCCATTTAATGACACTGCCTCGACTGACGTATCTGTTAAAATCCACACAAGTCACATCGCCCGAACTGAACCGGCAGAATCCTAACGGCCCGAGCGATGTGGGAAATTGATATGACCATTTTGAGATGGCCCAAGATCGAACGGCCCAATCCCACATCCTAAGCAGGCGGCCCTGACGGAGATCGGGCCGAGCGACAAGGCCCCCATAAGACTTGGAATCGGGTCAGCCTCGACCAAAGCAGGCGCCCCCATCAGCCTTCCCTTTAAGCGTGCCCCCCTTAATCACCATTAAGGGGCCCCATTACGCCCACCTTCATGACCCATGAAGGCGCCATCAAAGAGGCGAATCATGGGGACGGAAGTGGGGGACGTTGAGGAGGCGCGGACTTGGGAAGACTCCTATAAAGGGACGCGAGCTACAACGTACGAAGAGACCACTTCCAGGATACCGAAAAGAGGAGGTATTCTACTCACACGACCTTGTCTTCCACTTTACATTTCCTCTCCATAACTCGGTCCGAGGACTCGCGTATCGGTCTCCCCACGAGCCATACCGATCCCGCCGAGCTCCCTTCAGATTCGTTCTGACTTAGGCATCGGAGAGGACTTGGTCGGAACCAAGGTCCGACCCCCCTAATGAGCTTCCTCGTCTATTCAAGTCGAGCAGATCCAGCGATACTGAGGCTACCCCTCAGCGTCTTCCCAGCTGAAGCCGAGCATCCTCGTCCACGAGCCCGCTCGACTCCACCACCAGGAGGTCGTCGCTTTGCCGATGCTACCCTTCGGTAAGATGACGCGAAGATCCGTGCGTCTCTCACCGAGTGAACGCGCCTCGAAACACCACGGAGGTTCCACGTGTCTCCCTTGACCGTGTTGACCTCCAACCCTCCGGTCAACGATTCAGCGGTGAGAAAAAACCCCGAAACATCTGGCGTCGTCTGTGGGAACCGAGCAAACACCCACATCAAATAACCACATCGCCGAAATGGAACCAGCTTGCAACGGCACGGGACACATGCCTCCCATCCACGAGGAAGGCGACTACGTCCCGCCCGAGAACCAGCACAGCCACACCACTGGAGGCACAAGTGACTCGCGCTCAGTGACTCAGGAGCAGCTCCGCCTCTTCGCCCAGGAGACAAATGGTCACCTCCAGACATTGGCCGCGGCGATTGAATAGCTCGCGGGCGTCCCACGTCTCCCGGAAGAAGGGTTTGCTGACATCCTCGATCAACGGGGGCTCCGCCAACCTCTGCGCTCGGCCGTGGTCACTGACCACAGTGGTGAGGGTGCCAACCCAGAGCGACGGTTCACCAATGCAAACTTCGTCCCGGTGTGATCCCTCACACCACCTCGCTCCATAATGTGTAACAACAATCCTTAAAAAATTTAAAAATAATAATAAGGAAAATGTTATGAATCAACTGTTTGGGGAGGAGCCCTCAACTCTGTATTTATAGGCAAAGGGGTGAATACAAAATGGGTTTACAAAGATATGGGCCTATCTCTAGGATAGCCCAGAATCTCAACCAACCCGGTTAATAAACCGTTCACAACACTCCCCCTTATCCAGCCATAGGTGTGGACTCTGCTCGTGAATGCTTCAGGATTCCGAGCGTAGGAGAGTCTCACATGGGGTGGATACTTCAGGATCATGAGTTGGTGAGATTTGCCTCGTTAAAACCTTTAGCTATGGAAAACCCAGTGGGAAAAACCATAGTTAAGGAAAAAGAGTACAAACTCTGCCAAACTCCCCCTGATCTGTACAAGCCCTCAAACTTGCAGATCTCTTAGGCGTCTCATTCCAATCTTATGTACAAGTTTTCTAAAAGTGGCAGTAGGAAGGGCTTTAGTGAACAAATCTGCCAAATTGTCACATGATTGCACTTGTCTGATGTCGATCTTGCCATCTCTCTGTAGCTCGTGCGTCCAGAAGAATTTTGGTGAAATGTGCTTCGTTCTGTCACCTTTGATGAAGCCACCTCGTAACTGAGCTATGCAAGCAGCATTGTCCTCGAACATTGTAGTAGGTTCGAGACCTCTAGTCTTCAGTCCGGTGGTAGACAGGATGTGGTGGATAACTGAGCGTAGCCAAACGCATTCTCTGCTTGCTTCATGGATGGCAATGATCTCAGAGTGATTGGATGAGGTTACCGTCAAGGTTTGCTTGATGGATCTACAGGAAATGGTTGTCCCTCCGTAGGTAAACACGTACCCAGTCTGTGACTTTGATTTGTTGGGATCAGACAAGTATCCTGCATCAACATAACCTGCAAGTGTAGAGGATATTCCATTTTTGTAGAAGAGTCCCAAATCTGTAGACCCTTGGAGGTAGCGCAGAAGGTGCTTAACCCCGGTCCAGTGGCACTGTGTGGGTGCTGCACTGTATCTGGCTAGCAAATTTACTGCGAACGCTATGTTGGGACGCGTGCAGTTTGCCAGATATAGTAGTGCTCCGATGGCACTCAGATATGGAACTTCTGGACCAAGTATATCCTCCCCCTCTTCCAGCGGCCGGAAGGGGTCTTTATGTGCATCCAAAGATCGTACCACCATAGGTGTACTTAGTGGATGACATTGGTACATATGGAATCTTTGCAACATTTTCTTCGTATATGTGGTTTGATGCAGGAGGATTCCATCTTTTAGATGTTCAATCTGTAAGCCCAGGCAGAATTTTGTTTTGCCTAGGTCTTTCATTTCAAATTCTTTTGTTAGGCTTACAGATATCTCAGTGATCTCTTTAGGAGATCCAATGAGATTCAGATCGTCTACGTAGACAGCAATTATTATGAATCCTTTTTTCCTTTGTTCTTATGAAGATACAATGGCAGACTTCATTGTTTGTGAATCCTTGTTGAACAAGGAACTCACTGAGTCTGTTATACCACATTCTTCCTGATTGTTTGAGACCATACAATGATCTTTGTAGCTTAACAGAATAGACATCCCGAGGTCTATCTTTTAGTTCAGCAGGCATAGAGAGGCCATCAGGAAGTTTCATGTTTATCTCCTTGTCGAGATTGCCGTATAGATATGCAGTCACAACATCCATTAGCTGCATATCTAGGCCTTCCTTTGCTGTTAAGCTCATCAGGAATCTGAAAGTGATCGCATCCACGACCGATGAGTATGTTTCGTCATAGTATATTCCCGGTCTTTGGGAAAATCCCTGCGCTACAAGTCTAGCTTTGTAGCGTGCGATCTCATTATTTTCGTTCCTTTTTCTGACAATACCTATTTATATCCCACAGGTTTGGCACCAGTAGGTGTCTGGACTATTTGTCCAAAGACTTTTCGTTTCTGAAGCGAGTCCAGCTCGACTTCTATTGCCTGATTCCACTTTGGCCAATCGTCTCTACGTTTGCATTCAGCAACGGAGTGTGGTTCATAATCATCGTCGATTCCGGCGACGTGAATGGCAATGTGAAACGCGGAGTCATCGTCGACGACTGTACTCTTTCTGTCCAATACCTCCCCTGTACGTACATAATTCAATGATATTTCAGTTTCTCCCAGCAGTTCCTCTGCAGTGGATTCCGGGAGGGGAGAGGATATGGACACGAGCTCGTTTCTCTGTGGGGGTATCGTCCCAAGGTCTCCGGATATTTTTCTTTTTCTTGGATTTTTATCCTTGGAGTCTGGTGGTCTGCCTCTTTTCTATTGAGGTGCAGCCACTTCTGCTGCTGGTGGATTGCATCCATCCTTTAGGATGTCAATCCTAGCTGGAGTATTCACAGCAGAGATGTATGATCTGACAATCTTCTGGTTGTCAGTAAACGAATCCGGTAATCTATGGACTGTGTCCTGGATGTGTAAGATCTTTCGGATCTCATCATCATATTGTTTTGTTACCGGATCGTAGTGGGTCAGACTTTTTGTATCCCACGTTAACATTTGTTTTGCGCTAGACTTTTCAATGTCTAGGCCCATTTTGGGGAAATACGTCTCATCAAAGTCGCAGTCTTCAAGGTGTGCCTTAAAAGCGTCCCCCGTTTGGGGTTCTAGGTATCTTATAATGGAGGGCGAGTCATACCCTACATAGATACCTAGGCGACGTTGAGGGCCCATCTTGGTCCTCTGGGGTGGTGCAATGGGGATATAAACTGCGCAGCCGAAGATTCTCAAGTGAGAGATGTTCGGCGGCGTTCCATATGCAAGTTTCATTGGAGATAGACTCTGACCTCCTGAGGGTCTTATTTTTATCAATGATGCAGCATGCAAGATTGCATGTCCCCATGCATCCACCGGCAACTGGGATTTCATCAGCAATGGACGTGCGATCCATTGGAGTCTTTTAATTAGTGACTCAGCTAACCCATTCTGGGTGTGAACATGTGGTACTGGATGTTCAATTTCAATTCCTGTTGCCTGGCAATGTTCTTGAAATGACTGAGAGGTAAATTCCCCCGCATTGTCCAGACGTATTTTCTTGATTTGGTTGTCTGGAAAATGCGCCCGCAACTTTATTATTTGTGCCAAAAGCTTTGGAAAAGCTAAGTTGCGGGTTGAAAGTAGACACACATACGAGTATTTCGAAGATGCATCAATCAGTACCATAAAGTACCGAAAGGGCCCACTAGGGGGTGGATAGGTCCACATATGTCTCCATGTATTCTTTCAAGGAAGCTAGAAGACTCGATATCCACTTTAAGTGGTGATGGCCTTGTTATTAATTTTCCCTTAAAACAGGGTACACAAGGGAATTCTCCCTTCTGAAGAATCTTCCGTTTCTTCAGGTTATGCCCGTGGGATTGTGATATAATGCGGTGCATCATCACAGATCCAGGGTGGCCAAGTCTATCGTGCCAAAGTAAGAATTTGGTCGATGTCGGGCACTTCAGGTGCTCCGTCAGGTTTTCTTCCTCTCTCCGAATTTTTGTATGGTAGAGGCCTGATGAGAGGCTCTCAAAACGTTCAAGTATGGTTTTAACTCCATTTTCTTGAGACGTTACATACACTAATTTATTTTCTTTTACATTTGCTGTTTCTAAGTGGAATCCGTTAAGACGGATATCTTTGAAACTTAATAAGTTTCTCTTGGAATTCGGAGAGTAAAGTGCATCTTTTATTTTTATTTCTATTCCATTGGGGAGCAACACGGTTGCATTCCCAGAACCTTCAATTATGTCCGATGGCCCTGAAATTGTGTTTACAGGGCTCTTACACGGAGTAATGCTATGGAAATAGCATTTGTGCTGAAGGATCGTATGTGTCGACGTGCTGTCTACTAAGCAGTCATGAGAGCATCCCATCTAAAAAGATGAGTAAACATTTGCATTCAGAAAAGCTAAATTTTATTCAACAGAATTCAAATTACATAAAAGCTCTCATAAAATAGATTGTTCATACAATAAAATGCGAAGATAAATGAAAACAGGCTAATCAAGCATATAATCTGACTCGAAGTCTTTGGCTGTGAACTTGACTGCATTGTTCGCAGCCACCAGGTTTGATTCGACATTCTTTTTCTTGCTTTGTTTATAAAGCTCCTGGAGATGCACTGTGGTCCTGCACACTCTGGACCAGTGGCCTTTCATGCCACAGCTGTGGCACTGGTCTTCCCAATCTCTCTTGGGTGGGGGTGCATCATTTTTCTTATTATCATTCCTGCGCCAGGTGAACTTGCGCTTCCCTTCATTCTTCCTCTGCTGTGGTGGGCCCTTGGCTCTTTTCTGTTGTCCCCCTTTCTGTGGTCTTTCTTTTCTTTTATTGTCCCTCTTCCTTTTGGAGGAAGAGGCATGGTGAGCTTCTGGTAGGGGGGGCAGTGCCGGGAGGGCGCATGTTGTGAGTGGCGAGGAGAAGCTCTTTGTTTTGCTCGGCCATGAGCAAACAGGACAGCAGCTCTGAATACTTGGTGAACTTATGTTCACGGTATTGCTGCATGAGTATGCATCCTTTTCATGGAAAGACGTATACGTCTTTTCCAGCATGCGATCTTCTGAGACTTTTTCACCACACAACTTCAGGCGTGAGGTGATGCTAAAAAGTGCTGAGTTGTACTCAGCAATGGACTTAAAGTCCTGTAGTCTAAGGTTCTCCCACTCGTATCTCGCCCTTGGGAGTATAACATCTTTCTGATGTTTATACCTATCCTCAAGGGCGGTCCATAGCTCAAGTGGATCTTCGACCGTAATGTACTCAGCCTTTAAGATCTTGTCCACGTGGCGGCGAATATAAATGATGGCTTGCACCTTCTCTATATCGCTAACATTTTCTTTTTCAGTCACATCAGTGATGAGGGACTTAGCCCGCAGGTGAAACTTTACATCTAGCTGCCAGCTTAGATAGTTTCTACCTGATGCATCCAGCACTTCGAAGTCAACGCTTGCAATTTTAGCCATTTATCTAGCAGAGTACAAACATGCATGAATTAATAATTAAGCAGAGAAAAACATTTTCATGCGGAGGCAATATTTAACGAAAGGCTAAATGTGTGGATCGGCCAGTCCCACAAGAAAGAGTCCAAAAGTCCACAGTCCAAATTATACAAATTTGCAGCTTTAAAAATGAAAATACAACTTTGGAAACCCCGTGGGTCCCATAAGAGATCTCCAGCTTCAAGCGTGGCCTCTGACTCCATGGAAGTTGGTCTTCTTTCTTTGACATTTACATAAAGTCCTCACTACAATTTCTCTCAAAAATAAAAGAAAATTGCGGGAAATAAACTGTTGGACTAAACGGCCGATCCAGAAACCACATTTAGCAATTCATGCAGAGATATTGTGCTCATCAACATTTTCATTCACAGACAGCGCAGTCAGTTATAATCATATGAGGATAAAAAATATTTAATCACTTAATAATTATTGGACCACTGGGCAACGTCATACACCGTTAGGTTAGGTGACTAACGGTAGAGCGGTCGCATGATCTTCCTAATTATTAAGTTTTAAATATGATGCACAACCACGCATATAATATCCACATAATTTGCCAGAGATGTAAAGCATGTAAAAGAAAAATTATGATGCATGGGTTGTAAAGTAAATTGGGTTTAATCAATCAAATTGATTAAGAGCCCAAAATAAACATTTTCGTTGAAGAAGGAAAATAGTTTTTCCTTTTGAATCATCCCAAAAATCCCCCAAAAGCCCCAAAAAGCCCCAATCTGCCAGGTAATCGCCCTATAATTTACCGTGATTTTTCACGAATTTAGTTGCCCTTGGACGCCCTTTTTTTTTAAAAAAAATTGGGTTTTGGCCCAAAAATTTGCCTTTTAAGGACTATTTTTGCTCTTCCCCCTCTTTTTTTGAATAGAGAATTCGGCCTGCTGGCTTCGGTCCGCAGGCCAAAAACTTTTGTGTGTTTTTTTTGTGTTTTCCAGTAGGGAAATCGGCCAGCGGGCTCCGAAAAAATCTCTATTTTTTTTTCTCTAATGAATTTGACCTGCGGGCCGAAGCCCGCAGGCCGGCCTGCGGGCTTCGGGCCGCAGGCCGAGAAAACCTTTTTTTTTGAATTGGGCCGTGAGAAAGCCCAATTGGGCTTGGGGGGGGCGGCGGCTAGGGTTTAGCCGCCGCCGCCGCCCCCTTTATTCCGTCGACGGCGGGGTGAGCCGCCCGGAGGCAGCGACGGCAAACACCCCCACACTCCCCCGCTGCCGGGGGGGGCGCCCCCGCTTCGGGCGGGGGAGGCGAGGGGCGGGGCGACCGCCCTCTCGGGCGGTGCGGCGGGCCGCCCCCGCTTCGGGCCCGGGGGGGCTCGGACGGCGGTTCAACCGCCCGTTTGGGCGGTGCAGCGGGTCGCCCCGCGCGTCAGGCAGGGGGGCTCTGAGGGCGGGGCGACCGCCCGTTTGGGCGGTGCAGCGGGCCGCCCCGGCTACAGGCGGGGGGTTCGAAGGGCGGGGCGACCGCCCGTTTGGGCGGTGCGACGGGCCGCCCCCTGCTTCAGGCGGGGGGGCTCGAAGGGCGGGGCAACCGCCCTTGTTCGGGCGGTGTAGCGGGCTGCCCCCCGCTACAGGCCGGGGGGGGGGGGGGGGGGGGGGGGGGGGGGGCGACGGCAAGCCGCCGGCGGGCTAAAAGTTAGGGTTTTAACCCCTAAAAATTGTATTTTTTTTGGGATAAACGATCCGTCGTTTTCAAGGCGAGAAATAATCCCCCTATCGATCTTGCGAGATCAAGGGGAGGGGCAATCATACATATGATTAAAAACATCGTTTTTCGTGTGTTTACCTCTATATCTGTCCTCCGGATATAGCGACGGTTGCGCGAAGCCCTACGCGGATGAAGACGCTCGATTGAAGAAGCCTTGCACCGCGCTCGTGGATCTCCCGTCTCCTCTCGCATTCGCCTTCGCAACGAACGGAAAATTTTTTGAGGAAAGAAAATTTTTTAGAGGCTCGTGCTGATAACGTGTTATGAATCAACTGTTTGGGGAGGAGCCCCCAACTCTGTATTTATAGGCAAATGGGTGAATACAAAATGGGTTTACAAAGATATTGGCCTATCTCTAGGATAGCCCAGAATCTCAACCAACCCGGTTAATAAACCGTTCACAACAGAAAACTGTTTTTTTTTTACGGGAGTGTAACGATAACTTATATGTGCACATCCACATGTTTATTTTGCCGCTTAATTAATAATAAAACACAATTACTGTAAATGTTTTCCAGAGAGTTAACTTTTTAGTTTCCTTGCGAAGCAAACACGAATTTTTGTTGTTGGAAATACTCATTTCTTCGCAGGTTTCAAAAATATTAGGAAACAAAGCACAAAAAACTTTTCTCAGAAAATTTTCACAAACATCCCCCTTAATAGAACCTTCTTAAGTTGGGAGTAACAGTTCATAATTTGCCAAAAAACAATACATACGTTCAGCTGCATCATCATCACCATTATTATTTTCTTAACCTTGTTTATACTTAATATTAGAAAGGGTTAAATAATTCCCAAAGCCAACCGCCCGCTGTGACGTTACATGCACATCGACAATTCCCAAACCCGCAGGTGCTAAATATATTATGTTTATTTTCAAATTTGCCATTCTCTTGGGTAATATTGTAAACAATAAAGACAAACTTGAAAACAAATGTGATGTGTTTAGCAAAAACTTTGTTGCCAAATTCGACCGCCAGTTAATCAATGGATCGATCAATTAATTTCTTCATTCATGCCCTTCAAACATTATTTGCAGATCCACCTCACCACTTTCCCACAACCCGCCCGTGACCTCCCCCTTTAAAAAATCCCCCCCTCTCCTCGTTTCAACTTCATTCGTTTCATTTCTGCGCCTCAACAAAGAAACGATCACGACACCGAAACCCAATAAAATGGTTCGGAAAAGTTTCGGCCGATCCCTCTCTTTCCCGGTACCACCATCCAACAAATCGAACCTCGCCGCCCGCAAGATCGGCGGCCGGGGCTCCAACAGCCTTCCCTGCCGCTTCCACCCTTTCGTCTCGCAACTCGAGGACGAGATCCAGGACCTGCTGACGTGGCAGGCCCAGGGCCATCCCCGGCCCGGTCCGCCTGCCCGGATCCTCGACGGCCTGGCCCGCCTCGACCGCCTCCACTCCGCCCTCGACGACCTCCTCCAGCACCCCCAGGCCCGCGACCCGCTCCGCCGCCGGTCCGCCTGGACATGCCGCCTCCTCGACGACTTCCTCCGGTTCGCCGACGCCTACGGGTCGCTCCGGTCGGCGATCGTCGTCCTCAAGGACCGGCAGTCGGCGACCCAGTCGGCCATCCGCCGGAACGACGAGTCGAGGATCGCGTCGTGCGCGAGGGAGCAGAGGAGGGCGGAGAAGGAGCTGGTGCGGATCGCCGCCGCGGTGAGGACCGCCGGCCGGTGGGTGCCGCAACCGGCGGTTGCCAGCGACGAGGCGGCGGAGGCAGATCTGGCGGGGGTGATGAAGGAGGTGTCGGCAATGACGGCGGCGGTCTCGTCGGCGGCCATCGGAGGGATCGCCGAGTTGTCGGCCTGTTCGGCCTGCGGGGTGACGCCAGGAGGGTCCATGTGCATGGTGGGGTCAATGATAATGAGGCTGGGATCCGGAAAAAGAAAGGAAGGGGAGGAAAATAGGAAGGATGAGGCGTTGGAGAGATTGGGGGCGTTGGGGGAATGCATTGGGGAAGTGGAGAAGATGAGTGAGCGGTTATTTAAAAGTATGATTAATACTAGGGTTTTCTTTCTCAATATTTTGACTCCTTGCATATGAGAAAGAGAGAGGGACATGGACAGAGAATAAACACTATAAAAAGGAGAAGATGAAGAAAATTTTTAATTTTTTTTCTCTTAATATCTATAATGCAAAGAGAAGGACTATATGCTACTCAATCTTGAGATGCTTGTAAGGAAATTGGCCAAACGTGACAAATAAAATGGGAGAGCAAGAGGACTGGGACATATCATTTGATATTTTTTGTGCCAATTTTGACTATATTTCCATCCTTACACCTCAAGATTGATGTGTAGATAGTCCAAATCAATGTAAATATATTGAAAATGTTAGGGAGATTTTGTGGACATAAACAACTTTAAAATCAGAGAACCAGAGAATGCTCGATAACTGGCGACACCTGATTAAAAAAAATTATCACATGCGCTGATAAAAGCAAGTTACATGGTTTGCTTTTTTGTGCATGTGTGTCACATCAACGTAAGATGCCACTTCTTTACCATTATTCTCTTAGAGCACTCTTAATGGAAGGCTGAATCATTCAGTCCCTACATGTGTTGATGTTTTACCACGTCAGCTTCAGCTCATGCGTTCACCCAATAGAAGGCTTAACATGGACTGAATCGTTGCCACATCAGCCTCCAACGATTGGATTAACAGACGTCTGGTGTCACGACACAGCCATCAAGCAATCTTTTTGTAATTTTTTATAAAATCGGAAACAGATCTGACATCTGGAGAATACCGACAATGTGTCCGATACACTATTGGTGCACCAGACAAGTGTTGTTTCCAAGCATATCAGATGCCTGATGTTTCAACCCCAGATGTTTGATTTTCCCAGAGTTTTTTTTTTGCTCCATGATCAGGCGTCTGGTGCCTAATCACCAGACATCTGGCCGTGGCAGTTTTTTTAAAAATAAAGTCTCGCTTGAATCAGGCGTCTGGTAATAACAACCAGACATTTGATCCTAGCAGATTTTGGAAAAAAATAAATAAAGCGCCAGCGAAGTCAGCGGCATAATGGAGGACTGAACATGTGCTTAAATTCGTAAGTCCTCGTTCAGCCATCTCTCTACAATTTTTAGCAAAAACCTCTCCATCTAAGATTAAGACCCCTCAGTCAACCTCAGTTCAGCCCTCTATTGGGAGTGCTCTTAGATTAATAAGGCTGTTGTTCTAATTAATCAGTGTGTTTTCATATGCTTATTGTAACTTTTACATTGATAAGATAAACAAGTGGAAGATTTACATCAAGGTGTTGTTAAACATTTTATTACGGATGCCTTGGTGATTGATTATTTGATTACTTAATTCATTGCAACGTGTTTTTGTGATGTCGTGTCTCTCGTATTTATTTTTGGCTGCACCCAACACTGGTTTGCAGCAGGATCACATCGTTTTCATTCGCTTTAGGGGTCTTATTCAAAAAAAAAGATTTTTCTAAACAAGAGTTTGTCGGGTGCCGGCACAGAGAGATGGGCTACATTAGATATCATTCCTTCCAAACTTTATGCAGATCTAAAGTACTGTTTTTATTGATACATTTTTAGGAAGTCGATATATTACTATTGTTAACACTTCGTTTGAGTTAACCAACGTTTATTTGTTTTGATTGAAGTACCGTTGGTAAAAGGCTTTCTTTCTTCTAGTGTTTGACATCCTGCAAATGATGATTCTCTTTTTTTTCGGTCAATTTAAAAAACTAATGCTGTGTTTGGTTGCGAGGAAAAGGGAAGAAAAGGAAAGAAAAGTGATGAGAAAGTTAATTTCAATTGTTTGGTTGTAAAGAAAAGTAAAAGGAAAGAAAACGAGGGAGAGAGTGAAAAAAAAATATATAGAATTTTTCTCTCAACTTTTCTCTCCCAAATAGGAAGGAAATCGTTTTCTTTCCCAAAAAATATATACCATTTTCCTTTTAATTTTCTTTATCATTTTCCTCACTAACCAAACAAAAAAAAATTGGGTTCCTTTTCCTTTTCCTTTTCTTTCCTTTTCTTTTTCATTTCATTTTTCTTTCTCTCAATTTCCCACCAACCAAACACAACCTAAGAAAAGAAAGAAAGGGCCAAAGTGATAATATAACTCGGTTGGAAAGATGTAAGCATAATAATCCACGGATTCTATGTGAATCTTAATTAACATTGTTTGAGTGAGATGGGTGCTGAGATATGTTCCTTGGTAGGGGGTGGCAAAATGAGCCTGACCCGATCCGAACCCGGCATCCTTAACCGGGTATGGGTAGCGGCCAATCCGGGTCAAGTAGGATCCGGGTTGACCCGACCCGATCCGGATAAAATCCGGGTCGGGTATGGGTTTGGCATGTCAACCCGGATGACCAGAATTCGACCCGGTTTACTTTCTCTATATATATAAAATTTTATATAATAACTTCAATACACAGTTGCAAATAAGAGTTGTGCTTATACGATTTGAATTGTTGTTCTCTTCTTTAAGAGGTCTTGTATTCAATTTCCTTTACATACAACTTTTTAGTTAATTTTATAACTTTCGTTAATAAAATGGTAACGATAATTATACTTCCTTGCTGTCATCAGTACGGTTTAAGCGACGAGCTGCTAGAAATTATGCAACACTTAATAAATTACTGGTGGCTCCTAATAAATAGCTGGATAACGAAAAAGGAGCAGTTGTGTATAAGTCAAATCTTTAAACCGACGGGTTAACCCAAACCCGACCCGGAAATTTTCCGAGTCACCCGAACCCGACCCGGATTCAATCCGGGTCAGGTTAGGGTTTACCCCTATCCGGGTAGGGTCAAATCTGACCCGGCCCGAACCAGAACTCACCGGACCCGTTTTGCAACCCCTATTCCTTAGTGGCAGGGGCGTAAGAATTCACATCTTGCCTATGGCAATAGCCAAGTGCAAGAAAAAACAGAGGTTGTAAAAATATGTGGATACTACTCAATAATCCATATTTTTCTAATCTAGACTGCTTTCTATGTTGATCTTTCTGCACCCCCACCCTTTTCAATCCAATCCCAACACTTTTTAATTACTTTGCAGTAGGAAAATCAGTGTTAGTGTTGGAATATGGGATTTAGCTATCATTGTCATAGTCTTCCTAAAGAAGAATTTCTTCGTTTGCTTGGATTCAACTATTGCTAAATGTTGAGAGTGTGTATGCATTTTTTCATAGTTCTGAAATTAAAGTTGGCAAAAATCAATCTAAAATTATGATTTATAATTATTATGGGCAAGGGTGTCCTACAACCAGCAATTACAACAATGAAAGAGGAGAAAAATAATGGCCTATAAAAAGACTCTAACATAGGACTTTAAACGGTACCCAAGAACACAAAAACCCAAAAACCCACCGAACCATTTCGGCATTTCATGAGTTTGGGACTAGAAATTTAAACTCGAATTCTTTTCGGATTCGATTTGGGTATGACATTTTAGTTGAGTATTGAGTCACCCCAAGGTATATGTTGATAATGATCAAACAAATTTTATGTGCTAATGAGTGTGAAGGTAGGTTATGTAAGGTCTCTGGCTATGAGGATAACACTAGAAGGGGGGATGAATAGTGTATATACAATTTAAAATGATAGTTCCACCAAATTAAATTCCTATCCAACAATAAAGTGCGGAATAAAAATTAACCCTAAAATGAAACAATGCAAACGCAGAGATGTTTCAAGGGTTCAGATTATCCAAGTCAATTCCCGCCTTGTTCTCGGTAATCCTACGTCCCTTCTACCCGGATACCACTGGATACTCAAGTTAGAACCCTAACTTGAGGTTTCCTTAAAACCCACTTGTAGCAACACTACAAGTGAAATCAAAGTACACTCGATTGTCCTTGACTCCCACAACTTGGGAGCAAGCAAACCACCCGCACAACCCGAGAGTAAATCAAATAACGAAAGTTAAGAAATATGAAATAAACAACACTTACAATCACGTATACCTTGAAGTAGAACATGAAGGAGAGTGTATTGTGTGTTGAATGACTCTCTTGAAGAGAGGAAAGCCATTTCTCATGACTACACCAAATGCCTAGAAGATTTCTCTTTGGTTCTAGGTTGGAGAGCAAAAGATGAAAGATAAGAATTCTAGGGCTTTAGGAGTTTGAGAGCTTTGATCTTGGAAGATTGAAAGCTTGAATGTTTGAGCAAAATGAATCTCAAGTGAGTAACCTCTCAATGGAACGGTAGAGGATGGTTTTTTAGTTTTCTCAAAACCCTCAAACAGAATTCCCAAAAGCCTCTTTGAAATCCGTGGAGAAAAACTCAACGGACAGAATTTGCACAAGCGACAGTCGACTGTTGAAGAAAACACAGTCGACTGCTGCACTGTGTTAGAGGGTAGGTGAGAGTTCAAACGGTAACTTACCACGTGGACAGTCGACTGATGAAAGAAGACAGTCGACTGTTAATCCAACATGCGACTGTAATTCCTTCTACAGGCGACTGGACGCAATCTGGATAAGTTGTGAAAGTCTTAGAAAAGTCTGGGAATACAGGACATGCGACTGATGAAGAGAAGACAGTCGACTGTAAATCCAACATGCGACTGTAATTCCTTCTACATGCGGTTGTCACAAACCCTGACATTTTCCAGATAGTTGAGTCTGCAGAGAAGCTCAAAGACAGACGACTGTTGAAGCATTGACAGTCGACTGTGCCACTGGACAGTCGACTGTAAATACAACATCAGTCGACTGGCACTAGAATAAGAAATATTCCAGAGAGCAAGTCCTGCAGAGGAATCACGGACATGCGACTGTTGAAGCATTTATATTCGACTGGTCCTTGGACAGGCGACTGTATATACAATATTAGTCGATTGGCTAGATCAAACTGTGAATGATCTTGGGCTGAACATAGACAAGCGACTGACTAACAAATCACAGTCGACTGTCACTTAGACAGGCGCATGTGAAATGTACAGCAATCGCCTGATAGAGCTAAAGCTCAAGAAGCCCAAAAATCAACTTATTAAGTATGTGCATAACAGGCGACTGTAGAACAAAACACAGTCGACAGTTTTAAGACAGGCGACTGTAAAACGTTCATCAGTCGACTGTTGAAAATATAGCATGCACATTCTTGATAGAAATGAATTGGAGTCTAAGGAAAGTTGATCTAATGATATCCTAAGACTGAAATGAAGATGTGTGTGTGTGCTCCAACATAGTTCTACTTCTAAGCTACATACTAGAAGAGAAAAAGAAGATTACATTTGTAGAACTCTCTCTTCTATCCAATGTATGAGCTTGAAGTCTTCTAGGAGCTTCAATCACCATCTTTGATCATCCAATCCATTTCTCTTGCTTTCATTGATCTTTGAGTGTCATCCATTGCTAATTGATCTTCAAGATATGCTTAGGCAATGGATTAATTGTAAATAGGGGATTAGTTACAAGTATTTATGTTTGCTCATCATTAACACCAAGTAAGGAGAAGTCCAATACTCAACATTCTCCCCCTTTTTTGATGATGACAAACAAACATAAACAAAAAGATAAATAATTGTGCTTAAAGAAAACTTACTCCCCCTACATAGATGCCAATCAAGTTTGTCAATAAATATTAGGACATCTATAGATCAATTGAAGCAAATGAGTAAGATATGTATGAATGGAATGAGATGCTTGAATCAATGAAATCTAGGATTTTATAATCAACGTTCATTATATCTTACTTCCCCCGAATCTAATGCAACTTCAATCTTAGATTCAAGTTTTGAATTAGAATTTACTTAGCACATAATTATGATATGTTTATTTCTCTCCCCCTATGGCATTATCCAAAAGGAGGGAGTAGAATAACAACAACAATAGTGCTAAATAAGTACTAAAATAGTCATAAGAGTCTAAAGATATGGTGTATATCTAAAGTGATGCCAACAAATATTCGGAGAAAAACTAATCACAAAGGGGCATCTCTAAGATATACAAACCAAAAATTCATAAGACACATTAAAACTTAATTGACTAAAGGAATGAGAGTCCAATATCAACATTACAAGCTAAATGTTAAAAATCGTTTCAAATCACATCATATAAATGATATCGCATACAAGGAGATAATTTCACAATATTCACACATATAAGATAAACAATGAGACAATGTGAGAAACAGAAAATGAAGTAAACGCATTTTCATATATATATGATCAAAGATACATGAGTACAAAATACATCCATAAACTCATGTACATCCACACAAAAAAGTGATCAAAATACATACATTACCCATACATCAGCACACAAAAATGAATCACAATTCATACAGACACTCAAAAACTCTCAACCCAAAAAAACATCAAGAAACAGACAGACACTCAAACCATACTAACAAAAAAAAATCCTATGGTGAGTCTATCCAAAGCAGCATCAAGACAGCATCAGTCAATCTGGATGACTGATGGGTCTGAGGGACGACCAGATGGACCGAACATCAGTTTGGTAGAGCGACGAGTAGGGTAAGCACGAGCCTTCCGCTTGGAGGACGACACACTAGCTGCGGGAGACTCCACGGGAATAGGCACAATGGGATGAACAGTAGTAGACAAAGGCACAAAGCCTGGAGGAGGAGGGACAGCCGTATAAGAAGTATCCTCGGAGGGAGGAAACATGGCCTGAAGAGCGGCCGGAATGGGGATGCCGTGAAATAGGAAAGACTTGTACTGAAGCTCAAGGAGAAGCGAGAGCTTATGATCTAAGTCGGATACACACGTTTCGATCATGGAAACACGGTCACACAGCCTACCGAGGAGGAAATCCTCGAGTGGAACTGATGGTGGAGAAGAGGGTGGTTGGTTAGCTGACGGAGGAGAGGTTTCAACGACATTTGCTGAGGGAATAGGGTCACTAAAAGAGATACTCAAGTACTCGCCCGAAGATGGTGGAGAAGCCGGATCCATGTATGACGATCAAAAGAGACTAGGGCACAAACGAACGAAAATAGATGAAGAACCCTAATCCGAGGGGAAACGACGGAGAAGGAAATATTCGACAAAGCAATCGAAAATCGGAGAGTGTAGCTTCGAATCGAAGTGAGAAACGACAGCTACAATGGATTTTCGAAGGAGGAAGACGAGGGAGTATCGACGGATGAGATAGAAACAATCTGAAATTATCGACGGCCCTCGAAGATATAAAGAGGGGTCCAAAGAATCTGGGCCGTTGGATCGAAAAATCGACGGCTCAGATCAGCAAACCGCCACAGCAATTGACAATCGACTGATGAACAGTTGTCAGTCGACTGGTCGATAAGATAAAAATAAGCTTGAGTTGATAGACAGTCGACTGTTGGGTATATCACAGTTTCCTGTCAGATAGACAGTCGACTGTTCCTTACACATCAGTCGACTGACAGAGAATCAAAAATTTGATGATAAAAACAAAGACCTCTGAAGATTTGGACAGGTGCCTGATGACCAAAATACAGTCGCCTGTCAAACTGACAGTCGACTGTAAAATCGTCATCAGTCGCCTGTGCGAAAGATACCGTCAGCTGTATGAGTAAATAGAGTTGGGCAGTCGACTGTCGAAGGAATGATAGTCGTCTGTCCTGGTCCAGAAATGCACATTGAGGTTAAAATCCAGAGGATAGAGACATCTCACCCCTAGGACCTATACTCTAACACAAATCTAATCATGAAATTAATATCAAAATATTCTCGATTAACATACAAATCTCTTAAATAAATCTAAAACTATCGAAATCATCAGAATCTCAAATACATCTCTTAAAACAAATATATGTGAAACTTATAATTTATCAAACGAAGAGAAGTAACAATGATGATTTGAGTTCAAACATGATATAACATGAAAGTATGAACTCTTACAATTCAGATTCACATGTAATCCCTAATTCTCCACGCAACCTCACAAATGAATCTTCTTTAAGAGGTTTAGTGAAGATGTAGGAGATTTGGTTTTGGGTTTCGCTGTACTCTAAGATGATGTCCTTCTTAGCTACATGATCATTAATAAAATGGTGTCTCACATCTATGTATTTGGTACGAGAGTGATGTACCAGATTCTTGGAAAGGCAAATAGCACTTTAGTTATCAACCATGATATGTCAAGTATCACAATTGACACCATAGTCCTTAAGAGTGTGTCTCATCCAAAGAACATTTGCACATGCAAGACCCGCAGCAATATATTCCGCTTCAGTCGTGGATAGTAATACCATATAACGCTTTCTTAAGTTTGAAAACATAGTTTCGAAATTTTTCATGTATGAAACCGGGTGGTTGAGAAACACAAACTTCGTCATTAAAAATTCCATTTAAAAATGCACTTTTAACATCCATTTGAAATAATTTAAAATTCTTATGAGATGTAAAAAATAAAAGCAATCTAATAGCTTCTAATCTAGCTACGGGGCAAAGGATTCTTCGAAATCAATACATTCTTCTTGCCGACAGCCTTGAGCTACTAACCTTGCTTTGTACCTTGTGATGAACTCATTCTCATCGGTCTTGTTCTTGAAGATCCACTTGGTCCCAATCACTTGGTGACCACTTGGAAGAGGAACGAGCTCCCAAACTTCATTTATCTCAATTTGCATGAGCTCTTCTTCCATTGCAATTATCCAAGAGCTATCTTCACATGGTTCTTGGATGTTCCTTGGCTCAATAGTAGAGACAAATGCGTAGTGAGAGAATTCTTCAATTCTTGATCTCGTTCAAACACCCACACCAATATCTCCAATAATTTGGTCATGTGGGTGATTACGAACGGTAGGATAAGCTTTGTGAATCCATGCATCACTTGGAACATCTACAACAACTTCATTAGTATTGTCAGTCTTAATAATAGAATCATTGATTTTAACATTACTAAGAGAATCACACAAAATATCTACACTATCATCAACCACATTAGGAAAATCAAAATCTTCAGAAAATGATACGTGTAGTGATTCCTCAATCGTTGAAGAGGTTTTGTTGTATATCCGGTAGGCTTTGCTACGTGTGGAAAATCCAACAAAAATTCCTTCATCGAATCTTGGTTCAAATTTATCTAAGTTACCAAAGGTGTTCTTGATAAAACATTTTGAACAAAAAACACGAAAATATTTAACTTGTGGTTTCTTGTCATAAAATAACTCAAAACAAGTTTTGTTTGTTCGGGGTCTCACTAGGATCATATTGAGCACATAACATGCCGTGTACACCGCCTCTGCTCAAAATTTTAGTCCAAGATGACTATCATGGAGCATGCTACGGGCACACTCAATAAGAGTCATATTATTTCTCTCTACAACACCATTTTGTGGTGGTGCACGAGGAAAAGAAAAATTGTGAGTTATCCGAGTGTCATCACAAAACTGTGTGAAAGACTCATTCTCAAATTCTCCTCCATGATCACTACGAATAGTGATAATGGTGGATCCTAAGAAATTTTGAATCTTCTTAGTAAATATGGTAAACTCTTCAAAGGCTTCATTCTTATTGGTTAAGAATGAAACCCAAGTAAATCTAGAGAAGTTGTCTATGACAACTAATCTATAGTGAGCATTACCTAAAGAGACGGTTCTAGTTAGCCCAAATAAATCTAGATGATGTAATTCTTGGGGCCTCTTAGAAGTTATGCCTTCTTTAAGTTTGAAAGATGATTTACTAAGTTTACCTCGTTGACATGAATAACAAAAGGTTTTCTTACTAAAAGCAATTTTCGAAAACCTTTTACTAGATCATGCTTAGCTAACTCATATAAGTGCTTAAAATGAACATGACCAAAACGGCGATGCCAGAATAGTTGTTCATTTGTGTTAGCAACAAAGCAATGTTCTACAGTTTTAGGCAAGCTCAAATAATAAATATTCTTACGCCTAATACTGATAAATAAAACATGTGAATCGAAATAAATAATTTCACACATACCCTCTTCAAAGTTAACCGTGTAACCTTTGTCACAAAGTTAACTAATGGAGATAAGGTTATGACATAAACCACTAACTACAACAACATTAGTAATAAGCGGTTTGGAAGGATTACCGACTTTACCTACTCCAATGATGGTTCCCTTCTGATTACCTCCAAAAGTGATCGTTGCACCATCCTTGATGCTAATCCTTTTGGAGAGCGATGAGCGATCTCCCGTCATGTGCTTAGAGCAACCACTGTCGAGTATCCATCCTTTCCTTTTAGAGCCAATATGCTGTTTATTGCTCTCTTTCTTTTTCTTGGGTACCTACATGATATACCATAAGCTTATGGTACCCAATTTTTGTTGGGTCCAAGGGGATTAGCCCTTTGGAAGACAAGTCCAAGTGGACTTCCGCTTCCCAACATAATTACCACTATTAATAATATCATGAAAATAGGAATCAACATAAGCATTCCTATCATTTAAACTAGTGTTCTTAGGACCCCAAATTGTGCATGTTTTGGGAGTCCTTTTCTAGTTGCATGTACAATTAATTGATTTCTATGTGGTGTGTGCATCCTAGGAACATGCTTTTTAGCATATGACAATGGAGGTGGATAAGCATTGCACATATAAGGGTTGTATGCAACCTTAAGAACATGCATGTTATATGAAGCATATGGGGCATGCATAACATGATATGGATGTGCATACATGGAAGAATGATGCATATGAGCATATGAGTGTGTAGGGCCACGTACATGAGTATTTCTCATGTGTGGGTTTGCACGTGTCCGTGGGTGTGGAGTATAGAAAGTGTCATGAGTGTCCACTTGTGAAGTTGGAGATTTCCTATGTGGATGAATGTTGATGTACATGTAAGCATGACCTCTCTTTTGGTTTCCACCCGTAATGAGTTTCTTATCAAAAGGAAGAGGTTGTGAAGTGGTGACTTTCTTGGTAGGTTTGCTACCAATAGTGTTACTGACACCACTTATGGATGCACCGGAGGATGGCCTCACAAAGTCTTTAGTGACACCACTATAGGAGGTGCGAGCATTGGATGCATTCGCTTCCACAAAACAAAGACCAACACGATGTGTGGCCGAAAATTGGTTTGCTAGCAAATCATCCAATTATCCTTTCCCCTTATTAAATCTCATAATACGGGAGGACATGAGCTCATGTTTCTCCTTAAGAGAAGAAATATTGGTATCCAAGGTGGACACCCGTGCTTTGAGCTCGTGCACTTGGGTTTTAAGAGAATCACTCTCTAGACCCAATTGTGTGTTTTGTGAAGCTAGATCATTATTATCCTTAGGATACGTTTATTCTAGTTGAGATTTGAGGGAATTCACCTCTTCTCTCAATATGACATTTTGAGAAACCAAGGAGGTTTTCTCAAGTGTTAATGTATCGACAATGGTGTCATTGTTGATAATGCATGGAATGGATGGCTTACTAACATTCAATTTATTTAAACTAGTATATCTATGCATTAAAGATTGATACTTAGCAAATAGTTCTTCATTAGCAATACACAATTCATCCATTGTTACCTCGGGTTCATCGATGTCGGAATTACTCTCATCGGAGAGTGAATCTTTCCGGGCCATGAAACACATGTGGGTGCTTTTACCATTCTCATCATCGGATTCACTTGATGAGTCTCCACTTGAGTCATCGAATGTACCGACAGTCATTTCTTCTTATCTTTCTTGTACTTGTCGGACTTGTGGTACTTCGGAGCCTTCCACTTCTCTTTGTGTCGGAGCATCGGGCAATCCTTCTCGATGTGCCCTGGCTTATTGCACTTAAAACAAAGAGAGAAAGTGTTATTAGTAGAATCAAATTTATTCTTGGAGGGAAAACCTTTGCGAAAGAAGCATTGGAACTTCTTTGCCATTTGAGCCATCTCCTCCAAGCCCATCTCATTTTCTGATTCTTCACTATCGGAGGATGAAGAATTAGTTTTGAATGCTAAATCTTTCTTCTTCGCCTCCGAAGGGTTCATCATAGCTCGAAGCTTCAATCGGTTCTCTCGTCTTACTTTGTAAGACATGAGAGTGCTGATGAGATTTACGACTGTATAATTCTTCATGTTGTTGACCTCCTCAATGGCGATCGCTCTTCATTCCCATTTGGAGGCCATTCCCATTATAATCTTTCTCACCTTCTCTGGTTGGGTGTAGGTTTGCCCCAGCGCTTCCAGTTCATTGGTGATGCTCTCATTGTACTGCATGAGAAACATATCGAAATTTTACACAGCAACATATAGTTTAGAAATTTTTACCTTATTCGTTTCCTCATGGATAACGACTAGATGGTTCCAAATTTGATATGCACTCTTACATGTGCATATCTTGTTGAACTCATCTGGGTCCAATGCACAATGAAGAGTGTTCATTGCCTTGGTGTTGTTGACTTCGGCAGACTTCTCGAAAGGCATCCATTTGTCATAATCCTCTTTGGAGGGTTCAATGTATTCCTTGTGGAGGGTTCTCCAAAGAGAAGCACTCCTCAAAAACGTCTCCATCCGAATTTTCAATAGCCGAAATTCGTGCCATTGAAACGCGAAGGACGAACCGTTGATTGTCCTGCAAAGACGGTGGATGCTCTATCACGGTCATGATTGTTATACGAAGTCGGTGGAGGAACGTTGTTGTTTTTGGATGTCATAGCTATATACCATCGCTCTGATACCAATTGTAAGGTCCCTGGCTATGAGGAAAACACTAGAAGGTGGATTGAATAATGTTCATACAATTTAAAATGATAGTTACACCAAATTAAATTCCTAACCAACAATAAAGTGTGGAATGAAAATTAACACTAAAATGAAACAATGCAAACGCAGAGATGGTTCAAAGGTTTGGATTACCCAAGTTAATTCCCGACTTGTTCCCGATAATCTTACGTCCCTTCCACCCGGATACCACCGGATACTCAAGTTAGAACCCTAATTTGAGGTTTCCTTAAAACCCACTTGTAGCAACACTACAAGTGAAATCGAAATACACTCGATTATCCTTGACTCCCACAACTTGAGAGCAAGCAAACCACTCTCACAACCCGAGTGTAAATCAAATAACGAAAGATATGAAATATGAAATAAACAACACTTACAATCACATATGCCTTAAAGTAGAACTTGAAGGAGGGTGTGTTGTATGTTGAATGACTCTCTTGAAGAGAGGAAAGCACTTTCTCATGACTGCATCAAATGCCTAGAAGATTTCTCTTTGGTTCTAGGTTGAAGAGCAAGAGACGAAAGATAGGAATTCTAGGGCTTTAGGATTTTGAGAGCTTTGATCTTGGAAGATTGAAAGCTTGAATGTTTGAGCAAAATGAATCTCAAGTGAGTAACCTCTTAATGGAACATTAAAGGCTGGCTTTATAATTTTCTCAAAACCCTCAAACAGATTTCCCAAAAGCCCCTTTGAAATCCATGGAGAAAAGCTCAACGAATAGAATTTGCACATGCGACAGTCGATTGTTGAACAAAACACATTCGACTGCTGTACTGTGTTAGAGGGTAGGTGAGAATTCAAATGGTAACTTACCACGTGGACAGTCGACTGATGAAGAGAAGATAGTCGACTTTTAATCCAACAGGCGACTGTAATTCCTTCTACAGGCGTCTGGCCGCAATCTGGGTAAGTTGTAAAAGTCTTAAAAAAGTCTTGGAATACGGGATAGGCGACTGATGAAGAGAAGACAGTCGACTGTAAATCTAACATGCAATAGTAATTCCTTCTACAGGCGACTGCCACAAACTCTGACATTTTCCAGAGAGTTGAGTCTGCAGAGACGCTCAAAGACTGACGACTGTTGAAGCATTGACAGTCGACTGTGCCACTGGACAATCGACTGTAAATACAACATCAGTCGATGATGTGTCATTATATTCCACGTTTTATCTATATGATTACATGTCAAAATGATTGCTCAATTACATATTTTATTCACTTTTACGCTCATAATTGGAACTATTGTACTTTAAGAGCGTTTGGTTGCATTTCAGGGAATACCAAGCGATTCGGAGTATATTGGAGGAGATAGCATGTGCTTCGACACCGGAACTCCTGAGGCGCCGCGTTCGGTGACTTAAAGCTGCTGGGGAGCAAGGAAGGGGCAAGAGAGGAGGGACGAAGAAGAGGAGAATGAAAAAAGCATGGTTCTATAATACAATGACTCATGTATTCCAGGTTGCTCGATCGAGCTATGATGCGGCGAAGGAATCGAGCAACCCAAAGTGCTAGAAACAGGACAGTCGTGCACTCTTTTCAAATATGCCATGACCTAAGGTTTTTCAGTATTTTTCTATTATTTTTTCCAGATAGTAGACTTCAAGACGGTTCCAACGCCCCCAAGAATGCACCAATCGGAGGTCAGATGAGCTCTGTGGAATTTCTGCAAGCTAATGCTACAGTACTGAAATATGTTTTCGACCACCAACTCAACCGAGCAGAGTGACAACTCGACCGAGCAGAGTGACAACTCGACCGAGCAGCAACCCACTCGACCGAGTAGACCCTACTCGGTCTGAGCAGGCAGAGCGACGTTTTGGGCAAAGAATCCAGACTTCCTGACGACTCGATCGATCAGCCACCTACTGGACCGAGTAGACCCTCCTCGGTCAGAGCGCTGTTTTGGACAAAGAATTCAGACTTCCTGACGACTCGACCGAGCAACTACCTACTCGACCTGAGTCGCAGTGGGCACAGAACTTAAGTTGCGTCCAGATTTGGCTTTGGGCACGAATTTCGAAGGGTTTCTTGGGCTATTTGCTAGGGTTTTGAGGGAACTATTTATATGATTTGTAGCCTTCATTAGAGGGGACTTTGGGGAGAGTTTTTAGAGAGTTCTAAGAAGTTTTGGAGACGATCTTTTGGGAGTTAGGCTACGCCATAGGCCCCTTCTCATGTATCAAGCTAAGTATTTTTTCTCTTTAATTTTATTTTAGTTCTTTTTATTGTTCTTCTATGATGCTAGCAATGATATATATTGTTTTCATAATGTTTTCTATGCTTGAGTAATCTTTTATAGGGCTAATGGATTAGCCCGAGGATTTTAGGATTTAGATGCAAAGCTAGGACTTTTATGATGCGTTGGGAATAAATGGGGAGTACTTTGGTTGATCCAGCCAAATCCCTGGGAGAACTCGTACTGAAATCATGCCCACGGTCTGTGGAATTGATTAGCTTAAGGTGCATCCTAAAGATTTAATTAGGGAGTCATTAGATCCAACTAAGGCTCGTGACCATGCCCGGCTCGTGTCTTGATGGGATCTACTGACAAACTATATTACTAACTGACGGCTACAACCATTGCATCAATGAGAGCCACCAAAATACATCGAAGCTCTAACCCACGAGAGTGGTATGAGCTGAGAGACCAATCCAATAAACCCAATGCAATGTAAGAGTCCTAGCCTAGCGTCGACATCCGACGGTCCTAGTGGTGAGTCCTAAAGCCCTAGTCTTTTATATTTTATTCCTTTCTTTATGTGGAGTCCCTTGTTTGCGACATCGAGTGACACGACTTTCGCATCCATCACCATTACAATAATCCACAATCCACATCCACCAATAAATCTGCAAGTTGTATGATACACTTTTTTAAGTTCTGAAAACCGCAATACAAACTCAACCTAGGAGTAGATAGGTAGTATAGCACCGCTTCCCTGTGTTCGATACTCGCTCGCCACTATACCGTGCACTTGCAATAAATGGCATTGTTTCGAAGTTAATTCTGGGCCGATCAAGTTTATGGTGCCGTTACCAGGGAGGCGTTCCGCCATGTTATCAATTTACCACAATTAGGTTGATCAGATTGCGTTAAAAAAAAAACAAAAAAAACAGAGAGAAATTTTTCCCACCACCTGCTTTACCATTATCTCTATCTTCTTGTATGATTGATATCTTTTCCAGGTTGTTTGTTTTTGACTATTCAGGTATAATGGATCAATCTTGGCATTATGCATGCAATGATTATTCGGCACAGTATGAGGCTCCAATGGAAGAATGCGAATATTATTCACAGGACCCATACTATCTAATGGAAGGATATGATCAATATTCAGGGTGCTATGCCTACTGCGAGTCTTGTGAAAAGGAGGGACACATGCCCTACGAAAGCCGCGTTTGTCTCTTGAGTCCTGACCATCCTCTCAACTTGATACTCAATGCGTTTATGGCATATGTAGAGGAGAGCACGGCTGTCAGTGCTATACTGAATGAGTCACATGATCGATGGTAGAAAGATATGGACGAAATCAACATGTGCGTTTCATATTATGAGCTCGAGGGAGAGACTGAGGACATTGATACTTCCATCTATGAGGAGACAGGGGAACCATGCACGAATGCAACCATTTCTGAGGAGAAAACTGCGATGAGACACTCGGGAGGTGTTACTGCAGATCCAGTTTGCACCGTCGTCTCTCCCCCACCTACCGATACATCTAGTTCATATGAAGAGTGGATGGACAATTCAGATGGAGAAGAAATTGATGTTATCTACCTCGCGCCGGCTGACATACACGATGCATTCAAGGGCGACACATTCACTTCCATACCCACAGAGCCAGAGCTTGTCACCGAGGAGATCATGCATTGGGATGAGGACACATATATTCATAAGGATCCCGAGTGCTGTCCACCTTCAGTTGAGCTTCCATAGCCACCTCATCCTTCCATTGACAACGATAAGGATTCGCCTGATGAGACCCACACTTATATGCCAGAACTGCCTGAAAAGCCTGAGACAAATGACAAGGAACTATCGGTCATGGTACATGATAGTGGAGATGTATTTTCAGGTAAGTATCGTCTACCTACTTTTACGTTACATATTTCTTTTGACGATCTTCTTTGGAAAACTTTTACTTTAGGGAAAAATTTTCCACATCAAATTGATGCGGCTTATCTCTTCCAGGGTACATGTGGAATCCTTGGAGAGATGTCGGGAGCTGCATTGCTGAAATCTGATGAAGCCCGTGGAGATACGCACCTCGCGGAGCCACGAAAAGTGCAGAGAGAGCAGCTGCTTACACCGACAAAGATATTGGACCCGCCTTTTGCTACAGGTGGTACCAATCTAGTAGTGTAGATATAAAGTAGAATTTTATGCTTTAAATAATCACGAATCCTCTCGATAGCAAGAGGACCGTATAAGATTTTATATGCTTTCTTAGTTTAATAAATTCACCCCATATGATGGCTCAATTATCTTTTGCACTCAACCCACTGGCACTTATTTTGCCTCTCCCCCCAATTTTTATGTAATATTTAAGCTTGGGGGAGAGACTATTTTGTTGAGTGGCCTCCGCTTTCTTGTCGTTGTCCTTTATTTATATCATACACACATTGAGGACAATGTGATGTTTAAGCTTGGGGGAGTGCATGGTGCACGCACTTTGCTTCATCGTGAAACACACTTCGAAATTTCCATATGAACCATGTTCACTTCTATATTTATGTCTCAAATGCTTCATTTTCTATGAAATATCGTGAATTGTTTTATGAACTCTGATATCTGTTAGATTAGAGTTCGATTTCTTGATTAGTGTATCTTTGTTAATATGCTTTTTCATAGTAGAATCCATAGTTTCAGAACCATATTCTCGAAACAGTTAAGATAAAAATGAATGAATCAAATCTGAAAATCATTTGACTCCTGTGTGATATGATTGATAATTCTATTGCTTCATGGATGTTTATTGATTCAAAAGAGATAGGATAACCACACGACAACCAAAGTAGTGATGATTAGGATTCCTGAAACCGAGCCATGTCTAGATTCTATGCTTTTTCTTTTTCTTTTGTGAATAGCCAATAAATGATCATTGATCATTTTTAGCATTCAATCGTGTTTACGTGAGTTTGCTAAAATCCCAATAATGCAAAAATCAAACAAATATCCTGAACAAAAGGCCCTATGGGTTCTTCGTAACCCAATGCCCTAAGACCGTCTGGTCTGGGATGCATATGCCGCTTTTTGTATATATTGAGTTATCTCGTGTATATAAAGAAAGAAAAATGTATATGAAATATTTGTATAGGAAAAAAATAACATAAAAGTACAAAAACCCCACATCCTTATCTCCATTTCTATATAGAACAAAACATGACAAAGTTGATGGGTTCTAGGAGTCTTGAAATGGTCGTAGTGTGGAGATACCTTACCTTGATTGAATTTGCTAAATTCATTCCATGAAGCATAACAAAGTACCACACATGCTTGAAAACGTTTGATCGTGGCATATTATACTGCTTAGAGAATGAGTTATGGACGTTGGTTTTAGTTCTGTGAACTTAGTATATTGCTTGATGAACCATGATATGATATAACTCTACTCTCATTTTATCACTTATCAAGTTCATTACATTTATTGAAATCCACGTTATTTTAATTTGAGTGAGATTTAAGTATTTATTGTGTATATGTGTTCTAATTTCATATTTGACTTGTGTTCACGAGATCTTGCACACCTTAGGCTCTTGTATTTTCTGAATTTAAGGTTGAGCCCCTTGTCTCCATTACACGCCACCGCCTCGCATCTCCATTGTGTTCCTCTCCAGTGTTCGCTTCTTACTAGTCTTCCTCGAGGATGAGTAAGATGCAAGCTTGGGGAAATTTTGATGTGTCATTATATTCCATGTTTTATCTATATGATTACACGTCAAAATGATTGCTCAATTACATATTTCATATGATTTTACGCTCATAATGGGAGATATTGTACTTTAAGAGCATTTATTGCATTTCAGGGAATATCGAATGATTTCGAGTATATTGGAGGAGATAGCGCGTGCTTCGACATCGAAACTCCTGAGGCGTCGTGTTCGGTGACTCAAAGTTGCTGGGAGCAAGGAAGGGGCAAGAGAGAAGGAACGAAGAAGAGGAGAATGAAGAAAGCATGGTTCTATAATACCGTGACTCATGGATTCCAGGTCGCTCGATCGAGCTATGATGAGGCGAAGGAATCAAGCGACCAAAAGTGCTAGAAACAGGACAGCGGTGCACTCTTTTCAAATCTGATATCAACTAGGATTTTTCAATATTTTTCTGATATTTTTCCAAGATAGTATACTTCAAGACGGTTTTAACGCCACCAAGAATGTGCCAATCGAAGGTCGGATGAGCTTTGGGGAATTTTTGCAAGATGATGTTACAGTGCTGAAATATGTTTTCGACCACCTACTCGACCGAGCAACCACCTACTCGATCGAGTAGAGTGACAACTCGACCAAGCAGCTACCTACTGGACCGAGCAGACCCTACTCGGTCCGAGCAGGCAGAGCGACGTTTTGGGCAAAGAATTTAGACTTCCTGACGACTCGACTGAGCAGCCACCTACTCGACTGAGCAGCTACCTACTCGACCGAGCAGACACTACTAGGGCCGAGCAGGCAGAGCGCTGTTTTGGACAAAGAATTCAGACTTCCTGACGACTCGACCGAGCAGCTACTTACTCGACCCGAGTCGTCGTGGGCCCAGAACTTAAATTGCGTCCAGATTTGTCTTTGGGCACGAATTTCAAAGGGTTTCTTGGGCTATTTGCTAGGATTTTGAGGGAACTATTTATATGATTTGTAGCCGTCATTAGATGGGACTTTTGGGGAGATTTTTTAGAGAGTTCTAATAAGTTTTGGAGACGATCTTTTGGGAGTTAGGCTATGCCATTGGCCCCTCCTCTTGTATCAAGCTAAGTATTTTATCTCTTTAACTTTATTTTAGTTCTTCTTATTGTTCTTCTATGATTCTAGCAATGATATCTATTGTTTTCATAATGTTTGCTATGCTTGAGTAATATTTTCTAGGGCTAATGGATTAGCCCGAGGATTTTAGGATTTAGATGCAAAGATAGGACTTTAATGATGCGTTGGAAATAAAGGGGGAGTGGTTGATCCAGCCAAATCCCTGGGAGAACTCGTACTGAGATCATGCCCACGGTCTGTAGAATTTATTAGCTTAAGGAGCATCCTTAAGATTTAATTAGGGAGTTAGTAGATCCAACTAAGGCGCGCGACCGTGCACGGCTCGTGTCTTGATGGGATCCACCGATAAACTATATTACTAATTGTTGGCTACTGCCATTGCGTCAATGAGAGCCACCAAAATACATCGAAGCTTTAACCCACGAGAGTGGTACGAGCTGAGAGACCAATCCAATAAACCTAATGCAATGTAAGAGTCCTAGCCTAGCGTCGACATCCGACGGTCCTAGTGGTGAGTCATAAAGCCCTAGACTTTTATATTTTATTCCTTTCTTTGTGTGGAGTCCCTTGTTTGCGACATTGAGTGACACGAATTTTGCATCCATCACCATTACGACATTCCACAATCCACATCCACCAATAAATCTGCAAGTCTAACTCAACCTTGGAGTAGATAGGTAGTATAGCACCGCTTTCCCGTGTTCGATACCCGCTCGCCACTATACCATGCGCTTGCGATAAACGACATTGTTTCGGGGTTAATTTCAGGCCAGTCAGTCTACTGGCACTAGAATAAGAAATATTCCATAGAGTAAGTCCTGCAGAGGAATCATGGACAAGCGACTAGTGAAGCATTTATAGTCGACTGGTCCTTGGACAGGCGAATGTAAATACAATATCAGTCGACTGGCCAGATCAAATTAAGAATGATCTTGTGCTGAAGATAGACATACGACTGATTAACAAATCACAGTCGACTGTCACTTGGACATGTGCCTGTGAAATGTACATCAGTCGCCTGATAGAGTTCAAGCTCAAGAAGCCCAAAAATCAACCTATTAAGTATGTGCATAACATGCGACTGTAGAACAAAACACAGTCGACTGTTTTAAGCCAGGCGACTGTAAAACATTCAGCAGTCGACTGTTGAAAACATGGCATGCACATTCTTGATAGAAATGAATTGGAGTCTAAGGAAAGTTGATCTAATGATATCCTAAGACTGAAATGAAGATGTGTGTGTGTGTTTGTGTGTGTGTTTGTGGGTGCTCCAACATAGTTCTACTTCTAAGCTACATACTAGAAGAGAAAAAGAAGATTACATTTGTAGAACTCTATCTTCTATCCAACGTATAAGCTTGAAGTCTTCTAGGAGATTCAATCACCATCTTTGATCATCCAATCCATTTTTCTTGCTTTCATTGATCTTTGAGTGTCATCCATTGCTAATTGATCTTCAAGATATGCTTAGGCAATGGATTAACTGCAAATAGGGGATTAGTCACAAGTATTTATGTTTGCTCATCATTAACACCAAGTAGAGAGAAGTCCAATACTCAACAGGTTAAAGAGTCTAAAGCCAAGTAGAAGTTCATTCAAGACTTATGAAGCCAACAAGGGTTAAAGAGCTCATTGTCAAGAAGAAGTTCAATCATGACCCATGAAGTGTAAGGAATCAAAGACAAGAAGATAGACATCATGGACTACATCAAGGTTTAAAGTTATGTAATTTTTTATGTATTTTTACTTGTCTTTAGATTCATGTTAAAGTTTGATTGAAGCTCTTACACACTCTTAGGAAAATATTTAAAATGTTTTTAAAATGTTCTGAAATATAATTGAAAACATTCCTATGCAAACCATGTTTTATAGGCAGACTAGTCGACTATACAGACACCCAATCGACTAGCTAAAACCAAAAAAACTCATGGCTAGTAGCTTGTTGGGTTTAAGAGACTACAATACAAAAACTCGCCGAGTAACTCATGAGCTAGTCGACTAGTAAGTGTACTATAGTCGACTAAAAAATATAGAGAGCAATAGCCATCTTGATATGTCTGGGCTAGTCGACTAGAATGTAATGGCCTGTATTTTAGGTGTGTTTGTTTTCATGTGTGCCTGTATTTTATTTCAGCCGTCCGAGAGTTTTCATCCGCATGTTTTTCTACGCATCAACACGAGCGCGACTCTGCTTTTAAATTTTTTACCATGTCGTAATTAGTTACTTTTATCCCTCATCATTCTCTAATCCCTAACCCTACCCATTAATCCCATCGAAATAATTCGGTGAGATCCAACATGTAACATAATTCTTACCCCGATAGACAACTCACCCTCATCAAATGGATCCCATTTCACTGTTCTTAGATCAAACAACAATAGCAGCAGGATCTTCATCTCCTCCCCTCTCTCTGTTCATCCCCTTCCTCTTTCGTTCTCAATCAACAAACCCAAACACAACATTCAAACCAAATCAACATACAATCCAAATCAAACACCAAGACCAGATCTGAAATCAGAGAATTAAGAGGGAAGAAATCCAAATCAAAACAGATCTGAGTTCAAATCTGAATCTGAAATCAGATCTCCCTCAGCCCCGTCACGAGCCCCTACCTCCCTCAGCCTGCACCACCACCTGGTCGTATGCGTTGCCCTGCCACCCTACCGCAGCTGCAGCTCCATCCTGTTACAGCCCCGCCCGCACCTGCAGCCCGTGCCTGCAGCCCACGCCGCACTGTCGACTGCAGCCCGCCCAGATGTCGCGCGCTACCCGCCCTGTAGCCGCCTGGCCGTGCCGCCCCGCTGTAGCCCGCACAGCCCGCTGCTCTGCTCCCTAGCCGCGTACGCAACCGCCTGCACAGCTACCCCCTGAGATCCTTTCCTTTCCCTGCAAAAGAAAAGAAAAAAGGAAAGAAGAGAAAAAAGAACATAGAAGAAGAGAAGGCAGGTGAAAAATAAAGGGGGAAGTTTATTTAAGTGATTTGGGGAGGGAAGATTATTTGAGTTAAAGATTATTATTTGAGTTATAATTATTAAAATTGTTAAGTTATAAAATTATAAAGTAATTACTAAGTTAAGAATAATTGAGTTATATAAGAATTGCTTAAGTTATTTGGACTTATAACATTATTTAAGTTATAAGTTATTATAAGTTAGTAAGTTGGTATAAATTAAATTAAGTTATTTTAAGTTTTAAAATGTTAATTAATCTATTTTAAGTTATTTTGAGTTATATTAAGTTATATTCTTAAATTATTTTAGGTTATATATTAGTTTCATACTAAGTATTAATAAATTAGTTTGAATTTATATAAAGAATTTCATACTAAGTATTTTATAAGTTAGTTTGATTATTTTACATAAACAGTATTCATATAGGTTAGTTTTATGTTATTTTAATTGGTTAAGTAACGTATTAACCATTTGATCATGTTGAACGAAACAGAAATCCAACCTCACCATACTTTCACATTTGACGAGACAAACACAACGACATCAAAATCACCAACCAGGCAAGTGTGCACTTTCTACATGTTCTTTTTAAAATACCGTTCATTTAAATGTGACACTAAACTTCAAAAGTTTACTTATGTGGATTGCAAGATAAAACCCCACGCGTGTGTGTGGACATTTATTAAGTCGAAAGATAATGCGTTGTAACAACATGAAATGCAAAACAATGCTGAACGTATATGGATTGCTTGAAGTACTTGAAAATCATTGATATTGCATGCCAAGATTTGGCTATCTTGTGGGCTGGTTTGGCTAGTCTGGTTCGTGTTCCAGTATTATAAGACATGCGGGCCGGTTTGGCTGATTCTGGCTCGTGGTCCAGAAAAGGATACGTGGGTGGGGTTGGGTTCACGGGCACTAGTCGGTAGTAAATGGATCACATTCGAGGGCACGAGAAGGTAGATTCACTTACTAGCCGCCTAACGACGTGAACCTTAGTCACTAGTTAAATACACTCTTGAACAGCTTGAAAACTGCTATCTTGAAATGCGTGACGTGTAGAATTGTAAATGTTTTCACTTATAGAATTGTTACTGCTTCCACTTATAATAGAACTGTCACGTTTTCACTTATAATAGAACATCAATGCTAATATAAACTGTCATTACTGCTTAGAAATTGAAATTGTTCATTTATTCATAAATGCTTAACTGCCATGTAAACTATTTCGAAAACCTTGCCAAGGGTCCTAATCATATTATTGCTTGCGAAAGACCTTACTAACATACATTTCTATGTTGTTTGGAATGTATGTCAGGACATGAGATATGTTACATTGAGGATGAGCTGATTGAGGGAACTGACCCACTGGACCAGGAGTACACCGATCCAGAAGTTCTTCCTGCTGAGAACTAGTTCCCGAGCATTATCTGCTACTGCTCAGAATTTCGTTTATTGCACTTTTGTAGGGTGTGTATCCTCTTGGTAGAACTCTGTTGTTATTTGCCATGCTTGGGGCCTTATTACTTTGTGTACTCTGTCTAGATGTTGGCTTTGAATTCATAGTTATTTCTGCTGTTTCTGAAATGCATGTAATTTCCTGTGTATGGTTTATTCATAGACGCTTATTGCGTTTGAGCTTCACCGCTTCAGCCTATGCAGACCCGCTCCCGTCCGCGCTCCCAAGTATAATGGGAAGCAGGGCGTGACAGGTTTTTGTGGTGGCCTATGCAGGTCCGTGTATTATGTAAAACTTCAGGACAATAGAAATACTATCATTATTCAAAAATGTCTAGATTTATATTGTACACAAAATTTAACCGAGTTTCTTGTCTTATCATGGTAGGAGGACACAACACCAGGAATGGGAATGGGAATGGAACTGCAGCTAACGGAGGTACCGACATGAATGAACTCCTCGGAGTCATGAGGGGGATGTTGGAGATCCAACAACAGCTGACTTAGCAAGGACATCAACTTGCTCAGATTGCACCACCACCCCCTCGAGCTGAACCAGGAGTTAAGCAGTTTCATGAGCTGCAACCCAAGAGCTTCTTTGGAAAAGAAGGACATCTGGATGCTGAAGAATGGGCCCAAGGGACTGAGGACAAGATGAATGCTGCTTGTATCACTCAGGTAGGATGGGTCGAAGTCACGAAGCTCCAATTAACTGACAATGCTAGGAGCTGGTGGCAACTGGAAGAAAGGCATTTGGTCAGACCTATCTCTTGGGGCATATTTCGGAAAAGGCTCGACGCAAAGTATTTCCCAAAACAGCCAAAAGAGAACTTCAGCAACGCTTCGCCAATCTGGTCCAAGGAGATAAGACTGTTGACGAGAATGAGGCCGAGTTTGCAATGTTCAGCCGCTTCTCACCCCATATGGTTGAGGACCCAGAAGATAGTGCATTTCAGTTTCTCCAAGGCCTGAATCGCAAATTTCAAGCCTATATGACCTCGGTGAAACTAACAACCCTCCAGGACGTTTTGGATGCTACACGGAGCCATGAAATTGTGGCAAGACTCCCAGTGAGGTTTCAAGCTGGAGGAAGCAAGCATCCCATGGAGCCACCTAGGATTGTGCTAAGAGGAAATTTTCGGCCTCCCCAGACCACATAGTTCAAGAGGCCAGCTGCTCCTATCGACCGAGCTCAGCTGACCTGTTTCTTTTGTGGCAAGACCGGATATCAGAAGAAGGATTGTAGGAGGATGCTGAACCAATGTCTAATCTACGGAGCATCTGATCATGCTACGAGAGAATGCCCCCATGGCAAGGATCGTCAAGCACCTGCTAGAGTACCTAGACATGTTCAGCGAGGAGTGCCTGGACATGTTCAACAAAGTGCCCCTGGACCTGCTTAGTGTGGACTGCCTCTAGTTCCATAGAACCGAGCATATTAGCAGGCTAATCAGCCGAAGCGCCAAGCTTTCATTATGACAGTTGCAGAAGCTGAGGCTGAGGATGAAGTGATTACAGGTAACATCTAGATCTAGCATTTCATACCACTTTTATATTCATGCTGGTTAGTTAGACACCCTTGCTAAGATTAGTTATTATCATCTTAGGTGTCATCTTAGTGGCTTCCCACCTAGCTTTGACCTTATTTGATTCCGGAACTTCATTGTGTATATTATCCCGGAGATTCGTGATCAAACACTTGATTCCCACCTACCCACTTTCCTAAAGTTGGAATATCACTACTGGAAGTGGCGTGGTGAGTGTTTCCTTGGGATGCAAATCATGTTCTCTGGTGATTTGTGAACAAGAGCCCTATGCAGATTTCATGGTCCTGGACACAGCCAACTTTGATGCTATTCTCGGCATGGATTGGTTAGGAACATTCTATGCTACTATCGACTATCACAAGAAGAAAGTAGTATTTGAGATTCCAGACCATCCGGTGTTCGAATTCATCAGTGGAAGTCGTTTACTCGGACCTATCAAATTTCGGGCCCAGCCGAACGAAGTGATCATCACATCTATGCAAGTCGAACCCGAGAAGTCTGCATTGGTTCGAGATTTTGAAGATGTATTCCCGGAGGATATTTCTGGATTACTGCATGACCAAGCTCTGGAATTCATCATCAATCTTATGCCAAATACTCCACCGATCTCGAAGATGCCTTACAGTATGGCTCTTGCAGAACTTGAAGAGCTACAGAAGAAATTGGATGACCTGTTGCAAAAAGGATTCATCCATCCCAGTGTATCTCCCTGGGGTGTACCTTTTATGTTGGTCAAGAAGAAGGACGGATCGAGATGAATGTGCGTGGACTATCGGGAGCTGAACAAAGTTAATGTGAAGAATAAGTACCCGTTACCTCGCATGGATGACATCTTCGATCAACTTGGTTGATCACGAGTTTTCTCGAAGTTGGATCTCAGGAGTGAATACCATCAGGTGAAGGTTGAGAATGAAGACATCTACAAGAAGGCTTTCTGGACCAAGTATGGACACTACGAGTTCATTGTCATACCGTTCGGTGTGACCAATGCCCCTACAGTATTCATGAATATCATGAATCTCATATTCTACGAGTTTCTGGATAAATTCGTAGTGATATTCATTGATGATATATGGGTCTATTCGAAGAGCGAGGAGGAGCATGCCGAGCATCTGTAGATTGTTTTGGAGACGCTTCACCGTCATCATTTGTATGCCAAGTACAACAAGTGCGAATTCTGGCTGGACCAAATTGCATTTCTTGGATATGTGGTATCGGGCGACGGTATCTCTGTCGACCTCGAGAAGGTTGCATCAGTCAGTAATTGGCCTATCCCTCGGTCGGTATCAGACATCAGGAGCTTCTTAGGATTGACGGGTTACTATTGTCGATTCATCAAAGACTTGTCGAGGATAGACAAGCCCATGACTTGATTGATGATGGAGGATGTCAATTTTATATGGTCAGACTCTTGCGAGCAAGCATTTGGATATTGAAGGCAAGGCTAACGTCTGCACCAGTTCTGGCTATCCAAATAGGATTGGAGGATTTGAGATCTTTTGTGATGGATCAGGCAAAGGCCTTGGATGTGTCCTGCATTAGCATGGGCATGTGGCCGCATATGCTTCTCGGCAGTTGAAGATTCATGAGAAGAATTATTCGACTCACGACTTGGAGCTAGCCGCTGTCATCTTTGCCCTGAAGATTTGGAGACATTTCTTACTGAGTGAGAAAGTAAAAATCTTCATTGATCATAAAAGTTTGAAATACATTATCACCCAGAATGAGTTGAATATAAGGCATCGCAGATGGTTAGAGCTGATGGCCAATTACGACATCGACCTCCAATATCATCTAGGAAAGGTTAATGTCGTACCCGACACTTTGAGTAGACTTCAAGCAGTCATAACTCTTACAGTTCAGTGAAGGCTACAACAAGACTGCAGAAGATGGGTATAGAAGCTGTTTTACCTGGAGTCACATCATCATTGATGAATATTCAGTCGACAATTGTGGATCAGATCAAAGCTGCGCAGTAAGGAGATGTAAAACTAAAGAAGATCAGAGAGCAAGTTGAAGCTGGATTTCAGACAGATTTTCTTATTCATGAGGATGGTTTCCTGAGATACGACAGTAGGATCTACGTACCTTCAGGTGATATCAGAGAGGAGCTGATGAATGAAGCTCATAGCTCTCCCTATTCCATTCATCCTGGCAGTAACAAGATGTACCAGGACCTTCGTCTGAATTTTTGGTGGCATGGTATGAAGAGGAGCGTAGCTCGAAGTGTCGCCAAGTGCCTTGTGTGTCAGCAAGTGAAGGCTGGACATCATCGCATTGCTGGATTGCTTCAACCTCTGTCGATTCCAGAGTGGAAGTGGCATCACATCACCATGTACTTCGTGACTAGACTACCTCGAATTACCAAGCAAAATGATGCGATTTGGGTTATCGTTGACCGATTAACCAAGTCTGTGCATTTCATACCCTTCTGAGTGGGACAATCTACGGAGATACTTGGGAAGAAGTATATGGAGGTAATCATCTTTCTCATACCTTTATAACTTCTTTCTAATATATGTTGTGATGTGAACGATAATCGTGGAGGAGACTGTGTGATTACTTACGCACCCCGAACTTACACCTAAATTCCACCTAGCAGTGTCACAGTCGCTAGGCGTAGTATGGCTCCTAGGTGTCAGCTCTGGGCTCAATCCGTAAGTGGACGGTGTAACATTATAATATATAAGATTGTTGAATCCCACAGGGACAGTGACAATGTATTGGGGTCTCAGATTATTTTTAGATCTCAGAGTGAGATAGTAGTCGGTTTAAGAAGATTGGTTGTGATGGTATTGTTGGTTCGATAATAAAAGAAGGTAGGGCCTTAGGAATCACCGTTAAGATCGTCGGAGGTTGATGTTGGAATGGGGTCTTTGCGTTGCATTTGATTTAAGGGGTTGGTCTCTCAACTCATACCACCCTCGTGGGTTAGAATTTCAAGGTATCTCAGTGGCTCTCATTTGTAGTGACCCTGTGCTATGAGGAATGAGGAATAAACACTAGAGGGGGGGGGGGGGTGAATAGTACTTTAAAATAATCAAGAGTGTAATTCCTAATTATTGTGCAAACACAAACAACAATGCGGAATAACTACAAACAACAAGAAATAAACAACGCAAACAAACGATACAACGGGTTCGGATCCAGCCAAGTCTCCCCGACTTGTTCCCGGTGATCCTACGTCCCAAACACCCGGATCCCCTCCGGTTACTTGAGTTAGAAACCACTAACTCAAGCTTTGCACTATGAAATTCTTGTAGAAAACCACTACAAGATCAAATCATACACAAATGAAAATGGGACTCCCACAACCCGGGATCACATACTTCTCTCACAACCGAGAGAACAACTTGCAATAACAAAGTAAATGACACAATGAAATACTTACCAACAAAATCCTATGCCTTGAGTAAACTTACAATATTAGGGCAAAGAGGATTTTGAGTAAGAGAATGTCACCAAACCCTAGCTCCACCAAGATGATCAGCAATAGGTGGCTAGGGAGATGTTGGAGACTTTGAATCAAGCTCTTGGCTTGAGTGGCTCACAATGAAGAGAATCTCTCTTGAGAAATTAGGGCTCAAGAAGTTGAGAGAGAGATTCTTGTGAGAAGAGAGAGCTTGGAAATAAGATTGAATGGCTCCTCTCTTGGATGTGAAAATGTCTCTATTATCAGCCTTGAATCCCTGGTTGGAAGCACACAACCTTATATAGGGAAGAGACAAAACGGTCACAAAATTCGTGGCATTAAATGCCCCAACGGCTCTATTCTGAAGCAGTTTAATCGGTCTAAGAAGGATCACTGACCGATTAGTTTCTCAACTAGTCAGTCGGTGATTCTTCTTGGACCGACTAAGATGTTGACAGCCAAGAAAGATAGTTCAGGGAATATAGAACTAGTCGGTCTAAGAAGACTTGCCAACCGGCTAGTTTGACAACTAGTCGGTCGGTGAGTGTTCTTTGACCGACTAAGAGTTGAAATACGATAGGCTGTATACAAGGAGAACTAGTCGGTCTAAGAACAAATTCCAACCGACTAGTTTCACAACTAGTCGGTCGATAGTTGTTCTTGGACCGACTAAGAGTAAACAGTAGCTCATGCTGTGAAAATGAAGATATAACTAGTCGGTCTAAGAAGGATTCCAAACCGACTAGTTTGACAACTAGTCGGTCGGTGAACCTTCTTGGACCGACTAATTGGTCAACAGTGAATGAGCTGAAATGGAGTAGGATATCTAGTCGGTCTAAGAAGGATTACTGACCACTAGATTGCCATCTAGTTGGTTGGTTCTTCTTCTTGAACCAACTAAGATGCATAAGAAGCCAAGGAAAGAAGCGATAAGCTTCGAGAAAGATTCTATGGGCTTCTATGATAATCCTAGCTCTAATAATGTAAGACCTACTCAAGGCTTAACATTCTATAAGATGAAGCTAGAAGACAATAAATAAAACATGACGAACCGTCTTCAAAGCTTCAATCCGAATCTCTTGACTTTAATAATGCTTCTAGAGCTTCAACGACGCTTCAGGCACATGATCACGTGCTTTGAGAAGTCTTGAGATGTCGCTTTTAATGTTCGTAGTAATTTGGCTAAGATCTCCATAACTGCGCTCACAAAGAGTTAGTTCACGATATTTATGTTTGTTCATCATCAAAACCAAATCCGGAGAATCAATACTCAACATTCTCCCCCTTTTTGGTGATGACAAACCAACATAAATAATAATCAATAATAATGAATCGAAAGAAATTTACTTACTCCCCCTGAATTGATGGCACGTTAATTCCGTATTCAATAATAATCATACGCATCAAGCAGACGGGGAAAGTATAAAATATGAACTCAAGTATTGAAATTTAGGATCTAAATCCATTTTTATATCCTGACTCCCCCTGAATCTAACATATCAAATTAGATTCATGGTAAATTGCTTTGAAGTATCATTTAGCACATCGTTATTATTAATTCTCTCCCCCTTTGGCATAGCAAAAAGAGTAGGAGGAGATCAACGACAACAACAATGGCTAAGAATAAAAGCACGAGAGTTGAAGAATGCGACCATGGTCCAAATGACACCAAAGTAAAATGAAGAAAGTCAAAGCGTGCCAACGATACCATAGTCGAAAATCGAAAAACGAAATCATCAAAACTCAAATCAATGCACTTATTGAATTATGGAACATACTCTCCAATATCAACATTCTTATTGAATTTAGTGCATGGAAAACAATTCTATGTTTTCATAGAACCAATTCTATTAAAACAATGTAATCGTCGAGCGATGAAGTCAATATCAGAGACATAAATACAATGTGCACAAGAAACGAATGGCAACATGAAGTACACATCATACAACACCAAATGTCACAACATCGATCGAAAAGAATCACAAAGAATAACCATTCCAAATCTAAGTGAAGTGTGCGATGTGAGGTGACAAGGTGAATAAAAAAACAATATGCAATCAATAACATGCAACAGTGTTATGCCAAAAATAGAGATAGAAACTTCGTAAAATTTATGGCATACACAAATCTAGTACTAGCATGCATTCCAAAAGAGATACTCACTAAATGAGTCAATAATAAGCATGGAATTCCATGAGCATGAGAAAGATAAATACACAGTCATAAGCTCAAAACTAGCATCAAGATATGCATGAGATAGTCTAAAACATAAAGAGACATCTACATGCATTCAACACATATGGATACCATATGTAAGAATATACTTACAACATTAAGCTCCCCCTACTTTGGTGCATCACTTAAGCACCATCAACTCCATTTGAATGAAAGACTTTGCAAATCAAGGAGTTGGTAGGGTTGGTATCCCAGGGTGGATTGAACCTATAAAACATAAATCTTGGAGCTAGATATTGATTTATTACTCCTCTTATTCTTGAGTACCTGAAGATAAAAATATCCTTCCATGGTACCCAAGGTCATTGGGTCCTAAGAGATTAGACCTTTGAAAGCCAAGTCCAATTGGACTTAGACTTCCCAACAAAATCATCATTGTGCACAACATTCATGAAATACGAATTAATATATGCTTGTTTTTCATGCATGGTTGTGTCCTTCGGGCCCCAAATAGTGAACTTCTTGGGAGACCTAGTCCTATTGGGAGCATGCACATGTTGTTGATTTCTATGTGATGCATGTGGCCTACGAGGAAGTGGCCTAGGATATGCATGTCGAGGATACACATATGGCACATGATGAAATGGTGCATGATGATAATTGTTCATATGATAGTGATGAGGATGAACATATGCATATGGAGGAACACATGCATGAGTGTGTCTCACATGGTGTGCACGTGCTCGTAGATGTGGAGCATAAAAATCATCATACGTGTGAACCGCTGGAGTAGGATGTGTGTTCCTACGTGGCATAGCATTGGTGTACATAAATGCATGACCCTTCTTTGGAGGTCCACCCAAAGTGGGTTTCTTTCCAAACGAGGGTGTGTACGAAATGGAAGCACCATTGGTAGATGAACTACCAATGAGATGTTTGCTCCCACTCGTTGATGCATCGGAAGTTGGCCTAACAAAGGTCGTGGCCGATTTGGATGAGTCTCCCATCTTACACCCCAAGCCAATGTGATGATTGGCCGGAAGTAAGTCATGTAGGATATTATCCAAATGGCCCTTACCTTTATTGAATTTATTAATTCGGCCTAATGTGTACTCATACTTCTCGGTGAGAGAATGCATAGAAGCATCCAAGGTGGACACTTGCGATGTGAGTACAAAAACACCAGACTTGAGATTCTCATTCTCAATACTCAAAGTTGAGTTTCGAGTAATCAAATCCGCTATCTCGCGTTCATCCGATTCCTTAATATGAACATGCTCAAGTTGAGATTTGAGATTTACAATCTCATTTCTCAAGTCTTCAACAACGGTGTCGTTGTTGATGACGATAGGCTTAGGCGAGGTTTGGAGACTAGTTAACTCATCTTTAGTCTTAATATATCTATTAGCCAATTTAGAAAACTTAAGCCAAAGTTGTTCGTTAGCTAATCTAAGTTCATCCATAGTTACCTCATCGCCTTCATCCTCGCTTTCATCGGAGGAGGACTCTTGATCATGTTCCTCTCTTGCCATGACACACATGTGTGCTTGCACCACTTGTTCATCATCCGACTCTCCACTTGAGGAGTTCTCTTCGGAGTCGGTGAATGAGCCGACAAGCCCTTTCTTGTACCCCTTCTTGTACTTTCTTGACTTGTCGTACTTGGGTACTTTCCACTTCTCCTTGTGTTTGTTGAGAGGATAATCCGCCTTGATGTGTCCTGGCTTGTTGCATTTATAACACAAAGAAGTAGAAGCATTAGTCGAACTAAATCTAGATTTATTCCTAATCTTACCTTTTCGGAAGAATCAGTTGAGCTTCTTCGCCAACTCGGCCAAAGATTCTATGTCCAACTCGTCTTCTGAGTCTTCATCATCGGTAGATGTGGATGAAGCGGCCTTGAACGCAATCGTCTTTTTCTTTGGCATGTCTTGCTCCAAGTACGACTTCATCTTTTTCTGCATCTTGATCTTACTGTCCTTGCGTACCTCATAAGACAACAAGGTACCCATTAGTTGTACGACAGTATACTTATTCATATCGTTACCTTCCTCGATGGCGAAGGTATGCTTTTCCCAACAAGAAGGAAGTCCGTCAATAATTTTTGCGACTTTCTCCTTTTGGGTATAGTTCTTCCCAAGAGCTTCCAATTCGTTGGATATATCCACGAAGCGAGCATAGTACTCCTTCATACTTTCACCCTGTTCCATGTGAAATAATTCGAACTCTTTGTTAGCAACAACGAGTTTAGAGTCTTTTACCGTACTCGTTCCTTCGTGCAAGATGAGGAGTTGGTTCCAAATTTGATATGCACTCTTACATGTGCATATCTTGTTGAAGTCTTCGGGCTCCAATGCACATTGCAAGGCATTCATTGCCTTGGCATTGTTCACCTCCGCGGCGACCTCCGCGGTAGTCCACTTCGCGATGTCTGGTTCGGTGGGATCGACATACTCCGTCAACGTAGCTCTCCATAGTGAAGTGCTCCGGAGGAACGTTTCCATCCGGCATTTCCAGTACCCATAATTGGTACCGTTGAAGAAAGGAGGCCTAGTTGAGGAGTGTCCTTCCATCACCGAAGAAGCTCCTTCACGATTCTTGAAGACGTTGTAGTCGTTGTTTGTCATAGCTATGAACTTGGCTCTGATACCAAATATAATGCCCTGCGTAGCTACTGCACAAGTACTAGAGGGGGGGGGGGGGGGGTGGGGGGGGGGTGGGGGGGGGGGTGAATAGTACTTTAAAATAATCAAGAGCGTAATTCCTAATTATTGTGCAAACACAAACAACAATGCGGAATAACTACAAACAACAAGAAATAAACAACGCAAACAAAAGATATAACAGGTTTGGATCCACCCAAGTCTCCCCGACTTGGGTGGCACGAACTTGGGTAGATTGCTTGTTAGCATTGCATTCTTGCTTGGGTTGTTGTTCATTTCTTGTATTCCACATTTGATGGTTAAGTAGGGTTTTATTTGGCGTAAATTCCTTATAATTCTATAAAACACTATTCACCCCCTCTAGTGTTTATTCCTCATAGCACAGGGTCACTACATCATTGACGCAATGGCAATAGCCGTCAATGAAGCGATATAGTTCGTCGGTGGATCCCCTCAAGGCACGAGCCGGGCATGGTCACAAGCCTTGGTTGGATCCATTAATTCCATATTTAAATCCCAAAGATACTCCTTAATCTCATCAATTCCACCGACCATGGGCATGATCTCAGTACGAGTTCTCCTAGGGATTCGGATGGATTGACCAAAATACTCCCCCTTATTCCCAATACAACCTAGAGATCCAGGTCTACATATCTTTCCTAGAGTCTTAGGGCTAACCCATCAACCCTAGGGGAGACTACTCACACATATCGATTACGACGGATAAAAATGCAATTTTTATCGAAGAAAACATCGTAGCAATTGAATCGAGCGAGAAATAAATATCTTACATACCGAAAACGAGGAAGAATGATAGCCAATAGGGATCCAAGAATTCCAACAGATTCCAAGACAAAAGAAATAGCAAAAACTTAATCTTTCTCCCAAAAAAAACTCAATTCTCCAAAACCTAGATCTAGATCTATAATAGTTTTTTTTGATCTCCTCCTCTCTCTAAACTCAGTTCAAAAACATAATAACAAGGGTGGCAAAATGAGCCCGACCCGACCCGACCCGACCTGAACCCGGCATCCTTAACCGGGTATGGGTAGGGGCCAATACGGGTCAAGTAGGAAACGGGTTGACCCGACCCGACCCGGATAAAATCCGGGTCGGGTATGGGTTTGGCATGTCAACCCGGATGACCCGAATTCGACCCGTTTTACTTTCTCTCTATATAAAAATTTATATAATAACTTCAATACACAGTTGCAATGGGAGTTGTGCTTATACGATTTGAATTGTTGTCTTCTTATTTAAGAGGTCTTGAATTCAATTCACTTTACATACAACTTTTTTGTTAATTTTATTACTTTCGTTAATAAAATGGTAACGTTAATTATACTTCATTGCTATCATCAGTGCGGTTTAAGCGACGAGCTACTGGAAATTATGCAACACCTTATAAATTGTCGGTGGCTCTTAATAAATAGTTGGATATCGAAAAAGGAGCAATAGTGTATAAGTCAAATCATAACCCGATGGGTTAACCCAAACCCGACCCGGAAATTTTCCGGGTCACCCGAACCCGACCCGAAGTCAATCCGGGTCGGGTTAGGGTTTACCCCTATCCGGGTCGGGTCAAATCTGACCCGACCCGAACCCGAACCCACCCGACCCGTTTGTCACCCCTACATAATAATAAAAACTCCCCATTTTCCTCTCCCAAAATCGCCTCTTGTCCCCACGTCTGGGCCCCACAAAATCAACTTCAAATTTTAGAGTCTGCGCCTGCTTGTTGTCGACCGAGTCAGTGAATCAGTCGAGTAGCACCTGCTCGATCGAGCAAGCGCATTAACTGCTCTTTGCAGCTCTTTTCTCGGATGAAGGGGTCTAGGCTACTCAGTCGAGCAGCCCGCTTGCTCGGTCGAGTCTATTAGTGGATCGGACTCCTTCAAAAAGTGTCGCTCTGCCTACTCAGCCCGAGTAGGCCTTGCTTAGTCGAGTCGCCTGCTGGCTCGGTCGAGTAAGCCCTGCTCGGTCGAGCAGGATGTTGATAGGATGGAGCTTTGAAAATAGAAATGGCTTGACCGAGTCACCATGCTACTCGGTCGAGTAGGATGCGCTCGTGTATCAACTGCTGGGCTTCGTGTATCAGCTCGACCGAGCAGCCTATGCTGCTCGGTCGAGTTGCCTGGGAAAGTTCCCAAACAACTCCTCTTTCCTGCCAGACTCTCCTCCACTCCTCCCATAAGCTTCCAAACCTCGGCAAACTCCTGTAGAGTCTCGCTAATGGGCTCACGGGCATGCTGGATGTGTCCATATCAAAAAGTGGTTCTGAATCGCTCCAAAATCTCTGAAAATCCACAAAACTCTACGAAACTCGAATATGGCGTTAGAATTGCAGTATCGTAAGAAAATGCAGGATTTGGATGCGAATATGACATAAAATGCAATGGAATGATGCTATGAAAAGATAGAAAATATGGACACACCAAAATCCCCCAAGCTTACCTCTTACTCGTCCTCGAGGAAGACGAATACAAGGTATGCCTGGCGATAAACAAAAGAAAATGAAAGAGGTAAGAGATGGAAGGGGGTGCTAGAATGTTCAAGCAGATCTCAAGCCTCAGCAATATATCATGATGCTTCGAATAATAAAACACATGATAATAGTATCCTGTAGTCTTACTAATCATATGGCTAGCATGCAATAAAGGCAAAAGTAGGGATCTTCGAAAATCATGCCATCAACTCATATCAAATTCATGGGGTCTAGTATAAAAAGAGTTAACAATGCACTTTTTCAATCAATAGATACAAGTGTAGCACAAAGAGATCAGACCAACATGCAATAGAGAATGGAAAAAGATCATGTCATTCAAATATTCAATTCAAATCATGAAAAAAATCTCCAAAACTAAAATATTTTGTAAAGTTCAATCATTATCGAATCTCCCCGTTGTGCACCATCTACACTCTAATGTTATACTCACTCATATGATCAATTGGTTCACCCCCCAAGCTTAGCTTGAGGCGTCGCATATAGGAATATGATATGGAAATTTTTGTCCTTCCCCAAGTATTTGTAGTAGCTTCTAACAAAAGGATATGAAATAATTTTCTTTCCTTCTTTTCTCTTATTTTTTTCTTTTTCTTTTCTTTTTCATTTTTCTCATTTTTTTATTTCGAAGCTACCTTTTTCTTTTGGGATTTTTGGGAAGTAGATACGGAAGGAGTAGTTATAGGGGGTGAAACCAAATGATATGTAGAGAATCATAAAGATATGTGAAGAAGGAAAAATAATATATCACTCGGTTCACTCATTAGAGGTGTACAACTATTCAATGGGATAATACTCTAACTAACCTCATAGCTGGCATGGATATTTTCATTCATCTCAGTGAATATTGAAAGCATGCGGTTTAAAGCACAATAATATCAGGCATGCAAACAGAAGTGGATAAGATAACAAACATGTGCTCCAAATGTACTAATGATGCGTGAACCTGTCACGCCCCGCTTCCCAAAACGACGGAAGCGAGACGTGACTAAGGCCCGCTTGGGCCGGAGCTGTGAAGATCGGACCCAATAAGCGTCTGTAGGGATACCATTTTAAAATTTTCAAGTTCTTGCATTTATAAAATTCGGAACAACAAAAAGTACAGAAAGAAAGTTGCATTCATTAATATAAAGAGATAATATCCAGCAAGTACAAAAGTCTAAAAAGAGAAGCCTAAGCATGGCAACAAACTACCAAAAGAGAGCAAACTAAAAGTAGTAACCTCTGAAAGGCAGCGACGGAGAAGACCTCTAGGTCTGGTCCTCGTCAGGCATGTACTCTGGGTCGACGTCCTCGGGCTACACGTACTCCGGTAAGTCTGCCTCGTCCACGAACTCCGGCTCGACACCTGACGTACAACACCCAAGAGAAAAGGAGCTGTACGTCAGGTAAAGTCTACAAATGAGGGTTAGACTCTACTGCAAGTGTACTGTAATTTAAAGCAATAGTTTACTGGTTGATTAACATGCTGGGGTTATAACATGGCAGTTAAAGAAAGTAAAACGGTGCATGAGAAGTAAACACGACAAGCAGTAGCCGTAGCGTGTGCTACCGACCACGGGACTAACCTAAACGGGACAAGACAAGACAAGATAAGACAAGACAAGACACGTGTGACTCGAAAAGTTCACGCCCTACGGTTCGAAGGGGATCAAACCCTCTCCCCGTGCGCACGCTCAACCCTACCCCACCCAAGTGCGCAAGACAAGTCTGTACAAGGGATCACTCACTCTCTCAAGTGAGTGCCCTATTGCCCGTAGGCTGTGTATCTGTACAAGGGATCACTCACTCTGTCAAGTGAGTGCCCTATTGCCTGCACGCTGTGTATCTGTACAAGGGATCACTCACTCTGTCAAGTGAGTGACATATAGCCCGCAAGCTATGTATACGTATAAGGGATCACTCACTCTGTCAAGTGAGTGACATATTGCCTGCAAGCTGTGTATCCGTACAAGGGATCACTCAATTGTCAAATGAGTGCCCTATTGCCTGCAAGTTGTGTATCCTACAAAGGATCACTCACTCTGTCAAGTGAATGCCCTATTGCCCGCAGGCTATTTGTAACATGACATGGCATGACAGTGAAAGGGATAGTTCTTTCTAGGGGGTCCACACGCACGTACACACAGAATAGCCCTAAGGTATCAATTGTTGTTGTTGTTGCTGCGCTTAGACTTCGTCGTCAAGTCTAAGCTGTCAAGGGGGTCCCGGGCGCTATCATTTCATGTCTGGTTCTCTTTAAAAGTACTCTAACATTCTAAGAAGGGGATGGCCTAAACATGGCCGTACGAGTATAAGTGTAAACACTTGCCTGCGGTGACGAGTGCGTCGTCTGTCCGGAGCGTCCCGTCGAAGCGTCCCATCGGCGATGGTCCGTCTGAAACAGGATCGTGGCGATGTCAGATCATGCTTTTTGTCAATCCTATTACGGTCTGTTTCTAAATTTGGCGTACTACCCTAACAGTCAAAAGTCACATCTTTTGATGTTTTGTTCGGCCTAGATCGACGTCTATCCTATGTGCACAGAAATTCAGTCCGTTCGTCGATTTTCTACGGTGGACAAAGTTTTAAAAATGCAGAAAATAACTTTAGTTCACGTTGACAGATTTTAGATTAGGTTTTATGTTTCGTTACTTGTGGGTTCTTACTACATGTTAGGGGGACCAACCTTTTGACGTCGTCCAAAAAGCGGATGTCGGGTCTGAACGGCGAAGCGTCGGTGTCATCTGCAACTCCTCGGTCGTGAGTAGTTTAGCGAGGCACCTCTGGATAGTGAGGTGGTGGCATGAAAATAGCGGCAAGCGGCAATCTCCCTCCCGTTGCGGGTCGCGCAATGGATATTCACGACGGCGACGACGTCAGAAAAAACACGTGGGTACGGCGATGCACGTGAACTCCGAGGGTCCAAGGAGGCTGTCGGTGATTGAAGTAGGATCAGTGAAAATTTCTCGGCCTGGTGGGTGGCCGACGGCATGAGCATACGGTGGTGGGTGGCTGTGAGGAGTCGAAGAGGACAGATTCACGCAACGGTTATTGTCACGCGTCTCTGCAGAAAAACAGTGATCAAAGGGGGAAAAGAAACTTGCAATAGTCGAAGGACTTCAAGGGGGATCTAACGGTGGCAGAGTGGTTGTCGGAAGTGATCGGAGATGGCCGGGCGACGGCGTTGAAGAATAATGCACAGATATGTCAAAAACAGCAGCTGAGCTTGGTTTTGACGGATTTTTCAGGAGCTAGAGATATGGGAAAAGGAAAAGGGAAATTGCAGATGATAGAGGGGTTCGATAGGAGTTCAACGGTGGTAGGGTGGTCGTCATAGGTAGCCGGATGACCGGTGGGCACGAGTTTGAAATGGCGGCACGCAAACTGTCACAAACAGCGGCTAGATCTGAGTTCCACGGGATTTTCGAGGAGATCGAGACGTGGGAAAAGGGTAAGGGGAGTTGGAGATGATCGTGGGGTCAGAGAGGAGTTGATTGGCAGTGGTGGTCATTACCGGCGACGGCAGCGGCGGGTCGGCCGTGGGTTTTCTGGCGGTAGGGTCCTGCTGTGTGTTTTTGCGGCTAGGGCTTGGTTTTGGTCGGGTTTTTGAGGTCTTGGAGAGGAGGAGAGGGAGGAGAAGATGTGGAGGAGCTAAGTGGCCAGAGGTGGGGGCTTGGGGGTTGCCGTGGCGATTGGAGGAGGAGAGGAAAATGGCGGCCATGGTTTTTGCGTGGAGAAACAATTCGGCTTGGGGATGGGTTGTTTTGAAGGGAAGATTGCTAAACACCTATAGAGTTTAGGGTATTGTGGGGGAGAGATAGTGGGAGTAGAGTTAGGGAAAAAGGGAAGTGACAATAGTGGCTGTACATGATTCCCTCATACGTTGTAGATATTTGAGGATTTGATTAAGATTCTAATTAAGTTTGAATTTGAAAAGGTCAAAGGCTAATTAAGGGCTGAAATTAGATTAAGGGATAAGTCCCACTACGTGCATCGGAACAATAATACAAAAATACCGGGACGATCGCGGAGACGAGAAGTACGGGGCTACGAGGTCTGGCCACGTGCTAATCCTACCGAGAATTATTATAAAATTGAGAACCGAGCGTTGAAGTCAAAAGACCAAAGCGCCCTTCCATTCAAAGCTGTTTTGCGAGAAAACGAGCAGTGAAATGACGTTCCCAAAAATTACTATAAAAATCTACACTTCCATACAGTCTCAACGGTATATCACATCGTACATATCAAATCCAAGAAAGAGTCAAATAAAATACTCGTACGAAAAAGTAGGTACACGCAGAAAATACGAACGGTCGGAAAGCTGCCGTTACATTCTACACACCTTAGAAATGATTCCGCAGTCGGAATCACTTATAATAATAATAATAATATCTATATAATCTTATACCCGCAACTCTCATATCTACACATAAAGATCGCTAATCCTATAACTTCATCAACGTTCCTAAAAAATCCATCATAACGCGTCTTTCCACTGGATAATGCTACAACTAGAATCACACCCTAGCACCTGATTATAGATCCACTTCATCGCCTACCAGTCTTCATTCATCTCGCCCCCAATACATTCTCCACCATATCGACTCACAAGTTTATCCTCCGAATTCAATGAACCATCAAACTACATCTATCCTTACCCATATCATCTAATCTCCTAATCATACAAAATCCTTCTTCCTAACATCCCATTCATCTCAACATGTCGTATTATCTCCAATGCCTTCTCATCTCAATTTAATAATCAAATCTTGACGCTTTAAATGTTCTGCTCATTCTCATGATCACTCTAAATCATACTATCCCGTCCTAGCTACTCCTATCTACCACTCGTCCAAGTTTCAGATCTGATAAGTACTCATCTTCATGTATATAATTTCATCCAACTAGAATTCTCCATTGAGTCCTTTACACATGGTATAATAAAAGTAAATTGATAAGTCTCGGACACCTCATTCTTTTCATCCGAAAGAAAATCAAATCTAATATCTTGGTGTTCCAAAATCAGCAAATCACCGCTACAACATATCTCATCTCAGTCTAAGCCTACCAACAAACATGACCCGAAGACAATAATAGCTAGTACTAACAATATCATAATAATAAAACATCACACTCCCGAAGAGGGAAGGAAAAGAAAAGAAAGTTTTAAGCCCAAAGTCATAATTTAAAAACATGTGGAAAAAGAACGGGTATGGTTATGGTATTGGATGAGGGAGGATAAAGGGGTGTGATCTTTGTGGGCTAGTTTCAAAACATTAAAAATTTGGTTTAAAAGAAAACAAAAGTTTTGATACAATCACATGCAGCCAAAGATAAGCTCTACTATAATACGAAAGACTAAGTATAAGGAAACGCCGGCTATGACGTTATCCACACATATATGAATACCATCATTCTGACAACTTCATACATATATCACGGACCACACTGAGTATACAAACATGGCACAAGCGACAATCATCAAGATCCTAAAGGTAATACACTCATACAGGTCCACGCACTCTACCTATATACATGCCCTACGACGACATCACAAACCAAAGGGCCCACTACTAACTAGAGATGACATAGACAACTACAGGCACTGATGTCTACACAAAAGAAACCGAAACCTAAAGCGAAACGAAACAAGATCCGAAAGAACGAGTTTGGATAAGGCGAGGATAAGGAGATAATTGGTTGGATGTGACTAAGATATTGCTCAAAATAATTAAATAGATGAAAGAAGGATTACGTGTAAAATACGGTATCATATATATATATATATCTGAGGAGGTATCAAATGACCCCCAAAAATAACCCCCTATCAAAAATCCTAGGCCCCCCATTTTTTCGGAAGATCCGAACCGTTCATCTTGATCTCCACCCTCTAAATACCTGACCCACTAATTTTCAACCCGATCCCTTGTGTTTTGTCCATTCATCAAATATTCGCAAAAGTTCTGTTCATGTGAAACCGTTAAATTTGGGTCAAATTTAACGGTTTCGTATGAACAGAACTTTTGCGAATATTTGATGAATGTGCAAAACACATGGGATCGGGATGAAAATTTGTGGGTCAGGTATTTGAGGGTGGAGATCACGATGAACGGTTCGGATATTCCGAAAAAATGGGAGGCATAGGATTTTTGATAGGGGTTATTTTTGGGGGTTATTTTTGGGGGTCATTTGATCCCTCATATATATATATATACTTATAAAAATATGTAAAAATGGTGACCAGGTGGTAAAATTGTACAACTCGAAAAAGGTTAGACGAAGAAACAGAAGTAGGGTGAGATAGTGATTGTTTTGGCAAATGGAGATAGGTTTTTATAAAACTTGGACGTGCGAATACGATGAGTATAGGACTGTCACATTGATAAGTTTAGAAAAGAATTTTAAAAAAAAATGGGCGATGAGTCATTTGAAATACGTCTTAACAGTGAAGGGTAAGAAGGGGAAAATTGTATATCGAATTAGGGAAAATATAAGTAAGGTTTAGAAAAAAAATGTTTTTTATATGAACGAAATATGATATTTATATGAGTATGAAAGATACAGGTTAGGAAAATATTATACGATAGTAGTTTAAAGGTTACGGTGAGAAATTTTCGAAATTCAATGAATAAATTTAAGTCAACTGAAAAGTAGAAAGTTTAAGTTCAGGTTAAATGTTTTCAAAAAATTTAAACTAGAAGGGAAATCCAAATATAGTATTGAAAATACTTTTTGATTGATCAGGATGGTAATGGGGAAAAGTCAACGTTTGATGATGAACAACATGAAGGAGTCACGCGAATCGGGAGTAAGATATATGATCGCATGATCGAAACATAACTACGTCTAGGATAAGACACATGAAAAGCTACGAGGAAATCTACAGTCGATAACACAGAAGGATAACGACTAGGAAGATGCTAGAAATCAGGGGTTCTAATCCTCGGACCGTCTAAGGATAAGGAGAACTCAGCACTAAGACTTTCAAATGAACCGGAAAGTAGTAAAGATCTCGGGGAAGAGTCCCAAGCGAGTCAAGATTACGTTCTGATGGGTCCGAAGTTGGTGGACCCGAGCGAACGACTAAACGAAGGGATCTAGAAATCTAACATGGTCGAAGCCAGGTGAGAGGCTACTAGGTATCCTAAGACGAGTATGTCTAAATCTTAACCAAGGCACTTGACTATCAAACCTCGACGTCTATCTAAGTCTTCCTACCATCTAAGACTGGGAAGACCTAATATAAACTTGTACATGGATATTTAAATGAATGCGATACTCTTATTGTTCCGAACTTTTGCATGACCTGCATGGGCCACCACTAAAACCTGTCATGCCCTGCTTCCAAAAACGACGGAAGCGAGACGTAACTAAGGCCCGCTTGGGCCGGAGCTGTGAAGCTCGGACCCAATAATCGTTTGTAGGGGTACCATTTTAAAATTTTCAGGTTCTTGCATTTATAAAATTTGGAACAACAAAAAGTACAGAAAGAAAGTTGCATTCATTAATATAAAGAGATAATATCCAGCGAGTACAAAAGTTTAAAAAGAGAAGCCTAAGCATGGCAACAAACTACCAAAAGAGGGCAAACTAAAAGCAGTAACATCTGAAAGGCAGCGACGGAGAAGACCTCTAGGTCTGATCCTCGTCAGGCACGTCTCTGGGTCGACGTCCTTGGGCTCCACGTACACCGGTAAGTCTGCCTCGTCCACGAACTCTGTCTCGACACCTAACGTACATCACCCAAGAGAAAAGGAACTGTACGTTAGGTAAAGTCTACAAAGGAGGGTTAGACTCTACTGCAATTGTACTGTAATTTAAAGCAACAGTTTACTGGTTGATTAAAATGTTGCGGTTATAATATGGCAGTTAAAGAAAGTAAAACGGTGCAGGATAAGTAAACACGACAAGCAGTAGCCGTAACATGTGCTACCGACTACGGGACTAACTTAAACGGGACAAGACAAGACAAGAAAAGACATGTGTGACTCGAAGGGTTCACGCCTTACGGTTCGAGGGGGATCAAACCCTCTCCTCGTGCGCATGCTCAACCCTACCCCACCTAAGTGCGCAAGACAAGTCCGTACAAGGGATCATTCACTTTGTCAAGTGAGTGCCCTATTGTTCGCAGGCTGTGTTGAGTATTGGACTCCCCGGATTTGGTTTTGGATGATGAACAAACATAAATATATCGTGAACTAACTCTTTATGAGCGCAGTTATAGAGATCGTCGCCAAATTCATATGAACATCTAAAGCGACGTCTCGAGACTTCTCAATACGTGTGATCGTATGCCTAAAGCTTCGTTGAAGCTCAAGGACGTTGATTGAAGTCATGAAGATTCGATTGAAGCGTTTGAAGACGGTATCGTCAAGTTTTATTTATAGTCTTTTAGCTTCTTTCATGGAATGTTAAGCCTTGATTAGGTCTTACGTTTTAAATCTTCATAACGCTCATATCTTAGAACTAGAATCTTAGTAGAAGTCCATACGAACTTTCCCGAAGCTTCACGCTTCGATTCGTGACTTCTTGTGCATGTTAGTTGGTTCAAGAAGAAGAACCAACCGACTAGATGGTGATCTAGTCGGTCGGCAAAGCTTCTTGGACCGACTAGTTTGCCTCCTTCAATTCTAGCTCACTTACTGTTTACAGTTAGTCGGTCAAAGAAGGTTCACCGACCGACTAGTTTGTGAACGAGTCGGTCAGTGTTTCTTCTTGGACCGACTAGTTGAGCTTCTACTGTACATGCCTAGTTACTGTTTGTCGTTAGTCGGTCTATGTACATTTGGCGACCGACTAGTTGATGAACTAGTCGGTCAACATTTGTTCTTGGACCGACTAATTTTACTTCTGTTCAGACTATTTGTTTTATCTCTTAGTCGGTCTCAGTTGAGTTACCGACCGACTAGTTGTGAAACTAGTCGGTCAGCAACTCTTCTTGGACCGACTAGTTCTCTTCAGTCTGAACTTCTCTTCTTGGCTGTTCTACCATTAGTTGGTTCATGCTGTTTGACCGACCGACTAGTTGATGAACTAGTCGGTCAGTCAACCTTCTTTGACCGACTAGTTTGGTTCAGAATAGAGCCATTGGAGCATTAAATGCCACGATTTTCTCTCTCTCTTTCCTCTAACCTATATATACTTGGAGTGCTACATTCATTGCACTCAAGGCTGATATTAAGTGAAGTTTAGAGATCAAAGAGAAAGCATTTAATCTCATTCAAAGCTCTTTCATTCCATTCAAGAATCTCTCCCTCACTCTTATTTTAAAAGAGAGATTCATTGATTGTGAGCCTTCCAAGCCAAGTGCTTGATTCTAGGTCACCAACAACCTCATAGCTCTCCATCGGTGATCTACATCTTGGAGCTAGGGTTTGGTGCCTCTTCATCTTTCCCAAAAATCATCTTTGCCCTAAATCGTAAGTTTACTCAAGGCATAGGTATTTTGTGGTAAGAATTTCTATTTCATTTACTTCATATTGTAAGTGTTTTACTCTCGGTTGTGAGAGTGTGTTTGTGATCCCGGGTTGTGGGAGTCACAATTACATTGTGTATGATTTAGTCTTGTAGAGGTTTATCTACAAGAATTTCATAGTGCAAATCTAGGGTTAGAGGTTTCTAACTCTAGTATCCAGAGGGGATCCGGGTGTTTGGGACGTATGATCACCGGGAACAAGTCGGGGAGACTTGGGTGGATCTGAACCCAGTTATATCGTTTGGTTGCGATTGTTCTTATTTGTTGTCTCTATATTTACATTTCCGCATTTCCGCATTGTTGGTTAGAGTTTGCAAGATAATTAGGAATTATCCTCTTAATGATTTTAAAGTACTATTCACCCCCCTATAGTACTTGTGCAGTAGCTTCGTAGGGCATTACATTTGGTATCAGAGCCAAGTACCTAGCTATGTCTGCCAACGACAACAAAAGCGTTCATCCACCTTCCGACTACAGCACCTTCAGGAACCGTGAAGGAGCGTCTTCGGTGATGGAAGGACACTCCTCGACGAGGCCTCCCTTCTTCAACGGTACCAACTACGGGTACTGGAAATGCCGGATGGAAACTTTCCTCCGGAGTGCTTCACTATGGAGGGCCACGATGAAGGAGTATGACGAGCCCGCCGAAGAAGATTTCGAGAAGTGGACTACCGCGGAGGTCGCCGCGGAGGTAAGCAATGCCAAGGCAATGAACGCCTTGCAATGCGCTTTGGAGCCCGAGGACTTCAATAAGATATGCACATGTAAGAGTGCATATCAAATATGGAACTCCCTCCTCATCTTGCATGAAGGAACAAGTAGGGTAAGAGACTCCAAACTCGTAGTAGTAAATAAAGATTACGAGTTATTTCATATGCTACAGGGTGAGAAGATGAAGGAGTACTACGCTCGCTTCGTCGACATCACCAACGAGTTGGAGGCTCTCGGTAAGACCTACACCCAAAAGGAAAAAGTCTCGAAGATCATCGGTGGACTTCCTTCTTCTTGGGAGAAGCGTACCTTCGCCATCGAGGAAGGTAATGATATGAGTAAGTATACGGTTATTCAACTAATGGGTACCTTGATGTCTTACGAGGTACGCAAGGATAGTAAGCTAAAATTGCAGGACAAGATGAAGTCCTACTTGAAGCAAGACGAGCCTAAGAAAAAGGCGATTGCATTCAAGGCCGCTCCATCCACATCCGCATCTACCGATGATGAAGAATCGGAAGAAGAATTGGACTTGGAGTCCATTGCCCTAATGGCAAAGAAATTCAACCGGTTCTTCCGGAAAGGTAACTTCAAAAACAAATCGAAGTTTAGTTCTACTAACGCCTCATCTCCTTTGTGTTTCAAATGCAACAAGCCAGTACACATGAAAGCGGAGTGTCCTCAAAATAAGCAAAAGGAGAAGTGGAAGGCGCCGAAGTTCGACAAGTCCAAGAAGTTCAAGAAAGGATACAAGAAGGGACTTGTCGGGACATTCTCTGACTCCGAGGATTCGTCAAGTGGAGAGTCGGACGATGAGCAAGTGGAGCAAGAACACATGTGCTTCATGGGTAGAGAGGAGCAAGATAAAGATTCCTCCTCCGATGATAGCGACAACGAAGGCGATGAGGTAACCATGGATGACCTTAGAAATGCTAATGAGCAAATATGGTCTAAATACACTAAATTAGTAAATAGATATACTAAAGTAAAATATGATTTAGCTAGCATCCAAACCTCGCCTAAAACTATCATCACCAACAACGACACCGTTGTTGAAGAGTTGAAAAATGAGATTGTAAATCTCAAGTCTCAACTTGAACATGTTAGCATTGAGGATTCGGAGGAACACAAGATAGCGGATTTGACTTCTCAAAACTCGACTTTGAGTATTGAGAATGAAAATCTCAAATCTCGTGTTTATGTGCTCACATCGCAAGTATCCACTTTGGATGCTTCTATGCGTTCTATCACCGAGAAATATGAGTGCACATTGGGCCGAATTAACAAATTCAATAAAGGTAAGGACCATTTGGATAATATCCTAAATGACCTACCTCCGGCCAATCACCACATTGGCTTGGGGTATAAGTTAGGAAATTCATCTAAGTCGGCCACTACCTTTGTTAGGCCAACTTCTGATGCTTCGACGAGTGGTAGCAAACACTCTATTGGTAGTTCAACTACCAATGGTGCTTCCACCTCGTACACACCCTCTTTTGGAAAGAAACCCACTTTGGGTGGACCTCCAAAGAAGGGTCATGCTTATATGTACACAAATACCATGCCACATAGGAACACACATCCTACTCCACATGCTCACACATATGATGATTTTTATGCACCACATCCACGGGCACGTGCACACCGTGTGAGACACCCTCATGCACGTGTTCCTCCACATGCATATGTTCACCCACATCATCATATGAGTAAATATCATCATGCACCATTTCATCATGTTCCTTATGCCTATCCACGACATGCATCACGTAGAAATCAACAACGCATGCATGCTCCCAATAGGACTAAGGGTCCCAAAATTTTCACTATTTGGAGCCCAAAGGACACAATCATGAATGAAAAACAAGTTTATATGAACTCGTATTTTATGAATGTCGTCCATAGTGATAATTATGTGGGGAAGTCTAAGTCCAATTGGACTTGGCTTCTAAAGGTCTAATCTTTTGGACCCAATGACCTTGGGTACCATGATACGATATTTTATATCTATATGTACTCAAGAGAAAGAAACGGAGCAACAAATCCAAATTTGGCTCCAAGAATAATTGGATACTCGATAGCGGGTGTTCAAAACACATGACGGGTGACACTCAATTGCTCTCCGGAGTGGTGCCCATTGCAAATGGAAACCACGTCGTCTTTGGAGGCAACGAGAGCGGAACCATCATAGGTGTTGGAAAAGCGGGTAATCCTTCTAAACCACTTATATGTGATGTTTACCTTGTTAAAGGATTATACCACAATCTTATTGCAATAAGCCAACTTTGTGACAAAGGTTACAAAGTTAGCTTTGCGAAAGGAATGTGCCATATTTTAAGAAAAGATAATAATGAATTATTGTTTTTCGGCACACGCCATAAGGATATATATATATCCTAGATCTTCCAAGATCATATGAACAATGTCTCATTGCCAACACAAGTGAAAAACACTTATGGCATCGACGTTTTGGTCATGTGAACTTTGGAACACTTTTTAAGCTTTCCAAGTTAAATTCTATTAGAGGCTTCCCTAAGCTTGTCTTTCAAAAGAAAAGCTTTTGTGACTCGTGTCAACGAGGCAAGCTTCCAAAATCTTCATTTAAACCTAAGAAAAGCATTTCATCTAAGCGGCCTCTAGAGCTATTACATCTAGATTTATTTGGGCTAACTAGAGTTGCTTCATTAGGTAATGCTAGATATGGACTTGTCATCGTTGATGACTTTTCTAGATTTGCTTGGGTATTTTTCTTGTGTAATAAAAATGAAGCTTTTGAAAACTTCACAATTTTTGTTAAGAAAGTACAAAATCTCATCGGAACCACCATTGTCACTATTCGTAGTGATCATGGAGGGGAATTTGAGAATGAGTCTTTCTCAACGTTTTGTGATGAAGTTGGTATTACACACACCTTTTCATTCCCTCGCGCACCTCCTCAAAATGGTGTTGTTGAGAGAAAGAATAGGACGCTAGTGGAGTGTGCTCGCACGATGCTTGATGATAGCCAACTTGGCCATCAATTTTGGGCGGAAGCGGTACATACCGCTTGCTATGTGTTTAATAGGATACTTTTGAGGCCCGACACTAAACAAACTTGTTATGAATTGTTGTTTGGTAGGTTGCCTCAAGTTAAACATTTTCGTGTTTTCGGTGCAAAATGTTTTATTAAAAACACGTATGGTAGTTTGGACAAATTCGATCCGAGATCCGATGAGGGGATATTTGTTGGATATTCCTCCCGTAGCAAAGCCTACCAGATATACAACAAACGAACCTCAACGATCGAGGAATCACTTCATGTTTCATTTAATGAAGGTTTTGTCCCAACTAGAATTACTAATGATGATGACTCCATGGATGTCTTATGTGATTCTATTGGTAATTCTAATTCTATTGATTCTATTGAGACTAACCCGACTAATGAATCTTTTAAGAATGTTCCTAGTGACCAGAAAATTCCCAAACGACTTCATACCGTTCGTGACCATCCTCATGAGCAAGTCATTGGCAATATCCTTGATAGTGTCAAGACGAGATCTTAAGTCAACTACTTCACTCATTGTGCCTTTGCCTCCTCGATAGAGCCAAAGAATATTAGCGAAGCATGCGAAGATAGTGCTTGGATCTTAGCCATGGAGGAGGAACTCATTCAATTCGAGAGGAATGAAGTTTGGGAGCTTGTTCCATTGCCTTCGAAGAACCACACCGTTATAGGGACAAAGTGGATTTTCAAGAACAAGACCGACGAAAACCAAATCGTCGTCCGGAACAAAGCTCGGTTGGTTGCTCAAGGCTACCGTCAAGAGGAAGGTATTGATTTCGAAGAATCCTTCGCTCCAGTAGCTACATTAGAATCTATTAGATTATTATTGTCTTTTGCATGCCAGAAGGATTTTAAACTCTTTCAAATGGATGTTAAAAGTGTATTTTTAAACGGATATGTTGTTGAGGAAGTTTATGTTTCTCAACCTCCGGGTTTTATAAATGAAAAATTTCCAAATCACGTTTTCAGACTTAAGAAAGCACTTTACGGTTTGAGACAAGCTCCTCGAGCTTGGTATGACCGTCTAAAGAATTTTCTTTTGGATTTGGGTTTTAAAATGGGAGAAATTGATTCCACATTATTTGTTAAGTATTCGAATAATGATATAATTTTAGTTCAAATTTATGTTGATGATATCATTTTCGATGCTACTAACTTCACTCTTTGAGAAAAGTTTTCTAATGTGATGAAGGATCAATTTGAGATGAGCCACATGGGTGAGCTCAAGTATTTCTTAGGTCTCCAAATTCGCCAAATGAACGATGCAATCTTCATCCACCAAACGAAGTACACGGTGGAGTTGCTTAAGCGATTTGGAATGGAGAATGCCTCCGGGAAGAAGACTCCAATGAGCACGACTATGCATCTTGATAAGGATACGGGCGGTAAAGATGTAGACATTCGTCTATATCGAGGTATGATAGGTAGTTTACTATATCTTACCGCAAGTAGGCCCGATATTATGTTTTCCGTATGTGTATGTGCTCGTTATCAGTCTCAACCTAAGGAATCTCACTTAGTAGCGGTAAAACGTATTTTCCGTTATTTAAGTTACACTCTTGATTTTGGATTACTTTATCCAAAATCTAGCACATATGAGTTAATCTCATATAGTCACGCAGATTATGCGGGATGCAAATCCGACAGGAAAAGTACTAGTGGCACTTGCCATTTTATAGGAAATTCTCTTGTCTCTTGGTTTTCCAAGAAGCAGAATTCCGTATCACTTTCAACCACCGAGGGGGAATATATTGCCGCCGTGCCGCGTGTGCTCAGGTTCTTTGGATGAGACACACTCTTAAAGACTTTGGTATAAATTGTGATACTTTCCCTATCATGGTGGACAACCAAAGTGCAATATGTCTCTCTAAGAATCTGGTACACCATTCCTGTTCTAAACACATAGATGTCCGTCACCATTTCTTAGATGATCATGTTGCTAAAAAGGACATCATATTAGTGTACGTTGAAACCCAGAAGCAAATCGCCGATATTTTCACGAAACCACTAAAGGAAGACTCCTTTGTGCGGTTGCGTCGAGAATTGGGGATTATGGGTGAATCCGAGATTTAGGATTCATATGTTTTTCCAATAATCTTGCACGCTATTCATTTCGTTATATTTGTTCATGCTTGATGTATTGGAATTTTCTGGATTTTTGTTGAATTTTCGGAATTTTCGCTCGATTTGTTCTTAAACGTCAAATTTCAGATTTTCGATGTTTAATGGGGTAGTATAATGTTTAATGAGAGGTTTACGATGTTTCGTCGAAGTGCGATTAGGAGAGAACTCAAAATTTTCTATTTTCAAATTTTTGGACTCTCTTAGTCGGTCCAAGTTCATTGACCGACCGACTAGATTCAGTTCTAGTCGGTCAGTAAATGAGCTTAGACCGACTAATTCTTGTCAGATTTTTGGCTTCAGTTACTGTTTGAACTTAGTCGGTTCAAGCTCATTGGCCGACCGACTAGATGGTCATCTAGTCGGTCAGTACTTGAACTCTGACCGACTAATTGCTCAGGGACTGTCTTGTCTTTTCGACTTCCTTGTCGACTTATACTCCCCCGACCGACTTCTTTTCATTCTAGTCGATCGTTTTCTTCTCTCCAGCTCAAAACCCCCCCGAGCCCGTTCGTATTCCACCTCTCCCTCCGCCGTTTTCAGACCATATCTCCGGCCATCTCCGACCTAGGGTCCGTCGATCTTCCTCCCTAGGTATCTCCTCCCTCTCCTAGCTCTAGGGTTCATTTTCTAGCTCATAGGATTAGGGTTAATCTCGTTCAAGGGTTTCAGCTAGGGCTTGCTTAGGGTTCTTTAGGGTTCTAGATTTAGATTTCTAAGCTTGATTGCTCTTGTCTCATCATGCTTACGGCGAAGACAAGAATCCTGATCGATCCCTCACATCCATCGCCTATGACCGTCGATTCACCTCCTAGGGAACCCTCGCAACCTAAACGCCGATCGAAATCCACTCTTCCCTCTTCGTCTTTACCTCCTCTTAAGCGTAAGAGGACGGCGACAGCGAAGCCCCGAGCCCAATCTCAGCCCAAGCCCAAGCCAGTTTCTTTCCGTGCTCCCACTCCACCCGGTGCTTCGGATTCCGACACTGAGTATATACCCGAGACCGAGACCCATAGGGATCCTACACCCCCTCCTAGGGAACCTACGTCTAGCTCTCGACCCCGCTCTAGCACACATAAGCCTAAGGGAAAGGCTCCAATGCCGGTTGGCGGTGTCGATATCTCGTTGTGTCGTGATGACCCTATGTGTCTCGCAGCTTACAACCGTATCGAACACTGTCCACTGCTATTGGAGCATTTCATACAGTTTTCAGACTTCCCAGTCCTCGCAGATCTTCTTTCGTCTTGCGGTCTTATCGATTATCTTCGGTATGACCCTAAGACGAATCCACATCCATACCCTCGCCTAGTCAAGCTCTTCTATGCCAATAGGGTTTGCGGTCAGTACGACGAGACCCACTCTATTGAGACTACTGTCTTGGGGACACCGATAGTCCTCACGGTAGAAGTCTTAGGAGATTTGCTTGGTGTCTCCTCGTCTGGCCTTCTTCCGTCTGATATTTCTGTCGACGACATCTCTGAGCTTGATCAGGTGATGCTCGCTGATATCTTTCATGAGATTCCCCCTGCCATGATTGGCGTTCCCTCGAAGTCCTTCAAGCCGAATGCTTGGGTGCTTAACCTAATTCTGAAGTCGTGCCTCCTTCCAAAGTACGGCTCCTCTTCTTTGCCATCCCAGCCCTTCCTGAAGCTCATTTACGCCATTTTCATGGGGAGCGAGATTAACTGGGCTAGGATCATACTCGATAAGATGGATTCTTTCGAGTGTATCCGAAAGTCCACAAAATCTGCTCATATCCCATATCCGTGCTTGTTGACACTCGTATTCCGTCACTTCCGTGTCACTCTCCCTCCTGACGATGAGTGTCCCCTTGGTCCCCCTCTGAATGCGACGGCCGTCAAGAAGTCTCTTGCGGCGCTTCGTCATGTTCAGAGGATGACCCCCTCTGCTTCAGCCTCTGCTTCAGCCTCAGCTGCTCCCTCTCCTACTCTTACTGACCTCGCACGTTCGATCAAACGTGTGGAGTCTCGCTGTGCTCGATCTGAGGAGATCCTCGCTCGCATCGCTTCTCTCTTGGGGATTCAGATCCCACCGTCAGTTTCTGACGACGAGGAGTTAGATGATGATGAGATTCTAGAACCTGCTCGTGCTGCTGCTGCTCGTGCCCCTGAGGGTACTTCTGGTGCTGCTGCTTCGTCTGCCGTTGATCCCGAGAGCACACCTGCTGCCACCGTTCCTCCGGTGGATGCTTCTTCTGTGGCTGCTCCTGAGACCACTCCTGTCGTGCCAGAGATTCCCACTCCCGTCGCTCCTGTTGACACACCTACCGTCCCTGTGACCACTCCTGCTGCAGAGCCTGCTGCTACTGCAGATCCTCCCGCTACCTCCTGAGCTTCTCTGAGGACTATCCTAGTGCACTTTAGATGATAGATCTAGTTTGGGAGAGTTGGGTAGGATAGTGTGGGTGGTTATGACATTTTGTGATGTATTTTAATGTATCTCTGATGATGTTTTTGATATTTTTGTATGTATGTGATACTCTGATATATGCTGTAATATGATGTTGTATCTTGTGCTTCGATCTGAGGATCGTTTATGTATGTCGGCGATGTATACTTTTGATGTACTCATGTTTCACACAGATATATATATATATATATATATATATATACATCGATGTTGACATTTCATTCTCTTGCGCACATTATATCCTTTATATGTCTCTGATGTTTGATTTCGTCGTTCGATGATAATAACTTGGTTTAATAGAAATTTCTTCTATGGAAACATAGAATTGTTTTCCATGCACTTAATTAACCAAGAATGTTGATATTGTAGAGTATATTCCATAACTCAATCCGTAAAATTGATTTGAGTTTTGATGATTTTATTTTTTGATTTTCGACTATAGGCCCGTTGGAACGATTTGATTTAATTCGTATTTTACTTTGGTGTCATTTGGACCGTGGTAGTATTCTACGACTCCCGTGCTTTTATTTGAAGCCATTGTTGTTGTCGTTGATCTCCTCCCGCTCTTTTTGCTAATGCTAAAGGGGGAGAGATATAATAATGACGATGAGCTAAATGATAATTTAAAGCATTTTACCAAGAATCTATATTGATATGTTAGATTCAGGGGGAGTTAAGATATAAAAATGGATTTCAAATCCTAACTTTCGATAATTGGATTCACATTTTATACTTTACTCGTCTGCTTGATGCTTATGAATATTATTGAATATAGAATTAACATGTCATCAATGCAGGGGGAGTAAGTAAATTACATTTGAATCATTATTTTTGATTATTATTTATGTTGGTTTGTCATCACCAAAAAGGGGGAGAATGTTGAGTATTGGACTCCCCGGATTTGATTTTGGATGATGAACAAACATAAATATATCGTGAACTAACTCTTTATGAGCGTAGTTATGGAGATCGTCGCCAAATTCATATGAACAGCTAAAGCGACGTCTCAAGACGTCTCAATACGCGTGATTGTATGCCTAAAGCTTCGTTGAAGCTCAAGGACGTTGATTGAAGTCATGAAGATTCGATTGAAGCGTTTGAAGACGATATTGTCAAGTTTTATTTATAGTCTTTTAGCTTCTTTCGTAGAATGTTAAACCTTGAGTAGGTCTTACGTTTTAAATCTTCATAACGCTCATATCTTAGAACTAGGATCTTAGTAGAAGTCCATACGAACTTTCCCGAAGCTTCGTGCTTCGATTCGCGACTTCTTGTGCATGTTAGTTGGTTCAAGAAGAAGAACCAACCGACTAGATGGTGATCTAGTCGGTCGGCAAAGCTTCTTGGAATGACTAGTTTGCCTCCTTCAATTCTAGCTCACTTACTGTTTACAGTTAGTCGGTCAAAGAAGGTTCACCGACCGACTAGTTTGTGAACTAGTCGGTCAGTGTTTCTTCTTGGACCGACTAGTTGAGCTTCTACTGTACATGCCTAGTTACTGTTTGTCGTTAGTCGGTCTATGTACATTTGGCGACCGACTAGTTGATGAACTAGTCGGTCAACATTTGTTCTTGGACCGACTAATTTTACTTCTGTTCAGACTATTTGTTTTATCTCTTAGTCGGTCTCAGTTGAGTTACCGACCGACTAGTTGTGAAACTAGTCGGTCAGCAACTCTTCTTGGACCGACTAGTTCTCTTCAGTCTGAACTTCTCTTCTTGGCTATTCTACCATTAGTCGGTTCATGCTGTTTGACTGACCGACTAGTTGATGAACTAGTCGGTCAGTCAACCTTCTTTGACCGACTAGTTTGGTTCAGAATAGAGCCGTTGGAGCATTAAATGCCACGATTTTCTCTCTCTCTTTCCTCTAACCTATATATACTTGGAGTGCTGCATTCATTGCACTCAAGGCTGATATTAAGTGAAGTTTAGAGATCAAAGAGAAAGCATTTAATCTCATTCAAAGCTCTTTCATTCCATTCAAGAATCTATCCCTCACTCTTATTTCAAAAGAGAGATTCATTGATTGTGAGCCTTCCAAGCCAAGTGCTTGATTCTAGGTCACCAACAACCTCATAGCTCTCCATCGCTGATCTACATCTTGGAGCTAGGGTTTGGTGCCTCTTCATCTTCCCCAAAATCATCTTTGCCCTAAATCGTAAGTTTACTCAATGCATAGGTATTTTGTGGTAAGAATTTCTATTTCATTTACTTCATATTGTAAGTGTTTTACTCTCGGTTGTGAGAGTGTGTTTGTGATCCCGGGTTGTGGGAGTCACAATTACATTGTGTATGATTTGGTCTTGTAGAGGTTTATCTACAAGAATTTCATAGCGCAAATCTAGGGTTAGAGGTTTCTAACTCTAGTATCCGGAGGGGATCTGGGTGTTTGGAACGTAGGATCACCGGGAACAAGTCGGGGAGACTTGGGTGGATCCGAACCCAGTTATATCGTTTGTTTGTGATTGTTCTTATTTGTTGTCTCTATATTTACATTTCCGCATTTCCGCATTGTTGGTTAGAGTTTGCAAGATAATTAGGAATTATCCTCTTAATTATTTTAAAGTACTATTCACCCCCCTCTAGTACTTGTGCAGTAGCTTCGTAAGGCATTACAGGCTGTGTATCCGTACAAGGGATCACTCACTCTGTCAAGTGAGTGCCCTATTACCCGCAAGCTGTGTATCTGTACAAGGGATCACTCACTCTGTCAAGTGAGTTCCCTATTGCCTGTAAGCTGTGTATCCGTACAAGGGATCACTCACTCTGTCAAGTGTGTGCCCTATTACCCACAAGTTGTGTATCCGTACCAGGGATCACTCACTCTGTCAAGTGAGTGTCCTATTGTACGCAAGCTGTGTATCCGTACAAGGGATCACTCACTTTGTCAAGTGAGTGCCTTATTGCCCGCAGGTTGTTTGTAACATGACACGACATGACAGTGAAAGGGATAGTTCTTTCTAGGGGGTCCACACGCACGCACACAAAGAATAGCCCTAAGGTATCAGTTGTTGTTGTTGCTGCGCTTAGACTTCATCGTCAAGTCTAAGCTGTCAAGGGGGTCCCAGGCGCTATCATTTCACGTCCGGTTCTCTTTAAAAGTACTCTAACATTCTAAGAAGGGGATGGCCTAAACATGGCCGTACGAGTACAAGTGTAAACACTTGCCTGCTGTGGCGAGTGCGTCGTCTGTCCAGAGCGTCCTGTCGAAGTGTCGCGTCGGCGATGGTCCGTCTGAAACAGGATCATGGCGATGTCAGATCACGATTTTTGTCAATCCTATTACGGTTTGTTTCTAAATTTGGCAGGACTACCCTAACAGTCAAAAGTCACGTCTTTTGATGTTTTGTTCGGCCTAGATCGACGTCTATCCTATTTGCACAGAAATTCAGTCCGTTCTTTGATTTTCTACGGTGGACAACATTTTTAAAATGCAGAAAATAACTTTAGTTCATGTTGACAGATTTTAGATTAGGTTTTATGTTTCTCTACGTGTGGGTTCTTACTACATGTTAGGGGGACCAACCTTTTGACGTCGTCTAAAAAGCTGATGTCGGGTCTGAACGGCGAAGCGTCGGCGTCGTCTGCAACTCCTCGGCCATGGGTAGCATAGCGAGTCACCTCTAGATAGAGAGGTGGTCGCACGAAAACAACGGCAAGCGGCGATCTCCCTCCTGTTGCGGGTAGCACAACAGATCTTCACGACGGCGGCGACGTCGGGCAAAAACTCGTGGGTACGGCGACGCACGTGAACTCCGAGGGTCCAAGGAGGCTGTCGGTGATTGAAGTAGGATCAGTGGAAGTTGCTCGGCCCGGTGGGTGGCCAACGGCATGAGCGTAGGTGGTGGGTGGCCGTGAGGAGTCGAAGAGGACAGATTCGCGCAACGGTCGTTGTCGCACGTCTCTGCAGAAAAACATCGATCAAAGGGGGAAAAGAAACTCGCATTAGTCAAAGGACTACAAGGGGGATTTAACGGTGGTGGAGTGGTCGCTGGAAGTGATCGGAGATGGCCGGGCAGCGTTGAAGAACAGTCACAGATCTGTCAAAAACAACAGCTGGGATTGGTTTCGACGGATTTTCTAGGAGCTAGAGATGTGGGAAAAGGAAAAGGGAAATTGAAGATGATAGAGTGGGTTGATAGGAGTTCAACGGTGATAGGGTGGTCATCGTAGGTGGCCGGATGACCGGTGGGTGCGAGTTTGAAGTGGCGACGCGCAAACTGTCAAAAATAGCGGCTAGATCTGAGTTCCATGGGGTTTTCGAGGAGATCGAGATGTGGGAAAAGGGTAAGGGGAGTTGGAGATGATCGGGGGGTCAGAGAGGAGTTGATGGGCAGTGGTGGTCGTCGCCGGCGGAGGCGGGTCGGTCGTGGGTTTTCTGGCGGTAGGGTCCTGCTGTGTGTTTTTGCGGCTATGGCTTGGTTTTGCTCGGGTTTTTGAGGTCTTGGAGAGGAGGAGAGGGAGGAGAAGAGGTGGATGAGCTAGGTGGCCGGAGGTGGGGGCTTGGGGGGCTACCGTGGCGGCTGGAGGAGGACAGGAAAATGGCGGCCAAGGTTTTTGCGTGGAGAAACAATTCGGCCTAGGGATGGGTTGTTTTGAAGGGAAGATTGCTAAACACCTATAGAGTTTAGGGTATTATGGGAGAGAGATAGAGATAGGGGGAGTAGAGTTAGGGAAAAAGAGAAGTGATAATAGTTGCTGTTGCATGATTCCCTCATACGTTGGAAATATTTGAGGATTTGATTAAGATTCTAATTAAGTTTGAATTTGAAAAGGTCAAAGGCTAATTAAGGGCTGAAATTTGATTAAGGGATAAGTCCCACTACCGGCATCGGAAAAATAATCCGAAAATACCGGGACGATTGCAGAGACGAGAAGTACGGGGCTACGGGGTCTGGCCGTGTGCTAATCCTACCTAGAATTATTATAAAATTGAGAACTGAGCGTTGAAGTCAAAAGACCAAAGCGCCCTTCCATTCAAAGCTGTTTTGCGAGAAAACGAGCCGTGAAATGACGTTCCCAAAAATTACTATAAAAAATTTACACTTCCATACGGTCTCAACGACATATCACATCGTACATACCGAATCCAAGAAAGAGTCAAATAAAATACGCGTACGAAAAAGTAGGTACACGCAGAAAATACGAACGGTCGGAAAGCGGCAGTTACATTCTACTCACAACATATCTCATCTCACTCTAAGCCTACCCGCAAATATGACCCTAAGACAATAATAGCTAGTACTAACAATATCATAACAATAAAAAATCACACTCCCGAAGAGGGAAGGAAAAGAAAAGAAAGTTTAAAGCCCAAAGTCAAAATTTAAAAACATGTGGGAAAAGAATGGGTAGGGTTGCGTTATTGGATGAGGGAGGATAAATGGTTGTGATCTTTGTGGGCTAGTTTCAAAACATTAAAAATTTGGTTTAAAAGAAAACAAAAGTTTTGATACAATCACATACAGCCAAAGATAAGCTATACTATAATACGAAAGACTAAGTATAAGGAAACACCGGCTATGACGCTATCCACACAGATATGAATACCATCATTCCGACAACTTCATACATATATCACGGACCACACTGAGTATACATACATGACACAAGAGGCAATCATCAAGATCCTAAAGGTAATACACTCATACAGGTCCACACACTCTACCTATATACATGCCCCACGACGACATCACAAACCAAAGGGCCCACTACTAACTAGAGATGACATAGGCAACTACATGCACTGATGTCTACACAAAAGAAACCGAAACCAAAAGTGAAACGAAACAAGATCGGAAAGAATGAGTTTGGATAAGGCGAGGATAAGGAGATAATTGGTTGGATGGGACTAAGATATTGCTCAAAATAATTAAATAGATGAAAGAAGGATTACGTGTAAAATACGGTATCATATATATATATATATATATATATATATATATATATATAGACACACACACACTTCTAAAAATATGTAAAAATGGTGAGTAGGTGGTAAAATTGTACAACTCGAAAAAGGTTAGACGAAGAAACAGAGAATAGGGTGAGATAGTGATTGTTTTGGCAAATGGAGATAGGTTTTTATGAAACTTGGACGTGCGAATACGATGAGTATAGGACTGTCACATTGATAAGTTTAGAAAAGAATTTTAAAAAAATGGGCGATGAGTCATTTGAAATACGTCTTAATAGTGAAGGGTAAGAAAGGGAAAATTGTATATCGAATTAGGGAAAATATAAGTAAGGTTTAGAAAAAAATGTTTTTTATATGAACAAAATATGATATTTATATGAGTATGAAAGATACAGGTTAGGAAAATATTATACGATAGTAGTTTAAAGGTTACAATGAGAAAGTTTCGAAATTCAAAGAATAAGTTTAAGTCAACTGAAAAGTAGAAAGTTTAAGTTCAGGCTAAATGTTTTCAAAGAATTTAAACTAGAAGGGAAATCCAAAAATAGTATTGAAAATACTTTTTGAATGATCAGGATGGTAATGGGGAAAAGTCACTGTTTGATGATGAACAACATGAAGGAGTCACGTGAATCGGGAGTACGAGATATGATCGCATGATCGAAACATAACTACGTCTAGGATACGACTCATGAAAAGCTACGATGGAAATCTACGGTCGATAACACAGAAGGATAATGACTAGGAAGATGCTAGAAATCAGGGGTTCTAATCCTCGGACCATCTAAGGATCAAGAGAACTCAGCACTAAGACTTCCAAATGAACCAGAAAGTAGTAAAGATCTCGGGGAAGAGTCCCAAGCGAGTCAAGATTACGTTCTGATGGGTCCGAAGTTGGTGGACCTGAGCGAACAACTAAACGAAGGGATCTAGAAATCTAACATTGTCGAAGCCAGGTGAGAGGCTATCAGGTATCCTAAGCCGAGTATGTCTAAATCTTAACCAAGGTGCCTGACTATCAAACCTGGATGTCTATCTAAGTCTTCCTACCATCTAAGATTGGAAAAACCTAATTTAGAATTGTACATGGATATTTAAATGAATACGATACTCTTATTGTTCCGAACTTTTGCATGACCTGCATGAGCCACCACTAAAACATGTCATGTCCCGCTTCCCAAAACGACGGAAGCGAGACGTAACTAAGGCCTGCTTGGGACAGAGCTGTGAAGCTCTGACCCAATAATCGTCTGTAGGGGTACCATTTTAAAATTTTCAAGTTCTTGAATTTATAAACTTTGGAACAACAAAAATTACAGAAATAAATTTGCATTCATTAATATAAAGAGATAATATCCAGCGAGTACAAAAGTCTAAAAAGAGAAGCCTAAGCATGACAACAAACTACCAAAAGAGAGCAAACTAAAAGTAGTTACCTCTGAAAGGCAGCGACGGAGAAGACCTCTAGGTCTGGTCCTCGTCAGGCACGTACTCTGGGTCGACGTCCTCGGGCTCCATGTACTCCGGTAAGACTGCCTCGTCCACGAACTCCGACTCGACACCTGACGTACAACACCCAAGAGAAAAGGAGCTGTACGTCAGGTAAAGTCTACAAATGAGGGTTAGACTCTACTGCAAGTGTACTGTAATTTAAAGCAATAGTTTACTGGTTGATTAACATGCTGGGGTTATAACATGGCAGTTAAAGAAAGTAAAACGGTGCATGAGAAGTAAACACGACAAGCAGTAGCCGTAGAGTGTGCTACCGACTACGGGACTAACCTAAACGGGACAAGACAAGACAAGACAAGACAAGACAAGACAAGACACGTGTGACTCGAAGGGTTCACGCCTTACGGTTTGAGGGGGATCAAACCCTCTCCCCGTGCGCATGCTTAACCCTACCCCACCCAAGTGCAAAAGACAAGTCTGTACAAGAGATCACTCACTTTGTCAAGTGAGTGCCCTATTGTCCGCAGGTTGTGTATCCGTACAAAGGATCACTCACTCTGTCAAGTGAGTGCCCTATTGCCCGCAGGCTGTGTATCCGTACAAGGGATCACTTACTCTGTCAAGCGAGTTCCCTATTGCCCGCAAGCTGTGTATCCGTACAAGGGATCACTCACTCTGTCAAGTGAGTGCCCTATTGCCCACGAGCTGTGTATCCATACAAGGGATCAATCACTCTGTCAAGTGAGTGCCCTATTGCCTGCAAGCTGTGTATCCGTACAAGGGATCACCCACTCTGTCAAGTAAGTGCCTTATTGCCCGTAGGCTGTTTGTAACATGACACGACATGACAGTGAAAGGGATAGTTCTTTCTAGGGGGTCCACACGCACGCACACACAGAATAGCCCTAAGGTATTAGTTGTTGTTGTTGCTGCGCTTTGACTCCATCATCAAGGCTAAGCTGTCAAGGGGGTCTCAGGCACTATCATTTCACGTCCGGTTCTCTTTAAAAGTACTCTAACATTCTAAGAAGGGGATGGCCTAAACATGGCCGTACGAGTACAAGTGTAAACACTTGCCTGTGGTGGCGAGTGCGTCGTCTGTCCGGAGCGTCCTGTCGAAGCATCGCGTCGGCGATGGTCTATCTGAAACAGGATCATGGCAATGTCAGATCGCGCTTTTTGTCAATCCTATTACGGGTTGTTTCTAAATTTGGCGGGACTACCCTAACAGTCAAAAGTCACGTCTTTTGATGTTTTGTTCGGCCTAGATCGACGTCTATCCTATGTGCATAGAAATTCAGTCCGTTCTTCGATTTTCTACGGTGGACAACATTTTAAAAATACAGAAAATAAGTTTAGTTCACGTTGACAGATTTTAGATTAGGTTTTACGTTTCTCTACGTATGTGTTCTTACTACATGTTAGGGGGACCAACCTTTTGACGTCGTCCAAAAAGCGGATGGCAGGTCTGAACGACGAAGCGTTGTTGTCGTCTGCAACTCCTCGGCCATGGGTAGCAAAATGAGTCACCTCTGGAGCAAGGTGGTGGCATGAAAATAGCGGCAAGAGGCGATCTCCCTCCCGTTGCGGGTAGCGCAACGGATCTTCACGACGGCAGCGACGTCGGGCAAAAACACGTGGGTACGGCGACGCACATGAACTCCGAGGTCCAAGGAGGCTATTGGTGATTGAAGTAGGATCAGTGGAGGTTGCTCGGCCCAGTGGGTGGCCGGCGGCGTGAGCGTACGGCGGTGGGTGGCCGTGAGGAGTCGAATAGGATAGATTCATGCAACGGTCGTTGTCGCACGTCTCTACGGAAAAACAACAATCAAAGGGGGAAAATAAACTTGCAGTAGTCAAAGGACTTCAAGGGGGATCTAACGGTGATGGAGTGGTCGACGGAAGTGATCAGAGATGGCCGGGCGACGGTGTTGAAGAACAGTGCACAGATCTGTCAAAAACAACAGCTGGGCTTGGTTTCGACGGATTTTCCAGGATCTAGAGATGTGGGAAAAGGAAAAGGGAAATTGCAGATGATAGAGGGGTTTGATAGGAGTCCAACAGTGATAGGGTGGTTATCATAGGTGGCTGAATGACCGGTGGGCGCGAGTTTGAAGTGGCGGTGCGTAAACTGTCAAAAACAGCGGCTAGATCTGAGTTCCACGGGGTTTTCGAGGAGATAGAGATGTGGGAAAAGGGTAAGGGGAGTTGGAGATGATCGGGGGTCAGAGAGGAGTTGATTGGCGGTGGTGGTCATCGCTGGCGGCGGCGGCCGCGGGCCGGCCGTGGGTTTTTCGGCGGTAAGGTCCTGCTGTGTGTTTTTGCGGCTAGGGCTTGGTTATGCTCGGGTTTTTGAGGTCTTGGAGAGGAGGAGAGGGAGGAGAAGAGGTGGAGGAGCTAGGTGGCCGGAGGTGGGGGCTTGGGGGGCTGCCGTGGAGGCTGGAGGAGGAGAGGATAATGGCAGCCAGGGTTTTTGCGTGGAGAAACAATTCGGCTTGGGGATGGGTTGTTTTGAAGGGAAGATTGCTAAACTCTAAACACCTATAGAGTTTAGGGTATTGTGGGAGAGAGATAGAGATATGGGGAGTAGAGTTAGGGAAAAAGGGAAGTGACAATAGTGGCTGTTGCTTGATTCCCTCATACGTTGGAGATATTTGAGGATTTGATTAAGATTCTAATTAAGTTTGAATTTGAAAATGTCAAAGGCTAATTAAGGGCTGAAATTTGATTAAGGGATAAGTCCCACTACCGGCATCGGAAAAATAATCCGTAAATACTGAGACGATCGCAGAGACGAGAAGTACGGGGCTACGGGGTCTGGCCGTGTGCTAATCCTACCTAGAATTATTATAAAATTGAGAACTGAGCATTGAAGTCAAAAGACCAAAGCGCCCTTCCATTCAAAGCTGTTTTGCGAGAAAACGAGCCGGGAAATGACGTTCCCAAAAATTACTATAAAAAATCTACACTTCCATACAGTCTCAACGGCATATCACATCGTATATACCGAATCCAAGAAAGAGTCAAATAAAATACGCGTACGAAAAAGCACGTACACGCAGAAAATACGAACGGTCGAAAAGCGGCCGTTACAGAACCTAGGTGCATTACCCAACAGAGAACGTACTAGATACTATTTCATGCATTCAATTTAAATTCATATTAGGCATTAAATTAGAAAGATCAGCAAGAGAATATGCCAGCATATAAATCGTAAAACTAAGACTAACCTAAATAGCATGTCAACAGATATAAACATCGTTGAGGGCTATGAGAAGTATCATCATGCATAACAATTCTAGCTAAAAGGAAGAAAAGCGGAGAAAGCAAGAAAATGAAAACAGGCATGCAAGCATGGCAAAAAGTGGAAAACGTGATGCTGAATAAGAAAAAGATGGAAAGGTGGAAAATGGGTGGAAAATGGGTGGAATAAAAAGGTGAAAAAATGAAAGAAAATATAAAAGAGAATGAAAAATAAAGCGATAGAGCTCATCCTCCAAGCCAAAAGCAGCAGTGTCCTCACTGCTGAGAAAACGCTGGTATGTGGAAAATGATGCTAGAGAGGGTGGGTGGGTGAGGGGATAGAAAAGGAATAGAAAATAAAACTGTGCAGAAGAGAGAAAACATGATATGATGCAATGATAAAGAGATGATGCAAATGCATGGAATGATGCATGGTGTGGCCTCCCACAAGCTGTGAAAGACTAGGGCCCTGAAAAGACAGATGGGCACAATAAGAGGCGGGGGAAGGACACCAAGTGATGGAAGGATAGCATCAAGCAGTGGCACCACCCATTGGAGGTGGTGATGGGTCCCCCCTGCTGTGGAGCAGATAACGCGGCAGTGGGCTGTGGCTCGACAGGTGTGTCGGCCGGGAGATCAGAAGTGGTGGTGACGGGCACAACTAAAAATAGGACAATAGCAGTAGTGGACACGACTGTGGTGACCAACTCAGGTGTAGAAGTGGCAGGCCCTGTAGAAGCCTGAGAGTGTGCAGTACTGAGTGGTGCAACGGTCGAGACATGGGCTAGCCTGGGGGGAGGGGCGCCAAAAACTTGACGCACCCCAAACTTGACGTACCTCGCCTAAATTCCACCTAGTTGTGTCACAGTCGCTAGGCGTAGTATGGTTCCTAGGTGTCAGCTCTGGGCTCTATCCGCAAGCGGACGATGTCAAATTATAGTATACAAGATTGTCGAATCCCACAGGGATAGTGACAGTGTATTGGGGTCTCAGATTATTTTTAGATCTCAGAGTGAGATAGCAGTCGGTTTAAGAAGATTGGTTGTGATGGTATTGTTGGTTCGATAATAAAAGAAGCTAGGGCCTTAGGGATCACCGCTAAGACCGTCAGAGGTTGATGTTGGAATGGGTTCTTTACATTGCATTGGATTTAGGGGGTTGATCTCTCAACTCATACCACTCTTGTGGGTTAGAATTTCGAGGTATCTCGGTGGCTCTCAATGACGCAATGGCGGAAGCCGTCAATGAAGCGATATAGTTCGTTGGTAGATCCCCTCAAAGCACGAGCCAGGCATGATCATGAGCCTTGGTTGGATCCACTAATTCCCAATTTAAATGCCAAAGATACACCTTAAGCTCATCAATTCCATCGACTGTGGGCATGATCTCAGTGCGAGTTATCCTAGGGATTCGGATGGATTGACAGAAATACTCCTCATTATTTCCAATACAACCTAAAGATCCAGGTCTACATCTCTTTCCTAGAGTCTTAGGGCTAACCCATCAACCCTAGGGGAGACTACTCACACATATCGATTACGAGGAATAAAAATGCAATTTTTATCAAAGAAAACATCGTAGCAATTGAATCGAGCGAGAAATAAATATCTTACGTACCGAAAACGAGGAAGAATGATAGCCAATATGGATCCAAGAATTCCAGCAGATTTCAAGACAAAAGAAATAGCAAAAACTTAATCTTTTTCCCAAAAATAACTCAATTCTCCAAAACCTAGATCTAGATCTACAATATTTTTTTGATCTCCTCCTCTCTCTAAACTCAGTTCAAAAATATAATAATAAAAACTCCCCATTTTCCTCTCCCAAAATCGCCTCTTGTCCCCACGTTTGGGCCCCACAAAATCAACTCAAATTCTGGAGTCTGTGCCTGCTTGTTGTCGATCGAGTCAGTGACTCGGTCGAATAGTGCCTGCTCGGTCGAGCCGGTGCATTAACTACTCTTTGTTGCTCTTTGCACGGGTGAAGGGGTAAGGGCTACTCGGTTGATCAGCCTGCTTGCTCAGTCGAGTCTGTCAATGGATCGGGCTCCTTCAAAAAGTGTCGCTCTGCCTAGTCGGCCCGAGTAGGCCTTACTTGGTCGAGTCGCCTGCTGGCTTGTTCGAGTAAGCCCTGCTCGATCGAGCAGGATATTGATGGGATGGAGCTTTGAAAATAGAAACTGCTCGACCGAGTCACCATGCTACTCAGTCGAGTAGGATGCGCTCGTGTATCAACTGCTGGGATTCGTGTATCAGCTCGACCGAGCAGCCTACGTTGCTCGGTCGAGTCGCCTGGGAAAGTTCCCAAACAATTCCTCTTTCCTGCCAGACTCTCCTCCACTCCTTCCATAAGCTTCCGAACCTCGTCAAACTCCTGTAGAGCCTCGCCAATGGGTTCACGGGCATGCTGGATGTGTCTATATCAAAAAGTGGTTCCGAATCGCTTCAAAATCCCTGAAAATCCACAAAACTCTACGAAACTCGAATACGGCGTTAGAATTGTAGTATCATAAGAAAATGTAGGATTTGGATGCAGATATGTCATGAAATGCAATGGAATGATGCTATGAAAAGATAGAAAATATGGACACATCAATTACATGGAGTTCCTGTGAGTATCGTCTCCGACTGAGACACGAGATTCACGTCTCAATTCTGGAAGAGTCTACAAACGACCAGTCTGAGTTTTAGCATTGTGCATCACCCACAAACTGATGGACAGTCGGATCGTACTATCTAGATATTGGAGGACATTACGAGCTTGCATGCTGGACCTTAAAGGTTCGTGGGAGGATCACTTGCATTTAGTAGAGTTTTCCTACAACAACAGCTACCAGGCCAGCATTGACATGGCACCATTTGCTGCACTTTATGGAAGGACATGTTGATCTCCACTGAGTTGGGATGACATTGGTGATAAAGAGCTATTGGGACCAGAGATGATAGTCGAGGCTATGGATGTAGTGTGTAATATCAGGGAGAGTTGGATGCTTAGTCCAAGATTCATTGGGCCTTTCGACGTGCTAGAGCGAGTTGGAGAGGTAGCTTATCGTCTAGCACTGCCGCCTTCATTAGAGCGAGTATATGATGTTTTTCATATATCCCAGCTGCGTCGTTACATCAGCAACCCTTCTTATGCTGTTGATTACTCGGAGATTACGGTTCGACCAGACCTGACATTTGAGCAACAGCCGGTGTAGATCGACATCAGAAGATGCTCAGGAACAAGGTCGTCGAGCTCATGAGAGTGATGTGGCATCATGACTCGCCAAGAGAATCCACCTGGGAGCGAGAAGATGAAATGCGAGAGCGTTATCCATATTTGTTCCATGCTCCTTAGTTGATAAGGATTCCGAGGGCGGAATTTTTCTTAAGGTGAGTAAAATGTAACAGCCTGTATTTTAGGCGTGTTTGTGTTCCTGTGTGTATGTATTTTATTTCAGTCGTCCGAGTGTTTTTGTCCATATGTTTTTCTACGCGTCAACGCGAGCGCAACTCTTCATTTAAAATTTTTACCATGTCGTAGTTAGTTACTTTTATCCCTCATCATTCTCTAACCCCTAACCCTACCCATTAATCCCATCTAAATAATTCAGTGAGATCCAACATACAACATAATTCTCACCCCCACAAACAACTCACCCTCATCAAATCGTAACCAATTGCACTGTTCTTAAATCAAACAACAACAGCAGCAAGATCTTCATCTCCTCCCTCTCTCTTTTTATCCCCTTCCTCTTTCATTCTCAATCAACAAACCCAAACACAGCATTCAAACCAAAACAACATACAATCCAAACAAACACCAAGACAAGATATGAAATCAGAGAATTGAGAGGGATGAAATCAAAATCAAAACAGATCTAAGTTCAGATCTGAATCTAAAATCAGATCTCCCTAAGCCCCGTCCCGAGCCCCCACCTCCCTCAGCCTGTGCCACCCCCTGGCCACGCGTGCCACCTTGCCACCCAGCCACCACTGCTGCTCCACCCTGCTGCTGCCCCGTGCGCGCCTGCAGCCTGCGACGCCCCGCCGACTGTCGCCCGCCCAGCAACCGCGTGCGGCCTGCCCTGCAGCCACCTGGTTGCGCCGCCCCCCTGTAGCCTGCACAGCCTGCTACTCCGCCCCATGCCCGTGCGCGCAGCCGCTTGCACAGCTGCCCTGCGCCGCTGCCGCCCCCTGAGATCCTTCCCTTTCTCTGCAAAAGAAAAGAAAGAAGGGAAGAAGAGAGGAAAGAACATTGACGAAGAAAAGGCAGGTGAAAAATAAAGGGGGAAGTTTATTTAAGTGATTTGGGGGGAGATTATTTGAGTTAAAGATTATTATTTGAGTTATAATTATTAAAATTGAAGTTATAAAATTATAAAGTAATTATTAAGTTAAGAATAATTGAGTTATATACGAATTGTTTAAGTTATTTGGAGTTATAACATTATTTAAGTGATAAGTTATTATAAGTTAGTAAGTTAGTATAAATTATATTAAGTTATTTTAAGTTTTAAAATGTTAATTAAGATATTTTAAGTTATTTTGAGTTATACTAAGTTATATTCTTAAATATGTTTAGGTTATATATTAGTTTCATAGAATCATACTAAGTATTTGTAAATTAGTTTGAATTTATATAAAGAGTTTCATAATAAGTATTTTATTAGTTAGTTTGATTATTTTACATAAACAGTATTCATATAGGATAGTTTTATATTTTTTTCATGGGTTAAGTAACGTATTAACCATTTGATCATGTTAAACGAAACAGAAATCCAACATCACCATAATTTCACATTTGACGAGACGAACACAACGACATTAAAATCACCAACCAGGCAAGTGTGCACTTTCTACATATTCTTTTTAAAATACCGTTCATTTAAATGTGACACTAATCTTCATAAGTTTACTTTTGTGGATTGCAAGATAAAAACCCAGCGCGCGTGTGTGTATGGACATTTATTAAGTCGAAAGATAATGCGTTGAAACGACATGAAATGCAAAACACTGCTGAACGTATATGGATTGCTTGAAGTACTTGAAAATCAGAGATATTGCATGCCAAGATTTGGCTATCTTGTGGGCTGGTTTAGCTAGTTTGGCTCGTGTTCCAGTATTATAAGACATGCGGGCCGGTTTGGCTGATTCTGGCTCGTGGTCCAAAAAGTACACGTGGGTGAGGTTGGGTTTGCGGGCACTAGTCGGTAGTAAATGGGTCACCTTCGATGGCACGAGAAGGTAGATTCACTTACTAGCTGCCTAACGATGTGAACCTTAGTCACTAGTTAAATACACTCTTGAACAACTTGAAAACTACTATCTTGGAATGCGTGACATGTAGAATTGTAATTGTTTTCACTTATAGAATTTTTACTGCTTCCACTTATATTAGAACTGCCATGTTTTCACTTATAATAGAATTGCCATGCTAATATAAAATATGTCCTTACTGCTTAGAAATTGAAATTGTTCATTTATTCATAAATGCTTAAATGCCAAGTAAACTATTTCGAAAACCTTGCCAAGGGTCCTACTCATATTATTGCTTGCGAAGGACCTTGATGACATACATTTCTATGTTGTTTGGAATGTATGTCAGGACACAAGACATGTTACATTGAGGACGACCTGATTGAGGGAACTTGTAACGACCACTTTTCGTTGTACTTTGTTCGTGCACGTGCTTTTGGCCGTGCACGTGTTTATTTTAGACCCTATTTGTTTGTGAACACTTTTGTGTGATATGCCGTTGTGAACGTCTCTGAGAGTATTAAATAGTGGCACTAAATTGGAACGACGTTTCTCGAGTCGTTTTCCCACAATTTAACCTTATTCGATGAGACGTGGCGATTTTCACTTTTGGCGGGAGACGTTTCTATTTTTAGTTTCGTCGTCCGACGTCGAAATTGAGATCCGTCTTCTTAGTTAGCACACTTTCGTCATCACGATCACCCCGATATTTATTTTATAATTTTAGTTTATTTGACCCCTTTTATATTTTTAACAAGGTTTATAATATTTTTAATAATTAATTTTTAAATTATTTTCGGCCAAATAAAATTTATTTGAGTTTTAAACGTATTAAATAATTTTTGAGCTAATTTCCAGCTCATTTGGACCAAGTCAAATCCTTGTGTGAGTTGGAGAAGTTGAGTTTTAAATTTTAAATATTTTCGAACTTCTAATCCTATTAGATTTAGCCCTAGACCAAGTCAACCCATCTACACTATATAAACAACCCCTAGGAAGACCTATTTTCGCAAGAAAATAACCCTAGCCTCTTCAAAACTCAAATTTGACGTTGCGATGAATCGTCGCAACGTTGCGACGAACTTCTGCTGCACGACCGAGGAAAACATCTCCGTTCCCCCGCTCTGACCGAAGCCCCGCTCCGCACCACAGCCGCTCCGCACGCTGCAGCCGCCGCCGCCCCGTTCCCCCGCTTCGACCGAGAGAGGCTCTCGGTCAGACCGAGGGCTCAACCCGCACAGCCACCCGCACCAACCCCCGCTCTGTCGCTCCGCTCCGCACCGTGCCCGACTGGCCCCCATCTCCGCACCGACCTACGTTGCAACGTTGCAACGTTGCAACGTCGCAGCCCCCACATCCAAGTGCCTGACCGAGCCGCCCTACCGCTCCGACCGAGAGAAGGCCCCGCACCAAGCACGCCCCCGCACCGCTGCACCCCCCAAGCGTTGCAACCCCGCATCCTCTGTGCACGACCGACGGATCTCCCCGCACCGAGGCTGTACGACCGAGAGCCATTCGTCGCAACCCCGCACCCGTTGCACCACTTGCCTCTGTGGGCCCCCAAGTTCTCCAGAGGTATTGTGGGTCCCCCATAGGTCCCTAGGACTACTGTGGGCCCCACCTAGGTGCTTTCTCTTCGAGGGATTGCCGCGTACGACGTTGCGACACGTCATAGCCCGTCGTCGCACGTGCTAGCTTTGGAATCTGGAATCATCGCCCCGGTTGATTACTCTGAAAATTCCAGCGAGGAATCTAATTGGAATCTGGACTTGGAGCGCGATATTATTATTCCAACCCCCGGCGTCGCTACCCGACGCCGGTGTAGCTTTCGCGTCGTGTTGAGGTAACGTTTTGCACCCCTAGGAACCCCAACCCAATTGCATGCTAATCAAGACTAAAATCAGTATTTTAAAGTATTTTAAATGTTTTAGAATTCACTAATCAAGATTAATAAAACGGATGTAGGCCGGTGGACTTGTGCACGTAGGGTTATTGTGATTTTGGACTCGTTGGACGGTGTTGCTCAGACGTGATACTTGCAGGCAAGTGAAACTTACCAAATCTTGCTTAGGGCCATGTTTTTAGGCCACTTTCTTGCTTTCAGCGTAAAAGAGACTAGTCAGTGAAATGATAGCTGGCTAGACGCCTACTTGATCTAGTTTGACAACGAAACTAGATCCGTCACCTAAATGATCTAGCTTGACAACGAAGCTAGATCCAACCCTTTAAACTTGTTGATCATGCATACTAAACTGTCATGTTTACTTTCCTTACCTGTACGCTTTACTACTTGCCATGTCATGTCATCCATGCATTGAATGTCGCATTCGTTGCACACGCTACATACTTGTACTTGCTTGTCCCGGGCTAGGTGCACCCCTACGCCATACTTGTTAAAAACACTTCCTAGCTCGTGATCCAGAAGCGAGCATTCCCGTTCAGGGGTAAGGCCCTGGCTCGATACACGTGGAGGGGTAGGGTTGAGCGACCAATCAGCGTAGAAGTGTGCCCGTACAGCCTCTTCAGCTGTAAGGCGTGAACTCTGTGCACGAGGTGCTTACTTTCCTTGTCTTGTACTTGTCTTGTGAATGATTCATGTAATACTTGTCATCCATGCCATGCCATGCTCGTACTTTACTTGTTGCACTCATTACTTTAACGGCCATGTCATTGCATCATGCTAGAACTGCTAGGTTGCTTTACTTTTACCTACTTTCAGTTTCCTTGCACAAGTCTTCCAGACTTGCTGACATGTGCCCCTTGCTCTTTTGGGTGTCACATGTTAGACCCTGAGCCAGAGACAGTTGTTGAGGACGAGGTGTTTGCTGAGCTGAGCCTGAGCCTACGTTCGTCGAGGAGTACGAGGATACCGGAGACCAGTCTTAGAGACTGTTGAGTTGCTTTTGCTTTAGGTTGCTGTTAGTTGTCGGTGCTTGCACCATTACTTTGTTTTCATACTTTGTACTTTTGTTGGCCATGCTGGGCCTCTTTTAGACTTTTTTATTTTAGCCTGGTGGCTTTTCTGCGATGTTGAAATTTATTATTATGGATATTTTGAGATTTATTCTTTGTCTCTTTTCCTTATTATTATCTTTGTTTCGTTTCGCGTTGCAAGGACCTGCAGTTTAAATTTGATTGACGCTTATCGGGATTGTAGCTTTGTAGCTTCAAGTCTGAGCGGACCTTCTCACGCTTCGCCTCCACGTTTTTGGGAAGCGGAGCGTGACAGGTTTTGTTGGTGGCCCATGCAGGTCTCTTCTTGCAATTGTGACTTAACGGAACAACGGTAATAACGGAATGTCCATTAAATAAATTGCAACATCCAAGTCATTAAGCTTTGAGTCTAATTTGTTTGTTCGTTTTCTATGTCATTAGATGGCTGGACGACGACAGACCCGATCTGGTAGTGGGCCCAATCGTGCTGAGGAGCCGGATAGAGAGCCCACCAATGCTGAGATCATGAGGATGATGCATCAGATGATGCAGGTGCAGCATGGCATGCTCCAGAATACCCAGAGTGCCCCTCGCTTCGAGCCAGGAGCGAAGCAGTTTTGGGAGCTGGGCCCGACCTACTTTGATGGATCTGAAGGACCGTTGGCTGCCGAGGAGTGGATCAAAAATACTGAGGATAATCTGAAGATGTCGAAGGTCAACCCGGCTGGATGGGTTGATCTGGTGAAGAAGCAGCTTAAGGATAATGCCCGTAACTGGTGGGATGCAGAGGAGGAGCTGTTGACGACACCGATACCTTGGGCTACTTTCAAGTCTCGGTTCGATGAGGAGTACTTCCCGAAGGCTGCCAGGAGGGAGATGTTGCAGCGCTTCATTGAGCTGAAGCAGGAGAATCTGACGGTGGACCAGTACCACCAGGAGTTTACTAGGCTGAGTCGCTTCGCGCCGAAGATGGTGGAGGATGCTGAGGAGAAGGCTCAGAGGTTTCTGCAGGGCCTTTCCCTAGACTTGCAGAGCCTGATGTCTACGACAGATATGGAGTCATATCAGAAGTTGCTGGTAGCTGCTCGGAGACAGGATAGGATTGCGAAGCTGAAGAGTGGACAGATTTCTGGAGCTGGGAAGAGGCCTATGGAGCAGGCCAGAGGAGTGGCTAGGCCTGGGGTCAAGCCTACCCAGCTAGTGCAGTTCAAGAGGCCAGGTGGGCCTACTGTGAAGACTTGCCATTTCTGCGGCAAGACTGGTCACATCAAGGAGCAGTGCAGGAAATTTCTGGGGCAGTGCCTGATCTGTGGAGATGCTACTCATGTAGCGAGGGATTGTCGGCATGCGAACCAGTTGAGGAGAGGACCTGATGGAGCATAGCTACAGAGGGGACCAGTTGCAGCTCAGCCCTTGCAGTAGCGAGCACCTGTACCTGCTGGACGTGGAGCGTCTCTTCTTCCGCAGAAGTAGGCGTATCAGCAGGCTGTTCAGCCAAGGAGGCAGGCTTACTTGATGACTGCAGTGGAGACCGAGGCTGTGGACGAGGTTATCGCAGGTAACCCTCTGTCTAGTTGTTCCTTCCTTAGTTAGTTTTGATTGTTAGATTATGTTTGTTGCTTTGCATATGATTGTTTGTTAGAATAGGTTTGATTGTTAGTCTGTATGTTAGGTGTGATTTTGGTTTGCACGTTTCCTGCACGAGTCCTCTTTGACTCTGGTGCATCGATGTGCATTATTTCCCGGAGCTTCGTGGAGAAGCATTCCTTGACGACTTCCCCTCTTCCCAAGAGTTGGAACATCGTTACAGGAAATGGCGAAATCACGGTGCATCGTGGGTGCAATCTTGCCCTTTGGTGGTTTGTGGACATGAGCTTTACGCTGATTTTATTGTCCACGACATCATCAACTACGATGCAGTGCTTGGAATGGATTGGCTAGCGAGTTTCTATGCTACGATCGATTGTTGGAGGAAGATGGTGGTGTTCGAGATTCCAGGACATCCTGTGTTTGAGTTCAGCCGAGGTAGCAGTTCGCTTGGTCCTGTTAGGTTTCGGGCCAGACCGGTGGAGATCGTTACTATGCAGATGGAGCAGGATAGACCAGCTGTGGTTCGGGACTTCGACGACGTCTTCCCCGAGGAGATGTCTGGACTGCCACCCGATCGAGCTCTCGAGTTTTTGATCGACCTTGTTCCGGGAGCGAAGCCTATTTCGAAGGCACCGTATCATATGGCACCAGCAGAGTTGGAAGAGTTGCGTAGACAGCTGGATGATCTTTTGCAGAAGGGTTACATCAATCCCAGTGTGTCTCCGTGAGGAGCACCGGTGTTGCTGGTAAAGAAGAAGGATGGTTCGCGTCGCATGTGTGTGGATTACCGGGAGTTGAATGCTGTGACTATCAAGAATAAATATCCCTTGCCTCGTATAGATGACATCTTTGATCAGCTCGGAGGTTCGAGGGTGTTTTCTAAATTGGATTTGAGGAGTGGTTACCATCAGCTTAAGGTGAAGAAGGAAGACATCCCGAAGACAGCGTTCAGGACGAAGTATGGTCACTACGAGTTCGTGGTTATGCCCTTCGGCGTAACCAATGCGCGTGCAGTTTTTATGAACCTGATGAATCTGATCTTCTACGACTTTCTGGACAAGTTCGTCGTCATGTTCATCGACGATATTCTAATATATTCGAAGTCGGAGGAAGAGCATGCATCGCACTTGAGGACAGTGTTGGAGATCTTGAGGAAGCATCGTTTGTATGCGAAGTATTCCAAGTGCGAGTTTTGGCTAGATAGAGTTGCTTTTCTCGGGCATGTGGTGTCTGGTGATGGAATTTCTGTGGACCCCGAGAAGATTGTGGCTATCAGAGAGTGGCCGGTTCCGCAGTCAGCATCTGAGATTCGGAGTTTCCTTGGGCTTGCAGGCTATTACCGACGTTTCATTAAAGACTTTTCCCGGATTGCTGAGCCGATGACCAGACTGACGCGGAAGGATGTACCATATGTTTGGTCTGACGATTGCGAGAAGGCTTTTGGTGTCCTGAAGGAGAGGTTGACGACTGCCCCTGTACTTGCGGTGCCTGATCGGAGTGGAGGATTCGAGATCTTTTGCGATGCTTCTGGCAAGGGTCTTGGATGTGTGTTACATCAGCATGGGCATGTGGTTGCGTATGCTTCTCGTCAGCTGAAGGCTCATGATAAGAATTACCCGACACACGATTTGGAGTTGGCCGCTGTCGTGTTTGCGCTCAAGATTTGGAGGCACTTCCTGCTGAGTGAGAAGGTGAAGATCTTCACCGATCACAAAAGCTTGAAGTATATCTTTACACAGAAGGAGCTCAACATGCGACATCGTCGATGGTTGGAGCTCATGGCAGACTATGAGATTGATTTGCAGTACCACCATGGCAAGGTGAATGTGGTTCCGGATGCGCTGAGCAGACTTCCAGCGGTGATGATGTTGACCTCGCAGTGGAGATTGCAGCAGGATTTTTGCGAGACTGGTATCTAGATTATTCTTCCTGGAGAGACCTCTTCGTTGATGAGTATGCAGATACAGTCGACGATCGTGGATAGGATCAAGGCTGGACAGGCTGGAGATGCTAAGCTTGTGAAGATTCGGGAGCAGGTGGAAGCCGGTCTGCGGACTGACTTCTTGATCCATGAGGACGGATCGCTGAGACTTGGAGCCAGGTTGTGTGTGCCAGCTGGAGATATCAGAGAGGAATTATTGGTGGAGGCACACAGTTCGCCGTATTCTGTGCATCCTGGTGGGACCAAGATGTACAAGGATCTTCGCCTGAATTTTTGGTGGCATGGTATAAAGAGGAGTGTGGCCCGGAGTGTAGCCAAGTGTTTGGTTTGCCAACAAGTAAAGGCGGAGCATCAGCGTACGGCAGGGTTGCTACAACCTCTTCCGATTCCGGAGTGGAAGTGGCAGCACATCACTATGGATTTCGTGACTGGACTACCTCGGAGTCTGAAGCAGAACGACGCGATTTGGGTGATCGTAGACCGATTGACCAAATCCACGCACTTTATTCCCTTCCGAGTGGGACAGTCTACTGAGACGCTAGCGAGGAGATACATGGAGGTAAATACATTTACTCTCCGTTTCTATTTCCTTTTCCTAGTTTAGATAGTGATGTAACGTGAATCGTGTAGGAGATCATACAACTTCACGGAGTCCCCGTGAGTATCGTGTCGGACAGAGACACGAGATTCACATCTCAGTTTTGGCAGAGTCTGTAGAAGAGTTTGGGTACGAGTCTGAGTTTCAGCACGGCGTACCACCCGCAGACGGATGGCCAGTCCGAGAGGACGATTCAGATCTTGGAGGATATGTTAAGAGCATGCATGCTGGACTTTAAGGGATCTTGGGAGGATCATCTCCATCACGTTGAGTTTGCCTACAATAACAGCTACCAGGTGAGTATTGGAATGGCGCCTTTCACCGCGCTATATGGAAAGAAATGTCGATCGCCACTGAGCTGGGATGACGTTGGAGATCGGGAGCTGTTAGGACCGGAGATGATCGTGGAGGCCGTGGATGTTGTGAGGAATATTCGAGAGAAGCTGAGGATTGCGCAGGACCGTTTCAAGCATTGGGCTGATGCTAAACGGAGGCCTTTGGAGTTTCAGCCTGGAGATCATGTCTTTCTGAAGATTTCTCCGAACCGCGGAGTTATTCGATTCAGGAAGAGAGGCAAGCTGAGTCCGAGGTACATTGGGCCGTTTGATGTCCTGGAGAGAGTTGGAGCTGTGGCTTATCGCTTGGCGTTGCCACCGTCGCTTGTGGGAGTTCACGACGTATTTCACGTATCTCAGTTACGTCGATACGTTAGTGATCCATCCCACGCTGTGGATTTCTCAGAGATTACGGTTCGCCCGGATCTGTCTTATGATCAGCAGCCAGTTGAGATTCTGGATCGTCGACAGAAGCAGCTGAGGAATAAGACCGTCGACTTGGTTCGAGTGCAGTGGCGTCACGGTTCCCCTGGTGAGTCTACCTGGGAACGTGAGGATGAGATGAGAGAGCGCTTCACGCACCTTTTCCCGAGCAGTGCTTGATGTTGATTCTGAGGATGGAATCATTTCTAAGGTGGGGAGGATGTAACGACCACTTTTCGTTGTACTTTGTTCGTGCACGTGCTTTTGGCCGTGCACGTGTTTATTTTAGACCCTATTTGTTTGTGAACACTTTTGTGTGATATGCCGTTGTGAACGTCTCTGAGAGTATTAAATAGTGGCACTAAATTGGAACGACGTTTCTCGAGTCGTTTTCCCACAATTTAACCTTATTCGATGAGACGTGGCGATTTTCACTTTTGGCGGGAGACGTTTCTATTTTTAGTTTCGTCTTCCGACGTCGAAATTGAGATCTGTCTTCTTAGTTAGCTCACTTTCGTCATCACGATCACCCCGATATTTATTTTATAATTTTTGGAGTTTATTTGACCCCTTTTATATTTTTAACAAGGTTTATAATATTTTTAATAATTAATTTTTAAATTATTTTCGGCCAAATAAAATTTATTTGAGTTTCAAACGTATTAAAGAATTTTTGAGCCAATTTACAGCTCATTTGGACCAAGTCAAATCCTTGTGTGAGTTGGAGAAGTTGAGTTTTAAATTTTAAATATTTTCTAACTTCTAATCCTATTAGATTTAGCCCTAGACCAAGTCAACCCATCTACACTATATAAACAACCCCTAGGAAGACCTATTTTCGCAAGAAAATAACCCTAGCCTCTTCCAAACTCAAATTTGACGTTGCGACGAATCGTCGCAACGTTGCGACGAATCGTCGCAACGTTGCGACGAACTTCTACCGCACGACCGAGGAAAACAGCTCCGTTCCCCCGCTCCGACCGAAGCCCCGCTCCGCACCACAGCCGCTCTGCACGCTGCAGCCGCCGCCGCCCCATTCCCCCGCTCCGACCGAGAGAGGCTCTCGGTCAGACCGAGGGCTCAACCCGCACAGCCGCCCACACCAACCCCCGCTCTGTCGCTCCGCTCCGCACCGTGCCCGACCGGCCCCCATCTCCGCACCGACCGACGTTGCAACGTTGCAACGTTGCAATGTCGCAGCCCCCGCATCCAAGCGCCTGACCGAGCCGCCCTACCGCTCCGACCGAGAGAAGGCCCCGCACCAAGCACGCCCCCGCACCGCTGCACCCCCCAAGCGTTGCAACCCCGCATCCTCTGTGCACGACCGACGGATCTCCCCGCACCGAGGCTGTACGATCGAGAGCCATTCGTCGCAACCCCGCACCCGTTGCACCACTTGCCTCCGTGGGCCCCCTAAGTTCTCCAGAGGTATTGTTGGTCCCCCATAGGTCCCTAGGACTACTGTGGGCCCCACCTAGGTGCTTGCTCTTCGAGGGATTGCCGCGTACGACGTTGCGACACGTCGTAGCCCGTCGTCGCACGTGCTAGCTTTGGAATCTGGAATCGTCGCCCCGGTTGATTACTCTAAAAATTCCAGCGAGGAATCTAATTGGAATCTGGACTTGGAGCGCGATATTATTATTCCAACCCCGGCGTCGCTACCCGACGCCGGTGTAGCTTTCGTGTCATGTTGAGGTAACGTTTTGCACCCCTAGGACCCCCAACCCAATTTCATGCTAATCAAGACTAAAATCAGTATTTTTAAAGTATTTTAAATGTTTTAGAATTCACTAATCAAGATTAATAAAACGGATGTAGGCCGGTGGACTTGTGCACGTAGGGTTATTGTGATTTTGGACTCGTTGGACGGTGTTGCTCAGACGTGATACTTGCAGGTAAGTGAAACTTGCCAAATCTTGCTTAGGTCCATGTTTTTAGGCCACTTCCTTGCTTTCAGCGTAAAAGAGACTAGTCAGTGAAATGATAGCTGGCTAGACGCCTACTTGATCTAGTTTGACAACAAAACTAGATCCGTCACCTAAATGATCTAGCTTGACAACGAAGCTAGATCTAACCCTTTAAACTTGTTGATCATGCATACTAAACTGTCATGTTTACTTTCCTTACCTGTACGCTTTACTACTTGCCATGTCATGTCATCCATGCATTGAATGTCGCATTCGTTGCACACGCTACATACTTGTACTTGCTTGTCCCGGGCTAGGTGCACCCCTACGCCATACTTGTTAAAAACACTTCCTGGCTCGTGATCCAGAAGCGAGCATTCCCGTTCGGGGGTAAGGCCCTGGCTCGATACACGTGGAGGGGTAGGGTTGAGCGACCAATCAGCGTAGAAGTGTGCCCGTACAGCCTCTTCAGCTGTAAGGCGTGAACTCTGTGCACGAGGTGCTTACTTTCCTTGTCTTGTACTTGTCTTGTGAATGATTCATGTAATACTTGTCATCCATGCCATGCCATGCTCGTACTTTACTTGTTGCACTCATTACTTTAACTGCCATGTCATTGCATCATGCTAGAACTGCTAGGTTGCTTTACTTTTACCTACTTTCAGTTTCCTTGCACAAGTCTTCCAGACTTGCTGACATGTGCCCCTTGCTCTTTTGGGTGTCACATGTTAGACCCTGAGCCAGAGACAGTTGTTGAGGACGAGGTGTTTGCTGACGCTGAGCCTGAGCCTACGTTCGTCGAGGAGTACGAGGATACCGGAGACCAGTCTTAGAGACTGTTGAGTTGCTTTTGCTTTAGGTTGCTGTTAGTTGTCGGTGCTTGCACCATTACTTTGTTTTCGTACTTTGTAATTTTGTTGGCCATGCTGAGCCTCTTTTAGACTCTTTTATTTTAGCCTGGTGGCTTTTCTGCGATGTTGAAATTTATTATTATGGATATTCTGAGATTTATTCTTTGTCTCTTTTCCTTATTATTATCTTTGTTTCGTTTCACGTTGCAAGGACCTGCAGTTTAAATTTGATTGACGCTTATCGGGCTTGTAGCTTTGTAGCTTCAAGTCTGAGCGGACCTTCTCACGCTTCGCCTCCACGTTTTTGGGAAGCGGGTCGTGACAGAACTGACCCACTGGACCAGGAGTACGCTGATCCAGAAGTTCTTCCCACTGAGAACTAATTCCTGAGCATTATTTGCTGCTGCTCAAAATTTCGTTTATTGCACTTTTGTAGGGTGTGTACCCTCTTGGTAGAACTCTGTTGTTATTGGCCAGGCTTAGGGCCTTATTACTTTGTGTACTCTGTCTGGATGTTGGCTTTGAATTCATAGTTATTTCTGTTGTTTCTGAAATGCATGCAAGTTTCTGCATATGGTTTATTCGCAGCAGCTTATTAGGTTTGAGCTTCACCACTTCAGTCCATGCAGAACCGCTCGAGTCCTTGCTCCCAAGTATAATGGGAAGTGGGGCGTGACATAGAAGCTTCCACTTAGTCGATTAGCTGAGCCATTAGTTGACTAGGTGGACTACTCTAGTCGACTAGAACTTGCCATTGAACCTTTGGTTGTAATCTGCAACTAGCCGATTGCAAACATTTTAAAGGATAGTTTTTGCGATTTCGTTAAACTTGTTTCTTAGCCTATAAAATGGGATTTAACTGAGGTTTTTACTATGAAAAATTTACAAGAATAACTAAGCTTTCATCATTTTAGTGCTAAAAATCCTCAAGCTAAACCCCTCTTTCTTTGGCCTTTGTATTAATAGCTTTCTTATAATATTTGGCCAAATTTCTTTTGATATCCAAGGCTTACATTCTCATTTTCCTTGAGATTAAAATTCCTTCCTTAGCCTCACTTTACATTAAGAGCTTCAATCAAGATTACAGAAAAATCGTGCTACAAAAAAGAAGGTTTTCTAAGTATTTCTCACCTTTGTGTTGTTAGAAGAAAAATCAGCATTGTATTGAGGTGGTTAGAAATCTTCATAATGTTGAGTTGGTTGTAAAATCACCATTAAGTTGTGGTGTTTGTAATTCTTCGGTTGAGAGGTTCTTAATGGATTTTTTCTAAGGGAAACTTGGGTGCTGGATGCAGGTCACAGAGTTGATCGGTAAATATGGTGTGTTTGTGTTGCTGTCTCTCTTGTGTTATTCTCTTACAATTGTTTCTATTCTGCTGCTTATTACATACTTGCAAGGTACCATTTGTTGATTATGATTCTTCATAGGTAACTGTAGTTGAATCTTAGGCAGAAAAATAGAGGATAATTTTTATGTTCGTGTTTGATTTCTTAAACACTATTCACCACGCTCTAATTTTTTCTGTTTGACATCATAAGATCCAACATGTGGTATCAGGGTTTGAGTATCAAGATGGCATCAACAAGGAATGAACTAATGTTCCAACTAGGCCGAAGCATCATTTCCCACTATGATTTGATGGAACAAACTTTTATGAGTGGAACACATGGATGATGGTATTTATTCAATCAATTAACTATGGATATTGGATGTTCATTGAAGAACCATATACTCGACCCACTACGCCAATGTCTCAATGGACAAAGGAGGAGATAGAAGCGGTAACTACCAACTATAAGGAAATGAACATACTATTTTTTGGTCTCACTAAAGAGGGTTTTGAGCTTGTTTCAGGTGCTACATCTACGTATCAAATTTGGAGGATACCTAGGGAGAAATACAAGAGAGACTCTCTACCAAAGATGATTTTTAGAGGGGAAGAACCTGAAGAACCCAAAGAACCAGAAGTGTGCTTGATGATATGCCTCAATGAAGAATTAAACAATTCTAACTCTGATAATGAGATAAAGGATGATAAGAAGCCTCATGAAGAGGTAAACAGTTCTAACTCTGATAATGAGAAAGAGGATGATAGAATACAGAGGAAATTTTTTGACCTTTATATGAGATACATGAAAAACTTATGAATGAACACTCAAAATCATAGAAAATTCATAAAAAGTGTTCAAAAGATATTCTTCACTAGAAAAGCTTGAATGAAAATATAAGATTAATAGAAGAAAATGTTAAATTAAGAGAATAAATAGTTTCATTAAAATGAAGTAACTTAAAAAGACATGACCTTAAGCAATAATGAACTAGAAGAAGAGAACCATAAATTAAAAATTGAAGAGAACCATACTATTTTTCTTTTGTTTCTACTAGGGCTTGGATGACTCGAGTCGGTAAGTTCGAGTGGTCATATTTGACCTAGTGCCCTAAGATCATCTAGTCTGGGAGTCACTGACCGAAAGCTCTTTATTTGAGGGGGTCATTCAAGTTCATATCGCTAAAATAAATCTGCAACGCCCCGCTCCCTGGGATACCCGATAAGTACGAATCCGTATCAGGTATTTCTGAAGCAGCGAGTGTTACGAAAGGAAATACAAAAAAAATCTAGCAGGTCCACTGCGTACTGCTGGGATAGTACCTGTAATGTTTCCAAAGCACAACCAACCAATCAACAACATAAACACAAAGAGAAACACAGAGGAAAACCGTGAAACAACTAAACCCTAAGAAAAGTCTGATATCTATACATCATCCATCTGTACATACATCCATCACGAACACCTCGTCATTATCCAAACAAAAACAGCATAGGCCCTACGCATATGGCACTATGGGCCACTATAAAATCATAACTAATTTCTGCATATATAACGTTATTGCATGTATGCAACGCAAGGCAAAAAGCCAATGAAAAAAGTATATACCAAATACAAAAATATTTTCCATTTTCTTTGTCTATATGAAAATAATAATATGTATATATTTGACCTAGTGCCCTCTCATAACTCTTGGATTGCTATCCCAGGATTCCATGATCTTGTGCGTGAACATTGGAGAAGCCAGTGGGGTTGTACGGCAATGCAGTGCTTAGTGAATAACCTCAAGTATTTGAAGGGGGTCTTAAGAGTCTGGGCTGCCACATTCCGAGCCGATCTTAATGTGCATGCTTGCCGTAGCAAATTGGAGCAGCTGCAATATGATACCCGGCTTCCTTTTGATACTAAGCTACAGGAATATGAGAGGGAGCTTTGTTTTAGTCTTGCGCGCTGTTTGGACATAGAAGAGGAGGATTTGCGCCAGAAAAGCATTCAAAATTGGTTAACACTGGGGGATAGGAATTCTAAATTCTTTTATACGGCAATGAAGGCAAGGCGTTCCCATAATAATCTTGGCCACCTCATTAATTCCAATGGCGAAAGATATTCTAGTCCTGATGTTCTCAGATTGGACGCTCCCCTATTCTACAGGAATCTTTATATGCAGAATGATTACTGGAATGTTTTTTCAAATATTATCCCGAAACGTAAGCTTACACTGGATGCCTCAAATTGGATGGATAGGCCGGTGTCTGCTTCTGAAATTAAAATGGCTGCTTTTCAAATTGGGAAAGATAAGGGACCGGGCCCAGATGGCTTCAACGCTCACTTTTCCCAACACCAATGGGGAGTAATTGGTAAAGAGGTTTTAGCTGGAATTTCCTCTTTTTTCAGTTCTGGTCGCATGCTTCCTCATGTCAACCATACTTTTCTAACCTTAGTCCCTAAGAATTCAAATGCTTCGGTCTTGGGGATTATAGACCGATTGCTTGCTGCAATGTTATTTATAAAATCATCAGCAAGGTGTTGTGTAACCATCTAAAGCATGTTATCAGAGACTTAATCTCCCCTAATCAGGCTGCTTTTCTTAAAGGGAGATTGTTGGCAGATTGCACACTCATTGCTCACGAGCAGATTCAGGATTTTAGTAATCCAATGGGCTCTAGAACTTGCATCAAGTTGGATCTGCGCAAGGCCTTTGATAGCGTCAACAAGGAGTTTATCCTCTTTCTGCTACATCAAATGGGCTTTAATAATATATTCATCACCTGGATCTCTGAATGCATTTCGACTCCTACGTTTTCTGTATAAATTGACGGGTCCCCCTCAGATTATTTTCCTTCCAACAGAGGTCTGCACTAAGGTGATCCCTTATCCCCCTTCCTATTTGTTCTCGTTATGGAGTCTTTTTTGCTTCTTATGGCCAGGGCGGAATCCTCTTGTTCTATCCAACCTATGCGCAGAGTAGGATCGATCTCTCACATGCTCTTTACCGATGACCTCTTTGTTTTCTGCCGTGCCAACCCTCGTTCATTCAATGGCCTCAAAGTGGTTTAGACAAGTTTAATCTTCTTTCGGGGCTTCATATAAATTGGGATAAAAGTTCTGCCATCTTCAGTAAAGGGGTAAAACATCCCAGAGATCTCGCAGGAATTCTGGGCATTAAAGTGGTATCTTCTTTTTCTTCATATTTGGGGTTGCCGCTAACATCTAAATACCCTAAGGCTTCTGTCTACTCTCGGCTTGTTGATAATTGTAAAAAGAGGATTTTAGGTTGGTCTTCCTCATTGCTTTCTATCTGTGGTAAAATTGAACTAGTACGTACAGTTATTTACGGTATGGTTGCCTTCTGGATGCTTGCCTACCGTCTTCCCTTGTCTATTATTCGTGCTATTAACGCCGCTTGCAGAAAGTTTATTTGGGGCAGGTTTAACAGCTGGGCTTGGAAAGATTTTTGTACCCCTAAGAAGGAAGGGGGTGTGGGGCTGAGATTATCGGATGATCTGAATGCTGCTTCAGGGGCCCGATTAACTTGGAGAATGCTTACAACTGAGGGCGCCTGGGCGAAGTTCATGCGGATTCACTACTCTCCTATTTCATATGGATTCTACTCTACCAAGTCTGCTCCTACTCACTTGAGGACTTGGAAATTTCTTCTCAGGTATTGTAGTATCTCCCAAAAGCTTATTAAGCGCGCTATCAAGGATGGATCCTCTACATCCTTTTGGTTTGACAATTGGCACCCTAATGGTCCCTTATATCTTCTTCACCCTCCACCTCCTGGTACAGAGGATAAGCGTGTCTGTGACTATTGGACTGATTCGGGATGGGCTAATACCCCAATCATCCAGCCTTTACTAGCTATTCTCAGGCCAATCACCCTTGGTCAAGGTCCGGATGGCTAGAAGTGGGACCCGGTACCCAACTTCTCATTTCGCTCGGCATGGTCAAATTCGCGAGAACGGCACCCAGATTTTCCTTATGCCAAAATTGTTTGGCATCCAAAGGTCATTCCGAAGATGGCCTTGTGTTTGTTGCGGGCCCTACAAGGAAAGCTTCCGACCCGTGAATTATTGTCCAGATGCGGAATTAACACTCCCAACATGTGTGTCCTCTGTGATGGTGCAGCAGCTGAGTCCTCCTCCCATCTGTTCTTCGAATGCGATTTCTCTCGGTATATCCTAACCTGTAGTCTACTGAAGCTTGGGTATAAGGGGGTTGTGCCGAATTCTTTATCAGGAGCAAGTGATCTGATACTCTCTCTTTATAGCAATACTGATCCAGTGGGGATTCTAGCTAAGAATGTGTTAGCATCTATGGTATGACACATATGGAAGCAACGTAACAAGAGGATCTTTGAAGCTACGATTGTAGGGAAGACGTATCTTTTCAAGGATATCACGGCTGATGTTATTATTTCACTCCAGGGGATGGATACATATCAGGCATCTGATCACTCTCCCTTTTTCAATTGGGAATTCAAGGATGCTGGTTGAATTGCCTAGAGACTTCTATGTATTTGTGTTGATTGAGCGCTTCTAGTAACGGTGGATACTGGGATGTAGTGGGTGACGACGCTTGTGCCCTCTCCCCACTCTTCTTGTTATCTACTTGAACTATTGGCGTTATATTTTTGTAAATATTTTGTTATTAATAAAGATACTTTTACTTGCATATATATATATATATATATATATATATATATATATATATATATATATATATATATATATATATATATATATATATAAAGATACTTTTACTAGTCCAACTGAGGCCAACCCCGAGTGGGTCTTGGAGCATACCGCCCTCCAGGCTCAGGCTACTCAATGTAAGAATAAATCAGTACGTATTTCTCCCTCTTCCATCAGAAGAAGCTCCAGGCTTTCGGGGCACTCTCCCACCCTATCATCCTCATGACTATCCTCTTCTGGAATTGCCGAGGCCTCAATAATGCATCGCGTAGAGCTGATTTGAAGCACCGTTTGCGTAAGTTCAAGCCAACTATTGTTTGTTTATTAGAGACTAAAGTTGAATCTTGTAATGCCACCAGGTTGACTAAGTGCTTCTATGATGATTGGGAGGTGGCCGGATTGTAATCTATTTTAACAAATTAGTGTGGACTTCATCTCCCATCTCGCTATCCCCGCAGCACATCTCCTCCATTTTTGCAAACTCTGCGGGACTTATTCTTGGGCTTACTGCGATATATGGACTCAATTTGCCGCATTCTAGGCTTTCACTATGGAGTGATCTTATTGCCGATTCATGTACACTCAATAACATCCCTTGGCTGGTTGGTGGTGACTTTAACTGTGTTCGTAGTTCTTCTGAGAAGATTGGGGGACGTCCTGTTGATTCGGCGTCCATGGATTCTTTCAATAATTGTATTGCGGGGTGTCGGCTAATGGAACTTAAAAGCATTGGGAATAGAATGAGTTGGAATAATCGACGCATTGGCCCTTCCCGTATCTCTGCTAGATTAGATCGAGTCCTTTGCAATACGGATTTGATCGATCTCCTCCCTCACTCTTTTGTGGAATTCACTCCTGGAGGTACCAGTGACCATGCCACTTTGCTTGTGCATCTTCTCAATAAGGTTGTTTCTCATCCCAAGCCGTTTAAATTCTACAATTCCTGGATTTCTGTTCCCGGATTCAGGGATCTTGTTCGTGGCACATGGGAGAGCCAGCCGTGGTTAATTCTTTGGCTAGCCTGGCCTCTAAGCTCAGGTACTTGAAAGGTGAAATCAAACTTTGGTCTTTTTCTAATAATGACACCAGGAAGTCTAGTTTCTGGAGGAATGAACTTGACAAAATTCAATCTTCCAATGCTCACATTAATGATCCATGCATTCATGAACTTGAAAGGCATTTGATCTTCAATCTTGCTAACTCCTTTGACATTGAGGAATCTGATTTGCGCCAAAAAAGCAGGCAGGATTGGCTAACTATGGGAGACAGGAATTCTAAATTTTTCTACAATGCGATGAAATGTAGGCGCTCCCGCAATAATCTAAGTCACCTCATTGATAGGCATGGAGTTCGGGTTTCTACTTCTGAAGTTCTGAGAACCGAAGGCCCTATTTTCTATAGGGACTTGTATAACCAAGTTGATTATTGGAATATGTTCCCGAAGCTTACCCCGAAAAGGAAGCTTACCCTTGATGCAACTTATTGGATGGATAGATCTATCTCGCCCTCTGAAATTAAAGTTGCGGTCTTCCAAATTGGGCAAGATAAAGCCCCAGGTCCTGATGGGTTCAATGCTAACTTCTTTCAGCAATTTTGGGACATTGTCGGTAAGGATGTTACTTCTGGTACTCTTTCATTTTTCAATACCGGCTATATGCCCCAATGTGTCAATCATACCTTCCTCACCATAGTCCCCAAAAATGCTAACGCAACGGAGCTGGGGGACTACAGACCCATCGCATGTTGCAATGTCACCTATAAAATCATCAGTAAAGTCTTATGCAACAGGTTACGACATGCCATATGTGATTTAATATCCCCTAATCAGTCTGCTTTTTTGAAAGGTAGGCTCCTTTCTGATTGTGCTTTAATTGCTCATGAGCAAATTCGCGATTTTAGCAATCCTATGTGGGCGAGATCTTGTATCAAATTGGATCTCCGCAAGGCTTTTGATAGTATAAATAGGGAGTTCATCTACTTCATTCTACATCAAATGGGCTTTGGTAGCAGGTTTATAAATTGGATAAGAGCTTGTATATCCACCCCTATGTTCTCGGTGTTAATTGATGGTTCACCGGCAGGCTACTTCTCTTCTAATAGGGGCCTTAGACATGGTGACCCTCTCTCCCCCTATCTCTTTGTGCTAGTGATGGAGGCCTTCTCTCTTCTCATGGCGAGAGCCGAATCTTCCCGTTCCATCCAGCCTATGCGATGTATGGGATCTGTTTCTCACCTGCTATTTGCAGATGATTTATTGGTTTTTTGTCGAGCTAACCAACGTCCTTTATTGGCCTTAAAGAACTCCTTCATACTTTCAATCTGTTCTCTGGACTCTCCATTAATTGGGATAAAAGCTCCTCCATTTTCAGTAAGGGTGTTCGACAGCCTGGAAGCCTCGCTAACATCTTGGGTGTCAAATTGGTCAGATCATTTACTACTTACCTTGGGCTGCCACTCTCCTCTACTTATCCAAAAGCAACTGTGTATAGTCGACTAATTGATAAGTGCATTAAAAGATTGCAAAGCTGGAGTTCTTCGCTACTTTCCACCTCTGGTAAAATTGAGTTGGTACGATCGGTTATTTATGGGATCATGGCTTTCTGGATGCAAGCTTTCTATCTTCCGTCATCTGTTATTCGTGCAATCACATCGGCTTGTAGGAAGTTCGTTTGGGGCAAGCTCCATATATGGGCGTGGAAGGACCTTTGTGTTCCCAAATAGGAAGGGGGTGTGGGTTTGAGATTATTGAAAGACTTGAATGCTGCTTCTGGAGTTCGCCTCACATGGAGGCTCCTTTCTACTAATTCTATTTGGGCGAAATATATGAGATCCCGTTACAAGGAAGTCGCAAGTGACTTCTACACTGTCAAGCCGAAACCGACAAATTCCGGGACATGGAAATTCATGCTCAGGTATCGTAATTTCTCTCAACACCTTATTAAACGAGTTGTATGTGATGGTTCAACTACTTCTTTCTGGTTTGACAACTGGCATCCTATGGGTCCACTACATTTGCTTCACCAACCGGCCACTGGAGCCGAGCAATTCACTGTGAAAGATTTTTGGACTCCAAATGGCTGGCGTAACCTTCATTGCATCCGGCTTATTACCCAATTCCTCCAGGGAGTTACCTTGTGGCTCGGCCCTGACCAATGGGCGTGGGCGGCTGGCAGTTCTTTCTCCTTCAAATCGGCCTGGGAGGGAGTCCGTATACCTGGCCCGAATTTTGAGTATCACTCCATTGTGTGGCACCCTAAACATGTTCCTAAGATGTCCCTCACACTCTTGAGAGCCATTCGGGATAAGTTACCCACCAGAGACATGCTTTCAAAGTGGGGAGTTACTGCTGATCAGCACTGCGTTCTCTATGACTCCAACATCCCTGAGTCTTCCACCCACCTGTTTTTTGAATGCAGCTACTCCCGGTACATTTTATGTAGGGGGCTTCTTAAATTGGGTTATTCCGGCGCCCCGCCTCTTACCCTTGCTGGTGTTTGTGATCTGATTATGATGCGATACACCAAATCAGACCCTGTGGGGTATCTAGCTAAAGCGGCACTATCGTACATGGTTTGGCACATTTGGAAGCAGCGCAATAAGAGGATTTTTGAAGGTATTGCCATGCAGAAAACAGTGTTATTTGATGACATTGCTTATGATATTCTTATCTCACTCCGTGGCATCGACTTGGAACGTGCTTCAGATCTTACCCCTTTCTCTAATTGGGGTTTCATAGATGCTGGCTAAGATTTGATTGTTACACAGTTGATACAGGTAGTTAGTAGGAAGTAGGGGGTGACGGCGCTTGTGCCCTATCCCCCCTCTCCCCACCAACCACTATGTATAGCTTGTGTATTGTACTTGTATATATTTTTTGATTCTAATAAAGATAGCTTTTACTCGCCAAAAAAATATAAATATAAATATATAATGATGTCTGGCGATTGGGGGATTGGCGATCCGGGGGATCCTGGCAGTGGAGGGTTCTTAGAGGCGGGAGGTTCTCGTCCATGGCCACTGGGGAATCCTGACGATCGAACGATTGGGGATGAGGGGGTCCCTAGTGATCGGGGGATTGGCAAAGGCGGGGTTCCTGGCGATCGAGCCATCGGCGATTGTGGCGACCCAATGATGCTTTCCGACAGCAGCAAGATTATACATCCTGGCGATAGCAGCAACAAAGGAGATCAAGCGACTGTTGATGGAAAGGAATCGGGTCCTTCAAAAGAGGAGGGGGGCTGGCGGCTTGTAGCGAGGAAAGGAAACACTCGATTGGGCTTAGGCAACGGCAACGACAACTCTCTGGGGAGAGGCAAGGACAATGCTGGCAGGGGAAATTTGTGCGGACAGGACGATGGTTTGAGCACCGTGGGGGACGTACATCGCAACCAACCCTAGTGCAAATAGGAGATTACAAATCAAATTGTGCACAAAAGGTGTTTGACAAAATGGCTATTAGGCCAAAAGTGGCAATCAAGATCAACACAGCAGGTACTAAACTCTCCTGGTCGGATGTGTGTGCGAATAAGAGATCCTACATGATTCTACGGCGATGACCTTTATCCCGTCGAAGATCAAAGTGGATGGCTCCCCCATTGGCCGTGTGGTAGGTGCTTTGTTGGCTAATGAGGCTGAAAGATGGAAGAACACCTTGGTTGGTTACGTTCTTGACGATGTCCCATACTATAGGCAATTGCGAGCATGGGTGTATAGATTATGGAAGCTAAAGAAGGGACTCCATATATATAGTCGTGATAACGGCCTTTTCTACTTCAGATTTGAATGCGAAGAGGAATGCGAAGAGGATTCTGTATGGGGGACAATGGCTCTTCGATGGAAGATTGACAGTGTTACAATGTTGGACCCCAACTCTACGACATGATCGCGACATCATATCCTCTGTTCCTGTCTGGGTCCAATTGCATGGGCTTCCACTTATTATGTGGACCCTGGATATCCTTAATATAGTGGCATCAGTCATGGACACCCCAGTTTGCTTGGACCGAGCTACAGCTAAGTTGGAGACTATCATATACGAGATGCTTGGTGGAAGTTGACACTAAGAAGGCACTCCCAAACTCAGTTGGGGTTGAGCTCGATGATGGAGTCATTATTGATATTAATACTAAGTTCGAAGGAGAACCCCCAAGATGTAGCCACTGCATATGTCTTGGCCATGCAGATGCTCAATGCCCAGACCAACTGAAGCTCTCTTCAATCCAAACTGTTGGGTCGGAGGGAACTTCTACTGAAATGGAACAAAATGATAGCGCCCTAATAGATGAAGCTCCAATGCAACAATAGCAGCCAACTCAAGAGGCTGACGCTCAAGATGTTGTTGCACCTACAGCAGGGACATCCCTGCCTGATGTAGCGAGCGAGATAGGAAATGGTCATCAACGAATTCTTGGAAGCAATGTAGATACACTTTCGCACAGACTTAAGGGGAATCTGACCATTGAGATCACAGTACAGACTAATTTAACACCAGAATCCCAGAATACAAACTCTGCCCAGTATAATGCTATGGATCTGGGCTACTCTGCCGAAGCAATTGGAGAGTCCAGCAAGCCATCCCCTTCCCTCATCGAGGAGGCTAGCGACCACGTCATTGACGACATTGACAGGATTTCCGAAAACCTATTGTTGAGTATTGGACTTCTCCCTACTTGGTGTTAATGATGAGCAAACATAAATACTTGTGACTAATCCCCTATTTTGCAGCTAATCTATTGCATAAGCTTATTATGAAGACATACTTGCAATGGATGACACTCAAAGTTCATTGAAGGCATGTGAAATGGATTGGATGATCGTAGAAATGATTGAAGCTCCATGAAAATATCAAGCTCATGCGTTGGATAGAAGAGAGAATTCGTGAATGTAAATTTCTTTTATCTCTTCTAGTATGTAGCTTAGAAGTAGAACATTGATGGAGCACACACACATCTTCATTTCTATCTTAGGACATCATTAGATCAATCGTCCATAGACTTCAATTCATTTCTTTATTGATTATGCTTGTATTGTTTATAAAAGTCGACTGCTGAATGTTTTACAGTCGCCTGTCTCAAAACAGTCGACTGTGTTTTGTTCTACAGTCGCCTGATATGCACAAACTTTTACAGTCTAGTTTTGGGCTTCTTTGTTTAATTCCCACAGGCGACTCATAAATGATTCACATGCGCCTGTCCAAGTGACCGTTGACTGTGTGTTGTGTATCAGTCGCCTGTCTATCCCTAGCCCAAAGTCTATTTCTCTGTTTGTTTTGGCCAGTCGACTTATGTTGAATTTACAGTCGACTATCCAATAGATCAGTCGACTGTCTATGCTGCTTCAGTCGTCTGTCTGTATGCCAAATTGTTGACTCAACTCTCTAGAAAATATCAGGATTTTGACAGTCGTCTGTATAAGGATTTACAGTCGCCTGTTCTGATTAACAGTCGACTGTCTTCTCCTCATCAGTCGTCTGTCCTGTTATCCCAGATGTTTTCCAGAGTTCTTTAACTTACCTAACTTATGGCCAGTCGCATGTAGTAGGATTTACAGTCGCATGTTGGTACAAAAGTCGACTGTCTATGCTTCATCAATTGACTGTCCACGTGGTAAGTTACCGTTATGAATTCTCACCGACCTGATCTGACTATGCAACAGTCGACTGTGGTTTCCTCAACAGTCGACTGTCGCGAGCGCAGATTCTATCCGTTGAGAGTTTTCTCACGGATTCCAAAAGGGTTTTTGCTAATTCTGTTTTGAGGATTTGAGAAACCTATATAAGGAGCATCTGCTGTTCCATTGAGATGTTACTCATTCCATTGCAAAATCTTTCAAGCTTTCATTCTCAAGATCAAAAGCTCTCAAATCCAAAAGCCCTAAGAATTCCAATCTTTGATCTCTTGCTCTCCAACCTAGAACCAAAGAATCATCTTCTAGGCATTTGGTGCAGTCAAGAGAAATGGCTTTTTCTCTCTTCCAAGAGAGTCTTCAACACACAACACACTTCTCCTTCAAGTTCTACTTCAAGGCATAGGTGATTGTAAGTGTTGCTTTCATATTTCATAACTTACGTTATTTGGATTTGCTCTCCGGTTGTGATAGTGGTTTGCTTGCTCCCACGTTATGGGAGTCAAGGACAATCGATTGTATTTCGATTTCACTTGTAGGGTTGCTACAAGTGGGTTTTAAGGAAACCTAAAGTTAGGGTTCTAACTTGAGTATCCAGAGGTATCCGGGTGGAAGGGACGTATGATTACCGGGAACAAATCAGGAAGTGACTTTGGGTAATCCGAACCCTTGAAACATCCTTGCGTTTGCATTTGTTTCTATTTGGGTTTAATTTCTATTCCACACTATTTTGTTGGTTAGCATTTAAATTGGTGTAACTATCTTTTTAAATTTCTTAAATACTATTCAACCCCCCGTCTACTGTTTTCTCCATAGCCAGGGTCCTTACAATTGATATCAGAGCGCAAGGTTATAGCTATGGCATCCAACAACAACAACATTCCTACGCCGCCTTCGTACAACAATCACGACCGTGATGGAGCGTCCACACTTTTCGAAGGTCAATCAACGGTGCGTCCTCCACGTTTCAATGGCACGAACTTTGGCTATTGGAAATGTAGGATGGATACGTTTCTAAGGAGTGCTTCACTTTGGAGAACCATCCACAAGGAATACGTCGAGCCCACCGAAGAGGATTTCGAAAAATGGATGACTTCCGAGAAATCATCCGAAGTCAACAATGCAAAAGCAATGAACGCTCTTCATTGTGCGTTGGACCCGAATGAGTTCAACAAGATATGCACATGTAAGAGTGCATATCAAATTTGGAACCATCTCGTCGTTACCCATGAGGGAACGAACAAGGTAAAACTTTCTAAACTCTATGTTGTCGTGCAAAACTTCGATATGTTTCATATGCAGGAAAATGAAAGCATAGCATCGATGTACGAATGTTTTACAGACATCACAAATGAATTGGAAGATCTTGGTCAAGTCTATTCCGAACCAGACAAGGTAAGAAAGATCATATCGCCATCGAGAAGGTCAACGACTTGAAGACCTACACAGTTGTGAATCTTATCGGGACTCTCATGTCTTATGAGGTAAGACGGGAAAACCGATTAAATATTCGAGCTATGATGAATCCTTCGGAGGCCAAGAAGAAAGCTTTGGCATTCAACGCCAATTTCTCATCCTCCGATAGTGAAGATTCAGAAGATGAGATGGATTTGGGTGAAATGGCCCAAATGGCAAAGAAGTTTCAATGCTTCTTTTGCAAAGGTAAATTTCCATCTAACAAAAGATTTGTGTCTACTAATATTACTTCCTCTCTTTGCTTTAAGTGTAACAAGCCAGGGCACATCAAGAAGGATTGCCCAATACTAAGAAACAAAGAGAAGTGGAAGGCTCCAAAGTACCACAAGTCCGACAAGAACAAGGGAGACAAGAAGAAAGGACTCATCGGTACATTCGATGACTCAAGTGGAGACTCATCAAGTGATTCTGATGATGAGAAGGGTGAAAGTGCCCACACGTGTTTCATGGCCGAGAAGATCCACTCTCCGATGAGAGTGATTCCGACATGGATGATACCGAGGTAATAATGGATGAATTACGCATTGCTAATGAAGAATTATTTGCTAAATATCAATCTTTAATGCTTAGATATACTAGCTTAAAGAAATTAAATGTTAGCAATTCATCCATTCCATGCATTATCAACAATCACACCATTGTTGATACTTTAACTCTTGAGAAAGCGAATTTAGCTTCTCAAAATGTCACCTTGAGAAATGAGGTGAATACCCTCAAATCTTAACTAGATCAAACACATCCTAAGGATAATAGTGATTAGTTACACGACACACACAATTGGGTTTAGAGAATGATTCTCTTCAAAACTCAAGTGCACGAGCTCAAAGCACAGGTGTCCACCTTGGATACCAACGTTTCTCTCTTAAGGAGAAATATGAGCTCATGTCCTCCCGTATTGTGAGATTCAGTAAGGGAAAAGGACAATTGGACGATTTGCTTGCAAATCAATTTCCGGCCACACATCGTGTTGGTCTTGGTTTTGTAAAAGCAAATGCATCCAATGATCGCACCTCCTATAGTTGTGTCACTATAGACTTTGTGAGGCCATCCTCCGGTGCATCCACAAGTGGTGTCAAAGACACTATAGGTAGCAAACCTACCAAGAAAGTCACCACTTCACCATCTCTTCCTTTTGGCAAGAAGCCCACTAAGGGTGGAAACCAAAAGAGAAGCCATGCTTACATGCACACCAACATTCATCCACGTAGGAAATATCCTACTTCACAAGTGGATACTCATGACACTTCTTATACTCCACATCCATGGACACGTACAAATCCACACATGAGAAATTCTCATGTACGTGCTCCTATACACCCATATGCTCATACGCATCATTCTTACATGTATGCACATACTCCATATGTCATGCATAACCCATATGTTTCATACAACATTCATGTTCCCAAGCATACATATAATCCTTATATGTCATATGCATATCCATCACCTCATGTTTATGCTAGAAACCATGTTCCTAAGAAGCATGCACCACATAGAAATCTAACAAGTATGATGCAACTAGGAAAAGGACTCCCAAAATTTACACCATTTGGGGTCCTAAGAACACTAGCCTAAATGATAGGAATGCATATGTTGATTCTTATTTTAATGATGTTATTAAGAATAGTAATTATGTTGGAAAGCGGAAGTCCACTTGGACTTGGCTTCCAAAGGGCTAATCCCCTTGGACCCAACAAACATTGGGTACCATGAGCTTATGGTATATTATATAGGTACCCAAGAGAAAGAATAAGAGAAATAAAGGTCATATTAACTCTAAAGGGAAATGATGGATTCTCGATAGTGGTTGCTCCAAACATATAATGGGAGATCCCTCATTTCTCTCTGAAGTGATTAGCATCAAGGACGATGCAACGGTCACTTTTGGAGGTAACCAAAAGGGAACCATCATTGGAGTAGGTATTGTCGGTAACCCTTCCAAACCCTTAATTACTAATGTATTTCTTGTTAGTGGTTTATGTCACAATCTCATTTCCATTAGTTAACTTTGTGACAAAGGTTACAAGGTTAACTTTAAAGAAGGATTGTGTAAAATTATTGATTCTAATTCGAATGTTTTATTTTCCGGTATTAGGCGTAAAAATATTTATTATTTGAGCTTGCCTAAAACCGTAGAACATTGCTTAGTTGCTAATACAAGTGAACAACTATTATGGCATCGCCGTTTTGGTCATGTTCATTTCAAGCACTTATAAAAGTTAGCTAAGCATGATCTAGTCAAAGGTTTTCCAAAAATTGCAGTTTGTAAGAAAAACTTTTGTGATTCGTGTCAAAGAGGTAAACTTAGTAAATCATCTTTTAAGCTTAAAGAAGGGATTACTTCTAAGAGGCCCCTCGAACTTCTTCATCTAGATTTGTTTGGGCCAACTAGAACAGCTTCTTTAGGCAATGCTCATTATAGATTAGTTGTCGTTGACGACTTCTCTAGATTTACGTGGGTTTCATTCTTAACTAATAAGAATGAAGCTTATGAAGAGTTTACCATATTTGCAAAGAAGATTCAGAATCTCTTAGGATCCACCATTATCATTATCCATAGTGATCATGGAGGAGAATTTGAGAATGAGTCTTTTATAAAGTTTTGTGATGACACCGGGATAACTCACAATTTTTCCTTTCCTCGAGCTCCACCACAAAATGGTGTTGTAGAGAGAAAGAATAGGACTCTTATTGAGTGTGCTCGCACCATGCTCCATCTTGGACTACAATTTTAGGCAGAAGCAGTGCACACGACATATTATGTGCTCAATAGGATCCTAGTGAGACCCAGAATGAACAAAACTTGTTTTGAGTTATTTTAAGACAAAAAGCCTCAAGTTAAGTATTTTCTTGTTTTTGGTTCAAAATGTTTTATTAAGAACACTTTCGGTAATCTAGATAAATTTGAGCCAAGATCTGATGAAGGAATTGTTGGATATTCCACACGTAGCAAAGCCTACCGGATATACAACAAAACTTCTTCAACGATCGAGGAATCACTACACGTATCATTTTATGAAGATTTTGATTTTCATCATGTTATTGATGATAGTGTAGATGCTATTTGTGATTCTTTTAGTAATGTTAAGATTAATGATTCTATTATTGAGACTAACACTACTAATGAGATTGTTGAAGATGTTCTAAGTGATGCAGGAATACCCCAAGCTTACCCAACCATTCGCAACCACCCTCATGACCAAATTATTAGAGATATTGGTGTGGGTGTTCGAACGAGGTCAAGAATTGAAGAATTCTCTCATTGTGTATTTGTCTCTACCATTGAGCCAAAGAACATCCAAGAATCTTGTGAGGATAGCTCTTGGATAGTGGCAATGGAAGAAGAACTAATGCAATTCGAGAGAAATGCAGTTTGGGAGCTCGTTCCTCTTCCAAGTGGTCACCAAGTTATTGGGACCAAATGGATCTTCAAGAACAAGACCGATGAAAACGAGGTAATCACAAGGAACAAAGCAAGGTTAGTAGCTCAAGGCTACCAGCACGAGGAAGGTATCGATTTCGAAGAATCCTTTGCCCCCGTAGCTAGATTGGAAGCTATTAGATTGCTTTTATCTTTTGCATCTCATAAGAATTTTAAACTATTTCAAATGGATGTTAAAAGTGCATTTTTAAATGGGTTTGTCAATGAAGAAGTGTATGTTTCTCAACCTCTCGGTTTCATACATGAAAAATTTCCAAACCATGTTTTCAAACTCAAGAAAGCATTGTATGGGTTGAGACAAGCTCCTAGAGCTTGGTATGATCAACTCAAGACATTTCTTTTGGATTTAGGGTTTAAAATTGGAGAAGTTGATTCCACTCTTTTCATTAAAGATTATGAAAATGACATTCTTTTGATTCAAGTTTATGTAGACGATATAATATTTGGTTCACTAACTTTAATCTTTGTCATGAATTCTCTAAGTCTATGAAGGATGAATTCGAGATGAGCCACATGGGAGAGCTCAATTACTTCCTTGGACTGCAAATTCGACAAATGAAGGATGGAACTTTCTTACATCAAACAAAGTACACAGGGGAGCTTATTAAGCGATTCGGGATGGAATCGTTTTCAAGTAAAAAGACTCCCATGAGTACGACAACCCATCTACACAAGGATGAGAACGGAAAAGATGTAGACGTTCGTCTATATCGAGGTATGATCGGTAGCTTACATTACTTAACCGCTAGTAGGCCCGATATCATGTTTTATGTATGCTTGTGTGCTAAATATCAAGTTAGACCTAAGGAGTCACAATTGATTGCAGTTAAACGTATATTTCGTTATCTCAATTAGTCACTAGATTATGGGTTACTTTACCCTAAATCTAGCACATATGAGTTAATCTCATATAGTGATGCCGACTTTGCCAGATGCAAATCCGATAGGAAAAGTACTAGTGGCACTTGCCATTTCCTAGGAAATTCTTTAGTTTTTTGGTTTTTCAAGAAACAGAACTCGGTATCATTGTCCACGACTGAAGCAGAATATATTGCCGCGGATCTTGTATGTGTGCACAAGTTCTTTGGATGAGACACACTTTTATGGACTATGGTGTCAATTGTGATACTTGCCCTATCATGGTTGATAACCAAAGTGCCATATGTCTTTCTAAGAATCCAGTACATCACTCCCATACCAAACACATAGATGTGAGACACCACTTTATTAATGATCATGTAGCTAAGAATGACATCATCTTAGAGTACATTGAAACCCAAAAACAAATTGCCGACATCTTCACAAAACCTCTTAAGAAGATTCATTTGTGAGGTTGCGTGGAGAATTAGGAATTATGGGTGAATCTGAAATTTAGGAGCTCAACATACTTGTTATAACACTCTTTGAGCTCATATCATCATGTTGCCTCTCTTCATTTGTTATTTCATATATGTGTTTTTTAAGAAAGGCAATTGAGATTTATGTGATTTCGTGAGTTTTTTGAGATTGGTTTTAGAGATTTGTGTTACAATTGATTTATCGTTTTACATTGTTTATGATGAGTTTGTGATTAGAGTATAGGTCCTAGGGCAAGTGTTCATATGCTCTGGATTTTTATCTCACTGTGCATTTTTTGGACCAGGACAGACGACTGTCTTTCATTCGACAGTCGACTGCCCTACTCTATCTTCTCAGTCAGAAACTTGTATCTTTCGCACAGTCGACTGATGACTTTTTTACAGTCGACTGTTATTTCAACAGGCGACTGCATTTTAGTCATCAGGGGGCCTGTCATCACTGTCAAATTTTTCAGTGCTCTCTGTCTTTTTGATGAAGTTTATTGATTCTCAGTCAGTCGACTAATGTGTATACTATAGTCGATTGTCCCACGGACAGGCGACTGTATGTTACTCAATAGTCGACTGTCTGTCATCTTGAGCTTATTTCTTATCACTTCATCCAGTCGACTGACTTTTGTTCATCAGTCGACTGTCTCCTGTTGTGACGGTTCACTGTTTCGATCTGAGCCGTCGAGTCTTTGATCCAACGACCCAGATTATCTCCCCCTTATTTATTAACATCGAGACGTTTCATTTCGACGCACGATTTCTCTCTCCTCCGATTGAAACCGCTCGTCTTCCCGCTCATTCTCTCCGTCGTCGATCTCCTCCTCGCAGTTTGTCGATTGCTTCTTCGTTGTGCTTTCGTGGCTTTCGACTAGGTCTCTCTCTCTCTCTCTCTCTCTCTCTCTCTCTCTCTCGTGCGATTATTGTCGTTTGATTTCATCTCCGGTCGATACTCATCTATTTCGATTGATTGATTCCATGGCTCCCAAGACTAAGGGTAAGGGAAAGATCATGGCTCCTAAGAAACCTAGGGTTCGTAAGCCTTCTATCGCCAAGACCAAGAAACCCTATAAGGCCCGTACCAAGCATGTCGAATCCCCCTCTCACTCTACTTCGTCGGGGTATTCTCCTTCTGGGTCTTCTTCTTCTGATGCTGAGCCCCTGATCAAGCGTCAGTGCAAACCCCTTGGTGTTCGCATCAATGAGCCTCGGCTGAGGCTCCTCCTTCACCTTCTGTGTCGAGTTCCTCAGAAGAAACCCCTGTCTCTCCTCCATCTGATCCCCTTGTTCCCATTTGCCGAGATGATCTTTGCTTGGCAAAATTCCACTCTCTCATAGGGATCAAACTTCTTAGAGAGCATTATATCATTTTCACCGCCTTCACCGTTGAGAGACTTTCAGATATTCTATCTGCTACTCATTTGGCCGACCTCTTTCGCTTCTCTCAGAGCGAATCTCCTAGAGCTTATCCATTTTTGGTTAAGCTATTCTATGCTAACCACGTTCGCGGTGAGTACTCTACACTGGATTTATTGACACTGTTGTCCAGGGGACATCCATTCGCATTGATCCCACTCTCTTAGGGGCCATACTTAGGATTCCCTCTACTAGATCTCTTCCTTCTGACATTTCCTTTTCTGACATTGATGAGCTTGATCAGTCTGTCCTCCGGGATATGTTTCGTGAGATACCCTCAGCCCTAGATTCCGGTATTAGGTCATCTATGTTTTCGGCTAGGGGTTGGGCTGTTCACATTGTGGTGAAGTCCAACATCTTGTCGAAGTATGGATCATCTGACCAGCCTTCCCAGGATATTCTGAGGTGTATGTATGCAATCTTCTCCAGGATGTCTGTGAACTAGGTCGGTGTCCTCCTTGACAGGATGGACAAGGTCGAGTTTACTTCTTTCTCGTCTCACATTCCATATGGTGGACTTCTTACTCTCGTCTTTCAACATTTTGGGATTGACTTGTCTCCCTATGAGCATGTGCCTTTTGGTCCTCTTCTGGATGCTGCTACAAAGGCGAAGTCCTCTTCGGCTCTGCAGTCTGCATCAAAGAAGAGGAAATCCACTTCAGCTCCGTCTTCCTCCCCAGTTCCACCTACAGACCAGCCTTCCACCTCTGCTCCATCCTCTCTTGATATTCTTTTGGAGATGGTCTCTGGTCTATAAGAGTTGGCTTCCTTATCATTCCAGCATCAGGGAATACCCTTCACTGAGCATTTGAGACGTTTTGTTCCACCCCAGCCTCGTGAGCCTCCTTCACCCATCATCACTGTTCTCGTTGTGCATCCTGACGTAGCAGCTACTCAGGATGCTCCTGCTGCTCCTCCTCCAGAGGATACCACTGTTGACCCTGAGCCTGATACTTCATCTGCTGCTCCTGGAGACACTCACTCATAGATTTTTGTAGTTTTTGAGTGGTGTTAGTATGATGGATAGTTGCTGATGATGTATGATGTTATCTGATGATGTAGTTATTTTTGAGTTCATGATGTAGTATTTTTTGATAATGATGCATTTTTGTTGGACATGGTGATGTCCATCTGTCGTGTACTCATATCCTCGGATATATATATATATATATATATATATATATATATATATATATATATATATATATATATATATATATATATATATATATATATATATATATGATATTGTAGTTTCGCCTTATGTTTCACACACTGTATAATTGCTTATCTTATCTGTGTGATGTTTGTGATATTGTCTCCATGAATGATATATTCTCTCCTGATGTGTTTTTGAGACAATTTGGACTTGATATTAGATTATACATATTATATGTGATGTGATGCATTTTTGTTGATATATATATTTTCTTCGTATATCTAAAATGTTGATATTGGATTTCCATTCCTCTATTCACATAAGTTTATGGTGTGGTTCTATGAGTTTTGGTTTACAAAGTCTTAAACTCTCTGATTATTAATAGTTCTTATTTAGCACGATTATTGTTGTTGTTTATACTCCCACCTTTTTGGATAATGCCATACGGGGAGAGAAATAAACGCATAGATTCATAATGAATGTGCTAAGTATGTCCTAATAACACTTGAATCTAAGATTGAAGTTGCCTTAGATTTGGGTGGAGTAAGATACAATGAATCGGGATTTTTAAATCCTAGATTTCATGAATAAAATACATTTCATTCATACATATCTTACTAATTTGCGTCAATTGATATATAGATGCCCTAATATTTGTTGACTAACTTGATTGGCATCTATAGGGGGAGTAAGTTTTCATTAAGCACAATTATTTATCTTTTTGTTTATATTTGTTTGTCATCATCAAAAAGAGGGAGAATGTTGAGTATTGGACTTCTCCCTACTTGGTGTTACTGATGAGCAAACAAAAATACTTGTGACTAATCCCCTATTTTGTAGTTAATCCATTACCTAAGCTTATTATGAAGATCTACTTGCAATGGATGACACTCAAAGTTCATTGTAGGCAAATGAAATGGATTGGATGATCGTAGATGATGATTGAAGCTCCGTGCAGACTTCAAGCTCATGCGTTGGATAGAAGAGAGAATCGTGAATGTAAATTTCTTTTATCTCTTCTAGTATGTAGCTTAGAAGTAGAACATTGATGGAGAGCACACACATCTTCATTTCTGTCTTAGGACATCATTAGATCAATTGTCCTTAGACTTCAATTCATTTCTTTATTGATTGTGCTTGTATTGCTTATAACAGTCGACTCCTGAACGTTTTACAGTCGCCTGTCTCAAAAACAGTCGACTATGTTTTGTTCTACAGTCGCCTGTTATGCACAAACTTTTACATTCTAGTTTTGGGCTTCTCTGTTTAATTCCAATAGGCGACTCATGAACGATTCACAGGCGCATGTCCAAGTGACAGTCGACTGTGTGTTGTGTATCAGTCTCTTGTCTATCCTTAGCCCAAAGTCTATTTCTATATTTGTTTCGACCAGTCGACTTTTGTTGAATTTACAGTCGATTGTCCATTGGATCAGTCGACTGTCTATGCTGCTTCAGTCGTCTGTTTGTAAGCCAAATTGTTGACTCAACTCTGTGGAATATCTCTGGGTTTTGACAGTCGTCTGTATAAGGATTTACAGTCGCCTGTTCTGATTAACAGTCGACTGTCTTCTCCTCATCAATCGTCTGCCCTGTTATCCCAGCTGTTTTCCAGAATTCTTTAACTTACCCAACTTACGGCCAGTCTCCTGTAGTAGGATTTACAGTCGCCTGTTGGTTCAACAGTCGACTGTCTATGCTTCATCAGTTGACTGTCCACGTGGTAAGTTACCGTTATGAATTCTCACCTATCCGATCTGACTTTGCAACAGTCAACTGTGGTTTCCTCAACAGTCGACTGTCGCGATCGCAGATTCTGTCCGTGAGAGTTTTCTCACGGATTCCAAAAGGGGTTTTGCTAATTCTGTTTTGAGAATTTGAGAAACCTATAGAAGGAGCATCTACTGTTCCATTGAGATGTTACTCATTCCATTGCAAAATCTTTCAAGCTTTCATTCTCAAGATCAAAAGCTCTTAAATCCAAAAGCCCTAAGAATTCCAATCTTTGATCTCTTGCTCTCTAACCTAGAACCAAAGAATCATCTTCTAGGCATTTGGTGCAGTCAAGAGAAAGGGCTTTTCCTCTCTTCCAAGAGAGTCTTCAACACACAACACACTTCTCCTTCAAGTTCTACTTCAAGGCATAGGTAATTGTAAGTGTTGCTTTCATATTTCATAACTTACGTTATTTGGATTTGCTCTCGGGTTGTGAGAGTGGTTTGTTTGCTCCCAAGTTATGGGAGTTAAGGACAATCGATTTTATTTTGATTTCACTTGTAAGGTTTCTACAAGTGGGTTTTAAGGAAACCTCAAGTTAGGGTTCTAACTCGAGAATCCGGAGGTTCCGGGTGGAAGGGACGTAGGATTACCGGGAACAAGTCGGGAAGTGACTTGGGTAATCCGAACCCTTGAAACATGTCACGCCCCGCTTCACAAAAATATGGAGGCGTAGCGTGAGAAGGTCCGCTCAGACTTGAAGCTACAAAGCTGCATGTCCGATAAGCGTCAATCAAATTTAAAACTGCAGGTCCTTGCAACGCGAGCGAAACAAGATAATAATATTGAAATGAGACAAAAGAATAATATCAGAATATCCATAAATATAAATTCCAACATCGCAGAAAAGCCACCAGGCTGAAATAAAAGAGAGTCTACATGCCCAAACATGGCCAACAAAAGTACAACGTACAAAACAAAGGTGCCAGCACCAACAACTAACAAAAGGCCTAAAACAAAAGAAACTCAACAAAATCACCAAGAAAGGTCACCGGTGTCCATAAAACTCCTCCTGGCAATCATGGACTCGGACTCAGCGTCAGCAAAACATCACGTACACAGCAGCGGTCTCCGGCTCAGGGTCTAACATGTGACACCCAAAAGAGCAAGGGGCACATGTCAGCAAGTCTACAAGAGACTTGTGCAAGGAAACTGAAAGTAGGCACAAGTAAAGCAACCTAGCAGTTCTAGCATGAATGCGATGACATGGCAGTTAAAGTATGAGTGCAACATGTAAAGTAAAGTAAAGTAAAGTAAAGTAAAGTACGAGCATGGCATGACATGAATCATTCACAAGACAAGTACAAGACAAGTAAAGTAAGCACCTCGTGCACAGAGATTCCGTCTTCTGGCTAGAGGGCGGATCAGGCCACTCCTAAGCTCAGTTGACCGTTTATCCCTACCCCTCCACGTGTATCGAGCCAGGGCCTTACCCCCGAACGGGAATGCTCGCTTCTGGATCACGAGCCAGGAAGTGTTTTTAACGAGTATGGCATAGGGGTGCACCTAGCCGGTCCAGGGAACCCGGGCATTGGCTTTTGACCAACACATGAGGCCCGTTTCCCCGGAAGTAGTATTCAAGGAGTACAAGTATTGTAGCGTGTGCTACGAATGCAACAATCAACTGGGATGACATGTAAGATGCAATGCATGGCAGTTAAAAGTGCGTACAGATAAGAAAAGTAAACGTGACAGTTTAGTATGCATGAACAACAAGTTTAAAGAGTTGGATCTAGCTTCGTTGTCAAGCTAGATCAATTAGGTGACGGATCTAGTTTCGTTGTCAAACTAGATCAAGTGGGCGTCTAGCCAGCTATCATTTCATTGACTAGTCTCTTTTACGCTAGGAACAAGGAAGTGGCCTAAAAACATGGCCCTACACAAGAGTTGGCAAGTTTCACTTGCCTGCAAGTACAACGTCTGAGCACACCGTCCAATGAGTCCAAGAATCACAATTATCCTACGTGCACAAGTCCACCGGCCTACATCCGTTTTATTAATCTTAATTAGTGAATTTAAAACATTTAAAATACTTTAAAAATACTGATTTTAGTCTTGATTAGCATGCAATAGGTTGGGGGTCCTAGGGGTGCAAAGCGTTACATCAACACGACGCGAAAGCTACACCGGCGTCGGGTAGCGACGCCGGGGGTTGGAATAGAAGATCGCGCTCCAAGTCCAGATTCCAAATTAGTTTCCTCGCTGGAAAGTTTAAAGCATCAACCGAAGCAACGGTTCCAGATTCCAAAGCTAGCACGTGCGACGACGGGCTACGACGTGTCGCAATGTCGTGCACGACGAATCGTCGAAAAGGAAGCATCTAGGTGGGGCCCACAGTAGTCCTAGGGACCTTTGGGGGACCCACAATACCTCTGGAGAACTTGGAGGGCCCACGGTGGCAAGTGGTGCGACGGTTGCGGTGTTGCGACGTATGGCCATCGGTCGTACACGGCCAATGCGGGGAGCTCTCTCGGTCAGGCGCTAGGAACGGGCTGTGCAGCAGTGGGGGGTCGGTCGCGATGGCGGGTGCGGTGGGTTTTCTCGGTCGGTGCGGGCGAGAGCGTCGGTCGGGCGCCTTGGATGCGGGGCTTGGGGCACTGCAACGTTGCAACATTGCAACGTGGGTCGGTGCGGAGATGCGGGCCGGTCAGGCACGGAGCGATGCGGGCGAACGGTGCGGGCGCTGAGCGGGGGCTTGGTGCGGAGCGGGATGCGGCTGTGCGGAGCGGGTCTCTCGGTCTGACCGAGGGACCCTCTCGGTCGGTGCGGTCGAACAGAGTGGGTGGCAGCAGCGGGTGCGGAGCGATGTTGGTGCGGAGCGGGCGACCGGTCTGAGCGGGGGAACGGAGCTGATTCCGTCGGTCGTGCGGCAGCTGCTTGTCGCAACGTTGCGACGATTCGTCACAACGTCAAATTTGGGTTTTGGAAGAGGCTAGGGTTATTTTCTTGCGAAAATAGATCTTCCTAGAGGTTGTTTATATAGTGTAGATGGGTTGACTAGGTCTAGGGCTAATCCTAATGAGATTAGGAGTTTAAAATAATTTAAAATTTAAATCTCAACTTCTCCAACTCACCCAAGGATTTGACTTGGTCCAAATGAGCTGGAAATTGGCTTAAGAATTCTTTAAAACGTTTAAAACTCAAATAAATTTTATTTGGCCGAAAATAATTTAAAAATTAATTATTAAAAATATTATAAAACTTGTTAAAAATATAAAAGTGGTCAAATGAACTCCAAAAATTATAAAATAAATATCGGGGTGATCGTGTTGACGAAAGTGAGCTAACTAAGAAGACGGATCTCAATTTCGACATCGGACGACGAAACTAAAAATAGAAACGTCTCCCGTCAAAAGTGAAAATCGCCACGTCTCATTGAGTAAGATTAAATTGTGGAAAAACGACTCGAGAAACGTCGTTCCAAAATAGTGCCACTATTTAATACTCTCAGAGACGTTCACAACGGCATATCACACGAAAGTGTTCACAAACAAACAAGGTCCAAAACAAACATGTGCACGGTCAAAAGCACGTGCACGAACAACGTACAACGAGAAGTGGTCGTTACATCCTCCCCACCTTAGAATAAAGTCCGTCCTCGGACTTTCTAATATATCTAGTCGCTCTAATAACTACCCCAATCAAGTCACATTATAATTCAAACCAGGTATAGTCATTACAGGAGCTTATATATGCACTAAGTAGTCAAACATTAACACTACCAACACGTATATATATTCACATACGTATACACTTATACCTATTATAGTCAGTCAGACTCATACACGTATTTCAATCACGTATATACACATACATCCCTTATGTAACTGCTACTCACAAAACAATAGTTCAGATACTTATATAGGTATGATCTCATACTAGCAAATACAATCATTGCTCTACGTATAGATAGCTACCTTTGCACAAACATCAAGGGTATACTACCCTCTAATATTCATCCAATACCAAACATCTCAACACATATAGTCACACCATACCATTATTAAATCAAGTTCACTATATCTAATATACATTCACCACTACTAAAATTTCACGATATGTAGTCATTCAAATACATGCAAATAGTTCACCATATATTCTCATCACATACGGTCCTATAACTGTATTTACGACACGCCACATATATCATAGTCATCAATACCTATAACTAAGCACTTACTTACCCGTGCATGGTGCACACCCATACACGCTAACATTTCATTTACATACACCAATCATACCATTATATAACTAGCACACATACACACCTAGTTTTAGCTAGTATTTCATTTACATACACCAATCATACCATTATATAACTAGCACACATACACACCTAGTTTTAGCTAGTACACATACATTCACACGAGCAAGTCCTTAGTAAATAACTATACCACAAGGCCAACACCTATAACTATATACTGGTGTAGCGACCCACAATCATGTGCGTAACACAACCAGGCACAACCACTCCTATCACTATACATACATCAACATTTCTATATTCAACTACAAACATACATTCAATATTCTTAGAGTATACCCACTCAAGCTTGAGTGAGACTCAATACACATATCAGAATATTCTATATACGTAACACGACATTCATACCTATACCAATACCACTCCATTGTATATATATATACTAGTCATACCCCGTGCCCGCGGGCACGGTTCAATTAAGATTTTCCCCCGCAAAATATTTGTTCCCCAAAAAATTATTTCCACGGTCAAAATTGCACGGAACAACAAATTAGCATAAAAATATTTAGCGACCCGGACGCATTCGGCGTGGAACAACGAAATCGGCGCATCCACCTTCAGCGCGGAACAACAAATTCGGCGCGGACGCCTTCGGTGCAAGTTATTTAACTTGGCTTGTGATTCTACGCAATCTGTCTTCTAATGGTTGGGAAAATGTTGACAACTGATGCCGTAGATGAACTTGATGTTCTTTTTTAACAGAGAAAATGTAATGGATTATGATAATGTGGTCAAGATTGAGCTCAACTCAGTATGGCTCAACATTTTATTGATCAACATTTTGAATACTCAAGAAAACATTTCATTTCAATGCTCAAGAAGACAAAGAGGGACGAAGAAAAGAAACTCTCAAAAAACTGAAAAAAATAAGATCCACACAGGGGAACTACTCGTTTCAAAATGTATCAGCCAGAATTATTACATAATAAACCAAAAGAGAAATAGTTTTCATTCTCATGCCTCAGAATAAAGATACAGTCAGGGTCATCACTCCAGAATTATAAAATCCACTCCTTTATATGTATGCATGGTCAATGTCTGAACTTGAACTACTTGAGGCCCAAGCTGAGATTGAACCACTTAAGGCCTTGAGTTTGTCTCTGTAGCTTCAGTGTCAGTCACATCTGACTCCCCATCCTCATTTGTCTCTGTAACTTGTCTCCTTTGTTCCAAAAACATTGCACTTCAGTGAGCGGTCTTCTATGTGGGAAATCATGAGATCCTCCTCTACATGGAAGCCCGCTGAGGGGTATATGAAGGATCGATGGACATCAGTTGTCAGCAGTATTGTGAGTGTAATAGAAAGGTAAATGTGATAACATCATGAAAGGAAATAATGAGTTAGTGACATGCGATGTCATTTTAAGAACCCTTAGCATACAATCTTAATGCTTTAATTAAGTAAAGTCTAATAACTAACATAAATATGCTCATTAAAGGCTACACTATATCACGGTTCATTTAAGATTTTTCCTCGCGAAATCTTTGTTTCCCAAAAAATTATTTTCACAGCCAAAATTTAAAAGAACAACAAATTTGCATAAAAAATAATTAACGGCATGGGCGCCTGTGGCACGGAACAACAAATTCGATGTGGGCGCCTTTGGAGCCGAAAAACAAATTCGGCATAGAACAAATTCGGCACGACGCCTTAGCGTGAAAAAATTTAGCGGGTGCCTTCGGCGCAGAAGCACTGAAGCCTTCGCAATTGAAGTATGAGTTGATTGTGCTGATAGCCAAGTGTTTCTTGAGGTGATTTGTCCATGTCGCTCAAGGATATAGGTGTGTTGTGTCAACACAGTTGCAGTTCCTTGCATACTTCATCACTTAACGTTGTATTTGTTTTTCATGTACGAATGAGTATCTGTATGAGTATGTATATGAAACGCATTGCATGCATTTGTGTTTCTCTATATGAATGTATGGATGATTGGTCTTTTTATATCTGTTTGATGCCAATATCTATTTGAATGCTCAATTGGTTCAAAAATAGGTGCATTGCTCATTAGGGGATGTTTTACTGCTCGCTTTGATTGCTTACTTAGATTATATTGCTCTTTAGAGCCGTATACAGCTTGTAGGCAGAAGAGGTTCATTGCTTATTTCACCACATTTCAGACAACAGTTTATCAAATATAGCCTTCAGCCATATATAGAACCTGGGGACAGCATAGAGACATTTCAACATGTAGTTTACCATATATCAAACCATTTCATCTGCTCATTTCATTACTTATTTCATCATACAATTCATCACATTTCAACCAGCATTTCATTACTCATTTTACCACATATAATCTGCTCATTTCATGCAAAAACATTTCAACCCACATTTCACCACATTTCATCACATACTAACATGAAGAAACTGCCCATACACACAACACATATCAGCACCACATTTTCTGACTCTCTATGTATTTCATTTAAACTCCTATTTTATACAATTTTAAAACAAATGATGTGTGCTAAAAGAATTTAGCATCAACCAAAATACAATCAGGTGTTGATACAATTTAAATACAACCATGTTGTAGTACATTTCAGCTATAAGCCGATTCTCCTTGAAGCTAATTGAACAAATTCTTCATTACAATCATAAAATTCATCCCCACTTCGGTAACATATCTCTCAACTAAGTTAACATAACATAATGGGAGGGACATGCCATCATCATCTGTAGGAAGATATATGCCCATAAGGCAATTTATCTTGATTATACGTCTTGTTCATACCGTATATGGTACGTATTATTCTAAGTATAAAATCATTTGTATTAATATACTTAGATAATATCCATAGACTTATAGTTAGGTCCTTACATATCTGGATGAGATCTCGATTATGAGTAAGTAAGCGACCGAATAGAAAACATAGGTCTTAAACGGTTCGTGATCATAGATGTGTCGAGAACTGGATATCGACACATCGGATAGATCACTGTGTCTTCGTCTTACCTTCGAGTAATGATGATCTCATAGTCATTCGACTTGGTGAAGTCGGAGACGAGACACAGGTGCTCATTAGAGAATGAGTTCACAGAACGACCAAGTTAGAGTTATTAAATGGTTAACTTTAATGATCTGTTTTTAATAACTCTAGGGTGATGATAGGTTAGTTGATCCTTAAGACCTGAAGTCATCTGTACCAACCTGTGAGCAGACGGTGTAGCTTAGACCCATGATCTAGCTTCGAGGACCAGTCCTGATGAAAGATCTTAGGTTGGGTTGCACCTGAAGCTCTCAAGGTGAGTAAATGACTAAGATGGGATTTGTCACTTCCATTAAAGGGAAGTTAGTGTTATAGGCTCAGTACGGTCTTTATGTTAATCCTCGACCGGGGTACGTTGCAAGTAGTACAACGTGTATACAACGTGTATGCTGACCAATGTTGTCTAATAGGGTTGACAGTAAACCATACCCTAGGCCAACAATAACACAGTCTTGACGAAGGGATTTTAGCTAACGGAATTCGTCCCTGACACAGCCAATGCAAACCCTATGACACTTTTGTCAAAGGGTCGATCACGTTATGATGACTCTGAAACAGGGACGACAGCTATTGCTCGTAGTGACCGTCGTCTAGGGGTTTCGAGCCCCAACCTGTAGTAAGGTCAGGCTGTAGGGTCTCACACCGAGTAGTGCTCGTGTCTTAGTAATAGGAATATAGAATAGATAGAAATGTCATTTGATGATATTCACAAGTTAAGTTGTGAAAGTTAGTCGCATTAGCAATAGGGACACAACGTTGCATTAGATGCTAACTTTGACTAAACGTGTTGTAAATTAGTTACAACGAATTCAGTAGGAACAAACTTGTTGGAAAGGGTTACCTGGATGACGGGATCGTCCCGGTCTAAACACAGGTTCAAACCGCGTCCAAATCGGAGCTCAAACGAGCCCAGAAACGCAGAAAGAGTTCAAGGGGAAGTGGGTTAGACCCACCGGGCCAAGAGGCCCATGTGCAAGAGCAAAACGGGCGACGCCCGCTGGCTGCAACGGGCTCACGCCCATTGCACAGCGGGCGCGGCCCGCTGCAGCAGCGGGCGTGGCCCGCTGTGTGCAGCGGGCGGGCGCCCGCTGCACAGCGGGCCAGCGCCCGCTGATGCAGCGGGCACAGCCCGCTGCACGCAGCGGGCCAGCGCCCGCTGCAAGCGGGCGCAGCCCGCTGCACAGCGGGCCAGCGCCCGCTTGTGCAGCGGGCGCAGCCCGCTGCAGCAGCGGGCGGGCGGCCCGCCCTTCCCCCCTTGGGCGGGCGCGCCCGCTAAGTCTAGCGGGCGCGCCCGCAACTTAAGTCAATTAGGGTTTTTTGAAAACCCTAATGACGGCTACGAATTTTGTGAAAATTGCTAAACTTTGAGCAATTGTTTGAGGGGTCAAACGAAGTCAAAATTCGTCACCGTCAGTCCCTACGCGTTCACCATTCCAAGCTTTTTTGATTGATAGCTAGTTTGGTGTCTGAAGTTTAGTATGCGAGGAGAATTAATTAGTTAAAGTTTGACTTTGTGAAAGGCTAACTTTAAAATTGAAATTAAGCCAAATGGCTTAATTGAATTTTCTCTTCATATGGATTGTCCCACATTGCCCGCAACGAGAAGTTGAGTGCTCACTCCCTATATAAATAGCGGTGCACTCTCCTCGTTGAAAAACACACAAGTCAACGATTGGGTAGCTCCAGATTTTTAGAGCAAGCTCGATCCGCGACTAATCTCTCTCTCTCTCTCTATTTTCCTATTCTCCGGAGTAGTCCTAGCACGACTACGAAGGGGGTTTGGATCTGATCCGGACGTCTAAGACGCGGGTTTCTTCTCAAGTGAAACTTTCTACCGCGTGTGATCGGCTCGGAGGCGAAAGCAACTCGGGCGGATCAGTGCGAGGCTGCGAGGCGGCTCAGGGAGATCGGGTCAACGCGGCTCGGCTACGAGGAGCTTCTCAAGACAGTGCGATACATCTTGCCTGCTCCAGGGCCAAGATTCCGGGTATGTGGTTAAGCGTTTTCTAGTGTAGTTTTTAATTAGTCGCTTTAGTGTAGATCCTTCTTGGGGTGGTCAGACCCACTCCAAGTCGGCATAGACCGGGCTATGTTCTGGCTCCCCAGAGCCTAGCTAAATTGTTTAGCTAGTGTAGAAATACGATTTCTGGTTTTTCCGCTGCGCCTTTTGTGCCTCCGTGGTCCGTCCGACTTAGGACGGATATGGATCCGAGCTCTGGGGGTCCGCCAAAACCCCAACAGTGGTATCAGAGCCACGGTTATGCTATAGATCTACTATAGCGACTTTTTAAATTATTAAAAATGCTTAGCTTGCATGTTCAAAACTTTTTTTTATTAGTTTTGAAAATAATTTTGTGTTTCAAAATTAATTTTGCAACACGGAAATTTGTTTTAATTTTGGGACAATTATTTTTATGCGATAAATCTAAAAGTAGTCTACTATGTTTTAAATACTTTGTAAATTTTTATGAGACATTAAAAATTTTTAAAGGGTGTTTAAAGTTTATGTAAACTTTAGAAAAATTTTATTTTTGAAATTTAAGAATTTTTCTTTAGTTACATAAAAGTTAGAAATGTTTAAACTTTATTTGAAAGCTTCTAAAAAGGATTTCTAAAAGATTTTAAAAGAGTTTTAAAATTGTTTTAAATATGTAAATAATAGAAATAATTTTATTTCATGAGATGTAATATAAATTAATTTCTTTTACTACATAGTTGTTTCTAAAATTTTTATGTGATATTTTAATTTTAGAAATAAGGTTAAAATTTTTTAAAAGGTCTAGGTTTAAAATTATTAGATAATTTTGTACGACCTAGTTTTATGCAATAAAATTTTTTATGAAGGCTTTAAATTTTTAATCTTTAATTTTAAGTGTTAAAATTTAGATTTGCATGTTATAATTATGTAGATAATTTTAGAACTTGCAAATGCTCATGTATGTCATAAAATGAACATTTTATTTATGTTGATAAATTAGTAGTTTCATGGACTTGTAAACCTTGTTAGGTTAGCCATTAAATATTTAAAATTTTATGAGATGAAATTTTAATTAGTGACATGTTATGTTTGATAAAACAAAACAACATTCGAACCTAATACCTGATTAGGATAGTCCCTTTGTTTGTAAATCATTTCATTAAAATGTTTGAATAATGATTTTCATAAAAGACAAAATGTTGAATTGTTTTATTAAAATCCTAATAAGATTGGGGTAGTAAGTTGAACGTAGAACCTTATAGTTGATAAGGACTTAATAAAAGATGTTCAACCAATCTGAAAAATTTTGAATTTTAGGATCCACTAGTTGATAAGGATTAACTAGTTCTTTTAATTAAAAGCCATTTAGTTGTTTGGAAAACATAAGATTGATGACAAATCCTTCAATGGATCATGATGTCGGTCAATGTGCTTGGCTAAAGTTTTTGGACCAACCTAGCTAGACTGGGTAACAAGTGGTCCTGGCTTAGTCAATTCCCTGGCCGCGTCCGCTGGACCGCAAGGAGTTGATTCATGACTATGTAAGTCCATCGACTATACCTAAGTCAATACGATAATAATCTTGTTCAAGATAAATCGTAGCCCTCCTTGTTTTAGGAGTTGGCACCTGTAAGAAACATGTTCCGGTTGTTGAGCTACACTCAAGCCGTGACATGTCAATCTTATAGAAACCGATTTCTTGATTGACATCTTAACCTGACTGAAACCGTTGTCTCACCCTTCGAGCTTCGGCGTAAGTCTAACCAAGAATGTAGTCTAAGACCTGACCCAAACCGGCGCGTCGTGCATACACCGAGCAAAGGGGCAAGTCAGGCTAGACACGAAAACAAGGGTCCGACTAGGCTAGCCATTGTGATCCGGTTGAGCACACTCATGATCATAAATGACTAGGGGTAAAAATCGATAGGGAATCATAGTAAATATGATTGACGACGAGTTCGTCTACCGACTGCAGAGTCGGATAACTTGTTGAGATACACTCATGGTTGTCAGACTCATGGTAGTCGGATCCCTCTCTCACAAATTTTTTTATATAATAAATTGTTTATTATTATGGCTTTAAATAAATTTAGTGGGAGAATATAGTTTTATTAAAACCATTAAAACTATACTACGAACATATACTAACTAAAGTATCTATAAAATGCAGAATGGACTCAGGTCTAAAATACATGGTAGAAAAGAACGTGCTGGATGGAACCAACTACAAAGACTGGCTTAGGAACATTAAGTTGGTCCTTTCCCTAGCTGGGATTGGATACATATTATTCGAGGACGCTCCGGACAAGCCCGATGAGGATTCGACCCACGAAGAGAAAGAAGCCTTCAAGTTGTACCAGAGGGATGCTGAGAAGGCAAGATGCCTTGCTCTAGCTTCGATGACCAACGAGCTGCAAAGGAAACATGAACATATGGATGTTCAGAGCATACTCCTTAATGCACAAGAGTTGTATGGCAAGCGATCCAGAGCTGCCAAGTTCGAAGCTACTAGTAACCTCTGGGGCACGAAGATGACGACAGGACCCGTACAAGATCATGTTATCAAAATGATCGGGTACGTGGAGGACGCCGCCCAGTTAGGATTTGTCCTGGACAATGAGATGTCCACGGACATTATCCTAAAGTCTTTAACTCCCGAGTTCAAGCCCTTTATAACTGGCTTTATAATGAACAGCCTTGAGACGGATCTTCTTGGTCTCCTCAATATGCTCCGGCAATTTGAGGAGATTGAGAAGAAGCCGGCTGCACTGGTTGTTGGCTCTGCTACTTCCGACCAGCCGAAAGGCAAAGGAAAGAAGAGGCAGGTCCCACAACCTGCGAAGGCTAAGAATGGGAAGAAGAAGAACAAAGGGGCCCCGTCGAAATCTGAGTGCTTCCATTGCCACAAGATTGGCCACTGGAAGAGGAACTGCAAGATCTATCTTGCAGAGAAGAAGAAGGGGCATACTGATGCCTCCACCTCAGGTACAAATTAAAATTCAATGCAATTATTTCCATTCATATAGTATGAGATACTTATAGACATCTGTGTACTGTATACAGGTGGCTGATAAGAACTGGAGATTAGAGAAGCACGGAGATCGGTCGGCAATTAAAGCAACAGTTGCTGCTGGGACCGCTCAAAGACTTCTGGAGACGCTGATCGTGATGGAGATGATATTTTTCTTATTTGAATAAAATGTATCATCTTTAAGGATCGAAAACAATGAATGAGTGCTTTGCACTCAAGGTTTATTTTTGATAAACAAATTAAGGTTCTTTTGATGAACCCGTTGTTTTGGAATGGATGTCTCGTTTGTTGCAATTGAAATTGAATTGGCTTAAAATTCTGTGGATGTGGATTTTCTGTGATGGTTGGGTATATTTTCGAATAATGGTGTATTGCTTCGATAATATTGATTTTGGAGCCGACTAAATGCTAGAAGTCAATCAGTAGTTAAGTGCAGGTTCCAGGGGGCGTATAAATTGTGTGCGAACACAAAAATACGCAAATCAAGATTAATTCTTGATTACCTGCATTTAGTTATTAAAAGAGTTAATAGTAAATGTGGTTAAAGGAATAAGTACAGTGTAGGACGTTTTGATTGAACGAGTCAATGTCAAGTTTCCTTAAAACGATCTTGACTTGACTCATTCGTCAAACCGAATCTGACACTTGTACATTCCATCTGAGGCACTTACCAAATGGTTAGGTTTTGCACATAAATCTAAATATGATTTAGATATTATGTTAAAGAAATTTGACCAGGTAATTCTTAAAGTCAGTGGGAGCGAGCTCATATACTTAGTTCCGTTTTTCGGACTAAGTAAAAAGGATTTTTCACTTTAATGAATCTTCTATATAAATCATTAAGTCAAAATTGTTTTGATTTAATAGTATATATATAGAGACTTAGGGTGTCAAATATGTACTTGACATATTGACACAATAAAGAGGAATGAGCTAGAACTGACTTACGGAAATGTTAGACCCCACATCTAAACCGTATAAGCCAAATGTTAGCTATACGAAGTTAGGAAAATTGATCCAGATCATTTTTCCAAAGGATCAACCCTGTGTGATCAAGAGATGTAATTTCAATCCATTAAAATTCGTTGTAGATACTTATTAGTAGAACCATTCTTAGGTTTGTCATATCAAATGTCAAAGTGACTGATATGCTATAACGGTATGAGATACCGAGATAAATAGCCTAAGTGCAAGTGGGAGATGTAGGAAGATATATGCCCATAAGGCAATTTATCTTGATTATACGTCTTGTTCATACCGTATATGGTACGTATTATTCTAAGTATAAAATCATTTGTATTAATATACTTAGATAATATCCATAGACTTATAGTTAGGTCCTTACATATCTGGATGAGATCTCGATTATGAGTAAGTAAGTGACCGAATAGAAAACATAGGTCTTAAACGGTTCGTGATCATAGATGTGTCGAGAACTGGATATCGACACATCGGATAGATCACTGTGTCTTCATCTTACCTTCGAGTAATGATGATCTCATAGTCATTCGACTTGGTGAAGTCGGAGACGAGACACAGGTGCTCATTAGAGAATGAGTTCACTGAACGACCAAGTTAGAGTTATTAAATGGTTAAATTTAATGATCTGTCTTTAATAACTCTAGGGTGATGATATGTTAGTTGATCCTTAAGACCTGAAGTCATCTGTACCAACCTGTGAGCAGACGGTGTAGCTTAGAACCATGATCTAGCTTCGAGGACCAGTCCTGATGAAAGATCTTAGGTTGGGTTGCACCTGAAGCTCTCAAGGTGAGTAAATGACTAAGATGGGATTTGTCACTTCCATTAAAGGGAAGTTAGTGTTATAGGCTCAGTACGGTCTTTATGTTAATCCTCGACCGGGGTACGTTGCAAGTAGTACAACGTGTATACAATAAAGACCGCCGTATGCTGACCAATGTTGTCTAATAGGGTTGACAGTAAACCATACCCTAGGCCAACAATAACACAGTCTTGACGAAGGGATTTTAGCTAACGGAATTCATCACTGACACAGCCAATGCAAACCCTATGACACTTTTGTCAAAGGGTCGATCACGTTATGATGACTCTGAAACAGGGACGACAGCTACTGCTCGTAGTGACCGTCGTCTAGGGGTTTCGAGCCCCAACCTGTAGTAAGGTCAGGGTGTAGGGTCTCACACCGAGTAGTGCTCGTGTCTTAGTAATAGGAATATAGAATAGAGAGAAATGTCATTTGATGATATTCACAAGTTAAGTTGTGAAAGTTAGTCGCATTAGCAATAGGGACACAACGTTGCATTAGATGCTAACTTTGACTAAACGTGTTGTAAATTAGTTACAACGAATTCAGTAGGAACAAACTTGTTGGAAAGGGTTACCTGGATGACGGGATCATCCCGGTCTAAACACAGGTTCAAACCGCGTCCAAATCGGAGCTCAAACGAGCCCAGAAACGCAGAAAGAGTTCAAGGGGAAGTGGGTTAGACCCACCGGGCCAAGAGGCCCATGTGCAAGAGCAAAACGGGCGACGCCCGCTGGCTGCAACGGGCTCACGCCCATTGCACAGCGGGCGCGGCCCGCTGATGCAGCGGGCGCAGCCCGCTGCACGCAGCGGGCCAGCGCCCGCTGCTTGCAGCGGGCGGGCGGCCCGCCCTTCCCCCCTTGGGTGGGAGCGCCCGCTAAGTCTAGCGGGCGTGCCCGCAACTTAAGTCAATTAGGGTTTTTTGAAAACCCTAATGACGGCTACGAATTTTGTGAAAATTGCTAAACTTTGAGCAATTGTTTGAGGGGTCAAACGAAGTCGAAATTCGTCACCGTCAGTCCCTACGCGTTCACCATTCCAAGCTTTTCTGATTGATAGCTAGTTTGGTGTCTGAAGTTTAGTATGCGAGGAGAATTAATTAGTTAAAGTTTGACTTTGTGAAAGGCTAACTTTAAAATTGAAATTAAGCCAAATGGCTTAATTGAATTTTCTCTTCATATGGATTGTCCCACATTGCCCACAACGAGAAGTTGAGTGCTCACTCCCTATATAAATAGGGGTGCACTCTCCTCGTTGAAAAACACACCAGTCAACGATCGGGTAGCTCCAGATTTTTAGAGCAAGCTCGATCCGCGACTAATCTCTCTCTCTCTCTCTATTTTCCTATTCTCCGGAGTAGTCCTAGCACGACTACGAAGGGGGTTTGGATCTGATCCGGACGTCTAAGACGCGGGTTTCTTCTCAAGTGAAACTTTCTACCGTGTGTGATCGGCTCGGAGGCGAAAGTAACTCGGGCGGATCGGTGCGAGGGTGCGAGGCGGCTCAGGGAGATCGGGTCAACGCGGCTCGGCTACGAGGAGCTTCTCAAGACGGTGCGGTACATCTTGCCTGCTCCAGGGCCAAGATTCCGGGTATGTGGTTAAGCGTTTTCTAGTGTAGTTTTTAATTAGTCGCTTTAGTGTAGATCCTTCTTGGGGTGGTCAGACCCACTCCAAGTCGGCATAGATCGGGCTAGGTTCTGGCTCCCCAGAGCCTAGCTAAATTGTTTAGCTAGTGTAGAAATACGATTTCTGGTTTTTCCGCTGCGCCTTTTGTTCCTCCGTGGTCCGTCCGACTTAGGACGGATACGGATCCGAGCTCTGGGGGTCCGCCAAAACCCCAACATCATCTTCATCCCCACTTCGGGTACTGCTCCGTGAATACCAAGCATGGTATCTTTTGGGCAAAAGCTGGTGCTCCAAAAGTTCATTCCAGAATTGCCTATAAGTCCGTTTGCATGGCCCCACTGACAAAAAAATGCATGATTAAAAAATATACTTCCTTAAGGTCAATGTCAACATCTGATTCCATAGGTTGCCTTGAACTTATATCTGGATCAATAGGGTTGACCTTTACCGACACCTTTGTTGAAAATGTAAAGGTGCCATACCAACTGATGATGCATCCTCACATGGTTTATGCTTCCTGAGAGACATTCTTCATGTCATACCTGCAGTTCAATACAAAAAAGCATATCAGGAACAGTACACACCAACTATGACCAACAGAACACTAACATTATCTTTGAGCAAACTAATTTTCAGGTAGAGAGACCATAACTTATAGAGGAAAAAAAGAGGAGATATGTTTCGGCAAGCAACTTATTAACTGCTCAGTGAAACATGACTTATACGGACTCAACAAAGAGAGAACATAAACATATTGCTAAAATGGTATCTGAAGGTTTAGTCATCGCCATTACTTACTTGAAAACATTTACTGCAAAAAGACCGTGCAAGCATTTTTGTTAACTAAGTTCCAGGATACATCACTTTGATACATTCCAGGATAGCACTTCAGTTAACTTATACTTTGAATTAATACATCAACTAAGTTCTATGATACATCAAGTTGATACATCACTTGGGTTTTTTGTAAACTAATAGCTTTAATGTTAACTGAACATCAAGTTTTTTTGCCTGGAAATATGACTTGAATACTACTCACTTGGATGATATCATGTTAACATGATATTAGGTGCAAAGCAAATATATCGTGGAACCCAAATCAAAAAACAGTGAGGATGATTAGGTAACCATTTTAACATTGAGGATTACACCCAAATCAAAAAAATAGAAAGCTATCTGACCTTAAAATCTCAAAAATTGTTGTTGAGGGAACTTGAAAAAAATGAAATGCTTTGTTTCTGGGAAGGAGGGAGAGCCGAGATGAATGGCTCCATAACTGCTACTGCTTATGGCTTTTCAATTAATTTTTGGTGACTGGGGAGAGTCAGACCTTTTGTTTTCAATCTATCCTGCATTTCTAAATATTAAAAGAATATCAGACATGAATTTATACATATTAAAAATATGAGTTTTTAATTTATCATGCATCAGAAAAGGGTTAAAATTATGGACAGGAAAAAAACGATTAATATGACATGCGGATATGCAATTTAACAAAGATATAGCACACTCATATCATTCACTGGATCCAACTATCCTAATAGCAAGCCCCAATAGATTTAGCCAATAGGAATATTAGTGAAATATGTTTTTACTTCGTTTCCATGTTTTTCTATTACACAGTATATTCCATGCTTTTATAGTCCACAATTTTAATTCATTATGTGCACTTTTTTGCTGGCAAGCTGGTGCAGCCAGATAAAAATCCTGGAGATCCAAAAGATGCTCATAAATTCCAAGTATGCATGATGAACATACCTTACACTCCGACATAATTGTTTAAGAATATGCAAGTTTTTAGGGAATGCTGAGTTCTGCCAAAACAACATTAGTCTTGAACCCAAAAACTAATATATGAAATATGACATTTCCACCTTTGAGATTGACCTTTCTAGCCTTATCAAAAAGGGCCATGGCCGAAGAGATGGTTACAAAAGAAGCTAAAGCTGAACTTGTCACCAAGCAAAAGAAGTCACTACTTTTAACTCGGAGATGGACAACTAAAGTAAGAACGAAGTCATATGAAGCTTGAGTCGTAATGTATAATAGAAGATTGTAAAAAGGAAATGTCATTTTTGCTAGAAAAGTTCAAGACCTTGGAGAAGGAGAAATCTATTTTAAAGCCTTGTTGAAGCTTTCTCTTGCTTAGGAAACCCTAGAAAAAGTTTGACAATGAGGAGGAGTGTTGCACACTCCTTGAGCGGTACTATAGGTTCATAATCAAGCTGAACTCTGGCTTTAGTGCAACTAAAAGTTCTGTTGCATGAAAGAAGCCTAACTCTGGAAGGTATCAGCTGGGGTACAGGCATGCCATACTGGGAGAATAACTTATAGGTATGATGTACTAAACGGGCTATTGGCATCATAATTGACACGGGAATTTTAATGCTTAGCCTGCAGATAAAACAATGAAAGAATTAACAGGTAGCCAGGTGATAGTATTACATGGCATTTGAAATTTAAAAATATAGACATTATGGACAATGAAAATATTTCACATTTTGAATTTCAAACATTAATATACATAATAAGATCTGCACTTTCTGAATATGTAAACAAAAAGGACTTCCTATGCAATTAGTGCAGTTTGATCGAAGAACTTGTGAGAATACTCCTTGTTTTTCATATGCTACGATATGCAAGTCTATGCTTGAAGAAAACATTAGGAAAAAGAATGCATGAACTAAGTAAAACACAGATAAGAAATCAAGATCATTGCAAGTTTACCAAACTTCCTGATGTTTAATTTGTAGTTTAAGAAAGTTAGCCTGTCAATTAATGATTCCTACTCCAGTCTTAGACATAGACTTCTGGGGGACAGACTAACACCTATAGAATATTTTCTTGCTACATCATGCATGCTTCCTAGACACAGACTTCTGGGGGACAGTCTTAGACATAGACTTCTGGTTTGTTCTGCCAAATTTTGAATATGATTCCTACATCATGCATGCTTTCACAGTCTTTAGGTTAGATCAACACACTCTAGGGAAAATGATACCTTGACTGCCAAACTTAAGTGTATTGATCTATTCCCTAAGGTATGTTTAAAATGACACTTCAGAGAATGCTGCATATTCCCAGTTAACTTAAAGTATGGCAGTCAAGGTATACAACATTCTCTAAAAACATACATATGCATGATGTTTACAAAAACATACATATGGAGGAAGGGCAGTCATATGTTACCAGTTAACATATGTAGCATATTCCCAGTTAACCTAAAGACTGGGAATAGTAGCATTTCTCTATGGAAAATGTTACCAGTTAACATTTGTTTAAAATGACACTCTAGAGAATGCTGTATATTCCCAGTTAACTTAAAGCACGGCAGTCAAGGTATGCAGCATTCTTTAAAAACATACATATGCTGCATACACTCTAGAGAATGCTGAATATTCCCAGAACTTAAGTTAACTGGTATCATTTTCCCTAGAGAATGCTGCATATTCCCAGTCTGTAGGTTAGATCAACACACTTATGTTTTTGTAAAGATTAAATTCTAGCGAAGGAAGATCCAATAAACATTTCCCTGGAAATCTTCATCTGAAACTCTCTTCAACTCGAACAATTCTAAACAGAGGCATTTTATCCCCTACAGATTCAATCATAAAACAATCAAAACAACAATTTTTTTCTAATGCAAAATATTAAGAAATAGATTCAAATGATTTAAAAAGGCCGTAATTTTCCGGTCATTGATTCTATATTTGCAACCTACTCGACCAACTCTGTGAAGCTATCGATGCTGCTCATTATCTTGGCCTACACATCCAGTGCTATCGGGTCCTCAAAGTGTTATCTGCATAACTCAAAGTTCTATTAGATAGATGATATATATAAGTTTTGTAAAGTATTAGCTACTAATACAAATAAAGGGGGTAGAGGATCCACTTATCTTAAACTATTCTTGAATGAATTTTCTTTCCATGGACTCCATTGATTAGAAGTAAGAAATCATACCTAAGTTAGATATGTTTTTTCTTTACAGTTACATATTATTGAGTCTGAGATTCGTTGAGGCATTACATCAAACATCTCATGCTCAATTACAATGGGTAATAATAATAATTTTACATTGTGCAAAGAAAATTAAATTCTAAACAATCTGACAGGATCAAATCTCAACAATCTGACAATAATCATCTTCTCGCATTAAACAGAAATGATATACACGATATATTAAGTTAGCACTCTACAAAATATAGCTTATACTTTATCAAGTAATCAAAGTATGCAATATATTTATGCACTATCATAAGTACTTGCCTAATGAAGAGGATGAACTGCCAAATGCAGGAGTTGATGATGATCCAAAGGCATGTGTTGAACTTCCAAAAGCTGGAGATGAAGCACCGAAAGATAGGGTGCTGGAAGGCACTCCAAATACATTGGGAGACGTGTTAAATAGTGAACTTCCAGTCTACGAACCAAATGGATTTGAAGTACCAAAGGGTCCGCTGGATGACTGCCCGAAAGATACACAATAGAACAGCGGTCATCAAATATTAAACAATGCATTATATACACTGGTAATGCATGTGCACTAATTATACACTCGCAATGGCACAACAATTTCATCCAATGTTTTGCTCATACTTACAGTGGTTATGTAGCGATTATTCTCATGGTCGTTGTTAACTGGTTCATATCTTTCATAGATATCAAAAAAGATCTCAGCTAAAGCCCCAAACAGGTTGATACCAGCCTTCAGTACCACCTCAGGGATGTTAATCTCTGCTTCAGATGAAACAAATGCTATATATTTTCCTTTTAGTGCTACATTGTGGGCGTAAGAGCAATAGAGCACATACCTGCAAACGGCGATAAGTAATAAGCATAGTTTGTAAGTAGATAACATGTGGAATGCTATACTTTCTAGGTGAAATTTCATCTTAAAACATATTACACTAATTATTTGCAATTAATAGGTTAAAAATCAGCAGAGCTTATAAATCCATATAGTTCTTGATCACAGACCACAGAACTTCTACTTTTCATTTCCATTCTTTCTTGAATTACTTGCTTTCATTATCACAATTGATACCCAGAAATAGAACATTAATATATGTTCCCCAATCAGAAAACTACAATCTTGACATATGTGATCCCACACATCAATACCTACACTTGCACCAACTTGATGCTCCAACTGCAAAATCACAAAGATCATATTGTTAACACAAATACAATGAAAAGGAGATACAACAGGAATGCAAAAAAAGAAGTTTGCATTGATTATGATAATTTCTGAAGATAACAATTACCTGACCAGGAAAAACCTCCCCATTGGTACCACTGATGTTGATTCTAGTGTACAGACATGCCTTATAATGAGCATCCGATATATCACGGCCAAATGAGTTGTCAGCCCCACCACACAATAGTAGGGTCCCTGAAATTTTCAGAAACTCAGACACATAAATGCCTAGGTGGTTTTCACTCTTTGAGGCAGAACTAAACAATTCAATTATGATTTAAAAGTAAAATTCCAATGAAATTAGCTATTACTTTATAGCCAGCCAGTGCTTATCTGAAATTATCTAAACTGAGTGTGCCTATCTAAAATGATAGCAATGACAATAGCAAAACAAAGCTCTTTAGCTCCAGCATCTTACAATTTACATCAATGCTACCTTCTCGACTTGCTGACATAAATTAAATGACATTCTTCTTCCAAATTTCTAAATTAACGATAGAAGATGTGTTTGTAACAGGGAAGATAAGAATTCAATTACACATGGACCCTCCAACAAATTAGCCAAGATGCCACTTCACATCTTTGGAGTTGGGTATATTTTTGCTCAATTCCAAACCGGTGAAGACTGGGTAATGTTTGGAAGCAAGCAAGCTAGTTAATACTGAAATCCACCACTCCTTATCCAAACAATCTACGGTTTAAACTCATACACAAATATGACTAAGACCAGCTGCTAAAAACAAAGAAAATGACAGAAAGGAAGTAGTTTTTTTCCATCATCCGAATAAAACAAAGAGTATGTAACACGAATCAATCTTTGTGCTAGGGTTTGGGATTTACTTCAAACATTTCCACCAATCAATCCATTGCATACAGATGACTATACTTCAAGTTTGAGGGGAATATTTGTTGGAGGTAATAAAGGTTACAAACATAATGCTATATGAATTGTATCGATATTCTAAAATTAACACTAAGAAACATTTTAATTTGCAGGGAATTTAATAGTCAGTAACATTTTGTTTTTAATAGATGAATTAAAGAGCATGTAACACTATCAGTTTGAACTTATGAAAAGGGGCTCTAATTCCCACTTGTAAATCCAGCAAGCAAAGAACTGTTACTATATACTTCCAATATATAAAACTTGACATTGTCACCTGCAATTCGATGTTGATAACTGCAAAAAAATTGACATTGTCAACTGCAAAAAAATTCAGGTCAATTTCTAAATTTAAACTGGATGTTGATAACACACTGGACCAGGTCAATTTCTAGTTTAAATTTAAATTTCAAGCTCAAGCTCCTCTGATGTTATCACATGTGAGGCTGCAAGCGCTAGCGCAAGCGCAAGCTCAAGCTCCTCACAGGTCAATTTCTAGATAAACTTGCAGCCTCACAGATAATGCAGTGTTCATATTCAAATGCTAATTCAAATGCTAATATCTGATGAACAAATGCAGTGTTCATATTCAAATGTACAAAATATCATATTTTATCTAATGCTAATTCAAATGAACAAAGTATCTGTTCATATTCAAATGAAGTGTTCATATTCAAATGAACAAAATATCTGATTTTATCTAATGCATACATGTGTGTTCATATTCAAATTCTAATTCAAATGCATTAATATGTTGTTCATATTCAAATGCTAATTCACATGAGGGCTCCTAATTCAAATGCTAATTAAACTGGATAACACACTGCACATATATTTTGTTCATATTCAAGTGCTAATTCAAATGAGGGCTCCTAATTCAAAAGCGGGTGTGTTCATATTCCATTTAACTAATATTTAGCATCTTGATCAATGGCAGCTCATTAATAAATTGTGAGGCTCATTAACAAACCAAGAACAACAATAAAAAATGTGATTCTCTCATTTTATCTAATGCAGTATAAAGCAGACTTCCCATTGTGTTATCAACATCAAATGCTACAGTGTTTATAGATATTAGGGATATTGCTAAAGTCTGTGTGTTCAAATTGCATGTGTGTTCAATAACTAAACTACATTATAACCATCAGGATGGCATTGATCATGAAAAGTGCCATTCAGCATGAACCTCTCCCTATTCACAGCATGAACCATCAGGATGGCATTGATCATGAAAAGTACCATGCTCCTCTCCCTATTCACAGCCTCAAGTAGTTCTTGGCTGTCACATTCAGCATGAAAAGTGCACCAATCAAAAAATTATACGTGTTCCAATTCTAACTACGGTGTTATCTAAGTCAAGTATGAATCTACTGAACCTGGTAGGATCCCTCAAGCTGATTTCCTGCCAACACATGGGGCATTGTGAACTTCTCTGGCACCTACAAAACACATTAGGTCTCATCATTTTCATAAAGTACAAAAAGAGATAGAACAGTGACATGAAATATTTTTGAGAATACAGTCATTTTATTTCAGCCAGAATGAAATATTTCAGCCAGAATAATTTATAAATACAGTCATTTTATTTTAAATCTAAAACTCCAGTTTATATGTGGTTCCTATTAGAATCCCCATTAGAACCAGTTCATAAGTAGTCATGAAAGCAGCTATATTCTACCAACTGCTAAAAGCTAAACACATCCATGCCTTTGGAATTAGGAAGGAGACTTTCAATTGAGTAATATGAATAATATCAACCATGAGAATTTTGTTACAATGAATAAATTTAGCACATAACTGTGAGGATTTAGTAATATTTTAAGTTGAGAGAGCAACTCAATTCTCAAGTGTAATAACGTTTGAATTTGGAGAGAACAACTCAATATCCTGTCAATTATCCGGAGCTGTAAGAACACTCAATTCTCAAGTTTAAATCCTTACACTTGAGAATCAAAAATTTATCTTTTACACTCAAATTCGAAATAGCTGTAATAACACTCTTGATTCAAAACTTCATTCACAGAATTCATTCAAAAATTATGGAGATGGAGGAATCCTGATGTTGAAATTTTTGAATTTTTGATTAAGTTTAAACTGAAATATCCTGATGTTGAAATTGATACTTCATTCAAAAATTCATTGAGATATCCTGAGAATTCATTCAAAAATTATCAACTCATTCAAAATTATGTGAATTCAAAATTTGATATACCTTATCAAATGCTACAGAATATCCAATCAGAAATTCAATGAAGTTTGATATTCTGTAGCATTTGATATTCTATGAGGTTTGATATTCAATGAAGTTTGATATTCTGTAGCATTTGATATTCAATGAAGTTTAAGTACAAAATTCAATGAAGTTTGATATTCTTTAGCATTTGAAATTCAATGAACAAAAATTTGATATGTTGTAGCATTCTGTACTCAATGTGAAATCCTGTAAGTTACAGTTGAATTTTGTACTCAATGAATGTGAATTTGAAATGTGAATGTGAATGAATGAAGTATCAAACTTCTGTAAGTTACGTTTGAAGAAATTACAGGATTTCAAATTCATTCAAGATGAGGGATTTCAAGAATTTCAAATTTGAAGATGAGGGATTTCAAATTCATTCACATTCAAATTCATTCAATTTCTGAATTTGAAGATGAGGGATTTCTGAAATTTCTGAATGTGAATAAATGTAATTTGAATGTGAATGTGAATGTGAATATGAATGACACCTCATCTTCAAATTCAGAAATTCTGAAATTTCTGAAATCTTCACATTTTGAAGATGAGGTATCATTCACATTTTTCACATTCACATTTGTGAAAAATGTGAATTTCAGAAATTTCTGAATGTGAATGATACCTCATCTTCACATTTCAGAATGATACCTCATCATCACATTAAATTTCTGAAATCTTCAAAATGTGAATGTGAATGATACCTCATCTTCAAATTTCTGAATGTGAATGAATTTGATACTTCATTCATTCACATTCAAAAAAATTCTTCAAATGTAACTTACAGGATTTCAAATTCATTCACATTCAGAAATTACAGGATTTCAAATTCATTCACATTCACATTCAGAAATTCAAATGAGTTCAGTTGATATTACAAATTCATTCAACAACGTGAACTTCATTCACAAGATTTCAAATTTGATGTAAACTGAAATTCATTCAAAATTTACAGGATGATATTACAACTGGATGAATTTCAACTGATATTACAACTGAATGATATTACAACTAATATTAAAATTCAAAATTACTATTCAAAATTCAAAATTCATTACAACTGAATGATATTAAATTTTCATTACAACTACTCAATGTGAAATCCTATAAGTTACACTTGAATTTTGTACTCAATGAATGTGAATTTGAAATGTGAATGTGAATGAATGAAGTATCAAATTTCTGTAAGTTACATTTGAAGAAATTACAGGATTTCAAATTAATTTAAGATGATGGATTTCAAGAATTTCAAATTTGAAGATGAGGGATTTCAAATTCATTCACATTCATTCACATTCAGATTCATTCAATTTCTGAATTTGAAGATGAGGGATTTCTGAAATTTCTTAATGTGAATGAATGTAATGTGAATGTGAATGTGAATGTGAATGTCAATGATACCTCATCTTCAAATTCAGAATTTCAGAAATTTCTGAAATCTTCACATTTTGAAGATGAGGTATTATTCACATTTTTCACATTTTTCAGGATACCTCATCTTCACATTAAATTTCTGAAATCTTCAAAATGTGAATGTGAATGATACCTCATCTTCAAATATCTGAATGTGAATGAATTTGATACTTCATTCATTCACATTCAAAAAAATTCTTCAAATGTAACTTTTAAATGTGAATGCTTTTAAATCGTGTTTAATTTATCCCGTCCCCTACCATAAAATACTGGATATGAATAAAAACATGGAAAAACATTAGGAATGCTTCTTCTTCCATTTGTGTGTCTTCAAAATAAATTTTATGCTAACCTACTCATTACAACAAACATGTTGTGTGCACTAAGTTAATATCAAAAATTCAGATTAAAACTTAAGAGAAGATGGAAGAAAGAGAAGATAGAATTAAGATCAAAAAGTAATATCAAGTAAGTGTATGAAATTATTTCTTATCCAGTAAGTGCCAAACAATTCTTTCTTATCCAGTTTAGTTTCTTACTTCCATTCAATAAATTAGTATCGTTTACCTCGAGAGTGTGCAAATTGAGGAATAGAATTGAAGCAATATGTATTATTGTTTTGTTTTCACTGCCTTCATTTGAAAGTGATGAACTAAGTTTTCTAGAGTCTGGAGAAAGTGCAAGGTATGTGAAGGTGCACAATGTCCTGACGTGCCTACTTACATATCACATAAAATAGCTCGGGCAAAAGTTCAGCAGAAACATGCAAAAAATTAACTTTTTTCTTTGAGGAATTACATCAAACACTTGAAGGACAGTGGGACAACCAACCTAGAAATCTCGAGGTTGGTGGCTCCGATGATGATGAAGGAGGTGCCAGCAAGCAAGTGTTGAGGCTGCGTTTTCTCGAGATGGATGTCAAGATACAAACCAAGAAAAGATCAAAAAAAACATAATAAATCCAATCTTTTACACTTACATAACGGAAGCAGGACTGTTAATCACATCATTGGCCATCAAACTTCACAGGCTCCGTTTCTTTGCGTGGAGGAAGATGATAACTTTCCCTCCAAATTCCTTTCTCTGATGTGGTTGAAGCTGAGGTTGAAGATGAGGGAGATGAAGGCTGTTAAATTGGCGACGTGGCTGCTTGTGATCACTTTCCCTCCAAATCCCTCATTGTTCTCTCAGCAGCGCGAGCTTGAATTACAAAAGACATCAGAGATGGAGGGGAGAAGAATGGAGGGGAGCTTGAAGATGTGGTCAAAATGGAGGGGAGAAGAATTTTTCCCTCGTTTTTATGATGTGATCAAAAAACATCAGAGAGCAAACGCAAAGGGGATTTCAAAATTTTAAAAAAATTAATATTTTAGGTGATGTGATCAAAAAAATCTGATTTGATTTGATTTCTTATATCCAATATCTCATATCTCAATTTCTCATACCCTATACAATCTATATAAACATAACACTCAATTACACATAACCAAAACCAAATTCTCTTATCCATTATCTCTTAACCAAAATCTCTTATACAACATACACATATCCACATACAACAATACATATAACCAATATCTCTTATCCAAATTCTCTTATCCAATAACCCATGATAACATCCCTGTTTTATAATATAGATAGATAGATATATATATATATATATATATATATATATATATATATATATATATATATATATATATATATATATATATATATATATATATATATATATATGTCTACCAATACAACCATATGCATACCATAAGTCAATCACACTTAATATTTAGTCAGGTAATACTCACCTAGTTCAATCATTCTATATACCATAATAATAATAATACAGACATCAGCACCCACATATTTATAATACCCTCCCTAGTACAAACATTCACCGTATAGTCACACATAAGTAATGTACATATTCATACCGTAGCCTACTACCTATAATTAATATACTAATACACCTATACATACATAATTAAGATGTGCAATAGTCGTGTATACCTCACCGTATGCACGCATGCAACATCCCGTAAAAGCAAGCAATACCAATCAAAATTATAATCTACTATCATATGCATATCACCTATATACTCAGGCAACAAAACATAACTACTTACATCTAAACACTATATATATCTACCTACGAGCACATACTCACACGTACTAATATATGAATCACTCAATAGGCCTACTACTATACGTACACTTATTATTATCACACCTAGCATACACATAGCTTTACCAATCATTTTATTTCAACCATTATAAGTATCTCTAATTACATACACTCCATTAGACATTCCAACCCTAACTCTTATATACACAGGCATCCCTAGTATAGTATAGCTATCCACACAAAAGTCTATAACTACCAACACACAACAACATCATACTATCACGAATATCTCCGAGTACGTATATATATATCACTCAATAGGCAAACATCAATATACTATGGGGGTACACTCATTCAAGCCCACGTACACAACTTAGGTATGTGCACTACGACTACCTCACAAGGTCCAAGTGCCTACTAACAATTAAGAGTTGGCACAGACATTGACGGACCCTAAGGCCTAAGCAATAAAGAGATGTCGAGAGCGTGACGAGGGAAGGATCGATAAGCACGAGTTCAGATAGGACGAATACAAGGAGACAACTTGGTTAGGGAAAACATTGGCTCAATGGTGATGTTTAGGTTGAAGGAAAAGGAGATGCAATGATGCTTAAATAGGATGCAGAAAAGGAAATAGGGTGAATAGCACAAGCTAAAATAAGCGAAATCTGAAAACTGTTGTACTTCAAAAGTTGAAATCCCAGTCTGAAAAGAAATATTTGGAGATCGATAAAACGAGTTGTTCAAAATAAATTTGAGTCGAACATTCATAATAAGAGAAAATGGTCTATTGGTTTTAAAAATCATTATAAAAGGAAGCAAAATCATTTACACAAATATTAAGGACGTGGTTTAGAAAATTTGTACGTCAGTAATTTAATATAATGTTGTCAAAAGTTTTGGAAAGTCGAAGAATGAAATCAAGTAACGGAAAAATTTAAAATCAGGTTAAATGCTTTCAAAACTTTGGGCTATGGAAAATTGAAAATAATCAATTTGAAACTACTTTTAGAGAACCAAGGTTTGCCAAAAATGAGAAACAGAGTTACACAAGGTTCTTAATATACGAGCACAAGTCTGGTACGGATATAAAAATATTTGAAAGTATGTATGGTGCACGGAAAAATAATATTAACGACTTAGTATAAGAATTATCAAGATCGAATAGCAAGTCTTTAAAATCAAGTCATGGAGGGTCTAAATCAGGAAGTGGTTATGAAAATAGTAATTTTGCAAAAATCTGAAGTAGCGAATACGACGAGCAAAAACCAACTTGCTGAAAGCTGAAATTCCATGTGTCTTGAAAAGTATATGAATGGCATAAAGCAGGAGGGAAAATTACAAGTTGAATAAAAGTACGATTCAGAATAAAATTAATATATGAAGGGACTGAAGGGTTTTCTGGGACCCCTAGGGCACAAAAACGTTAGTCCCGTCCTAAGTCGGACGGAACATAGACAGAAATGCAGCGGAAAAATTTTATGTTAATCTAATTAACATGCAACCCTAAGGAACCAGACCCTATTAGCCAGGAACTCTGCCAACTTGGGGTGGATCTGACCACCCCAAGAGGGATCTAACTACTGCGAATAATTAAATGAAAACTTAAACACATACCCGGAATCTCAGCCCTGGGGCAGGCGAGATGTTCCGCGTCGTCTTCCGAGCTGCTCCCGTCCCATGCCGAGCCGCTCCTTGAACCGCTCCCCGCACCGCTCCTCGAACCGCTCCGCATCCCGAGGCGATCAATCCCCGTGTCGCCGAGCCACCCACCGCCGAAGAAAGTTTCACGCGAGTGAAACCTCCGCCTAGATTTCGGATCTGAATCCGAACTCCTTTGCGGCTTTGCTAGAGCCCTCAGGAGCAAGGCAGAAATTTATAGGGAGAGGAGAATATTAATTTAGCTTAGATCCGAGCGTGCTCCAACATTTACGAGAGCCGCTCAGATCTAGAGCTTGGGACGAGTTTTGAGGAAGGGGGGAGACCCCTATTTATATAGGCGGTGGACTCTCCCCTTTTCTCAAAATCCGATGTGGGACTAAATAATGAGTTAATTAAAATCAAGTTAGTTTGCACTTCACAAAGTGCAAACTTCCGTGAATTTTAACTCACTCACCGTTGAGCTTCAAGATTGATACAACCTATCAATACGACAAGCGTTCAACGGTGAACGCATAGGAAAAAACCGTTCGTCAATCGGAGTTCATTTGACCCTCCAATTGAGTGTCCAAAGATCAGCCCAAGGCTAGTTTTTCACTAAAACTGAGCCGTCAATTAAATCTGCACACTTAGGGTTCGAAACCCTAGTGGTGGGGCCCACGGGTGGGCCCCACGCATCTAGCGCGTGCAAAAATGCGCCTGGGCAGAGCCTAGGCCGCGCCTGGGCAGAGCCCAGGCTTCCGCCTGGGCTTAGCCCAGGCTTCCGCCTGGGCTTGCCCAAGCCGAGCCTGGGCTAAGCCCAGGCTTGTGCCTGGCTAGCCCAGGCCGAGCCTGGGCTTAGCCCAGGCAGCGTCTGGGCTAGTCCAGGCAGCCTGTTCTGTCTGATATTTACTGGGCCTGGCCTGGTTTGATCCTTTGGGCTGTTTTGGCTCTAACTTGAGCATTTGGTGTCCGATTTGGACGCCGTTTGAACCTGGGTCTAGACCGGGACATTCCCGTCTTACCCGTGAACTTTTCCTTGCGTTTATTTTATTAAATATTGTATTAAACAATTTAATACACATTTAATCGCTTTTGCATAAAATGCAAAATAGTCCCTATCTAAGCTTAAATTATCATTTGCATCAAATACAAATGATCTGAGGGCATATATCCCTACATCTCCCACTTGCACTCAGAATCATTTATTCCGAATGCTGGAGATTATTGCAAACATCTTTTGCAATATTTTATCCCTTGCATCAAATGCAAATTATTCTTCCTAACTTATTTCTACAGATTACTAGTCGAAAGATCGCACTCTGTGTGAGACCCTACAGCCTGACCCTTACAACAAGTTGGGCTCGAAGCCCTATACGGCAGTGACCACGAGCAGTGGCTGCCGTCCCTGCTTCAGGAATCATCATTATGTGGTTAACTCATTGACATGAGTATTGTCGGGACCACCCTGACTGTTTCCGTGATGAATTCCGCAGTTATAGTCTCTTCGTCTAAACTATGTCGTGTAGATCAAGTCTAGGGTACGGTCAAACTGTCAACCCCAATAACTTGACTCTGGTTAGTTTCTATCGATCTTTTAGTCAAAAAATGTTGGACTTCTTCCAACATACTCTGGCCAGAGTTTTTACTAAAGACCGAACTAACCCTACGTCACTAACTCCCATTGACCGGGAGAGACGAATCCTCTCTTGGTCATTACTCTCCTCATACGCTTCAAATGTCACCCAATCAAAGACCTTTCGACAGGCCTTGCCTCGAAGCTAGGTCATTTGATCTAAGTGGCACCGTTCACGCACAAGTTCGTCAAAATGACCTCAAGTCAAAAGACCAACTAGCCTATCATCACTCAGAGTCATCATTGACAGATTGGTCAATATAACCATATGATAACTCTTGTGGATCGTTCAGTGAACTCATTCTCTAATGAGCACATGTGTCTCGTCTACGACTTCGCCAAGTCAAGCGATCATGAGATCATCGTCACCGCTAAACGGTGAAGACTAAGACACAATGGTCTATCCGATGTTTCGATATCCTTATCTCGAAACATCTACGACCACGAACCCTTTTAGACTTATGCTACAGAGGGTCAAACATTTCTCCATGATCGAGATACTCATCTCGATACCTGTTTGACCTCGCATAAAGTCTTAGGACTTTACCTAAGTTAATATCTAATTATAACATAACTTAGATAAATTATTACCAAACAGCTTACTGTTATTTCGAACAAGATGTTTGTGCTATGCACACATGAAGATAGATAGCCTCGAGGGTATCATCTCTCAACATCTCCCACTTGCACTCAGGCCCATTTATCTCGGTATCTCATACCGTTTTTACACATAAGTTTTCCCGACTTCATGTGGTAGAGCCTTCATGAGTGGATCTGCTAAAACCGTCTACACTATAGACTTAAGGGTTTCTATGTTTAGACCAACCATTTGAATCTCATTCAAATAATTCATTTGGTCTTTCGGAATCCATAATATTTTAATTTACTTGGATCTTATCCAATTCATCGTACCTTACGATAATCATTTAAATCAGTTACTGGTCATTTCAAATGGCTCATATTTATTTCTGATAAAGAATCAAACTCTTTTGATCACTTTTTCAAAATATATGTTCCCTCCCTTTGATGCCTCACATGTAATTTACACGCTCCCACTGACCTTGAAAATTATCTGGTTAATTCATATAAGTTGGTCCGTCTAAATCATATTTAGAAAAACGAACTTGTAAGTGAATACTCCAATTTTCATGGTCAACTTAAGCGTTTACATCGAGTTTGGTCCGAGTAGTTTTGTACACATCTGCTGGTGGAAAACGGTTTCATTATAATCCGTTTTATAGGAATTAGTATGGAAAAACCGTTCTCGACCAACATGATTGCACTTCACTATTTTCCTTTTCTGCACCAATCTTTCAACTTAAAGATTTAATTGCAGTAAGTGAGGAAACATTTTCCTTGGGCACGTAAACTAAATTCCAAAATTTATTTACGCACACGGACCTATTCTGGTTGCATCAAGTTTTTAAATCGGAGTTACTTCTTCGAATTTCATCCCGGAAGTTGACTAAGTCATCATCAGTTATGATGTCTAACTCGACTCTTCGTCTCACGAGATTCGAGTAATTATACAACTTCCTAATGTTTGATTTAATGAATATCTTATTGATAATGTCCTCATAGAACATTATCAAAACCTAGGCATTACTATCTGGGACTTAACCCAGAGGAAGGACTTAACTCAGAGTCACTTGTTATGGATCGCACCGAGTCTAACTAAGTGTGATTCATACCATTTAACACACTGATGTGTTAACAGACTTGACCTGAGAGAAAATCACATTTTCTTTTAATTACACAAGATTTTATGTAGCTAAGTATTTAACCATTCGATCTAATCGAATCAGTTTAAATACTTTTGTCTTTTCGTTCTTTATTTTTTCAGACTTGTGTTTCATCAAGAACACATGTCTTAATAAAATATACGAATAACTTATTTTGGTTGATCTAGACTCGGGTACATCAGTATGTACTAGACTGAGTTCGACAACTCATTTTCCCACTGTCTTACAGATGGGTTTCGGCCAATTTTATCTAAGAGGATAAGACTCACAAGTGTCTGTAGACTTCATAATACGAGAGGTCAGACCCCTCTTTATGTGACTTGTGAAGCTTAGTCTCTCGATACGGCCTAGTCTATTTTACCATATAAGTTTGCTACTATCTTGTGTATTTATATATTAACATTTAATATATATATATATATATAGTTATTACAAATTACTTAACACAAAACATTGCTTCCGAAGCAAGGTGACGACATTCGTCCAAAAAATGTGTTAGACGTTTTGTATAACTATTTATTCTGAAATCGTGACATCAAAATATATCACATTTTCATTTCCTCCTACTTATGCCTTTACTAATGATAAATTAAACTAACTTTCTCAATTGACTTTCCGGAGTGCCTTCTTCCATTTCTAAATCACATTTAGATATTAATTTACCCAACATAAATAGCTATGCAAGCATCTTATGTATCCAAACGCTTGAGCTTTGCAATCTCGAGTTTAGCTCAAGAAGTTGCTTGTCTCAAGATCCGGTTGGGATACATAGTCTTGCACCGCTCATGCACTCGTATTCGACTCAAACGGTTTGATCGAATTCTCGAACTTTGCGGATCGGAATTGTTTGTCCATACAACCTTGAGGGTAGCTCGACAAGTTGTAGGGAGAAACATACTTCGAATATCCTATATGTTCAAGCTGCCTCATATAGAGAAGAGTGACATGTAGCTTTAATTTATTTGTTGGACCCAGAACTTAATGAAATCATATTTCTTAAGTCTGTTCTTTAGAAGGTCATTTAATGTCAACGAGAATATAGTTTAATTCCATCAATTAGAATTTAACTTGATATTCAATTAATCAACTATTTGACCAGTTAACTTATTCCAATATTATATTTTGATTCCTTTGGTAAACATAGTCTTGCCCTAGTTTTTGCATATGTTCAATATTAAATATAGGTAGATTGGCTTTCATCTATCTATATCCTCCCACTATTTTACGATCGTTTTAAAGCTTAATAACGAACGATTTAATCGAATTTAAAATTAGTGAAAGAGGGATCCAATCATCCCGAACCTCACAACCTTGAGGAGACTCAACAAGTTGATTGGTTCTATGACTGGTAGACTAACTCTTGGTCAATCACATCACATGTGATTCCCTGTCGATTTTTACCCACAGTCACTTATGATCTTGAGGAGACTCAACAAATCATAATGACTGGTCTAGTCAGACCCTTGATTTCGTGTCCAGATTTGACTTAGATCGATACTCGAGGAGACCCGACTCATCGATTTGGGTCAAGTCTAGACTACATCACATGTATGTTGGAGTTTGTTCCTTAAAGAAAAACAAGTCACAGCTTGAGGAGACTCAACAACTATAATTGTCTTCTTCGAGTTACCAAGCTCCAAAATCAAGGAGGGATACGAATTAATCTTTAATAAGATTTATAACACATTGACTAGATATAGTCCAGGGTGTCATACAATCATGATTCGCGACATTGCGGTCCAGCGGAACACAGCCAGGGAATTGACTAAGCCAGGATCACTGCCCCTTGTACTAGCAAGGGTTGACCCAGAACTCTTAGCCAAGCACATTGACTGGATCATGGTCCATTGAATGAAGCTTGTCATTTTTGTATGTGTGCCATAGACTAAACAACTTTTATTAACAACTAATTAATCCTATCAACTAGTTGCATCCTTAAATTCAAAATTTTAGGATTTGTTTAATAACTTTTATTAAGTCCTTATCAACTATAAGGTTCATCGTGCTATCCTAATCGTTATTAGGATTTTAATAAATTATTAACCAACGCTAAAAGCGAAGTCCTTTAATGATTTAATAATAACAATTAAAATTAAAATTTTCATTAAACGGACTACCCTAATCAGGAATTAGGTCTTGAAGCATTGTTAATGTTTTATTAAAACATAGCATGTCATTAAAATTCAAGTAATAAATTTTAATCATTACTTAATGGCTAACCTAAAGGGTTGTCTTGTGTTATCAAATAGGGACAAGATGACATAGCCATTAAAATAATGTTACACTAATTTTATCGCATAAAAAGGTGTAGAAATATTTAACAATTTAAATAGACTAAAGTTTATCGCATAAACAGTTTTGGCATGCATTCTTAAATTTAACATTTAAATTTAAAATATGATTTTAAAAACATTTATTTCATCTCATAAAGTAAAAGCTTGTTTTAAAATCATAACATTTGCATGCTCCTTTAAAATATTTATCGCATAAAAATTTTAAACTTTTAAAATCAGCTTTTAAAAATATCTTATAAATTTAAAACATCATTTAAAAAATTCCATGCTTAAAATTTATCACATAAAATTTTAAACAACCTTTTAAACTTATCGGATAAAGTTTTAAAGCTTTAAAACAATTTTAAAATTTATCACATAAATTTAAAATTCCATTTTAAAACTTTCATGTTTAAAATTTATCATATAAAAATTTTAAACATTTAAAAATAATTTAAATTTATCGCATAAATTTAAAGAAAGCATTTTTTTTAAAAAAAAATTAAATTTATCGCATAAATTTAAAGAAAACATTTTTCTGTAAAAGCATTCAAATAATAAATTCGCAGTCCTAGATCAACATACAGAGATGGCACTGATACCAATGAAGGGTTTTCTGGGACCCTTAGGGCACAAAAACTCTAGTCCCGTCCTAAGTCGGACGGAACATAGACAGAAATGCAGCGGAAAAATTTTATGTTAATCTAATTAACATGCAACCCTAAGGAAGCAGACCCTATTAGCCAGGAACTCTGCCAACTTGGGGTGGATCTGACCACCCCAAGAGGGAGCTAACTACTGCGAATAATTAAATGAAAACTTAAACACATACCCGGAATCTCAGCCCTGGGGCAGGCGAGATGTTCCGCGCCGTCTTTCGAGCTGCTCCCGTCCCACGCCGAGCCGCTCCTTGAACCGCTCCCCGCACCGCTCCTCGAACCGCTCCGCATCCCGAGGCGATCAATCCCCGTGTCGCCGAGCCACCCACCGCCGAAGAAAGTTTCACGCGAGTGAAACCTCCGCCTAGATTTCGGATCTGAATCCGAACTCCTTTGCGGCTTTGCTAGAGCCCTCAGAAGCAAGGCAGAAATTTATAGGGAGAGGAGAATATTAATTTAGCTTAGATCCGAGCGTGCTCCAACATTTATGAGAGCCGCTCAGATCTAGAGCTTGGGACGAGTTTTGAGGAAGGGGGAGACCCCTATTTATATAGGCGGTGGACTCTCCCCTTTTCTCAAAATCCGATGTGGGACTAAATAATGAGTTAATTAAAATCAAGTTAGTTTGCACTTCACAAAGTGCAAACTTCCGTGAATTTTAACTCACTCACCGTTGAGCTTCAAGATTGATACAACCTATCAATACGACAAGCGTTCAACGGTGAACGCATAGGAAAAAACCGTTCGTCAATCGGAGTTCATTTGACCCTCCAATTGAGTGTCCAAAGATCAGCCCAAGGCTAGTTTTTCACAAAAACTGAGCCGTCAATTAAATCTGCACACTTAGGGTTCGAAACCCTAGTGGTGGGGCCCACGGGTGGGCCCCACGCATCCAGCGCGCGCAAAAAATGCGCCCGGGCAGAGCCCAGGCCGCGCCCGGGCAGAGCCCAGGCCCGCGCCTGGGCTTTGCCCAGGCTTCCGCCTGGGCTTGCCCAGGCCGAGCCTGGGCTAAGCCCAGGCTTGTGCCTGGCTAGCCCAGGCCGAGCCTGGGCTTAGCCCAGGCGGCGTCTGGGCTAGTCCAGGCAGCCTGTTCTGTCTGACATTTACTGGGCCTGGCCTGGTTTGATCCTTTGGGCTGTTTTGGCTAACTTGAGCATTTGGTGTCCGATTTGGACGCCGTTCGAACCTGGGTCTAGACCGGGACATTCCCGTCTTACCCGTGAACTTTTCCTTGCGTTTATTTTATTAAATATTGTATTAAACAATTTAATACACATTTAATCGCTTTTGCATCAAATGCAAAATAGTCCATATCTAAGCTTAAATTATCATTTGCATCAAATACAAATGATCTGAGGGCATATATCCCTACAGGGACGACGCATTTGCATAAGTACGAAAAACATAGGCTGGGAAAATACTATAAGCTAGTATTCAAAAATTCCGACAAACGTTTTTAAAAATTAAATCAATGAAGGAGTATGAAGTATAAGTATATTAAAATTTTGAACAAAGTTAAACTTAGTGGAAGAGGAGATTGAAAAAAAAATACTTTCAGAAGGTTCAAGTTTTGCAGTGGAGATGTTTGAAAATTGACGACGATCGTAATGAGGCGATCTCGTGAATCGAGGCAAGGAAATTGGTCCGATGATCAAAACATTCACACGCTTAGGATATGAATCAGAAGAGTCTACGGGGAAACTCCTACGGTCGACCAACTAAAGATTTAAGAACTAGGCACTAAGACCTTCTAAGGAGCTAGACGGAAACGAAATGTGTTCAGCTTGGTCCGAAATCGATGAACCCAAACGAACGACAAAAGGAAATTTTAGAGGTCTAATATGGTCAGGGTTAGGCAATAACCACTAAGGTAACTCCTACGACGATTAAATCGATTGCTAGAATGGGGTCTAACTACAATCAGTGCCTCTAACTAGCAAGCACAGACGTCTAACTAAGCCTTCTTATCACCTAGTGTTATAAGAAAACGACTAGACTCAGGGCTTATTACTCGGATGTTGCAATTTATTTAATGGACATTCCGTTATTATCGTTGTTTCGTTAATTCGCAATTGCAAGACCGGACCTGCATGGGCCACCAACAAAACCTGTCACGCCCCGCTTCCCAAAAATATGGAGGCGAAGCGTGAGAAGGTCCGCTCAGACTTGAAGCTACAAAGCTGCAAGTCCGATACGCGTCAATCAAATTTAAAACTGCAGGTCCTTGCAACGCGAGCGAAACAAGATAATAATATTGAAATGAGACAAAAGAATAATCTCAGAATATCCATAAATATAAATTCCAACATCGCAGAAAAGCCACCAGGCTAAAATAAAAGAGAGTCTACAGGCCCAAACATGGCCAACAAAAGTACAACGTACAAAACAAAGGTGCCAGCACCAACAACTAACAAAAGGCCTAAAACAAAAGAAACTCAGCAAAATCACCAAGAAAGGTCACCGGTGTCCATAAAACTCCTCCTAGTAATCATGGACTCGGACTCAGCGTCAGTAAAACATCACGTACACAGCAGCGGTCTCCGGCTCAGGGTCTAACATGTGACACCCAAAAGAGCAAGGGGCACATGTCAGCAAGTCTACAAGAGACTTGTGCAAGGAAACTGAAAGTAGGCACAAGTAAAGCAACCTAGCAGTTCTAGCATGAATGCGATGACATGGCAGTTAAAGTATGAGTGCAACAGGTAAAGTAAAGTAAAGTAAAGTAAAGTACGAGCATGGCATGGCATGAATCATTCACAAGACAAGTACAAGACAAGTAAAGTAAGCACCTCGTGCACAGAGATTCCGTCTTCTGGCTAGAGGGCGGATCAGGCCACCCTAAGCTCAGTTGACCGTTTATTCCTACCCCTCCACGTGTATCGAGCCAGGGCCTTACCCCCGAACGGGAATGCTCGCTTCTGGATCACGAGCCAGGAAGTGTTTTTAACGAGTATGGCATAGGGGTGCACCTAGCCGGTCCAGGGAACCCGGGCATTGGCTTTTGACCAACACATGAGGCCCGTTTCCCCGGAAGTAGTATTCAAGGAGTACAAGTGTTGTAGCGTGTGCTACGAATGCAACAATCAACTGGGATGACATGTAAGATGCAATGCATGGCAGTTAAAAGTGCGTACAGATAAGAAAAGTAAACGTGACAGTTTAGTATGCATGAACAACAAGTTTAAAGAGTTGGATCTAGCTTCGTTGTCAAGCTAGATCAATTAGGTGACGGATCTAGTTTCGTTGTCAAACTAGATCAAGTGGGCGTCTAGCCAGCTATCATTTCACTGACTAGTCTCTTTTACGCTAGGAACAAGGAAATGGCCTAAAAACATGGCCCTACACAAGAGTTGGCAAGTTTCACTTGCCTGCAAGTACAACGTCTGAGCACACCGTCCAATGAGTCCAAGAATCACAATTATCCTACGTGCACAAGTCCACCGGCCTACATCCGTTTTATTAATCTTGATTAGTGAATTTAAAACATTTAAAATACTTTAAAAATACTGATTTTAGTCTTGATTAGCATGCAATAGGTTGGGGGTCCTAGGGGTGCAAAGCGTTACCTCAACACGACGCGAAAGCTACACCGGCGTCGGGTAGCGACGCCGGGGGTTGGAATAGAAGATCGCGCTCCAAGTCCAGATTCCAAATTAGTTTCCTCGTTGGAAAGTTCAGAGCATCAACCGGAGCAACGGTTCCAGATTCCAAAGCTAGCACGTGCGACGACGGGCTACGACGTGTCGCAACGTCGTGCACGGCGAATCGTCGAAGAGGAAGCATCTAGGTGGGGCCCACAGTAGTCCTAGGGACCTTTGGGGGACCCACAATACCTCTGGAGAACTTGGGGGGCCCACGGTGGCAAGTGGTGCGACGGTTGCGATGTTGCGACGTATGGCCATCGGTCGTACACGGCCAATGCGGGGAGCTCTCTCGGTCAGGCGCTAGGAACGGGCTGTGCAGCAGCGGGGGGTCGGTCGCGATGGCGGGTGCGGTGGGTTTTCTCGGTCGGTGCGGGCGAGAGCGTCGGTCGGGCGCCTTGGATGCGGGGCTTGGGGCGCTGCAACGTTGCAACATTGCAACGTGGGTCGGTGCGGAGATGCGGGCCGGTCGGGCACGGAGCGATGCGGGCGAACGGTGCAGGCGCTGAACGGGGGCTTGGTGCGGAGCGGGGATGCGGCTGTGCGGAGCGGGTCTCTCGGTCTGACCGAGGGACCCTCTCGGTCGGTGCGGTCGAACGGAGTGGGCGACAGCAGCGGGTGCGGAGCGATGTTGGTACGGAGCGGGCGACCGGTCTGAGCGGGGGAACGGAGCTGATTCCGTCGGTCGTGCGGCAGCTGCTTGTCGCAACGTTGCGACGATTCGTCGCAACGTCAAATTTGGGTTTTGGAAGAGGCTAGGGTTATTTTCTTGCGAAAATAGGTCTTCCTAGAGGTTGTTTATATAGTGTAGATGGATTGACTAGGTCTAGGGCTAATCCTAATGAGATTAGGTGTTTAAAATAATTTAAAATTTAAATCTCAACTTCTCCAACTCACCCAAGGATTTGACTTGGTCCAAATGAGCTGGAAATTGGCTTAAAAATTCTTTAAAACGTTTAAAACTCAAATAAATTTTATTTGGACGAAAATAATTTAAAAATTAATTATTAAAAATATTATAAAACTTGTTAAAAATATAAAAGTGGTCAAATGATCTCCAAAAATTATAAAATAAATATCGGGGTGATCGTGTTGACGAAAGTGAGCTAACTTAGAAGACGGATCTCAATTTCGACATCGGACGACGAAACTAAAAATAGAAACGTCTCCCGTCAAAAGTGAAAATCGCCACGTCTCATTGAGTAAGATTAAATTGTGGGAAAACGACTCGAGAAACATCGTTCCAAAATAGTGCCACTATTTAATACTCTCAGAGACGTTCACAACGGCATATCACACGAAAGTGTTCACAAACAAACAAGGTCCAAAACAAACACGTGCACGGTCAAAAGCACGTGCACGAACAACGTACAACGAGAAGTGGTCGTTACAAAACATCCTTGCGTTTGCATTTGTTTCTATTTGGGTTTAATTTCTTTTCCACACTATTTTGTTGGTTAGCATTTAAATTGGTGTAACTTTCTTTTTAAATTGCTTAAACACTATTCAACCCCACTTCTAGTGTTTTCTCCATAGCCAGGGTCCTTACACCTATCCTTTGTCTACCCCGAATGGGAAATACACCAAACAAAGCTGAAGGAAACTGCAAATTCAGAGGGAAACATACCAAGGAAAAACACCCCTAAGATGCAACGGGCGGTGGAATCCGGAAGAGCTCCCGTATCAAGGAAGGAGCCATTGGAAGGTAGCATCACCAACCCCCAATCAATGAGTCTCTTTATATAGAACACGCGAGGGCTCAATAATCCCATCAGACATCGAGACCTGCATGATAGGCTCAAGTTACTGAAGCCGACTATGGTAATTTTGCTTGAGACGAAGTTGAAAAATGGCACTGGAAATTGGAGAAGCTGCTTCCCAAAAACCTGGACCACAACTGACAATTTTGCCTTGCACTCTGGTGGGCGTATCCTACTGGGTTATTGTCACGCCCCGCTTCCCAAAAACGTGGAGGCGAAGCGTGAGAAGGTCCGCTCAGACTTGAAGATACAAAGCTTAAAGTCCGATAAGCGTCAATCAACATTAAACTGCATGTCCTTGCAACGCGAAACAAAACAAAGATAATAATAAGGAAATGAGACAAAAGATAAATATCAGAATATCCATAATAATAAACTCCAACATCGCAGAAAAGCCACCAGGCTAAAAGAAAAGAGTCTAAAAAGAGGCCCCAGCATGGCCAACAAAAGTACAAAGTACGAAAGCAAAGTAATGGTGCTAAGCACCGACAACTAACAGCAACCTAAAGCAAAGCAACTCAAACAGTCTCTAAGACTGGTCTCCGGTGTCCACCAACTCCTCGTCAAACGTAGGCTCCGGCTCAGCATCAGCAAACATCTCGTCCTCAGCTACGGTCTTTGGCTCAGGGTCTAACATGTGACACCCAAAAGAGCAAGGGGCACATGTCAGCAAGTCTACAAGAGACTTGTACAAGGAAACTGAAAGTAGGTAAAAGTAGAGCAACCTAGCAGTTCTAGCATGATGCAATGACATGGCAGTTAAAGTAAGAGTGCAACAAGTAAAGTAAAGTATGAGCATGGCATTTAAACATGGCATGCGTGACAAGTTTTACATGAATCATTCACAAAGACAAGTACAAGTCAAGTAAGCACCTCGTGCACAGAGATTACGCCTATTGGCTAGAGTGGCTGTGCGGGCCAACTCCTAAGCTCAAGTGATCGCTTATCTCTACCCCTCCACGTGTATCGAGCCAGGGCCTTACCCCCGAACGGGAATGCTCGGTTCTGGATCACGAGCCAGGAAGTGTTTTATCTTGATGGCATAGGGGTGCACCTAGCCGGACAAGGAAGTACAAGTATTTTGTTGTGTGTGCTACGAATGCGACAATCAACTTGGATGACATGTAAGATGCAATGCATGGCAGTTAAAAGTGCGTACAGTTAAGGAATTTAAACGTGACAGAGATCAATGCATGCATGACATGGCAGGGTGACAGATCTAGCTTCGTTGTCAAGCTAGATCTTAAAGTTACGTCTAGACAGCTATCATTTCACTGTCTAGTCTCTTTTACGCTAAAAACAAGGAAGTGGCCTAAAAACATGGCCCTAAGCAAGAAGTGGCAAGTTTCACTTGCCTGCAAGTACAACGTCTGAAAAGCACCGTCCAACAAGTCCAAAGTCACAATATCCTACGTGCACAAGTCCACCGGCCTACATCCGTTTTATTAATCTTGATTAGTGAATTCTAAAACATTTAAAATACTTTAAAAACATTGATTTTTAGTCTTGATTAACATGCAATAGGTTAGGGGTCCTAGGGGTGCAAAGCGTTACCTCAACACGACGCGAAAGCTACACTGGCGTCAGGTAGCGACGCCAGGGTTTGGAATAAAAGAACGCGCTCCAAGTCCAGATTCCAATATAGATTCCTCGCTGGAAAGATCAGAGCAGCAACCGGAGCAACGAATCCAGATTCCAAAGCTAGCACGTGCGACGACGAGCTACGACGTATCGCAACGTCGTAAACGGCAAATCCTCGAAGAGAAAACACCTAGGTGGGGCCCACAGTAGTCCTAGGGACCAATTGGGGACCCACAATACCTCTGGAGAACTTGGGGGGCCCACGGTGGCAAGCGGTGCGACGGGTGCGGGATTGCGACGAATGTCTCTCGGTCAGACACCGTCGGTGCGGGGGCTTGGCTCGGTCAGTGCGGGAGAACGGGCTGTGCAGCGCAGCGGGGTCGGTCGCAGTGGCGGGTGTGGGGCGATGTCTCGGTCGGTGTGGGAGATGGGGTCGGTCGGGCGCTTGGCGGGGCGTTGCAACGTTGCAACGTTGCAACGGAGCGGGCGCTGCGGGCGTGAGCGGGGGAGCGCTTCGGTTGGACACGGGGCGATGCGGGAGCTCGGTGTGGGCGCTTGGAGCGGGCGCTGCAGCGGTGCGGGTGCGGTGCGGAGCGGAGAAACTCTCGGTCAGACCGAGAGATGTCCTCGGTCGGACACGGGGAGCGGCGATGCAACGAAGTGGGCAACTGTGCGGTACGGAGCTGAGCTTGGTGCGGGGCGGGCTCTCGGTCGGTGCGGGGGATTTGGGGCGGTTTCCTCGGTCGGTGCGGGGCTCGGCTGTCGCAACGTTGCGACGAATCGTCGCAAGTGGGTTTTTGGGTTTAGAAAGCGGCTATGGTTATTTTCTTGCGAAAATGAGTCTTCCTAGGGGTTGTTTATATAGTGTAGATGGGTTGACTTGGTCTAGGGCTAAATCTAATAGAATTAGGAGTTTAAATTAATTTAAAATTCAAATATCCCTCTCCTAATCACATAGGGATTGGGTGCGGCCAAGATAGGGGCTAAGATTTGGCTCAAAAATTGTTTAAAACGTTTTAAACTTAAATAAATTTTATTTGGCCGAAAATAATTTAAAACATAGCTATTAAAAATATTTTAAACCTTGTTAAAAATGTAAAGTAGGTCAAATGAACTCCAAAAATTATAAAATAAATATCGTGCTGATCGTGGAGACGAGAGAAAGCTAACTAAGAAGACAGATCTCAATTTCGACGTCGAGCGGCAAAACTAAAAATAGAAACGTCCTACGTCAAAAGTGAAAATCGCAACGTCTCATCGAATAAGATCAAATCGTGGGAGAACGACCCGAGAAATGTCGTTCCAAATTAGTGCCAAAATTTAATACTCTCAGAGAAGTTCAAAACGGCATATCACACTAAAGTGTTTGCAAACAAACAAAGTCTAAAATAAACACGTGCACGGTCAAAAGCACGTGCACGAACAACGTACAACGAAAAGTGGTCGTTACATCCTCCCCACCTTAGAAATGATTCCGTCCTCAGAATCAACATCAAGCATTGCTCGGGAAAAGGTGTGGGAAGCGCTCTCTCATCTCATCCTCACGCTCCCAGGTGGACTCACCAGGGGAACCGTGACGCCACTGAACTCGAACCAAGTCGACGGTCTTATTCCACAGCTGCTTCTGTCGATGATCCAGAATCTCAACGGGCTGCTGATCATAAGACAGATCCGAACGAACCGTGATCTCCGAGAAATCCACAACATGGGATGGATCACTAACGTATCGCCGTAACTGAGATACGTGAAATACGTCGTGAACTCCCTCCAGTGACGGTGGCAGCACCAAGCGATAAGCCACAGCTCCAACTCTCTCCAAGACATCAAACGGCCCAATGTACCTCGGACTCAGCTTGCCTCTCTTCCCGAATCGAATAACTCCGCGGTTCGGAGAAATCTTCAGAAAGACATGATCTCCATGCTGAAACTCCAAAGGCCTCCGTTTAGCATCAGCCCAATGCTTGAAACGGTCCTGCGCAATCCTCAGCTTCTCTCGAATATTCCTCACAACATCCACTGCCTCCACGATCATCTCCGGTCCTAACAGCTCCCGATCTCCAACGTCATCCCAGCTCAGTGGCGTTCGACATTTCTTTCCATATAGCGCGGCGAAAGGCGCCATTCCAATACTCGCCTGGTAGCTGTTATTGTTGGCAAACTCAACGTGATGGAGGTGATCCTCCCAAGATCCCTTGAAGTCCAACATGCACGCTCTCAGCATGTCCTCCAAAATCTGAATCGTCCTCTCGAACTGGCCATCCGTCTGCGGGTGGTACGCCGTGCTGAAACTCAGACTCGTACCCAGACTCTTGTGCAGACTCTGCCAAAACTGAGATGTGAATCTCGTGTCTCTGTCCGACACGATACTCATGGGGACTCCGTGAAGTCATACGATCTCCTGCACGATTCACGTTACATCACTATCTAACTAGGAAAAGGAAATAAAAACGGAGAGTAAAATATTTTACCTCCATGTATCTCCTCGCTAGCGTCTCAGTAGACTGTCCTACTCGGAAGGGAATAAAATGCGTGGATTTGGTCAATCGGTCTACGATCACCCAAATCGCGTCATTCTGCTTCGGACTCCGAGGTAGTCCAGTCACGAAATCCATAGTGATGTGTTGCCACTTCCACTCCGGAATCGGAAGCGGTTGTAGTAACCCTGCCATACGATGATGCTCCGCCTATACTTGTTGGCAAACCAAACACTTGGCTACACTACGAGCCACACTCCTCTTCATACCATGCCACCAAAAGTTCAGACGAAGATCCTTGTACATCTTGGTGCCACCAGGATGCACAGAATACGGCGAACTGTGTGCCTCACCAATAATTCCTCTCTGATATCTCCAGCTGGCACACACAACCTGGCTCCAAATCTCAACGAACCATTCTCGTGAATCAAGAAGTCAGTCCGCAGACCGGCTTCCACCTGCTCCCGAATCTTCACCAGCTTAGCATCTCCAGCCTGTCCAGCCTTGATCCTATCCACGATCGTCGACTGTATCTACATACTCATCAACGAAGAAGTCTCTCTAGGAAGAATAATCTCGATACCAGTCTCGCAAAAATTCCTACTGCTATCTCCACTGCGAAGTCAACATCATCACCGCTAGAAGTCTGCTCAGCGCATTCGAAACCACATTCACCTTGCCAGGGTGATACTGCAAGTCAATCTCATAGTCTGCCATGAGCTCCAACCATCGACACTGTCGCATGTTGAGCTCCTTCTACGTAAAGATATATTTCAAGCTTTTGTGATCGGTGAAGATCTTCACTTTCTCACTCAGCAGGAAGTGCCTCCAAATCTTCAGCGCAAACACGACAGCAGCCAACTCCAAATCGTGTGTCGTGTAATTATTCTCATGAGCCTTGAGCTGACGAGAAGCATACGCAACCACGTGCCCATGCTGATGCAACACACAACCAAGACCCTTGCCAGAAGCATCGCAAAAGATCTCGAATCCTCCACTCCGATTAGGCACAGCAAGAACAGGGGCAGTCATCAATCTCTCCTTCAGGATATCAAAATCCTTCTCACATCCATCAGACCAAACAAATGGTACATCTTTCCGCGTCAGTCTGGTCATCGACTCAGCAATCCGGGAAAAGTCCTTAATGAAACTCCGATAATAGCCTGCAAGCCCAAGGAAACTCCGGATCTCAGACGCTGACTGCATAACAGGCCACCCTCTGATAGCCATAATCTTCTCGGGGTCCATCGAAATTCCATCGCCTGACACCACATGCCCGAGAAAAGCAACTCTATCCAGCCAAAACTCGCACTTGGGATACTTAGCATACTAACGATGCTTCCTCAAGATCTCCAACACCGTCCTCAAGTGCGATGCATGCTCTTCCTCCGACTTTGAATAGATCAGAATGTCGTCAATGAAGATAACGACAAACTTGTCTAGGAAGTCGTAGAAGATCAGATTCATCAGGTTCATAAAAACTGCGGGCGCGTTGGTTACATCGAAAGGCATAACCACGAACTCGTAGTGACCATACTTCGTCCTGAACGCTGTCTTCGGGATGTCGTCCTTCTTCACCTTGAGCTGATGGTAACCACTTCTCAGATCCAACTTAGAGAACACTCTCGATCCTCCAAGCTGATCAAAGATGTCATCTATACGAGGCAAGGGATATTTATTCTTGATGGTCACTGCATTCAGCTCCCGGTAATCCACACACAAGCGACGCGAACCAACCTTCTTCCTCCGACAATCGATCGTAGCATAAAAACTCGCAAGCCAAACTTATACCAAGCACTGCATCATGGTTGATGTTGTCGTGGACAGTAGAATTAACGTAAAACTCATGTCCACAGACCACCAAGGGCAAGAATTGCAACCACGATGCATCGAGATCACGCCATTTTCTGTAACGATGTTCCACCTCTTGGGAAGAGGGAAAGTCGTCAAGGAAAGCTTCTCCATGAAGCTCCGGAATATAATGCACATCGATGCACCTGAGTCAACGAGGACTCGTGTAGGAAATGTGCAAACCAAAATCACACCTAACAAACAGTCTAACAATCGAACCCTATTCTAACAAACAATCATACGCAAGCAACCAAACATAATCTATCAAGCCAAAACTAACTAAGGAAGAAAACAACTAGTCTGAGAGTTACCTGCGATAACCTCTTCCTCAGTCTCAGCCTCAACTACAGTCATCAGAGAAGTCTGCCTCCTCGGCTGCATGGCCTGCCAAAAAGCCTGCCTCTGTGGAACAAGGGCTGCTCCACGTCTAACAGTTACGGGTGCTTCCGTAGTTGAGCTCCGACTGGCTCTTTCCATGGTTGCTTAGCTCTCGGACAGTCCTTTAAGGTATGCGCTGCGTCGCCACAAATCAAGCACCGGCCCAGCTTTCGCCTGCACTGTTCCTTCTCATGACCAATCTTGCTACAATGATAGCACACCTTCCGACTTGGCCCAGTTACTGGTGCTTGCTGCTGCGGAACTCCATCCGATGCTTTCGCAGTTGATTTGCGTGCCGACAATCCTTCGCTGAATGAGTAGCATCACCACAAATCAAACACCAGCCTAGAAATCTTCTGCACTGCTCCTTGATGTGCCCGGTCTTGCCACAGAAATAGCAAGTCTTCAGAGTAGGTCCACCACCAACTCGGGTCTGTCGTCTTCTAGCCATCTAACGTCATAGAAAACGAACAAAAGTTTAGACTCAATAGCTTAATGACGTAGATGTTGTAATTTATTTAATGAACATTCCGTTATTATCGTTGTTCCGTTAGTTTGCAATTGCAAGACGGACCTGCATGGGCCACCAACAAAACCTGTCACGCCCCGCTTCCCAAAAACGTGGAGGTGAAGCGTGAGAAGGTCCGCTCAGACTTGAAGCTACAAAGCTTAAAGTCCGATAAGCGTCAATCAACTTTAAACAGCAGGTCCTTGCAACGCGAAACGAAACAAAGATAATAATAAGGAAATGAGACAAAAGATAAATCTCAGAATATCCATAATAATAAACTCCAACATCGCAGAAAAGCCACCAGGCTAAAAGAAAAGAGTCTAAAAAGAGGCCCAGCATGGCCAACAAAAGTACAAAGTACGAAAGCAAAGTAATGGTGCTAAGCACCGACAACTAACAGCAACCTAAAGCAAAGCAACTCAAACAGTCTCTAAGACTGGTCTCCGGTGTCCACCAATTCCTCGTCAAACGTAGGCTCCGGCTCCGCGTCAGCAAACACCTCGTACTCAGCTACGGTCTCTGGCTCAGGGTCTAACATGTGACGCCCAAAAGAGCAAAGGGCACATGTCAGCAAGTCTACAAGAGACTTGTGCAACGAAACTGAAAGTAGGTAAAAGTAGAGCAACATAGCAGTTCTAGCATGATGCAAAGACATGGCAGTTAAAGTAAGAGTGCAACAAGTAAAGTAAAGTACGAGCATGGCATTTAAACATGGCATGGGTGACAAGTTTTACATGAATCATTCACAAAGACAAGTACAAGTCAAGTAAGCACCTCGTGCACAGAGATTACGCCTATTGGCTAGAGTGGCTGCGCGGGCCAACTCCTAAGCTCAAGTGATCGCTTATCCCTACCCCTCCACATGTATCGAGCCAGGGCCTTACCCCCGAACAGGAATGCTCGCTTCTAGATCACGAGCCAGGAAGTGTTTTATCTTGATGGCATAGGGGTGCACCTAGCCGGACAAGGAAGTACAAGTATTTTGTAGCGTGTGCTACGAATGCGACAATCAACTTGGATGACATGTAAGATGCAATGCATGACAGTTAAAAGTGCGTTCAGTTAAGGAATTTAAACGTGACAGAGATCAATGCATGCATGACATGGCAGGGTGACAGATCTAGCTTCGTTGTCAAGCTAGATCTTAAAGTTGCGTCTAGACAGCTATCATTTCACTGTCTAGTCTCTTTTATGCTAAAAACAAGGAAGTGGCCTAAAAACACGGCCCTAAGCAAGAAGTGGCAAGTTTCACTTGCCTACTGATCGCTCCGGGATGTAACCCTAAAGAACGGTTGTAGTTTTACCGCAAGTGCACGGTGTAGCAGCGAGCGGGTTATCGAACACAGGGAGGACGAATGGCCGTGCTTGTTCCAATCAACCTGGCTATTTAAGAAGAGAGAAATTTGCCTTTGGCGATCCTGTCACAATCGTCAGACAAAGTACGGAAATATCAAATCAAATAAAGGACGTCTAGGGAATGGGGAATTCCCTCTACTCACCATATTTCGCAAAAGTGGTTCGTCGGTATCAAACTCGCTAGAATAAGATTTTGGATGAACTAGTTGCAACTAAATGTAGAACCAAGCTCACGCTCTCGCGCTGTTGCCGTTCTATAGCTATCCTAGGCTCGGGTCCAATCTCTTGCAAACCCTAGCCTAGGGAATCTAGCATTAGGATCAACATCATCGTTCAATCGCGCACCGAGCCCAATCTCTTACAAACTCGGCTCACGACCTATATTGGGATAGTTCCTACCCGTCCAATCTCTTGCAAACGGGTATTGGCGCGGAATTGGAACCGGAAACCCTAGTATCGGTCCAATCTCTTGCAAACCGATACTACGGAAATTCGATTCCAACCCAATTCGGATTTCAAGGGTTTCCTATCGAATTGGGATCCAATCTCTTGCAAATCCCAATCGATGTGAATTCCTAGCCATCCGTAGTAAATTGATCCCAATCTAATCTCTAATAGCAATTCTAGCAAAATTCCTACCAATTCATCACAATTATGAAATAGGGCTTGTAGGGTTCATCCCCACGCCCCAAGACGTGGCGACTACTCACAATTCATAGCAAGATCACAAAAATAAACAATGAAATAAGCAATAGAATTCATCACAATATTGAGATATGCAATAAAAATAGAATTTTTAGAGAAGAGAAAACACAAACCAATGGAGTTCTTCAATTAATCCAACAAAAATCCAATTTTGTCTCCTCTCCAATCTCAAGAATAAAACTAAAAAGCTTATCTAAAAAGCTGCAAAAAATCTAAGAGAGAGGCTCTCAAAACTAGGGTAAAAACAGGGGTTAAATAGCCCCCAAAATCGTCCAAAAACTGTGACCAAAATACCCCTGCGCAGCCTGTTTTCCGCAATTTTCGCTACAGGCAGCGCGTCGCACTCGGCCGAGTGACAAAAGTCGCTCGGCCGAGTGAAAACCCTGTAATTTTCCAGTAAGTCTCGATCTTCAGGGGTCTTCACTTTGGGTGCGGCTCGGCCGAGTGAGTTGTCGTCACTCGGCCGATGGCTTCATGGTACTCGGGCGGTCGGGATTATCCACTCGGCCAAGTGGGTCTTCTGAAGTTCAGGCAGCCGAAAAACAGTAACTTGGCGATTTTTGAAGGGCTTCGTGTGGGCGCCACTCGGGCGGACGGGGTCTCGTCACTCGGCCGATGTGGTCTCCGTCGCTCGGCCGAGTGCACATATAAATCGTGTCTGCTCCGGTCGGCCGAGCGGTGTCTCGCTGGTCGGCCGAGTGACTCCTTCACTCGGCCGAGTGGGACACAAAAAATGCCCAGATTGCTTGTTTTGGCCTCCTCGTCGCTCCTGCGACGTCCGTTCTTCTTCCGCTCCTCTCCAACAGCAAAATACCCCTCGGGGAGGTCGTCGGTGACCGTCTGGAGTAAGCGCATCTCGAGATCACTCCAAATCACGCCAAATCACCCGAAATGCGACAAAAACAACAAATCGTGAAAAGCATCGTAATATCGTCGATATATCGTGAAAAACATGATTTGGGCGATCTAAATGGCATGCAAACATGCGGGAAAAAGGTGTAAAATAAGGAGTGATCAAAATCCCCCAAGCTTGCCTCTTACTCGTCCTCGAGGAAGATAAGTAAAAGGCGAACCCGGTGGATTCGGAAAACGAAAACGGCGAAAAATGAAGAATGAAAAACGGAGAAGAATGAAAAACGAAATAAAAATAAAGAAGAAAGAAAGAAGCGAAGAGGTAAGCTGCTAGATCATTTTCTCAGGACGTGGGTTCCGCTTACTCATATAGCATGCACTGAACGAGAAACACATGTCAAAGAATTTTATTTTGATATCATAGTATAATAGTGCAAATAGAAATAGAAAACCCACGAATCAACAATATAAACATGAAAAACGGAATAATCTTATAATTAACATCGTCTGAATCATTTAAAGCGGTATACAAATCACAGATCACACACTTTTCAATTGAATGCTTTCTATCAGCAGTATACGAGTATCACACTATAGAATAGAGAGAATAGAAAAGTATGGATTTCATGAAATGAGTGCTAGGCTTAGATTTCTGGATGTCGTAAAGCTAAAAATAATCTCACCGAGTATAGAATTTTACTTAGCCTAGGTTGTCGTGCAACGTCAAGTAGTCACTCTCTCACACATCAATGGATCCCCTCCCCCAAGCTTATCTATAAGCGTGGTGGCATAAAAAAATATTTACATCCCCATTTTTATAAAGCTCCAAAAGCAATGAAAAGAGAAGAGAAAGAAAGAAAGTGAGATGGGATCTTTTATTGAGGATTTTTTCCTCTTTTCTTTTTCTCTTTTTTTTTCTCTCTTTTTTTTGCAATAAAAATATATACACAACGATCCCAACTCAAAGAGAGATAATGATATACAAGAATATTTTCTCTTTTTTCTCCCCCTTTTTTTTGAATAAGAAATTTGGAGCTAGGAATTAATAGCGGGGGAAATGCCATATAATAGAATCGCTAAGGGGAGATTCACCAATGATTTTAAAAGTAGAGAAATGATGTTCAAGATTTGTGGAGAAAGAAATAAATATATCACTCGGTTCACTCTATAAGACGTGCACGACAACTTCAGCAGGGTAATCTAATCTACTCAATTTCGATCACAAAAAAGCTAACTAATCCAGATTTATCATAGCTAACATCATTCAATCATCCTGAAGTGAAATGTACAGTTCATGCATATAGAAGTGATATAGGAAAAGAAATCAGTACTCCAGATATAGGCATTCAATGCGTGAATCTTGGTGTGTTTTCTGTGATAGCATACATATGAATATTCAGACTCAGCTAATAATAAAATTTCATCCATTTTCATGAGGAAAAAGTGTGGGTTACTATCTCTAGGTGCAAGGCAAGTCATAGCATATGATATCAGAAATAAAATCTAAGACATGACAAATATAGCATGCAAATAGAGTAAGCTAACTCCACGTCATCATCATCACAGAAAAGTCATCTCTAGCATGAGATGAAAAAGAAAGAAATAAAGATAAAGGGAAAATGGAACTAATACAATACGACACACAGAAAAATAAGAAAAACGTGATGCATGGAAAAATAAAAGAAAAATGATGAAAATAAGTGCAAAAGCGGAAAATGGCGTGAAAAACTAAAAATAAAGGTGGCAAATCGAAAAAGATCGTGAGAACTCACTCCCCCAAGCTAAATGACACAGTGTCCTCAATGTGCAAAGTGTGGCACACCGAGAGACAAGTAAAGGGAGGGGAAAGTGAGGGTGCATGCATGATGATAAAATGAAAATAAAAAGAAAAATAAAGAAATGAAAATATGATGCGGACATGATGCATGCAGGTATGGAGTGATACAGATATAAAGGTGGGGCACCAAAAACTCTCCCTCTCTCCCAAAAAAGATATATAAAGATATGGTCTGAATGAGAAACCCAAAATAAGTGAGGGGAGGGTGGGTGGGCAAAAATGCAGGAATAATGCAACAGGACCCAGCAGAAACGGGCAGCACAACGACAGGAATAATCGATGGCATCAAGGGTGCCTAAGAAGGTGGTGCTGCGCCGTCTCCGTCCTGAGGCGGAAGTGGTGGTGGCTGGACAGGCCGCTGAGCGGGTGTGGGTGTGGAAGTGGAAGCAGGTCGAGTGTGTGTGGAAGTGTGGGTGGGAACCTGCTGGGTGGGTGGGGGTACGCGGGGGAGACGCTCCAGGACCTGGGTAAGATAGTAGTGAATCTGCGGGAGCAGGTCGAAGCGGCCAGCCATCGCAGAGACGGTGGAGGACAGGGTCCTAAGGTCGCCTCGGAGGCCACTCACCGCCCCCTCTAGAGCACGAATGCTCTGAAGTACAGTGTCGGGGGAGGTGGTGCAGAGGGACGCACCGGTCTGGGCTGTCCAGGGCGGGGCTGGCGTACTCGGGTCGCGTATGTGACGGGCTCAGCGGGGAAGGGAACAAAAGGTGCTGCGCTCGCAAATGTGGGCCTGGCCTCGGTGTGAGGCTGGGGCACCGGCTGGTGAGAAGTGGAGGCATCAGCAGCGAAAGAAGAATACAAAAGAGGCAGCGAGGCGACCGGAGAGGTCAGTGGCACAGAAGTGTGGAAAGACGCCACGACACTCTCAGAAAATACAGCGGAAGTGGAAACAGAGGGCTCTCCGGACTCAACTATGGTCGGCGGGCGCTCAAGTGGGGCAGAAGAAACAGGCTCAGCAGACAGAGGGCCAGTGGGGGTGGTGACGACAGCCGCGGGAGTGGTGGAGGTGGGCTCAGCTAAGGTACTCCCGACACCGACAGAGGTGTGGACAGAGGTGTTAGGAGCAGCGAAAACATCAGGTGTAGGCTGAGGGGCCACGGGGTCAACAGGGGAGGCAGGCTCGGCAGGTGCAACAGGGTCTGCGGGGACAGCGTGGGCAGCGTGGGCCTGCTCGGCCTCCTCGGCGTCGAGCACGTAAGCAGCGGGGATGAGAACATCCATCGCAGGGAGCCAGTCAACGTGGGCTGGTGCAATTTGAGTCTGAGCTGGGCTCGGAAGAATCATGTAATCGGCACCGTAAGGGCCATGCAACCAGACCCAGTGACGCTCACCGTGCGGACGAAGCAACTTCATCCGGGCCATAACATCGATCGACAAAGAAGTGGGGCCTGTTACTCGTCGCAGGTCGTCAGGGAAGTCCTCACCGGTCATAAGGGCAAGCAAGGTGATCAGGCCGCCACAGCATATCGGTGAGCGAGCGCCCACCGATACAATGATGCGGTCCAAAAACCAAGCCGCGACATCAATCACGACGGCGGGGACCAGCTCATCGCCATCCCTAGATAGAGCTCTGGGACGTGTCATCGCGTAGAGCATGTAGAGCTCTGGCGTAGACATCGTGCCTGGCTCATATCTGGCCAAAAAGGTCGTCGCCATAAGGCGCTGAGCAATACGGAGGCAGGGATGGACAATGGCCGACGCCTTGGCCCTACTAGGGTCAAAGGCAGCGTGAAGACCTGTAATCCGGGCCCAGAAGGCACCGGCGTCGAAGGAAGGTGGGGGATATGGGTGGGGCCGTAACCGCGATCGGCTTCGGGGACAGCGGGCCACGAGAAAAATGCTCTCATCATATCGAGAGTGACCTGGCACTCCCGGTCCATGAACCGAAAAGAGCATCCCTCGTCGGTCCGGGCGATCGAACTAAGAATCTCAAGTGTCGGGCGGGTGAACGTGTCCGCCGACACCTGGAAGAAATCTCGCCAGCCCACGTTGTCGTACAACGTGAGCATCCCCTCTAGTACCCCCAGGCGTCCTAGGTCAGCAAGGTGTGCAAACCTGGAGGGTACGATCGAGCGCTGGGAGATACGCTCGAAGACGGCGCGGTGTGCGTCGTCTCGAAACGTAATCCCGAGCGGCCCGACCAGTGGAGCCGGAGGTGGTGGCTGTGGAGCGGCAGGGAGTGGCTGTGCGGGCTGTGTGGGCGCTGCAGGCTGTGCGGGGTGTGCGGGGCCTGCAGGCTGTGCTGGGTGGATGGGGTGTGTGGCAGAAGGCGGAGGAGAGTCCTCCAACTCGTGGGAGGGGCCGGCGTCATCCAACCGCTTTCGCTTGGCGGAAGCTCTCTTCGACCGCGGCCGTGTCCGGGGCGGCATATCGGCCCCGAGCGCGCACCGAAAAGTGTAAAAAGTGCGGCGTGTATAAAATAGAGGAAAGAGTATACCCCGACATGCCGCGAGTGCTAAGCAATGGAAGCGTGCGAAGACAGCGCCTCCGCGAAGCCCGAATCAGTCCCTAGAAGCTCCCCGGGGCTCCCCTAAGCTCCCCAAAACAACCTGCGCATGAAATGGAGATATCAGCGGGTAATATTCAAAACGTATGGGGCATTAGGGGTATAATAGATAGATATAGAAATTGATTAGGGTTTGGGGGTCGTTTAACGCGTGGATCCTCGAAAAATACACAAAAAGAGGAGAAAAGGGCGAAATAAGCGATACCGGAGGTGGTCGGGGCGGCGGCCGCCGGCGGCGACTCGGGCGAGGTGCGGCGGTGCTCGGCCGGCGGTGGCGGGCCGATCGGCGGCGCGGCGACCGGTGGTCAGGCGAGTGAGGGCGCGAGCGAGGCGAGCGGGCGAGGGGAGCTGAAGGGTCGGGCGAATTGGGTGTTTTGCGTTTCGAAAAACGTGCCCCCCTCGGCCCCTTATATAATAAAAGTTACGACTCGGCCGAGTGACTAGGTCACTCGGCCGAGTGAGATCAATGGTAATATCCTCCCCGCTTACGCTTCGGCCGAGTGGCTTTGCCAGCCTCGGCCGAGTGGAGTAAGTCCATTCGGCCGAGTGGCTCAAGCTACTCGGCAAGACTCGCCCTAGGAGCGTATCCGTTTTACTCGGCCGAGTGAAAATATATACTCGGCAGAGTAGCAGTTATACTGAAATCAGGAAAATAAACAGAGAGTTGGGTACAGCAGACTTCCCTCGTTCGTGAGCGGCTCGGCCGGACGAACTTGTGTACTCGGCCGAGTGACTAGTATACTCGGCCGAGTGAGCCTTGTGTTCTGCTGTTTGTCTTCGTTTGGGCTCTAAACTCCGTCTTTCTTCCTCCAGTCGATTTCATCTTACTCCTAAGCATCGAGCATCTTCCTGGGGCGCTCCTCGTCGTCTCGTTCATCCTCCTCATGATGGATTTACCTATCTCCTCTCCTGTCAAGAAAAATAGGACCCGTTATCACAAAATTTTTGGGCGAACGACTCAAAACACTAAAAATTTCTAAAACAAAAATAAAGAAAAAGTAAAAATAAAGCAATAACCGTCGGGTTGCCTCCCGACAAGCGCTCGTTTAAGGTCGTGAGCTCGACCCCCTATGATTTTCAATTAATGCGGGATGTTTGGTGCATATGAGATGCACCCATCAAACTTTCCAGGGAGAACGCTTGGATTCGGAAGTTGCGGTGGCGTGTTCTCCCTCGGTGGTCTCTCGTCTCGAATTGTGTTGGGGGGAGGCTCCCCCAAGCTAGCGTTTGCTCCGGTCAACGGCTTCACCGGTGACGCCGATTTCCGTATCGGCGGAGCTTTCTTTGGAGACTTTAATTTCGAGAGCTTGCAGAGCTCTCGAATCCTTGCGACATCAGCGTCGCCTTCATCATTTTCAGCGGAGAGGTCGGGGGAATCGTCTATCTTCTCATCTTGGCCTAAATCTGGGCCTTCCTCGAAATCTTCATCGAAAAGAGCGCCAATCGAGTGGGGGATCGCCTCCTCAATTACCTCATCAAGGAGGTCCATGTAGTCAAGCTCCTCGTGGTAAGGCATGTGTTTCATTGCCTTAGGAATGTGAAGCTCCACCTCGATGTTGCCGACGTTCAAAGTTAGTGTACCTTCTCGCACGTCGACAATCACTCCGGCGGTGGCGAGGAACGGGCGTCCAAGTATCAATGAAGTATCACCCTCCTCCTTAACGTCCATGATCACGAAGTCACATGGCAAGCATATTCCCCCCGGGACTTGTAGCGGGATGTCTTCGGCGATCCCTACCGGCCTTGTTATTCGCCCATCGGCCAATTGTATCAGCATGTCGATAGGTTTCAACTTCGTCCCGGTGTTTAGCCTTAAGAACATGGAGAGAGGCATGAGGCTCACACTAGCCCCTAGATCTACCAACGCCTTTTGAAGAGGGACGCCGCCCAAGGTGCAAGGAATCCGAAAACTCCCCGGGTCTTTAAATTTGGCCGGCTCCTTCTCTCTCTTGGTGAACCAAGAGCCCTCCTCGGCTAGCATAATCTTCTCCTTCCTTTTTCTCCCCGAAATCAAGTCCTTTAAGAATTTAGCATATGTGGGGATCTCCACGATGGCGTCGAGGAAGGGAATGTTGAGGCTAACTCCTTTTAGATACTCGAGAAACTTTGCTAGCCTTTTCTCCATTTTCGCTCTAGCAAGCCTTTGGGGAAATGGGACCGGTGGCATGAAGCGCCTTTCCTCAATCAATTGCTCCGCTCTAGATTTCTCCTTTTCTTGTGGCTCTTTCTCCTTATCAACTTCAACTACCGGCTCAATTGGCTCCAAACTTTCCTCCACTGGCTCTTCGGTAGGAATCATGGCGGGGGTGGTATCCTTCCCGCCTCTAGTAGTAACGGCAACTACGGCATTGATGTGGCCGGTGTTGCCCTGTGGGTTTTGCTCGGGTTGCGCCGGTAATCGTTGAGTGTTCCGATTGAGCAACGCCAATTGCTCCGATATTTGAGCCACAACGGTATTAAGGGAGTCTTGCCCCGCCTTCAAGGTAGCATTGACCTTATTTTGCTCGACCATAAACGCCTCCACTCTAGCTTCGAAGTCGGATCGTTGTTGAGCTTGTGGAGGGTTTTGATTTTGATTCCTCCACCCTTGATTGTATCCGGGCGGCCTATATGGTGGAACTTGTTGCTTCGGTTGGAAATTTTGTTGTGGAGGCCCCCTCGGCGGATAGTGTTGTTGTTGGGGTGGTGGTGGTCGAGCTTGTTGAGGTGGTTGTTGTGGCGGGTTCAAAGCTCCTTCGTTGTTGGCGTAAGAGAATCCGGGATGATTTCTTGTGGCCGGATTGGCCCAATATCCTTGGTTCCCCGCGACATATTGTACTTGCTCCAAGGATCCTTCTCCTTGCTCTCCTCCCATATACATGGCTTGAGATTGGTCTTGCCAATCACTCATTTGGTTCGTTGGAGCGGAGGTGGAAGGGGTTCCTTGGGGCTCCGTGATAAACTTCTCCAGTCTCTCCACTACCTTGTGGAGAGAATCAAACTTGCTTGTAAGCTCCGCTACGGCCTTCGCCTCGTAGATACTAGTTGGCTTCAAGGAGGATGTAGAGTGTCCTTGCTCATCGCCCCATTGTTGGTTGTTTGAGGCCATCTCCTCAATTAGGGCTGTAGCTTCCTCGGGAGTCTTTGACAAGAAAGCACCATTCGCCGCGGCATCAATAATTTGTTTGGTCTCCGGTTGGAGACCGTTGTAGAAGCTATGAACTAGCTCCCAATCTTCTATGCTATGGTGCGGGCATTGGTGCTGCAGATCTTTAAAACGCTCCCAAGCCTCATAGAGCGTCTCTTGGGGTCCTTGCTTGAAGGACATGAGAGCGCTCCGGATCTTCACCGTCTTGGATGGCGGATAGAACTTGTCAATGAATGCACTCGCCAACTCGTCCCAAGAGGTGAAGATTCCCTCAACCTGCGTCCTAAACCAATAGAGTGCCTTGTCCTTTAGCGTGAAGGGGAAGATACGCAGTCTGATGGCATCGATGGAGACCCCCGGCATCTGAAATGTGGCGCACTTCGACAAGAATAATTGGATGTGGTAGTGAGGATTTTCATGGGCATTCCCATGAAATGGATCCTGCTGCATTAGAACCACTAGTCCAGTCTTTAGCTCGAAGTTCTTGTCAGCTGCCAACTCCGGCATGGCAATGGATGAGGTCGTAGAAGAGGTCTTAGGCCGAAGCCTATCTCGAATAGAAATTATCCTCGCCATCCTTACCGCCAATTGGTCCGCAGTTTCCGGGTTGGTCATAAACCTCCCTTCCGGATTTTGTCTCCTTTCCGCTCTAAGTCTCCGCGTGGTACGTTCGATCTCGGGATCAAATAATATAGCTTCAGGGTCCGCCGTAGATCTCGTGTACATGCACAGGGAAAACAGAGTTTCAGAGAAATGATTAGTACCGTGGAAGGGTTAGGTAAAAATAAAGAAATGGAAATAATAATGATAATAATAATAAAAAAAGGAATAGCTAAGGTGGTAAGATCAAACGCAATCGCCTCCCCGGCAACGGCGCCAAAAACTTGATCGCTCCGGGATGTAACCCTAAAGAACGGTTGTAGTTTTACCGCAAGTGCACGGTGTAGCAGCGAGCGGGTTATCGAACACAGGGAGGACGAATGACCGTGCTTGTTCCAATCAACCTGGCTATTTAAGAAGAGAGAAATTTGCCTTTGGCAATCCTGTCACAATCGTCAGACAAAGTACGGAAATATCAAATCAAATAAAGGACGTCTAGGGAATGTGGAATTCCCTCTACTCACCATATTTTGCAAAAGTGGTTCATCGGTATCAAAATCGCTAGAATAAGATTTTGGATGAACTAGTTGCAACTGAATGTAGAACCAAGCTCACGCTCTCGCGCTGTTGCCGGTCTATAGCTATCCTAGGCTCGGGTCCAATCTCTTGCAAACCCTAGCCTAGGGAAGCTAGCATTAGGATCAACATCATCGTTCAATCACGCACCGAGCCCAATCTCTTGCAAACTCGGCTCACGACCTATATTGGGATAGTTCCTACCCGTCCAATCTCTTGCAAACGGGTATTGGCGCGGAATTGGAACCGGAAACCCTAGTATCGGTCCAATCTCTTCAAACCGATACTACGGAAATTCGATTCCAACCCAATTCGGATTTCTAGGGTTTCCTATCGAATTGGGATCCAATCTCTAGCAAATCCCAATCGATGTGAATTCCTAGCCATCCGTAGTAAATTGATCCCAATCTAATCTCTAATAGCAATTCTAGCAAAATTCCTACCAATTCATCACAATTATGAAATAGGGCTTGTAGGGTTCATCCCCACGCCCCAAGACGTGGCGACTACTCACAATTCATAGCAAGATCACAAAAATAATCAATGAAATAAGCAATAGAATTCATCACAATATTGAGATATGCAATAAAAATAGAATTTTTAGAGAAGAGAAAACACAAACCAATGGAGTTCTTCAATTAATCCAACAAAAATCCAATTTTGTCTCCTCTCCAATCTCAAGAATAAAACTAAAAAGCTTATCTAAAAAGCTGCAAAAAATCTAAAAGAGAGGCTCTCAAAACTAGGGTAAAAACAGGGGTTAAATAGCCCCCAAAATCGTCCAAAAACTGTGACCAAAATACCCCTGCGCAGCCTGTTTTCCGCAATTTTCGCTACAGGCAGCGCGTCGCACTCGGCCGAGTGACAAAAGTCGCTCGGCCGAGTGAAAACCCTGTAATTTTCCAGTAAGTCTCGATCTTCAGGGGTCTTCACTTCGGGTGCGGCTCGGCCGAGTGAGTTGTCGTCACTCGGCCGATGGCTTCATGGTACTCGGGCGGTCGGGATTATCCACTCGGCCGAGTGGGTCTTCTGAAGTTCAGGCAGCCGAAAAAACAGTAACTTGGCGATTTTTGAAGGGCTTCGTCTGGGCGCCACTCGGGCGGACGGTGTCTCGTCACTCGGCCGATGTGGTCTCCGTCGCTCGGCCGAGTGCACACATAAATCGTGTCTGCTCCGGTCGGCCGAGCGGTGTCTCGCTGGTCGGCCGAGTGACTCCTTCACTCGGCCGAGTGGGACACAAAAAATGCCCAGATTGCTTGTTTTGGCCTCCTCGTCGCTCCTGCGACGTCCGTTCTTCTTCTGCTCCTCTCCAACAGCAAAATACCCCTCAGGGAGGTCGTCGGTGACCGTCTGGAGTAAGCGCATCTCGAGATCACTCCAAATCGTGCCAAATCACCTGAAATGCGACAAAAACAACAAATCGTGAAAAGCATCGCAATATCGTCGATATATCGTGAAAAACATGATTTGGGCGATCTAAATGGCATGCAAACATGCGGGAAAAAGGTGTAAAATAAGGAGTGATCACTTGCAAGTATAACTTCTGAAAAGCACCGTCCAACAAGTCCAAAGTCACAATATCCTACGTGCACAAGTCCACCGGCCTACATCCGTTTTATTAATCTTGATTAGTGAATTCTAAAACATTTAAAATACTTTAAAAACATTGATTTTTAGTCTTGATTAACATGCAATAGGTTGGGGGGCCTAGGGGTGCAAAGCGTTACCTCAACACGACGCGAAAGCTACACTGGCGTCAGGTAGCGACGCCAGGGGTTGGAATAAAAGAACGCGCTCCAAGTCCAGATTCCAATATAGATTCCTCGCTAGAAAGATCAGAGCAGCAACCGGAGCAACGAATCCAGATTCCAAAGCTAGCACGTGCGACGACGGGCTACGACGTATCGTAACGTCGTAAACGGCAAATTCTCGAAGAGAAAACACCTAGGTGGGGCCCACAGTAGTCCTAGGGACCAATTGGGGACCCACAATACCTCTGGAGAACTTGGGGGGTCCACGGTTGCAAGCGGTGCGACGGGTGCGGGATTGCGACGAATGTCTCTCGGTCAGACACCGTCGGTGCGGGGGCTTGGCTCGGTCAGTGCGGGAGAACGGGCTGTGCAGCGCAGCGGGGTCGGTCGCAGTGGCGGGTGTGGGGCGATGTCTTGGTCGGTGTGGGAGATGGGGTCGGTCGGGCGCTTGGCGGGGCGTTGCAACGTTGCAACGTTGCAACGGAGCGGGTGCTGCGGGCGTGAGCGGGGGAGCGCTTCGGTTGGACATGGGGCGATGCGGGAGCTCGGTGCGGGCTAGCGCAGCGGGCGCTGCAGCGGTGCGGGTGCGGTACGGTGCGGAGAAATCTCTCGGTCAGACCGAGAGATGTCCTCGGTCAGACACAAGGAGCGGTGATGCAACGAAGTGCGAGACTGTGCGGTGCGGAGCTGAGCTTGGTACGGGGCGGGCTCTCGGTCGGTGCGGGGGATTTGGGGCGGTTTCCTCGGTCGGTGCGGGGCTCGGCTGTCGCAACGTTGCGACGAATCGTCGCAAGTGGGTTTTTGGGATTAGGAAGCGGATAGGGTTATTTTCTTGCGAAAATGAGTCTTCCTAGGGGTTGTTTATATAGTGTAGATGGGTTGACTTGGTCTAGGGCTAAATCTAATAAGATTAGGAGTTTAAATTAATTTAAAATTCAAATATCCCTCTCATAATCACATAGGGATTGGGTGCGGCCAAGATAGGGGCTAAGATTTGGTTCAAAAATTGTTTAAAACGTTTTAAACTTAAATAAATTTTATTTGGCCGAAAATAATTTAAAACGTAGCTATTAAAAATATTTTAAACCTTGTTAAAAATATAAAGTAGGTCAAATGAACTCCAAAAATTATAAAATAAATATCGTGGTGATCGTGGTGACAAGAGAAAGCTAACTAAGAAGACGGATCTCAATTTCAACGTCGAGCGGTGAAACTAAAAATAGAAACGTCCTACATCAAAAGTGAAAATCGCAACGTCTCATCGAATAAGATCAAATCGTGGGAGAACGACCCGAGAAATGTCGTTCCAAATTAGTGCCACAATTTAATACTCTCAGAGATGTTCACAACGGTATATCACACTAAAGTGTTCGCAAACAAACAAAGCCTAAAATAAGCACGTGCACGGTCAAAAGCACGTGCACGAATAACGTACAACGAAAAGTGGTCGTTACAGTTATGATACTACAACTTGGAGTTGTACTATTATATCAACCTCCCCCAACATCTCACTATTCGGTGCAAGAATCAAGGGGGACTCTCTTTAGCCATTTTTGTAGTGTATGCGTCTAATCTAAGATCTGAACGGCGACAACTCTGGAAACAAATTGAAGGTGAGGCTCACATGCTCGTTGGAGTGGCATGGCTCCTTGGGGGCGACTTTAACTGCGTTCGATATTCAAAGGAGAAGATGGGAGGCCATAGAATTGATGCCGCAGTCATGGATGAGTTTAATACATGTATCAATAATTGCAACCTGCTGGACCTCAAAGGCATAGGGGGGACAATGAGCTGGAACAATAGACGCATTGGCCCCGGGCATATTACAGGAAGACTAGATCGCTCCCTTTGCAACTCGAAGTGGATTATCATGCTTCCAGAATCTTTTGTCGAGTATTTGGATCCTATGACTAGTGACCACTCCCCGATGTTAATTAAGCTCCACACAAAGGTATAATCCTATCCAAAAACCTTTAAATTCTTTAACCATTGGGTTCGATTGCCAGGGTACAAGGAACTGGTTGAGAATAATTGGAATCAATACGCTCATGGATCTCCAATGCAGAGAGCTACATTTAAATTAAAAAGGCTGAAACCCATCCTACGAGATTGGGCAAGCAACAAAGCCCAGGTGAATTCAATCTAAAATTACCGATATCAGCTAGCAGACCTGAGAAGCAATCCGAATATCCCTTCTAAAATCAACCTGCAAGTCAAGGAATAAGAGTTATCAAATAATCTTATTAATCTTTTGGAGACGGAGGAGAAAATGTTTCGCCAAAAAAGTCGCCAATAGTGGCTAAGTTTGGGAGATAAAAATGATAAATTTTTCTACACTGATATGAAGGCCAGACAGGGACACAATAATTTGGGTCATCTTGTGGATGCTTATGGAAAACAAAACAATTCTTACGATGAGCTAAGAATCAATGTACTGGACTTTTATGAAGACTTATACAATCAAACCCACTACTAGAACGTCTTCCCCAATCTCATCCCTAAGAGCAAATCGACTAGTAAAGTGGCAACATGGCTGGGGAGAAGGGTCAATGTTGATGAGATTAAAACAGCTGTTTTCCAAATAGGAGTGGATAAATCTCCTGGTCCCAATGGCTACAACATTTCTATCAGCAAAACTGGGACATTATAGGTAAAGACATTACTGCTGATGTACAATCTTTTTTTCGTTCTAGCTCATTGATGAATCCTATAAATCAAACCCTCCTTACCCTTGTGCCAAAGAATGCTAATGCATCTGGATTAGGAGATTATAGACCCATTGCTTGTTGCAATGTTCTTTACAAGGTGATTAGCAAAGTCCTATGTAATAGGCTTAAAATTATTATTCACAAACTCATATCCCCGAACTAATCAGCTTTCCTCAAAGGATGATTTCTCTCTAATTTTGCACTCCTAGCACATGAACAGATTCGTGACTTCAATAACCCAATGGGGGCACGTGCCTGCCTCAAAGTAGACTTAAGAAAGGCCTTTGATAGTGTCAACCACGAATTCATTTATTTCATCCTTCATCAAATGGGCTTCAGTAGAACAAACTCTAATGGATAAAAGAATGCATCTCAACCCCTGCCTTTTCAGTTATGGTTAATGGATCACCTGTGGGGTACTTTGAAGGAAACAGAGGGCTAAGGCAAGGGGATCCCCTCTCCCCCTTCTTATTTGTAATTACTATGGAAGCATCTTCCTTGTTGGTTGATAATTTTATAGCATTGCGTAATATCCACCCTATGAGACGTACGTGAGCTGTTTCTCACCTTCTCTTTGAAGACGATTTATTAGTATTTTGTCGTGCTAATGTTCATTCTTTTGAGAGTCTAAAATGCTATTGGAAGACTTCTCCAACCTCACAGGGCTGCTGGTGAACTGGGAAAAAAGTACATCTATATTCAGCAAGGGAACTAAGAACCCTGCAATGTTTGCTAATCTGCTAGGCATCAGGCTGGGCACTAGTATTACCACATACTTGGGCCTCCCCCTATCCACCAGATATCCAAAAGCATCAATGTATAGCAGACTAGTCGACAGGTGCAAAAAGAGACTTATGGGCTCGACATCCTCCCTGTTATCCATTTCAGGATGCATCGAACTGGTGAGAACAGTTATATATGGTATGATTATCTTTTGGATGCAAGCTTATCGGATCCAAAAAGCTATTATTCGTACCATAACATCTTCTTGTTGAAAGTTTATTGGGGATCCTCACACTTATGGACCTGGAAAGACATGTGCACTCCTAAGGAAGAAGGGGGAGTAGGCATGCGGTGTCTTCCTGACCTCAACATGTCGGCAGGGGTTGGTCTTATGTGGACGATGTTGTCTGCTGAGGTTCTGTAGGCTACATATATGAGAAGCGGCTATAGGGACATTGGCACCTTTGTCGAAGTTAAAGGAAAGGCTACTCACTCAGGCACCTGTAAGTTCATGCTTCATTGCAGGAAGTTTTTTAAGAAACTCATCAAACGGCAAGTCGGTGATGGAAGATCCACGCTCTTTTGGCACTATAATTGTCTACCCTACGGACCTCTTCGTGACCATTACGATGTTCCCTCTGAGGTAGACTACAAGAGGGTGAGTGATTACTGGGGCATCGAGGGCTGGATCGATGATCATTCCATTTCATGCATTTGGCCTATCCTTCAGCATATATCCCTCCAGCAGGGGACAGACACCTGGGAGTGGGCCCCAGGACCTACCTTCCTCTTCAAGGATGCTTAGGATGGTACCAGAAGCAAAGGTACTAAATTTCCTTACTATCGATTAGTATGGTACAAAGGCTATATCTCTAAAATGGCACTAACTCTCCTACGAGCTTTTCATGGGAAGTTACTCATCATGGACCTTCTTATTAAATGGGGCATAAACTCACCTGCACAATGTGTCCTTTGTGATGAGACAGTGGATGAGACCATCAAACATCTATTTTTTGAATACAGCTATACATGCTATATCTTACGCAGGGCAATGCTGAAACTGGAAGTATCAAACCCCATAGACCAGTTATTTCCGGAAGTAGGGAACTTTTACCTAACACAATTCGGCAAAAGGGACCTTATGAGTCTGTTAGGCAAGACCACCTTAAGAGTGATGGTCTGGCACATCTGGAAGGAGAGGAACAGGAGGACATTTGACAACATAAAGATGCCCAAGACCCTCCTATTTGAGGACAAAGCTGCTGACATCAGGATTGCACTCAGAGATTAGGATGTTAGTGACCCAGATGCCATGGTGGCTATGAATAATTAGGTCTTTCGAGATGAGGGATAAGGGATAAAGTGTGTACATTTTATTTTTGGTAGAGGATGGGGAATATGTTAGTAGAGAGTGACGGCGCTTGTGCCCTCTCCTCTCTCTAATAAATTTAACCTCTATTAGATACCACATTGTATTGTTTTGTACATTTCTCTTGATTAATAAAGATTCCCACTAACTTTCATATATATATATATATATATATATATATATATATATATATATATAATATATGGTAAAATGCGCATGCGCTCAACCTCAGGCATGATTCATGCGCTCGACCACTTCCTACCGTCCGATTCGATCCCCCGGCTATTGTTAAAAGCGGAACCTGCGAAACTTTTGGTGCAATTACCATCGCGCCCTTTAAGCAACCCAGAACTTTTGGGGAAATTACCATCGCGCCCTTTAAGCCCTTTTCAATGCAACTTTGTAGAACTATTGGTGCAAGTACCATCGCACCCTTTAAGCCCTTTTCAAAGCAACTTTTTACATAATTACTAACCGTTGTGCACATTGATCAATGGTTCTACCGTACGATCTCACGATTTGGAACGTTGTGCACGTCGGGTAAAAAACCTTGCTACAGGTAAAATTTAATCGCGGTGCACAACGCGCTACAGTCTAACACGACGTACGCGGTAATAAAAAAGTTTAGAAGAGTGAATTATTACTCATTGCGCATAACCCGTTGTGCGCGGGGTTAAAAGACCTAGTTTGAAGTAATAATCATCCGCACGCACGACGGGTAAAATTATGCCCCGTTGTGTGCGTTGTATGCGTGAGTTAAAGACTTAGTTTGAAGTAATATTCATCTGCGCACACGATGGGTAAAATTATGCCTTATTGTGTGCATCGGGTAAAAACGGTTCCGGTAGATTAAATTACTCCCCGCGCACAACGGCATTTAAAATTTCTCACGATTTGGAATGTTGTCCGCGTCGGGTAAAAACTTTGCTACGTGTAAAATTTAATCACCACGTACAACGCGCTACAGTCTAATGCGTCATGCACGGTAATAAAAAAGTTTAGAAGGTTGTATTATTCATCACTACAAACAACCCGTTGTGTGCGGGGGTTAAAAGACCTAGTTTGAAGTAATATTCATCCGCGCGCACGATGGGTAAAATTAAGCCCTGTTGTACGAGTTGTGCGCGGGGGTTAAAAGACCTAGTTTGAAGTAATATTCATCTGCATGCAAGACGGTTAAAATTATGCATTGTTGTGCGCATTGTGCTCGTTGTGCATGGGGGTTAAAAGGCTTACTTTGAAGTAATATTCATCCACATGCACGACGGGTAAAATTATGTCTTGTTGTGTGCGTTGGGTAAAAACGGTTCTAGTAGATTAAATTACTCCCCGCACACAATGGCATGTAAAATTTCTCACGATTTGGAACGTTGTGCACGTCGGGAAAAAACTTTGCTACGGATAAAATTTAATCGCCATGCACAACGCGCTACAGGCTAACACGTCGTGCACGGTAATAAAAATGTTTAGAGGGTTGTATAATTCATCACCGCAAATAACCCATTGTGCATGGGGGTTAAAAGACCTAGTTTGAAATAATATTCATCCGTGCGCACGACGGGTAAAATTATGCCCCGTTGTGAGCATTATGCACGTTATGCGCGGGGTTAAAAGACGTAGTTTGAGGTAATATTTATCCGCGTGCACGACGGGTAAAATTATGTCTTGTTGTGTGCATTGGGTAAAAACGGTTCCAGTGAATTAAATTGCTTCCCGTGCACAACGGTATGTAAAATTTCTCACGATTTGGAATGTTGTGCGTGTCGGGTAAATACTTTGCAACGGATAAAATTTAATCGCCACGCACAATGCGCTACAGTCTAATGCGTCGTGCACGGTAATAAAAAAGTTTAGAGGGTTGTATTATTCATCACCACGCACAACCCATTGTGCGCGGGGTTTTAAAGACCTAGTTTGAAGCGATATTCATCCAAGCGCACGACGGCTAAAATTATGCCCCTTTGTGCATGTTGCGTGCGGGGGTTAAAAGACTTAGTTTGAAGCAACATTCATCCGCATGCACGACGGGTAAAATTATGTCACGTTGTGCATGTTGTGTGCGGGGGTTAAAAGACTTAGTTTGAAGTATTATTCATCCGCGCCACGACAGGTAAAATTATGACTTGTTGTGCGCGTAGGATAAAGATGGTTCCGGTGGATTAAATTACTCCCCGTGCACAACGGCATGTAAAATTTCTCACGATTTGGAATGTGGTGTGCGTCGGGTAAAAACTTTACTACGGGTAAAATTTAATCACCGCGCACGACACTCTACAGTCTAATGCGTCATGCGCGGTAATAAAAAAGTTTAGAGAGGTGAATTGTTACTCACTGCTCCCAACCCATTGTGCGCGGAGGTTAAAAGACCTAGTTTGAAGTAATATTCATCTGCGCACATGACAGGTTAAATTATGCCCCGTTGTGTGCGTTGTGCGTGTTGTGGACGGAGGTTAAAAAACTTACTTTGAAGTAATATTCATCCGCGTGCACGACGGATAAAATTATGCCTTGTTGTGCGCGTCAGGTAAAGACGGTTCGGTGGATTAAATTACTCCCCGCGCACAACGGCATGTAAAATTTCTCACGTTTTGAAACGTTGTACGCGTCGGGTAAAAACTTTGCTACGAGTAAAATTTAATCACCGCGCACAATGCGCTACTGTCTAACGTGTCGTGCGCGGTAATAAAAACGTTTAGAGGGGTGAATTATTACTCACTGGGCACAACCCATTGTCACGGGGGTTAAAAGACCTAGTTTGAAGTAATATTCATCAGTGCGCACGAAGAGTAAAATTATGCCCCATTGTGCGCGTTGTGCGCGTTGAGCGTGGGGGTTAAAAGACCGAGTTTGAAGAAATATTCATCCACTCACACGAAATGTAAAATTATGCCCCGTTGTGTGCGTTGTGCGCATTGTGCGCATTGTGCGCTGGGGTTAAAAGACCTAGTTTGCAGCAATATTCATCTGCGCACACGACGGGTAAAATTATGCCCCGTTGTGCGTGTTGTGCGCGGGGGTTAAAAGACTTGGTTTGAAGCAAGATTCATTCGCGCGCACGACGGATAAAATTATGTCCCGTTGTACGCATTATGCGCGGGAGTCAAAAGGCTTAGTTTGAAGTAATATTCATCCACGTGTACGACGGGTAAAATTATGTCTTGTTGTGCGCGTCGGGTAAAGACGGTTCCGATGGATTAAATTACTCCCCGCGCACAGTAGCACGTAAAATTTCTCACGATTTGGAACGTTGTGCAAGTCGGGTAAAAACTTTGCTACGGGTTAAATTTAATCACCGCGCACAACGCGCTACAGTCTTACCCGTCGTGCATGGTAGTAAAAAAGATTAGAGGGGTGAATTGTTACTCACTGCGCACAACCCGTTGTGCACGGGGGTTAAAAGACCTAGTTTGAAGTAATATTCACCTGCACGCACGACGGGTAAAATTATGCCCCGTTGTTCGCGTTGTTCGTGTTGTGCGCTTTGTGTGCGGGGGTTAAAATACGTAGTTTGAAGTAATATTCATCTGTACGCACGACAGGTAAAATTATGCCTTGTTGTGTGCGTTGGGTAAAAACGGTTCCGGTGGACTAAATTACTCCCCGCGTATAATGGCATGTAAAATTTCTCACGATTTGGAAAGTTGTGCGCGTCAGGTAAAAACTCTGCTACGGGTAAAATTTAATCGCCGTGCACAATGCGCTACAGTCTAACGCGTCGTGCGCGGTAATTAAAAAGTTTAGAGGGTTGTATTATTCATCACCGTGCATAACCCGTTGTGTGCGGTGGTTAAAAGACCTAGTTTGAAGTAATATTCATCCGCGTGCATGACGGATAAAATTATGCCCCGTTGTACGTATTGTGCGCGGGGGTTAAAAGACTTAGTTTGAAGCAATATTCATCCACGCGCACGACGGGTAAAATTATGCCCCGTTGTGTGGGTTGTGCGCAGGGGTTAATAGAGTTAGGTTGAATAACATTCATCCGCGCGCACGACAGGTAAAGTTATGCCTTGTTGTGCGCGTTAGGTAAAGACGATTCCGGTCGATTAAATTTCTCCCCGCACACAACGGCGTATAAAATTTCTCACGATTTGGAATGTTGTGCGCGTCGGGTAAAAACTTTGCTACCAGTAAAATTTAATCTCCGCACACAACGTGCTACAGTCTAGCGCGTCATGTGCGGTAATAAAAAAGTTTAGAAGGGTGAGTTATTACTCACTGCGCACAACCCATTGTGCGCGGGGTTAAAAGACCTAGTTTGATGTAATATTCATCCACGCGCACAACGTCATGTAAAATTCATTAGTTAAAAGACCTAGTTCGAATAAATTTACTCCAAGCAAACAACATCATGTCAAATTTTTCCAGATTTTAACATTTGTGCAAGTCGTGCAAAACCATGCTACGAGAAAAAATTTCAGCGAATGCATCGAATAGAGAAAGTACCGAATTCGTTAAAGGAGTGGTGACGTATACCGTGATGGACGATCTCTCTGTGATGTCAATGTATTCCGCTATATCCAGTATTACGCTGCTGAAACAAGTTTACAAAATTGTTGGTGAAGTATTACTCTTACTTACGTCGATTGAACAATTGTGTTATCCAAAATAACTATTGTTCAATGCGCACAACGGTCCAACTGTATGCCCGTTTTTCGCTTTGAGCAGTTTTGATAAACCATAAATAATTTGCTCTCCGTGCACAACGGCCCTATTTTTGCCAGTTGTGCGCATTGAGCTATTTTGTTATAGGCTATCAATTTTGCTCAACGCGCACCACAACGGTCATACATTATTAGGAACAACATCTGGCTACTATCAATCTGCTGTAGATTCACGAGCATTCTTTTGTATAATCATAAGCAATCATGTAAACTCACGGGGTCTCTTGTGTTGCCTCCCAGTAACTCTACTGTAGTCTCATCCTTATCCATGGACAGTCCAATTCGTCTATAAATGGCTTACCTACCCACAAGCCCTCATCAACCACTATACTTCTTGATGATATTATTCTATCTTATTCTATCTGATTCTAATTATATGATATTTTTTCTACAACATTCTTTTTTTCCTTCATCACTGCTGCGTCCTCAACACTCAAAGATGGACAATATATTAGCGACCAGTGACAGGATGTTGAAATTGAATACATCACATATAAATGTAATGCCCTACAAGCTACTGCACAAGTACTAGAGGGGGGTGAATAGTACTTTAAAAATAACAAGGAGTATAATTCCTAATTATAATGCAAACAATTACCAAATCAATTTGCGGAAGCTTAAATTGAAGACAACAACAAAAATAACAATGCTAACAAGAGATGTTACTGGGTTCAGATCCACCCAAGTCTCCCCGACTTGTTCCCGGTGATCCTACGTCCCAACCACCCGGATCCCCTCCGGATACTTGAGTTAGAAACCCTAACTCAAGAGTTCCACTATGAGATACTTGTGAAAAACCTCCACAAGTCAAATCATACAAAATGTAATTTGTGACTCCCACAACCCGGGATCACAATCACACTCTCACAACCGAGAGTGAAACTTACAATTCAAATATGAAATGAAATAAGAAAAACTTCTTACCGAACAAAATACCTATGCCTTGAGTATTGCTTACGAATTAGGGTAATGATGATTTTGAGGAAGAAGTGGCACCAAACCCTAGCTCCAAGATGTAGATCAGCGGTGGAGAGCTTTGGGGATGTTGGTGACCTAGAATCAAGCACTTGGCTTGGAAGGCTTCACACTCAATGAATCTCTCTTTGGAAGTAAGAGTGATGAGAGATTATTGAATGGAATGAATGAGCTTTGAATGAGCTTGGAATGAATTATCTTGATCTCTAAACTTGCAATAATATCAGCCTTGGCAGCAATGAATTCAGCCCATCAAGTATATATAGGATAGAGGAGAGAGAGAAAGAAATTCGAGTCATTAAATGCTCCAACGGCTCTTTTCTGAACCCAACTAGTCGGTCAAAGAACAACCACCGACCGACTAGTTCATCAACTAGTCGGTCGATCAATTAACTTAAACCGACTAATGAGTGAACTGAGAAAAGATCAAAGTACAGACATAAGGAACTAGTCGGTCCAAGAAGAGTAGCTGACCGAATAGTTTCACAACTAGTCGGTCGGTTACTCAACGTAGACCGACTAACAGATAAAACTGAAGTCTGAGCTAAAATAGACTTAGTCGGTCCAAGAACAAATGTTGACCGACTAATTCACCAACTAGTCGGTCACCAAATGAACATAGACCGACTAACAATAAACAGTAAGTATGGTGAAAATTTTGGTATGTACAGTAAACTAAACTAGTCAGTCTAAGAAGGAAAGTTGACCGACTAGTTCATCAACTAGTCGGTCGATCAATGAACACAGACCGACTAATGATAAACAGTAGCTTAGGTTCAAATGTGCATGTACAGGGAAAGCTCAACTAGTCGGTCACAGAAGCATCACTGACCGACTAGTTCACAAACTAGTCGGTCGGTGAGTCAACTTAGACCGACTAACTGTAAACAGTAAAGAGCTATGAATTAACTGACTGAAACTAGTCGGTCCAAGAAGCTTGGCTGACCGACTAGATCACCATCTAGTCGGTCAGTTCTTCTTCTTGAACCAACTAACATGCACAAGAAGTCCCGAATCGAAGCGCGAAGCTTCGGGAAGAATTGTATGGACTTCTACTAAGATCCTAGAGCTAAGATATGAGCGTTATGAAGAATTAAAACGTAAGACCTACTCAAGGCTTAACATTCTACGAAAGAAGCTTAAAGACTATAAATAAAACTTGACGATACCGTCTTCTATAGCTTCAATCGAATCTTCATGACTTCTAAATAGGTCCATAAGCTTCAACGAAGCTTTAGACGAACGATCACGTGCTTTGAGAAGTCTTGAGACGTCGTAATTGATATTCATATGAATTTGGCGACGATCTCCATAACTGCGCTCACAAAGTGTTAGTTCACATTATGTTTATGTTTGTTCATCATCCAAAACCAAATCCGGGGAGTCCAATATCCAACATTCTCCCCCTTTTTGGTGATGACAAACTAACATAAATAATAATCAAAAATATTAATTCAAATGAAATTTACTTACTCCCCCTGCATTGATGACACGTTAATTCCAATTTAAACAAAAATAATACGCATCAAGCAGACGAGTGAAGTATATTAAATGAGAATCGAATATTGAATTATTGAAATACCAAACGTAGGTTATTGAAATATCGGATTTGAAAATCCATTTATATATCTTAACTCCCCCTGAATCTAACACATCAAGTTAGATTCTTGGAAAAATGCTTTAAATTTTCATTTAGCACATCGATATTATTATATCTCTCCCCCTTTGGCATAAGCAAAAAGAGCGGGAGGATAACAACGACAACAACAATGGCCTCAAATTAAAAACACGGGAGTCGTAGAATACGACGACGGTTCAAGTGACACCAAAGAGAAAATACGAATAGAATCAAGACGTGTCAATGAAACCATAGTCGAAAAATCGTAAAACGAAATCATCAAAACTCAAAACAATTTAACGGATTGAGTTATGGAATATACTCTCCAATATCAACATTGTCGGTTAAATTAGTGCATGAAAAACAATTCTATGTTTTCATAGAAGAAATTTCTATTATACCAAGTTATTGTCGTCGAGCGACGAATTCAAACATCAGAGACATAAAAAATAATTATAAATTGCACAATAGAATGAAATGTCACCTGCGATGTATATATATATATATAAATGAAGCAGAGTACATCACCGACATACAAAACATCGATCGACTGATCGGGGCACAAAAATACATCATCATATCACAGATATCGGAGTGGCAACAAAAAAATACACCATCATCAAAAGACATCCAAATACATCATCAAAAATATCAGAAAGACATCAAAATGACCCAAAATACATAGCCACCCACACTATCCTACCCAACATCTCTCACAACTAGATATGTCATCCAATGAGCATTGGGAGAGGCCTCGAAGAAACTCAAGAGGCAGCGGGAGGATCAGAAGCAACTGCAGACTCAGCAGGAGCAGAGGAGGTGACTGGATCAGCAGGAACGTCCGGAAGATCAACAGGAGCGACGAAAATGGCCGGAAAACGGCCGGAGTTCGATCGGAAGTCGAAGGGGCTGAGCGAGGTCAGGGGTGTTAGCTGGAGAGAATACCGACTAATAAGAAAATTAGTCGGATGAAAGGAGTTTTAATCGATCGGAATGCGAAAAGACAATTCAGTCCCCGTCACAATTAGTCGGTCACAGTTCAAGCACTGACCGACTAGATCACGATCTAGTCGGTTGGTCAATGAGCTTGAACCGACTAGTTGCAAACAGTGGCTGAATCCAAGTTTAACTGACAAGAATTAGTCGGTCTGTGTTCATTTACTGACCGACTAGATCTCAATCTAGTCGGTCGGTCACTGAACATGAACCGACTAAAGAGTTAAAATGGAGAGGAAACTCAAAAAGCTTGAGTTAGTCGGTCTAAGTTCTTCTACTAACCGACTAGATGAGCATCTAGTCGGTTGGTGGTTGAACTGAAACAGACTAAAAGAGTCCAAAAGTTGATAATCAAGTTCTCTCCTCAAAACGCTTGGACGATATATCGCAAAACTCTCAATAATCATCTAAACTACCCCATTAAACATCGAAATCTTAAATACGACATTCAAACCATGAATTCGAGCAAAAATTCAAAATATCACATAAATTCCCGAAAAATCCAATAAGTCTAGCATGAACGAAATATTTCGAAATATAATAGCATGCAAGATTATTGAATGAAACATGAATCCTATATCTCGGATTCACCCATAATCCCCAATTCTCGACGCAACCGCACAAAGGAGTCCTCCTTTAGGGGTTTCATGAAAATATCGGCGATTTGCTTTTGGGTTTCAACGTACACTAAAATGATGTCCTTTTTAGCAACATGATCATCTAAAAAGTGGTGTCGGACATCTATGTGTTTCGAACGGGAATGGTGTACCGGGTTCTTGGAAAGACATATTGCACTTTGGTTGTCAACCATGATAGGGCAAGTATCACAATTAATACCAAAGTCTTTAAGTGTATGTCTCATCCAAAGAACTTGAGCACACGCGGCACTGGCGGCAATGTATTCCGCCTCGGCGGTTGAAAGTGATACGGAATTTTGCTTCTTGGAAAACCAAGATACAAGGGAATTTCCTATAAAATGGCAAGTGCCACTAGTACTTTTCCTGTCGGATTTGCATCCCACATAATCGGCATCACTGTATGAGATTAACTCATACGTGCTAGATTTTGGATAAAGTAATCCAAAATCAAGTGTATAACATAGATAACGGAAAATACGTTTTACCGCTACTAAGTGAGACTCTTTAGGTTGAGACTGATAACGAGCACATACGCATACGGCAAAAATAATATCGGGCCTACTTGCGGTAAGATAAAGTAAACTACCTATCATACCTCGATATAGACGAATGTCTACATCCTTACCGCCCGTATCCTTGTCAAGATGTGTAGTCGTGCTCATTGGAGTCTTCTTCCCGGAGGCACTCTCCATTCCAAATCGCTTAAGCAACTCCACCGTATACTTCGTTTGGTGGATGAAGATTGCATCGTCCATTTGGCGAATTTGGAGACCTAAGAAATATTTGAGCTCACCCATGTGGCTCATCTCAAATTGTTCCTTCATAACATTAGAAAACTCTTCGCAAAGAGCAAAGTTAGTAGCACCGAAAATGATATCATCAACATAAATTTGAACTAAAATTATATCATTATTCGAATGCTTAACAAAAAGTGTAGAATCGGCTTCTCCCATTTTAAAATTCAAATCCAAAAGAAAATTCTTTAGGCGATCATACCAAGCTCGAGGAGCTTGTCTCAAACCGTAAAGCGCTTTCTTTAGTTTAAAAACATGATTTGGAAATTTTTCATTTATGAAACCCGGAGGTTGAGAAACGTAAACTTCCTCAACGACATCTCCGTTTAAAAATGCACTTTTAACATCCATTTGAAATAATTTAAAATCCTTATGGCATGCAAAAGACAATAATAATCTAATTGATTCTAATCTAGCTACCGGAGCGAAGGATTCTTCGAAATCAATACCTTCCTCTTGACGATAGCCTTGACCAACTAACCGAGCTTTGTTCCGGACAACGACTTGGTTTTCGTCGGTTTTGTTCTTGAAGATCCACTTTGTCCCTATGACGGTGTGGTTCTTCGATGGCAATGGAACAAGCTCCCAAACTTCATTCCTCTCGAATTGAATGAGCTCATCCTCCATGGCTAAGATCCAAGTGCTATCTTCGCATGCTTCATTAACGTTCTTTGGCTCTATCGAGGAGGCAAAGGCACAATGAGCGAAGTAGTTCACTTGCGATCTCGTCTTGACACTATCATAGATATTGCCAATGACTTGCTCATGAGGATGGTCATGAACGGTATGAAGCCGTTTGGGAATACCTTGATCACTAGGAACATTCTCAACAACTTCATTAGACGGGTTAGTCTCAATAGAATCAATAGAATCATTAGACTTAGAATTATCAAACGAATCACATAAAACATCCATTGAATCATTATCATTTGAAATTCTAGTTGGAACAAATCCTTCATTAAATGAGACATGAAGCGACTCCTCGATCGTTGAGGTTCGTTTGTTAAATATCCGGTAGGCTTTGCTACGTGAAGAATATCCAACAAAAATCCCCTCATCGGATCTTGGATCGAATTTGTCCAAACTACCATACGTGTTCTTAATAAAACATTTCGAACCAAAAACACGAAAATGTTTAACTTGAGGCAACCTACCAAACAACAATTCATAACAGGTTTGTTTAGTGCCGGGCCTCAAAAGTATTCTATTAAACACATAGCAAGCGGTGTGTACCGCTTCCGCCCAAAATTGATCGCCAAGTTGGCTATCATCAAGCATAGTGCGAGCACACTCCACTAGCGTCCTATTCTTTCTCTCAACTACACCATTTTGAGGAGGTGCACGAGGGAATGAAAAGGTGTGTGTAATACCAACTTCATCACAAAATGTCTCAAAAGACTCATTCTCAAATTCACCTCCATGATCACTACGAATAGTGACAATGGTGGTTCCTAAGAGATTTTGTACTTTCTTAACAAAAATTGTGAAGTTTTCAAAAGCTTCATTTTTATTACACAATGAAAATACACATGTAAATCTCGAATAATCATCTACGATGACAAGTCCATATCTTGCATTTCCTAAGGAAGCAACTCTAGTTGGCCCAAATAAGTCTAGATGTAATAGCTCTAGTGGCAGTTTAGTAGAAATGCTTTTCTTAGGTTTAAATGAAGATTTAGGAAGCTTGCCACGTTGACAACAATCACAAAAACTTTTCTTTTCAAAAACGAGCTTCGAAAAACCTTTAATGGAATTTAATTTTGAAAGCTTATAAAGTGTTCCAAAGTTCACATGTCCAAAGCGTCGATGCCATAAGTGTTGTTCACTTGTGTTGGCAACGAGACATTGTTCATAAGACTTAGGAAGATCCAAAATATAAATATCTTTATGACGAGTGTCGGAAAATAATAATTTATCATTATCTGTTCTTAAAATATGACACAATCCTTTCGCAAAGCTAACTTTGTAACCTTTGTCACAAAGTTGGCTTATTGAAATAAGATTATGATTTAAACCATTAACAAGATAAACATCACTAATTAAGGGTGTAGATGGGTTACCCACTTTACCAACACCTATGATGGTTCCGCTCTCGTTGCCTCCAAATACGACGCGGTTTCCATTTGCGATGGGAACCACTCCGGAGAGCAATCGAGCGTCACCCGTCATGTGTTTTGAACACCCGCTATCGAGTATCCAATTCCCCTTGGAGCTAAATTTAAATTTGTTGCTCCTTTTCTTTTTCTTTTCCTTGAGTACCTAAAGATAGAAAATTTCATATCATGGTACCCAAGGTCATTGGGTCCAAATGATTAGACCTTTGGAAGCCATGTCCAATTGGACTTAGACTTCCCCACATAATTCCTACTATGCACAACATCCGAAAAATAAGCATTCATATACACTTGTTTTTCATCCATGCTTGTGTCCTTTGGGCTCCAAATTGTGAAAATCTTGGGAGCCCTCATCCTATTGGGTGCATGCATGCGTTGTTGATTTCTACGTGATGCATGTTGTGGATAGGCATAAGGAACATGATGGAATGGTGCACGACGAGAATTATTCATATGATGAGGTGGGTGAAAATATGCTTGTGAGGAAACACGTGCGTGAGGGTGTCTCACATGGTGTGTACGTGCCCGAGAATGTGTTGCATAAAAATCATCATATGTGTGAGCCGGTGGAGTAGGACGTGTGTTCCTACGTGGCATGGTATTGGTGTACATATAAGCATGCCCCTTCTTTGGAGGTCCACCCAAAGTGGGTTTCTTTCCGAAAGAGGGTGTGGACGAGGTGGAAGCACCATTGGTAGACGAACTACCAATAGAGTGTTTGCTACCACTCGTAGAGTCACCGGAAGTTGGCCTAACAAAAGTAGTGGCCGATTTGGATGGACATCCCATCGTATACCCCAAGCCAATGTGGTGATTGGCCAGAAGTAAGTCACTTAGGATTTTATCCAAATGGTCCTTACCCTTATTGAATCTATTAATTCGGCCTAATGTGTTCTCATATTTCTCTTTGAGAGAACGCATAGAAGTATCCAAGTTGGATACTTGCGATGTGAGCACATAAACACAAGATTTAAGATTCTCATTCTCAATACTCAAAGTCGAGTTTTGAGAAGTTAAATCCGCTATCTTATGTTCCTCCAGATCTTCAATGCAAACATGTTCAAGTTTAGATTTGAGATCAACAATCTCATTTCTTAACTCTTCAACAACGGTGTCGTTGTTGGTGATGATAGTCTTAGGCGAGGTTTGAATGCTAGCTAGGTCATCTTTTACTTTAGTATATCTATTTACTAATTTAGTGTATTTAGACCATAATTGAGAGTTAGCATTCCTAAGGTCATCCATAGTTACCTCATCGCTTTCGTCATCACTATCATCGGAAGAGGAGGATCCTTGATCATGCTCCTCTCTTGCCATGAAGCACATGTGCGCTTGCTCCACTTGCTCATCGTCCGACTCTCCGCTTGAAGAATCCTCAGAGTCGGTGAATGTTGCTCCGACAAGTCCCTTCTTGTTTCCTTTCTTGTACTTCTTGGACTTATCGAATTTTGGCGCCTTCCACTTCTCCTTTTGCTTATTGAGAGGGCACTCCGCTTTCATGTGTCCTGGCTTATTGCACTTGAAACACAAAGGAGAGGAAGAGGCGTTAGAAGAACCAAATTTAGCTTTGTTCTTATAGTTACCTTTTCAGAAGAAACGGTTGAACTTCTTGGCCATGAGAGCCATGGACTCCAAGTCCAACTCGTTTTCCGAGTCTTCATCATCGGTTGATGTGGATGTGGATGGAGTGGCCTTGAAAGCAATAGCCTTCTTCTTTGGCTCGTCTTGCTTTAGGTAGGACTTCATCTTTTCCTGCAATTTGAGCTTGTTATCCTTGCGTACCTCGTATGACATTAAAGTACCCATTAGTTGAACTACGGTGTACTTATTCATGTCATTACCTTCCTCGATGGCGAAGGTACGCTTTTCTCAAGAAGAAGGAAGTCCTTCGATAAGCTTCGAACACTTCTCCATTTGTGTGTAGGATTTGCCGAGAGCCTCTAACTCGTTTATGATGTCGACGAAGCGAGCGTAATACTCCTTCATCTTCTCGCCCTGTTGCATATGAAACATTTCGTAATCTTTGTTTACAACTACGAGTTTAGAGTCTCTTACCCTACTCGTCCCTTCATGTAGAATGAGGAGGGAGTTCCAAATTTGATATGCACTCTTACATGTGCATATCTTATTGAAGTCCTCGGGCTCCAACGCGCATTGCAAGGCGTTCATTGCCTTGGCATTGCTTACCTCCGCGGCGACCTCCGCGGTTGTCCATTTCTCAAAGTCTTCTTCTTCGGGCTCGACGTATTCCTTCATCGTGGTCCTCCATAGAGATGCACTCCGGAGAAAGGTTTCCATCCGGCATTTCCAGTACCCGTAGTTGGTACCGTTAAAGAATGGAGGCCTCGTTGAGGAATGTCCTTCCATTACCGAATACGCTCCTTCACGGTTCCTGAAGGTGCCATAGTCGGAAGGTGGACGCACGGTCTTGTTGTCGTTGGCAGACATAGCTAAGTATCTGGCTCTGATACCAAATGTAATGCCCTATAAGCTACTGCACAAGTACTAGAGGGGGGTGAATAGTACTTTAAAAATAACAAGGAGTATAATTCCTAATTATAATGCAAACAACTACCAAATCAATTTGCGAAAGCTTAAATTGAAGACAACAACAAAATTAACAATGCTAACAAGAGATGTTACTGGGTTCGGATCCACCCAAGTCTCCCCGACTTGTTCCCGGTGATCCTACGTCCCAACCACCCGGATCCCCTCCGGATACTTGAGTTAGAAACCCTAACTCAAGATTTCCACTATGAGATACTTGTGAAAAACCTCCACAAGTCAAATCATACAAAATGTAATTTGTGACTCCCACAACCCGGGATCACAATCACACTCTCACAACCGAGAGTGAAACTTACAATTCAAATATGAAATGAAATAAGAAAAACTTCTTACCGAACAAAATACCTATGCCTTGAGTATTGCTTACGAATTAGGGCAATGATGATTTTGAGGAAGAAGTGGCACCAAACCCTAGCTCCAAGGTGTAGATCAGCGGTGGAGAGCTTTGGGGATGTTGGTGACCTAGAATCAAGCACTTGGCTTGGAAGGCTTCACACTCAATGAATCTCTCTTTGGAAGTAAGAGTGAGGAGAGATTATTGAATGGAATGAATGAGCTTTGAATGAGCTTGGAATGAATTCTCTTGATCTCTAAACTTGCAATAATATCAGCCTTGGCAGCAATGAATGCAGCCCATCAAGTATATATAGGATAGAGGAGAGAGAGAAAGAAATTCGAGTCATTAAATGCTCCAACGGCTCTTTTCTGAACCCAACTAGTCGGTCAAAGAACAACCACCGACCGACTAGTTCATCAACTAGTCGGTCGGTCAATTAACTTAACCCGACTAATGAGTGAACTGAGAAAAGATCAAAGTACAGACATAAGGAACTAGTCGGTCCAAGAAGAGTAGCTGGCCGACTAGTTTCATAACTAGTCGGTCGGTTACTCAACGTAGACCGACTAACAGATAAAACTGAAGTCTGAGCTAAAATAGACTTAGTCGGTCCAAGAACAAATGTTGACCGACTAATTCACCAACTAGTCGGTCACCAAATGAACATAGACCGACTAACAATAAACAGTAAGTATGGTGAAAATTTTGGTATGTACAGTAAACTAAACTAGTCGGTCTAAGAAGGAAAGTTGACCGACTAGTTCATCAACTAGTCGGTCGATCAATGAACACAGACCGACTAATGATAAACAGTAGCTTAGGTTCAAATGTGCATGTACAGGGAAAGCTCAACTAGTCGGTCACAGAAGCATCACTGACCGACTAGTTCACAAACTAGTCGGTCGGTGAGTCAACTTAGACCGACTAACTGTAAACAGTAAAGAGCTATGAATTAACTGACTGAAACTAGTCGGTCCAAGAAGCTTGGCTGACCGACTAGATCACCATCTAGTCGGTCAGTTCTTCTTCTTGAACCAACTAACATGCACAAGAAGTCCCGAATCGAAGCGCGAAGCTTCGGGAAGAATTGTATGGACTTCTACTAAGATCCTAGAGCTAAGATATGAGCGTTATGAAGAATTAAAACGTAAGACCTACTCAAGGCTTAACATTCTACAAAAGAAGCTTAAAGACTATAAATAAAACTTGACGATACCGTCTTCTATAGCTTCAATCGAATCTTCATGACTTCTAAATAGGTCCATAAGCTTCAACAAAGCTTTAGACGAACGATCACGTGCTTTGAGAAGTCTTGAGACGTCGTAATTGATATTCATATGAATTTGGCGACGATCTCCATAACTGCGCTCACAAAGTGTTAGTTCACGTTATGTTTATGTTTGTTCATCATCCAAAACCAAATCCGGGGAGTCCAATATCCAACAATAAATTGATTCGAAGATGTTCTTGCTCCTTCATATGTTTTTTTCGTCGTCATTGAAACTATCACCTCTTCCAGGCACATCCGCTTCATTGCAGACTTCACTACTCGTATGTGTTCTTTGATCCTTAGTTGCAGACATCACTGCTTGATGATAATAATTGTTCTATCTTATTCTAAGTCTACCTGTAGAATATTTTTACTTAATTATGCTTTGTTATGTGTTCATCACTGATTCTTCTTCAACGCATACATAGGATATGTGGCCAAGATATTTACAGCAAGTGACGCTGATGGAGCTGATGGAGCAGCTCAAAAATGGCAACAAAGTTGAATTTTTTTTCATGGTGGGAATCCATGTATCCCTAGTATAGTCCAGTGCTTGAATTTCTTACCAGTTCAAAATTGTGATGTTGCAAAATGTTTAGATGTAGTTTCTACTTTGTTGTGTTATGTACATTTGAATGCATAAATGTTGTAGTATGTTGGAATACAGACCTTAATACAATATCATTAAATTTGAGACAATTGCATCACATTACAAAATTGTGTGATGCTAACTTAAAGTACCCACAATTACTCATCTCGTGACAATGGCAACAACAATGAACGTTGTGCGAGCTGAGCACAACTGTCTATAATTACCAACATTTACTCAACGAGCACAACCGTCAAAGTTAGTAACTATTGTGCGCGTGCAGCATAACTGTTTACAATTACCCAAATTACTCAGCGCGCATATATGCAACATTATTGAACGTTGTGTGCTCTTACTAGTAAACCTGTACAATTACCATGTTTTGCTCAGCGCGCACAACAGGCAAAAGTTGTAATCGTTGTGTACGCAGAGAAAAACTGTATACAATTACCTACAATTACTCATCGCGGATAGCTACATGCCTCATTCTCTTCATTCTCTTCAGCTCTTCAGCTTCTTCTTCTTACTCCTTAAGCACATTAATTTTCTTGACAATTGTCAGGATCTGCAGCAACAGAGAAATTATAAGATATGATATCTGCAGCAGTGGATATAGGTCTCGAATGATAGGCATCATTCTCATATGCTTATAATCAAGACTTTGTGTTTTAAGATTCAATTTGGACCCCCCAGCCCTATTAATTCAACGCCACAATGGCTGCATTTTGGACTAAAATATAGGAGGCTACCGTTTTCAGATATTTTTAAAGAGAACCAGTGTAGTTTCATCATATTTATACTCATATGTCTATGACAGATGCATGTAGTATATTTCTTCCAAGCTAATACAAAATTGTTACATGTAGTATATAAAAATGTCGACCTTCATATCAAAGCCTTGTTAAGTCATCGGGCGAAGATTTTTCCTACAGAGAATATGGAGCAATGATGTTAAAATAATTTATACTAGTAAATAAAATAGTAAACGTTTGAGCAAATATACCTTCATTCTACCAGATGTTCTCATACAACAAGTTCTCATGTCATGACCCTTTTCTGCACAAACACAGCAAGTCATTGTTCTTGCTTGACTTTGTTCTTGTGAGACTTGTATTCCAGACAGAATCCTTGACACCACTCGTGGTCGGCCTTTAGTTCTTGCTTTTGCAGGATCATGCATAATGACGTCATTTACTCCCACTTCTTGTTTGATCGGTGCATTGGACCCCACCTGAGTGCTTGGCTCATCAGAAGCAGTTTGATCTTTATCATTCCTATTATGTTGGTCCAAAAAACTGTTTGCCCACCCAAAGACGTCATCAAACAGAAGGGGATCTCTTTTAACCACCTATACGACTTTATCGAATGATGAACGAAGTCTCCAGGTTTGAAGTGGAGTACTTTAATTTGGACGGACTCCGTGTACTGTGTTAGTCGAAGAGGCCCCAAGACTCATGATGCTATGTCTTGCATTTAACGTCCACCTTGGTAAAATTTATATCTCAGGGATGGCTTGCATATCAAACTTTTGCTTCATGACATATAAAATTTGCGTGCATAGTAAACTGTCACGCCCCGCTTCCCAAAACAACGGAGGCGAGGCGTGACTAAGGCCCGCTTAGGCCAGAGCTGAGAAGCTCTGACCCAATAAGCGTCTGTAGGGGTACCATTTTAAAAAGTTTCAGGTTCTTGCATTAATAAAATTCGGAACAATAGGAAGTACAGAAAGGAAAAGGCATTCTTTAAATTAGAGATATAATATCCAGCGAGTGGAAGTCTAAAAAGAAGCCTAAGCATGACAACAAACTAACTAAAAGCAAACTAAAAGCAGTAACCTCTGAAAGTGACGACCGAAAAGTCCTCAAAATCTGGTCCTCGTCAGCACGTACTCTATGGTGACGTCCTTGGGCTCTACGTACTCCGGTAAGTCTGCCTCGTCCACGAATTCTGGCTCGACACCTGACGCACAACACCCAAGAGAAAGGAACTGTACGTCAGGTAAAGTCTACAAAATGGGTTAGACTTTACTGCAAGTGCACCGAACTTTAAACAACGGTTTACTGGTTGATTAGCATGCTGAGGTTCTATTACACAACAGTTTACTGGTTGATTAGCATGCTGTGGTTATAACAGAGTAACACAACAGGAAGTAACGCAACAGGAAAGTAAAACGGGACAGGTAGTAGTCGTAGCGTGTGCTACCAACTATGGGACTAACCTACATGTGTCAAGACAAGTCGGGACGTGACGGGACAAGACGAGACAAGACAAGTGAGACACGAAAGGGTTCACGCCTTACGGTTCGAGGGGGATCAGACCCTCTTGCCGTGCACAAGCTCAACCCAACCCCAAAACCCCAAGAATCGTGACAGGACAAGGGATCACTTGCTTTAGCTTGGCAAGTGCCCCATTGCTCTCTGAGCTGTGTATCGGTACAAGGGATCACCTGCTCTAGCTTGGCAGGTGCCCTATTGCCCATCAGGCTGTTAAACAGTATAAGGGATCACCCTCTCTAGCTTGGAGAGTGCCCTATTGCCCAGCGGGCTGTGCAAGACGGGATGGGACGTGACAAGACGGGAAGGGTTATTCTAGGGTGTCCACACACACGCACACACATGATAGCCCTACGATATCAAAAGTTGTTGTTGTCAGGCTCAGACTTCGTCGTCAAGTCTGAGCCGTCAGGGGTCGTCCCAGACGCTATCATTTCACGTCCGTTTCTTTTTGTTCACAGTTAATAATTCTAACCAACTAAGGCCTAAGCATGGCCAAAAGTGCAAGTGGATACACTTGCCTGCGATGGCGAGTGTGTCGTCCGTTCGGGGTGTCTGGTCCAAGCGTCGTGTCTGCGGTCGTCCGTCTGAAACAGTTTCACGGCGACGGTGTCAGGTCGCGTTTTTCATCAAGTCCTATTAGGGTTTGTTTCTAGGTTATCGGGTCTACCCTAATCGTCAAAGTCGCGTTTTGGTGTTTCGTTCAGCCTAAATCGACCACTACCCAATATGCACAGAAAAATTGTCTGACGGTCGATTTCTACGGTGACAGCGTTTTACTGGTGCGAAAAAAGTAAATTTAGTTCGAGTTTTCCGATTTTAGTTAGGGTTCAGTTCTGCTACGGTGTGGGTTCTTACTACGCGTTAGGGGACTAACCTTTTATAACGATCGCGTGTGGATCTGACGTTGGGTCTGGAAACGGTAGCAGATCATGTCGCGACTCCAATTTCCAGAACGTCTCGTCACTGGTCTTTAGTGTTCACGTGGTCGAACGGAAGGCATGACTGTCTCTGCGTCATTAGATATAAATGTTAAGTTAAGGGTGCTAAACTTAATAGAATCTAACATATATAAACACTGCCTATATAAAACATATTAACTATATTATAAAATACACTTTATAAAGTGTACTCCACTAACCTGTTATAATAATAAGGTTAACATTCTTATTTAATCAGTATATTAACATGCTAAATGCTAATAACTTACTAACATCCATATCCTTGATTTATCACTAACATCTCCTTTCAGTAACTTCAGTGCGTAGATGAAGTATAAATATATTGTTATCTATATCTATATAGCTAACGTAGTGCCATGATGGGAAAAAAACTGCTAATATTAAAACTTACGTGTTCCATTGCAAGGGAAACGGGCGATGTTGCTCACTGGCTAGTGGAGATGGCATCGTTACGCATGAAGGAATGGCAGGGCGGTGCGGTCTGCGGCTCGGGCGTCGTGGCTCTGGCCAACGGACAGGATGGCAGCGGCCTGAATAGCAAGGCCAACGGCTTTGATGGCTGGAGGAGGGCAGGCAGGGGAAAGAGAGACTCAGGGAGGGTAGGAGCGCGGCGAAGTGGTCACATCAAAGGGAGGTGCAGGGGCACCGACGTGGTTGGAAGCTGCCGGCGACGGGGACCCTGGCGTGGTGTTCAGGCAAGGGTGTCGGGGAGATGGAGCGTGGGGTGTGGGACAGGCCAGGCGGTGGAGTGAGAAGGTCGTCGGCGGACTTATGTGGGTTTGGGGGCGAACAGAGGCATGGCTGACTCGAGGGGGATGGCTGGTGAAGGGAACGGTCGGCGCAGGCGTGTGGCGAGTGGAAGGTCGCCATCGGGATCGGTTGATGGCTCGCTGGAGTAGGGGTAGCAGTCGACGTGGGTTGAAGCAAAGGTGACGAGGGGGAAAGACATGCAAAGGGGTTATGTTTAAGAAGCAGGCGGCGGCTAAAATATGAAGCTAGAGTTAAAAAAATTGATAGGGGAGCTCGCAACAGCTTTGTGCGGCTGAGGTCCTCTGCGTGGAGTAGGGCAAGGGACTAGACTAGGTTTCAAAAGGAACTGGGCTCTTATAAATATATATATATAGCTATATTAGATAGTCTAGGGCTCTAGCAGGCTAGCAAAGTTGTTAGGGTGGAGATAGGCTGAGAAATATCACGTGGGGAGAGCTAAGGGGGAAAGTACGGGCTGGCCGTTGGGATGTCAAAAGAATATGTCAAGGTTTAGAAACAGTTTTGATTTGATAACATTGATAGCATTTTAAGTTAGAAAAAATTTAACCAGATTAATTTTGTTTTAAAGAAAAGTGAAAGGTTCCACTAACAGCTCATTAGTTTAGGCTTTTTAAAAAAAAATAGAAAATGAATTTCGTTTGAAGAGAATGCACAGAATTTTCAAATGTTTATTAGGAGGAGGTTTTAATTAATACAAAAATGATATTATAGCAGATAGGTCCATCGACGTCTTAAAATTACAAAGGAGATACCGGTGTGATCACGCCTCCGAGAGGGTTGAGAAAAATGGGGTTCGGTCGCGCGTTAGGTTTACGGAAAGCAAACTAAAAATATAAGGGTCCGGCGTCTAAGTCTAAGGTTACGAGGACTCTGCAATCAAACCTGATTTGTGGGAGAACGACCCGTGAAATGACGTTCACTAAGAATCCCACAAATAACAACTCTTCCATACGGTCACAACGCATATCTCGACGCGTATTCCGGAGGGAGAATGGGCAAAGAAAAATACGGAACGAAAGAGGAAGGTACGCGCAAAAATACGAACGGTCGAAAAGCGGTTGTTACATTCTACCCACCTTATAAATGATTCCGTCCTCGGAATCACTTATACTAATAATAATAATATTTATAAACACTTATGCCTACAGCTCCAATATTCCACATAATGATCGCTAATCATATAACTTACAATCAGTGTTCCTCAACAATTCATCATAACTCGTCTCTCCACTGGCTGATGCTACAACTAGAAACACATCCTAGCGTTAACTATGGGCCCATCACACACGTTCCAATTTCCAACTCCAAGGTCTCATAAAAATTATAATCATCCTCTCATACCATACCACTCCACTATCATCGCTCAATAACATCCTTAAATTTCCCAATCTCTTCCCAATATTAATCCTTCGCTAAAATGATGTTCTAGCCAATCACCAATCTAAGACAAAAAATTTGTCTATCTTATAACACCTTTTCCAAATCAATAATCGCCTTTGTCCTCCATACATGCTTCGTCATATCGTCCTCAAATTTATCCGTCAAATAATTGAACTATCAAAATCACATCTTATCCTTACTCACTATAACTAATCCTAACTAATATTAAATCCATCTACTTAACCATCCATTCATCTTAACACGTCGTGTTACTCACATGCCTTCTCATCTCAACTTAATAATCAAATCTTGATGCTTTAAATGTTTTCTTCATTCTCATGATCACCCTAACCCATGTTATACCTTCCTAGCTACTCGTATCTACCACTCATCCAAGTTTCAGGTCTAATAAGTTCTCATCTCTCCGCATATAATTTCATCCAACCAGAATTTTCCATTGAGTCCGTCACACATCGGTATTATAAATAAGTCTTGAACACCTTATTCTTTTCATCTGAAAGAAATCCAATTTATTATCTTTGTGTTCAACATCAACCAATGACCGCTACAACATATTTCATCTCACTCTATGCCTACCCGCAATATAATCCTATAAGGGTGAGTGCAGGATAAAGGGTATGATCTTTGTGGCCTAGTTTCAAAACTTTAAGAAGTTTAATTTAAAATAAAACAAAAGTTTTGATACAATCGCATGCAGCAAAAAATAAGCTATACTATAATACGAAAGACTAAATCTAAGGAGTTGCCTGCTATGACGCCATCCACACAAATATGAATACCATCATTCAGACAACTTCATACGTATACCACAGACCACACTGAGTATACATACATGATGCCAGAGACAATCACTAATATCCTAAAGGCAGCACACTCATACAGGTCCACACACTCTGCTTATATACATGCACCACGACGACATCACAAACCAATGTGCCCACTACTAACTAGAGATGACATAGGCGACTACAGGCACTGATGTCTACACAAAAGAAACCGCAACCAAAAGTGAAACGAAACAAGATCGGAAAGAACGAGTTTGGATAAGGCGAGGATAAGAAGATAACTGGTTGGATGGGACTAAGATATTGCTCAAAATAATTAAATTGATGAAAGAAGGATTACGTGTAAAATACAGTATCATATTCTTTAATACTTATAAAAATATGTAGAAAAGTGAGCAGATGGTAGGAAAATTACAACTCAGAAAAAAAGAGTTAGACGAAGGAATTAAAGAGGAGGGTGAGGTAGAGATTATTTTGCAAATGAAAATAGGTTTATAAAAAGAGTTTTTTCTTTTTGAAATGTGAACACAATGAACAGAGAACTGATATAAAAAAATTGAAGTTCTCTTTAGTTTAGAAAGTATTCTAAAAGTACGTACAGTAAGTGATTAAAATGAATTTTCGTAGTTTAGAAAGAGTGCTATATTGAATTTTCAAAATGGTAACAAAGTTTTAAAACTGAAATACGAAAGATACCGATTCGAAAATATGTACGAGATAGTAACTTAAAAATTCCGACCAAGAAGGTTTCAAAATCAGTGAAAGTGTTTTAACTCAACCGAAAGTAAGAAATTTAAATATTTAATAAGGGTTTTCAAAGAAGTTAAACCGAGTGAAGAATTTAATGAGGAATTTCAGAAATACTTTTAAAGGAAGCAGGATTTGAAATGGGGGAAAGCTTCGAATAATTAATGATAATCGTCATGAAGCGATCACGTGAATCGAGGGAAAGGAAAATGATTGCATGATGAATACACTTAGGATATGATTCATGAAGGCTGCGATGGAAATCTACGGCTGATAACACAGAAGTGTGACGATTGGAAAGAGGCTAGAAATCCGAGATTCCTAATTATCGGGCGATCTAAAGATCAGGAAAAGCTCAACACTAAGACTTCCTAATGAACCTTACTGTAATAGAGAGATCTCAGGGAAAGGTTCCTAAGAGAATCAAAATTACGCTCTGCTGGGCCAGAAGTCGATGGACCCGAGCGAACGACTAACAGAAGGACTCTAGGAATCTATCATGGTCAGAGCCATGTGAGGGCTACTAAGGTATCCTAAGAAGAGTATGACTAAAACTTAACCAAATCGCCTGACTATCAAACCTGGACGTTTATCTAAGTCTTCCTATCATCTAGGACAAGGAAAACCTAATTTAGACTTGTACATGGATATTAAATGAATGCGTTACTCTTATTATTCCGAACTTTTTGCATGACCTGCATGGGCCACCACTAAAACCTGTCACGCCCCGCTTCCCAAAATGACGGAGGCGAGGCTTGACTAAGGCCCGCTTAGGCCAGAGCTGAGAAGCTCTGACCCAATAAGTGTCTGTAGGGGTACCATTTTAAAAAGTTTCAGGTTCTTGCATTAATAAAATTCGGAACAATATGAAGTACAGAAAGGAAAAGGCATTCTTTAAATTAGAGATATAATATCCAGCGAGTGCAAGTCTAAAAAGAAGCCTAAGCATGACAACAAACTAACTAAAAGCAAACTAAAAGCAGTAACCTCTGAAAGTGACGACCGAAAAGTCCTCAAAATCTGGTCCTCGTCAGCACGTACTCTATGGTGACGTCCTCGGGCTCTACATACTCCGGTAAGTCTACCTCGTCTACGAACTCTAGCTCGACACCTGACGTACAGCACCCAAGAGAAAGGAACTGTACATCAGGTACAGTCTACAAAATGGGTTAGACTTTACTGCAAGTGCACCGAACTTTAAACAACGGTTTACTGGTTGATTAGCATGCTGAGGTTCTATTACACAACAGTTTACTGGGTGATTAGTAAGCTGTGGTTATAACAGAGTAACACAACAGGAAGTAACGCAACAGGAAAGTAAAACGGGACAGGTAGTAGTCGTAGTGTGTGCTACCAACTACGGCACTAACCTACAGGTGTCAAGACAAGTCGGGACGTGACGGGACAAGACGAGACAAGACAAGTGAGACACGAAAGGGTTCACACCTTACGGTTCGAGGGGGATCAGACCCTCTTGCCGTGCGCACGCTCAACCCAACCCCAAAACCCCAAGAATCGTGACAGGACAAGGGATCACTTGCTCTAGCTTGGCAAGTGCCTTATTGCTCTCTGAGCTATGTCTCGGTACAAGGGATCACCTGCTCTAGCTTGGCAGGTGCCCTATTGCCCATCGGGCTGTGAAACAGTACAAGGGATCACCCTCTCTAGCTTGGAGAGTGCCCTATTGCCCAGCCGGCTGTGCAAGACGTGACGTGACGTGACAAGACGTGAAGGGTTATTCTAGGGTGTCCACACACATGCACACACATGATAGCCCTACGATATCAAAAGTTGTTGTTGTCAGGCTTAGACTTCGTCGTCAAGTCTGAGCCGTCAGGGGTCGTCCCAGACGCTATCATTTCACGTCCATTTCTTTTTGTTCACAGTTAATAATTCTAACCAACTAAGGCCTAAGCATAGCCAAAAGTGCAAGTGGATACACTTGCCTGCGATGGTGAGTGTGTCGTCCGTCCGGGGCGTCTGGTCCAAGCGTCGTGTCCGCGGTCGTCCGTCTGAAACAGTTTCACGGCGACGGTGTCAGGTCGCGTTTTTCATCAAGTCCTATTAAGGTTTGTTTCTAGGTTATCGGGTCTACCCTAATCGTCAAAGTCACGTTTTGGTGTTTCGTTCAGCCTAAATCGACCACTACCCTATATGCACAGAAAAATTGTCCGACGGTCGATTTCTACGGTGACAGCGTTTTACTGGTGCGAAAAAAGTAAATTTAGTTCGAGTTGTCCGATTTTAGTTAGGGTTCAGTTCTGCTACGGTGTGGGTTCTTACTACGCGTTAGGGGACTAACCTTTTATAACGATCGCGTGTGGATTTGACGTTGGGTCTGGAAACGGTAGCAGATCACGTCGCGACTCCAATTTCCGGAACGTCTCGTCACTGGTCTTTAGTGTTCACGTGGTCGAACGGAATGCATGACTTTCTCTGCGTCATTAGATATAAATGTTAAGTTAAGGGTGCTAAACTTAATAGAATCTAACATATATAAACACTGCCTATATAAAACATATTAACTATATTATAAAATACACTTTATAAAGTGTACTCCACTAACCTGTTATAATAATAAGGTTAACATTCTTATTTAATCAGTATATTAACATGCTAAATGCTAATAACTTACTAACATCCATATCCTTGATTTATCACTAACATCTCCTTTCAGTAACTTCAGTGCGTAGATGAAGTATAAATATATTGTTATCTATATCTATATAGCTAACGTAGTGCCATGATGGGAAATAAACTGCTAATATTAAAACTTACGTGTTCCATTGCAAGGGAAACGGGCGATGTTACTCACTGGCTAGTGGAGATGGCATCGTTACGCATGAAGGAATGGCAGGGCGGTGCGGTCTGCGGCTCGGGCGTCGTGGCTCTGGCCGACGGACAGGATGGCAGCGGCCTGAATAGCAAGGCCAACGGCTTTGATGGCTGGAGGAGGGCAGGCAGGGGAAAGAGAGACTCGGGGAGGGTAGGAGCACGGTGAAGTGGTCACATCAAAGGGAGGTGCAGGGGCATCGACGTGGTTGGAAGCTGCCGGCGACGGGGACCCTGGCGTGGTGTTCAGGCAAGGGTGTCGGGGAGATGGAGCGCGGGGTGTGGGACAGGCCAGGCGGTGGAGTGAGAAGGTCGCCGGCGGACTTATGTGGGTCTGGGGGCGAACAGAGGCACGGCTGACTCGAGGGGGATGGCTGGTGAAGGGAACGGTCGGCGCAGGCGTGTGGCGAGTGGAAGGTCGCCATCAGGATCGGTTGATGGCTCGCTGGAGTAGGGGCAGCCGTCGACGTGGGTTGAAGCAAAGGTGACGAGGGGGAAAGACATGCAAAGGGGTTATGTTTAAGAAGCAGGCGGCGGCTAAAATATGAAGCTAGAGTTAAAAAAAATTGATTGAGGAGCTCGCAAAAGCTTTGTGTGGCTGAGGTCCTCTGCATGGAGTAGGGCAAGGGACTAGACTAGGTTTCAAAAGGAACTGGGCTCTTATATATATATATATATATATATATATATATATATATATATATATATATATATATATATATATATATATATATATATATATATATATATATATATATATATATATAGGAAAATTTTCAAATGAGAACATTTCGCACCGTGCGAAAATGTTTTTATCTTTTTTTTGAAATTTTTTTTTTTCAAAAATTCTTTTTTCCACCCTCATTATATGTTGTTATACCCCCCTCAAAAAATAATGGTTGAGAAATAATGTCATTTGGCCTTCGATCAAGCCATTTCATCAAATTTGCACGTTTTGAGACCGTTAAATTTGTAACGGGTGGATGGGTGCTCTAATGCCCAACGGGTTCACCCATTATTTTCCCTGGGGTATATAATTGTATGGATTAAACACCAAAAAAAATTTTGAAAAAAAAAATTTCAAAAAAATAAAAAAAAAGTTTTCGCACGGCTTTCGCACGTGATTTTTCGCACCCGAAGATTGCCCATATATATATATATATATATATATATATATATATATATATATATATATATATATATATAGCTATATTAGATAGTCTGAGGCTCTAGCAGGCTAGCAAAGTTGTTAGGGTGGAGATAGGCTGAGAAATATCACGTGGGGAGAGATAAGGGGGAAAGTACGGGCTGGCCGTTGGGATGTCAAAAGAATATGTCAAGGTTTAGAAACAGTTTTGATTTGATAACACTGATAGCATTTTAAGTTAGAAAAAAATTTAAACGGATTAATTTTGTTTTAAAGAAAAGTGAAAGGTTCCACTAACAGCTCATTAGTTTAGGCTTTTTAAAAAAATAGAAAATGAATTTCGTTTGAAGAGAATGCACAGAATTTTCAAATGTTTATTAGGAGGAGGTTTTAATTAATACAAAAATGATATTATAGCAGATAGGTCCATCGATGTCTTAAAATTACAAAGGAGATACCGGTGTGATCGCGCCTCCGAGAGGGTTGAGAAAAATGGGGTTCGGTCCCGCGTTAGGTTTACGGAAAGCAAACTAAAAATATAAGGGTCCGGCGTCTAAGTCTAAGGTTACGACGACTCTGCAATCAAACCTGATTTGTGGGAGAACGACCTGTGAAATGACGTTCACTAAGAATCCCACAAATAACAACTCTTCCATACGGTCACAACGACATATCTCGACGCGTATTCCGGATGGGAGAACGGGCAAAGAAAAATACGGAACGAAAGAGGAAGGTACGCGCAAAAATATGAACGGTCGAAAAGCGGTTGTTACATAAACCTTCAGTCATAGCCCTTGCACACGTACACCTGAACACTCCCGTAGATATATTGCATTGACATTATGCAAGTAGCTCTTTCCATCAATCCGCATAGTTACTCTATATGTGGTCGTATCCCCATCCATGCTCATCCTTTCATGCCGACAGTATAAAGTATTTTTGAAACGATTTTGAAAATGGAAAATATATTTCTAGTATATACCTTTGCGGCATGAACCTTTAACTCATGCATTCCAATAAATTCTGGTTTGTTCCTCATACAAAAAGTATCTTTTCTCTCCTCTTTGTCTTGCTGAAATTTTACGGCTTTATCATATTGATCAATGAACTCGTATAATGGAGTCATACAGTTTACGTATCCATCAAAATACGCGTTCATGCTTTCACCCCTTTGGCTGGACGACATGCCTACACACAAAACAAGAAATGAACACCATATGATTAGTTTATTTTGATCATATATTTTTACAACAATCTCTATCGTATTAACATTTTCATACCTGCAAAGAAAGTATCCAGTAGGTAAGCCTTAATCCAATGATGTGCTTTCTCATGCATCGTATGTAACCACTTGCAGGCTTTCATTTGATTTTTTTTCTATCAATGGCTCCTGGAATTCCTTTTGGTACTTCTCCATTATGATGCCCCAACTATTCTCAGCTTCTTCAACATTTTAACTGTTCTTACACCAATTTGCATACTCTTCATCAAATTCAGTGTTATAAGAAGACCGCAATGAACGTAGATGCTCATCTTCATGCAGACTGATATGCCATATGCAATACATGTGCTTTGTATTAGGAAAAACTCTTTTGATTGCATTACATATTACCGGGTCTTGATCAGTGATGATAGCTCCGGGTGCTTTATCCCACATACATGTTAATCACTGTCCAAATAACCACATAAAGGATTCTTCCTTCTCATCAGCAAGAAGAGCACATCCAAATAAAATAGACTGTTTATGATGATTGATACCTGTAAAAGGTGCAAAATGCAACATGAATCAATTTGTCTTATAAGTGACATCAAATACAACAACATCTCCAAACTGGCTCTATGATGTCCTCGCCCTTCCATCAGCCCAAAATATACTCCTACCACCCAAAAATACTCCTACATACATTCTCTTCATCATGCTCAATAGCATAATAGAACTGAGAGTCTGTAGCTTGCCTTTTAATAAATTGTTCCATTACTCTAATGCATTCCTTCACAATATTGTTCTTTCTTGCACTCTCCCGTGATTAATGCATTGTTGCGTAGTAATATTGACATTACTACTACTCATGGCATTTAGAATCCTTGCAATCTTTGCAAGTCCTACTCCACAGCCACACTTCTGATCAACTAAATTCATACATGTTTCATCCATATGCGATCTTTTATGTGACCGTAACATCTGGATCTTCGATGGGCTTTTTATCAACTCATGATTATAATTATCATTAACGGTGTTTATGCTCCATACTCCATCGGGGATTTTATGAACTGTCGTTCGAGCCATACATCCTTCTCTCTCTTTTTTCCTTCGATTAACTTCCCTCCACATCTCCCTTTTATATTTTAAGCTTTTATACCCTTCTTTGTTGCACGTATACTTCCACCATGAGGTATTGCCATCTTTTCCCTTTCCCGTAGATCCCTTTCGGGTTGCAAAACCTTTTATTACGGCATATGTATTATAAAATTGATATGCATTTTCTTCTGTTTGAAATTTCATTCCAATATGTGGGCTGCCTTTTTCATTATCATTATGCCTATCCTCTTCATATACGTTGTTTGCACTGTCATTTTCAGCTTCAATCTCATTTGACATCTCCTGATCTTGCACAAAGGGTTCACTCTCTTCGATTTTCATTTTCTACATTAGAAACAAATAAAAATATCAGTAATATTGACACTGCATGACTACTATATATGTATATCCAAGTAGCAGTAGATTATACATCATCTTGTTAGTTGAAACCACACTACTATTACTAATCATGTTAAAACCATGCGTACAATAGCTAGTCCTTTTCAATCTGATCGAATTGTTTCCATCATATTTGATGAAAAGATCAAATACATCAAAAAATCAAACATATCATCTGTTTTGTGCGTTGGGTAATATTATGTATGACATTCGCTCTATGTTGTTGTGCTATATGAGCGGCTCCAGTAAGTTTTGATGGCCATCTCATATTTCTTAAGGCGAACAACGGGCTAAATTTTTGAATCATTTTGCGCGGAGAGTAATTTCCATCGCAACACTTCGCTAGGTTGGAAATTACTCACCGCGTAGACCGTTGTGCGCATGGAGTAATTTCCAGCGCTAGTAATCTAAAGGTTGGAAATTAGTCTCCGCACAAACCCCTTCAAAAATTTATCCCGATATGCGTGTTGAGCAATATGAGATGTCGAGTAAATTAGGGATAACCATCCTTACCTCGATGGAGGAGAGTTAGAGGTGAATCAACGAGCGTGTGCTGGCAGGGATTTGGGCGCGATCTCATGCATGGGCTGTTGAAATCGAAGACCTAGTGCAAAACTGGGGATTTACTCCAGCTTTTGCGTTTTGCACGGGAGTAAGCAAAAGAAGTGGCAGTGCTTTGAAAAGGGCTTAAAGGGTGCAACGGTAATTGCACCAAAAGGTCGGATATTACCATGATGGCCGATCGAATCGGACGGTAGGGAGGGGTCGACCGCAGGAATCCCATCTAAGCTTGAGCGCAGGTGCAAACCCATATATATATATATATATATATATATATATATATATATATATATATATATATATATATATATATATATATATATATATATATATATATATTAAAACACAACTATTTTTTAATCCTAGGGCTGACTGGGACAAGCTGATGTCATGCTGATGTATAAAGAGGTTGATAGAAGAATGGCTAGGATTTAATCTTGGTAAAAGAAGGGTTGAGCTGAGTGTTTGGAAAAACCACCACTTTTTTCCTTTTGTTTTCAAACCCCCCACAATCACTACATTTGTGCAGAATACCACCTATTTCCCCCTTTTGCTAAAAAACCCTCTCATTTCACTTTTTACCCACACACCATACACGCACACACTTATGCACTTCGACCCTTTCGCGCCAAAGGCGCCCGCTAAATTTTTTTACGCTAATTTATTGTTTCGACTCAGGGGTGCCCGTGCTGAATTTATTGTTCTACGCCTGTTGTTCCGCACAAATTTGACTGCGTAAATAATGTTTGGGAACAACGATTTCGCGGAGGAAAATCTTAAATGCACCGTGCCTACGAGCACGTGTTATGACTAGTGTGTGTGTATATATACAACCATTTATACTTTGTGATGAATGGTTTATGCTTTCCTCAATCCTCTTATCACAAAGAATAAATGGTTGTATATGTATGTGTGTGTGTGTGTGTCTATCAACCTTTCTTTGTATATATTACGTCATAGCATGTATGCAAAGGCCCAAAAAATCCACTATGTATTTATATAATAAAGACATGGGCGAAGTAGAAGATTACCTATATTCAAGAAAGAGGTAGAGTGTGGTGATCGCCTTACTTCTTTGACTTTATATCTTTATCTTACGCATCACCAATAAATCTCCCTGCATGCTTGATGATTTGTTTATACTATATATGCTGCTTAGAGAATCGGTTGTGGATGTTGAGTTGATTTCGTGATTTAATATATTTCATGATAGACTATGATTGGATGATTTCTCTATTCTCTTTCATGATTGGTTAATGAGTTTACTAGCCTTATTTCGAATCCATGATATGTATTATGATGCGAGACTGAAATGCTGAGTGATATATGTGGTTTGTTATTTATTTCCACAGTCTTTGTGTGTTCATAAATTATTTGTATTATATGAGAATGAGATCTAGCATTTTTCTTTTTTATGTTTCCTTCTTTGTTTTTCTCACCACTTGTTTTTATTTGTCTTCCACGAGGACGAGTAAAAGGTATGCTGGGGGGATTTTGATGTGACCATCAATTACATGTTTTACTGCATATTTTCAGGTTACATTTCACCCTCCAAATCCCCATTTTATACGCTTGTATGCAATTATTTGGAACTATTTCATTTTTGGAGCATTATTATGTATTTCAGGGAATTTGGAGCATTTTGGAGCGATTTGGAGTTAAAGGCACGAGCAACGATGTAGGAGCAGTAAGGATACATCTGAAGATGATTCTAAGCTGCTAGAAAGAAGCTAGAAGAAGAAGAAGATAGATGGAGAAGAAGAACAAGGAGACTGAAGATGATCTGGGCACTCAACCCAGACAGCTCGGTCGAGCAGCATCACCCACTCGGCTGTGCTGTGACACCAACAGCCAGGGGAAAACAAGAAGAAAATGGGGCAGCTGGAGCCAATGGCGCTCGGCTGAGCGGAACTTGCACTCGGGCCGAGCGGCCCCTCCTGAATGAACGTCAAATTCTCTGTCTCACTAACTTGGGCAAGCGACTAAGCACTATGCTAAGCGGATCCCGATTCCATAAGATGGTTTTGTGCACACGAGAAGTCGCTCGACCGAGTGCTAGGGCGCACTCGGCCGAGCGGCACTTGCGCTCGGCCGAGAAGTTTAGAAACATCAGAAATTTGCATAGCCTCCAACTTTTTGAATATCTGCTATCATTCTAATTGGCAAAGTATTTTTGTCAAATTTTCCCTAGATAGTAGACTTCATGACGGTTCTAACACCACCAAGAACACATGAAACGAAGTTCGAATTATTCCAAGGAAATTTCTGCAAGTTGACGTATCAATGTTGGAAATTATGCTTGGGCAATCTGTACAATGTGCTTGGCCGAGTTGTTCGTGGACCCAGCAACTTAAGTTGGGATCTGTTTGGGTTTTTGCCCGATTTCTTTAGGTTTTCTGGGCTTTTCTAGGGTTTTGAGGATGTACTATATACATGTTATTGTAGTCGTTATAGTGAGGATCCCCTATTTGGTTCTTTGAGACTATTTTGGAGGCTAGGCCATGCCCTAGGCCCCCATCCTTTGTGATTTTGTATCGGATCTTTCACAAAGCTAAGTACTTTTTCTTGCTTATTTATTTATTTATATTCCTGCAATGTTGAATCTCAATTGCTATTTCTTTATTGCTATGATTGAGTAGATTCATTGCTAGGATTAGGTTGAACCCTATTGTTAGGGCATAATCTTTGACAGTGATGGTGATCCAAGAGATTAGCACCGGATCTTGACCTTAGCGAGATAATCCATGATGGTGGTATCGATAGTGATCCAAGAGATTGGCACCGATAAACAAAGCTAGGAATTGATGTTTCTTCGAGATCTGTTGTGAATAATCTATCACTAGGACTGACGGGATTTCAATGGACACATTGATCCAAAATTGTGGCATTGAGCCTGAGAACTCCCTACACACTGAATAAGGTTCTAACATCATCATCCTATGTGCGGTGATCTATGAGAGTAGCACTAATTATAGAGTCGTTTGTTACACCTCTATACAACTTATGTGGTGATCCACGATAGTGGCACCAAGTAAAGATCCTTTTATAACATCGATTTATACTCAAGTCGATTCAACTACTAAATATGTATGAACTTCATTCCATGACTGAAGCAGTAGTGGGAATACCGATACCCTAGTGATCTTTCTCCCATTTGTTTTCTTTGTTTTATTTATTTATTTTGTGTGCAGTAGATAGTTATGAATACGACCGTGACACACCTTTCACATACATCGCCATTACGCCATTTCATAATTCACCTCCACCTAATAAACCGACACATAACCAGCCTAGGTTCGATAGGTAGTATAGAACTGCCTCCTTGTGGATTCGACCCGAACTCATCGGAAATATATTGCTCTGACACCCTTGCACTTGAAGATGAGTGTGTGCATATCTGTTTGGGGGTGCACATTCTCGTGTCAATAACTTGTTTATGAAACGTGAAGTGTTTGGATCTGAAGTCCAGACGCCAAAAGGTGCAAAACTTCTGGGCATAATAAGTATTGCACAAATAAAAATATAAGTACAAAATTGTATGTTATAAGGTACAACTTATAGCTCAAGGATTTTTTCGTTGAAACTGTGGAATAAACTATTGCGATGGGCTAGACTCACTTATATAAATGATGCATCAGATTTTCCAGTTATAAATTATGAATACCTTACGATTTGATAAAGGAAATTTTAGATATGCTGCTATTGGATGTTGTGACAACATACCTCTAAGGATATCTTGATAAAAATATATTCCTTATTTCCTTAAAGTACCTAAATAGACTTCAGGACGTCTATTCTATTGAATAAATAATAAAATATTGTACAACTAAGTGAATTCTTTGACAAAGCAAGGATTTCTACTAAAGGTTGTCTTTGCATCCTTATAAAGAGCAAAGAACATGATTTGTGATCATAGTTGTAAACAACTTAAATCTCATCAGATCTCATGAAGAGAAAACCGAAATATCTGTTCAAGCCTGACTATCAAATATAATATGAAAGACCTAGACAAAATAAAGATAAGTTATGGCTCACAGATACATTATCTAAAATGATAAGATCATGTTACATTAAACTTCATATACCCAGTGTGTATTGAAGAAAGTAATACAAGGATTATTATCATCCAAAAAGTACACCTTTAGTAGTACTGGATGAACAAAAAAGACCCCTTCCGTCAGCTGGAAGAGGGGGATGATATAATAGGTCCTGAAGTCTCTTATCTGAGTGTAATCTGAGCACTTCTGGTTAACTGTATGCGTCCCGATATAATATTTGCAGTTAGACTGATACAGTGATGCACTTAAAAAGTGTCACTGGACCGGAGTTAAGCATCTTCTTTGCTTCCTCCAAGGGTCAATGTATTTGGACTTACATTATAAATAATTATCCTCTATGCTTATGCAGATGCAGGTTATAGGTCAAATCCCATAACAAAAAGTCACAAACTGGGTACCTACAGTTTGATGACTATCTCCTGTAGATCTGCAAAGCAAACTATGAAAGCAACATCATCCTATCATTCCGAGATCCTCACCATTACAGAAACAAGCCAAGGGTGTGTTTGGGTGCAAGCCACATGCTTACCCTCCTTTTGAGGAGACCACATCGGAGGTGAAAAAACACGAGCACCTCTCTAGAGTTTTTGGATTGTACATCTGCTTAATGGTGGCGATATTTGCAATTTGTATATATCTTTGGAATGTTGTAAATAGGAGTGATGAAAAGCACCTAATAGATCTGCAAGCCTAAGAACTTGTACAGATCATGAAGAGTTAAAGGGAATTTGTACTCTTTTTTCTTAACTGTGGGGTTTTCCCACAGGGTTTTCCATAACCAAAGGTTTTAATGCGGAAAATCCTATTAACTCAGGATCTTGAAGTATCCATCCCTTGTGATACTCACATGATTCTCGGAATCCTGAAGTATTCATGAGCATAATTCACACTTATGGCAGGATAAGGGGGAGTGTTATGAATAGAATATCTGTTGAGATGCAAATCCTATTAACTCAGGATCTTGAAGTATCCAACCCTTGTGATACTCGTATGATGCTCAGAGTAAGGGGGAGTGTTATGAAAAGAATATCTGGTGAGATGATAAGATTGTAATCTATTTAAAGGATTGTATCTTATCCATGTATGAACTCTCCCATCCCCTATAAATAAAGGCCTGGTGTCTTCCCCAGAGGTTGTTCATAACAAAAAGAAAATTTTCATACTAACGATGGACAAAGTAAAATTCCATCAATTCTCACATATTAAAATGGAACTATCACTTTAAAAACAATTTCAATCATTCCTTGTGCAAGTTTAGTTCAAGCCAGACTATGACCCAAACCATATAAGAAATAAGAGATTTCTACCCAAACCAAGGAGTTTGAGTCTGAATCTTATTGGGTTGTGTTGCGATCTTACATGAGTTTGAATCTGAATGATAGATGAGTTCGTTTCACTAAATACTCTTAAAATTCGACTTAGATAAACACTTTTTTATGTGTTATATATTATTTTTTGAATATATTTACGATTCTATTTTGTTTGTATTAGTAATATATAATTAAACCACTCTTATCTTTTAATTATTTTTTCTTTATTATTTTTTAAAGTTTTCCTTACATCATCTTTATTTTTACCCATTGTAAAAAAATTTCTATTTTTGATAAATGCATCAACCATATTGTTCCCTACCTCTCACTTATGCTAATGGATGGTACACGTCACTTAACATGCTTCTTCACCTTCACAGAATCTTCAACCAATTGATAAAGGTTCGTCAACATCCTTTTCGATTTCATCTTGATTGAAACTCGTCTATAAACCCTTATATCTATTTCTTGCAATATAACCATATAGCACTATAAATCAAGCCTTCCAAGTTAAATGAGATATCTTTTTAGTGTCGGTACATATCTTACATCTTCGAGTAACTCATCACTCCCATCAACCATTGTTAATCTTAACAAGCCAACGTGTTCTGCCTTACGGGCTACGATCGATTAAAGTCATCATCACCTTCTTTTCTTGAACATACCCCTCAAACTACTCTTTTCTTAAACACATATAGAATAATCATCTTGAATCAAACTATTAATCATCCTTACGAGTCTTTTCTTCTTTTGTGTTCAACCACAAAAACATAGCTTTCTTCTTTATTTGAGTAAGCTTCCATCGATATTGAGTTGCTTTTGTTTGCTCAACCCATCTTCAAGAATTCAAAATCAACTTTATCCTTACACATTTGAACTGAATATGGCCATTCTCCATGCAAACGTAGCACTTCTTCTCACTATGATCCACTTATGATCTTAATTTTCCTTTGAACTTATAATGATACTTGAAACTCTTTTGAGTAATTTTTTTCTATCTGCTATAAATGCTCCACCTTCTCCTTCAAGCACAAACCTGTGAAAAAACTTTTCTCGTCAAGATCATCACCATCATTTCATCTATCAATAGTATCTTCTTGCCCATTGACATTGTAGTTTTTAGATTATCCAACAAAGTTGGAAGAAACTTGAGCAGCAAGAATACATTATCCTCATTAATCTTTACTTTTGAGCTTTGGAGTTGAGTGCACAATCTCGTGAATATGTTAAGGAAAATGGTCCATTTCCTAATCCACCCATGATCGTTTAGAATGGGCAAACAAATCAAAAAAAACAAAAGAAAAACCACTTAACAAGTATTTGTTGTCTTTATAAAAATTATACTATATGTTTTGGGAATCTAACACAATATCAATCAACATCAATGTGTGCACATTAGAATAATATATGATAAAGAATTGCCAACTAATTCAATGCAGAGTTAGGATCTTGAAGGAATCATAAAAAACACAAAAAACATCACAATATTATGACCAAGCAATCACACATAGAGGAATGGATTTATATTGGTTTGGCCCAATCTATGACCTACGTCCAATCTTTCATTGTCACGGTGTTGACTAGATCAGAAATAATAATACAGCGAATACATCGAATACTCAACATCTCCTCCAAACAATATGTAAGCCCTTTTGACGATATAATTCTAGCACTCTAGCAATTATAATGTCTCATGTACACAAAACAATTGGATAAACATGACCAACAACCCTTGAACAAGAAATACATCATCTCACAAAGCTCGTAGTCATCCCTAGCCGCCAAAAGATCAATCTTTTCTTAAGAAATCTATATGAATTTCCCTTCAATTCTCTTCGTAGCATCAAAGGATGTATTCTCTAGGTATATATCATAGGAGTCCTTCCTACGGTAGAAAAGGGCAGATAAATCTGTTGGGACCATGTTGATGGCAAATAGACACTAGAGGGGGGGGGTTTAATTAGTGTCCAAAGATATATTAAAAATTTCCTCTAAAAAGTCGTAAGTTTAAAATTCATGTTACTCAATTTAAACTTAATATACAACTATCTCAAGCTATAAGAGTATGCAGCTGAATGAAGAAGGAATAGATAAAAAAGTTGCAACACAGAAAAGTGAATCAAACGTAATCACGAGTAAATAACCTGGTTCGGATACCCAAGTCTCACTTAGCCAATGTATCCTACTCCAGTGCCTGAGTCTCACTCGGCTCAATTCACTATTTTCCAAATAGTACAAATGCCTCTTTTCAAGAGGTCTTGCATACAAATTTCTTCTCAAGAAAAATAAAACTTACCACCTCAACATATTGAAGCTTTTCTACTTACTCTTTTGATGAAGACTTACACTTTTCCTATAGCCTTACTTTATAGCTTGCAGAGTGAGTGATGGCTACAGTGTGTTCTCCAAAGATGAAAAGATTAAAGCATTGGGAGATCAAGAAAACTTTGGTTAAGAGATTTTAGAAAATTTAAAACATTGGCTAAAGAAGAGTTTTTGAGAGCTTTGGAAGGACTTATAAAATTATTTTAAAACTCAATTAATGCTTATAAATTCATACCAAAAATTTCAACAAACAAAGCTTAAATATGGGTGCAAAAACCATTGAAAAACTATCCAAAAAAACCCCTCCAACGGCTCTATCAACAGCTTTGCGGAAATCACGAAACTGTATTTTCCAGGCCGTGAATAGTTTCAGTAGTCGACTGCTGTGGTCAGGTAGTCGACTCCCCAAATAATGGGAATCGACTCCCCATATAATTGATGTAGACTCTTTTGGGGTCCATAGAGCAGAGCTCTTCTTCCATTCAAAACAGTCGACTCTTATAAAGAAATAGTCGACTCTTTTACTGATATATGGGGTTTTAGCTTTAAAAACATCTCAAAAAATTTTCAATATATTTTAAAGCATTTTTAAATAATTTTATATGTGATCCTAAGTATGAGAGAGCTTCTAACAAGGCTTAAACATGCTAAGACAAAATAAATAAAAATACATCACTAATATTATTACATTTAAATCCAAAGTAACCCATCTTCATTCTTCATGCTTATGTCTTGCTCCAAAATGATACATTGCCTTGATTACTCATCACTGAGCCCCGTAAGTGCTATGATATGATTTTTAAGCTCATACACTCAAAGATGTTAGATGAACTAATTGGTGTTTATCATTAAAACCAAGTGGGGTGAGAATCAATATCTCAACAAAATCGTGGCCATCTAATTTATCCCCAAAACAAATAAATGAACCAGCTTAAAAGTCAAATTATGGTTGAATTGGGCTTTCTGCACATCGACATGGCCGTGCAGGATCTAGCACGACCGTGCCATAGTCTACCCAGAAAATTGAGCATTTTTTGGTGACATTACATAACCATGCAAAGCTGGCATGGCCATGCCACAATCTACATAATAAATTAGATAGACTCTGTGGACATTGCATGTCCGTGTCACAGACTCTGTGGACATTGCATGATCGTGTCAAATTTCCACAGTCGTGCCAAGCCCAAATGTCAAGTTTGAAGAATTTTTCTACAAACTCTACACTGCTTCAAACTTCCTCAATCAAATATTGGCATGTCCAGGCCCTCTACATCAGCTCTATCCAAATACCATACATCTCTACTTAGATCTAGAATTTATGAAACTCTCATTACAACAGGAATTGGTCAAACCACTCATCAAGTGTATATCAAGCCTAAGCAATGCCTGCGCTTGACTGCAGTAACTGTCTTCGTAAGCATGTCGGTAGGATTATGATCCGTTGAGACCTTCTACAGTGCTATGACATTCTTGTCTTTCTGTAGAAAGAATTCTTGCACTTTAATATGCTTGGTCCTCGAATTGTAGGCATGATGCTCTGCCAAGTTTATGTTGCTATGGTTATATTAATAGACCTTCGTAAACAATTACGCAAATCCCAAGTCTCTCAGTAGACTTTGCATGTACGTGCCTTCCTTGATCGCCTCAACAACAGCAATCATTTTTGCCTTTGTGGTTGACAACTCTACAACTGACTGAAGGATTGATCTCCAGGATACTACAGTAGTACCCAACATGAACACATATCCAGCCGTAGTTCTCCTCCTGTCTCTGTCACACATATAATCTGAATTAAAGAATCCAGATATCACTAATCCATCTCCATTTCCATAACACAAACCAATGCTAGTTGTTCCCTTCAGATATCTCTGTATCCACTTCATAGCCTACCAGTGTTCCTTTCCAGGATTTACCACACACCTGCTGACGACTCCAACTGCCTGGGCCAAGTATAGATGTGTGCATACCATCTCATAAATTAGAGTTCCCACAGTACTCGTATATAGGATTGTAGACATGTAGCGTATCTCTTCGTTAGTGCTCGGTGACCGTCTCACAGAAAGTTGGAAGTAAGCTTTTAGAGGTGTGGTAAGAAGATTCGCCTTTTCCATTCCATAACGTGCTAGGACATTCTTTATGTAGCCTTCCTAGCTCAGGCTCAACTCTCCATTCTTTCTGTCTCTTCTAATTTCTATTCCAAGGATCTTCTTTGTAGGCCCCAATTCCTTCATGTCAAACTCTTCTGCAAGCCTCCTCGTCAACCTATTGATTTACATCTTACTCCATGACACAATCAGCATAGCATCCACATACAAGAGCAAGTAGATCCTCGATCCATTATTAAGTGTATGAACATAAACACACTGATCCTTTATACTTCTCTCCAAACCAATACTTAGCATGAAGAAATCAAATCTCTTATACCATTGCCTTGGACTTTGTTTTAAACCGTAAAGAGATATTAGTAACTTGTATACCTTTTGCTCTTTGCCCTCCATCACGAACCCTTTGGGCTAGTCCATGTAGATCTCTTCATCAAGCTCAACATGCAAGAATGTGGTCTTCACATCCATCTGCTCTAGCTCTAAGTCCTGAGCTGCCACCAAAGGCAACAACACATGTATCAACGTGTACCTCACCACAAGCAAGAGGATTTCATTATAGTCTTTTCCTTTCCTCTTCACAAATTCTTTAGCCACCAGCCGAGCTTTATATCTCACATCACTGCCATCACCTTCCTTGACTATGTATACCCACTTGCATCTAATGGCCTTCTGATCCTTAGGCAATTCTACCAATTTCCAAGTGCAATTCTTGGAGAGATATTCCATCTCCTCTTCCATCAATAGTCACCACTCTGTAACTGTGCTTGATGTCTGGGCCTCATCAAAAGTCAACGGCTCCGTGTGCTCAATGTTCAGGGCATATGATTGCATATCATCAAATGCAAACGTATAAGCAAAGTAGTTCCACTCCCCCAGTCTATCCGGTGCTCTCTTAGTCCTCGTTGACTGCCACACCTCCACCTGACGCTGGGTAGGAACCTCACCATAAGTCTAAACCAGATCTGTCTATGTAGTCTGCTCTTCTTCAGCAATCGGGTTCTATCATGTCTCAGCATCTTGTGTCTCTATCTTTAGGGAAGGTAGCTCGACTTCAGTATCGGGCTCCTCAGAACTATGTCCATCATTTGACTGAGTCATCTCTAGCCTGACCATTGACAACTCATCAAATGTGACATATTTACCGGTGAATGTCTTCGTAGACACATGCTATAGCAACTTGTATCACTTTACTCCTTCAGGGTATCCAAGCAAAATGGCCTACCTGGCCCTCAAATCAAGCTTGTCCTCCTTCTGCAAGGCATAGGCAGGACATTGAAACAACTACAAGTATGAGTAATCCCCAGTCTTCCATGTCCACTCCTCGTCAGGAATTTTGAAACTGATCGTCGATGTTGGTAGTCTATTCACGAGATGCATAGTGGTAGTCATAGCTTCACTCCATTATTCCTTTATGAGTCCAGTAGGCAGCCTTAAGCAACAACAATTCTCCTTCAGTGTACGGTTTAGTCTTTCTGCAACACCATTTGATTATGGATCCATAGGTGTAGTGTAACGCCTCAAAATATCATATGATCTACAGAATTCTTTGAACACCCTCGATATGTATTTCCCATCGTTATTTGATCTCAACACCTTGACGGCTCTCCTAGACTGCTTTTCAACAAAGTATTTCCAAGACTTAAACTTTTCGAAGACTTGATCTTTTGATTTCATCAGATAGATCCACACATTCCTCGAGTAGTCATCAACGAAGGATACACAATACTTTGCTCCCCCAATGGTAGGTACAGAAGTTGGCCCCCATACATCTAAATGTACATAATTAAGTGGCCCTTTGCGGTTATGCTCTGTGGTCAAAAATCGTGTCTTTGTCATCTTACCTTCAATGCACTTCTCACAGAACTCCAATTTCTCATCTCTAGCCTCAGTTAGCTTCCTTCTTCGTAGCACATCAATAGACATCGCACCCGGATGTCCAAGGCACAGATGCCACAGTTTGACCGTTCCTTCACCATTTGAGCCATGAGAAATACCATCTTCACCCTCTATTGTGTGCCCCTGCATTACATATAAATTATGTATCCTTCTTTCCTGAATCATGATTAAAGACCCCTTTGACACCTTCAACAGGTCACCATTAATAACCGTCATGCATCCCAATCAAGCTACAGCACCAACCGAAATCAGACTCTTCTTCAAGTCTAGCATGTGACGCGCATCTATAAGCATTCTGATGGCTCTATCATGCATCTTGATCCTCACCTCTCCAACTCCCACTGTCTTGCAAGCCATATTGTTCCCCATCAGTATGTTACCACCTTCTTCTGAACAATACAAATTGAACCAGCTTCTATGCAATGTCACATGGAAGGAGCATTTCGAGTCCAAGAGCCATGAGATCATATGATCTCCAGCTATATTTGACATTATAATCTAACCGTCGTCGCTGTCCATGCTACTAATTCCCACTTAAGTGGAACTAGAAGCATCTTCTTTACACTTTCCTTAGTTCATCAGCTTGGGACAGTCTCTTCTCCAATGTCCGGTCTCTTTGCATAAATGACACTTGTCTTTGTGCCCAAGTGATTTACATGTCGAACAACACTTGTCCTTTCTAGAACCATGTCTGCCTTTGGAATCTTGATGTCCCTTAATAATAAGGCATCTCCTTGATCACCACTCTCTTAACCAGTCGACTTCACGCAAAGAATTTCAGAGTGTACCACATACTCAACCTCCTCTAAGAAAAGTGTTTCACATCTATATACCATGGACTGAACCAATGAGTCAAAGTCATCTATCAGAGAAAATAACAATATCATCGCCAATTGCTCATACTCGATGTTCATCCCCATGGTCTGTAAGTCAGACACAATCTTCGTGAAAGCATCGATATGATCCTTAACGTAAGTGCCCTGCCTCATCTTTAGTACATAAAGTTGTTGCATAAAATACAATCGGCTCGTCAGATTCTTCTTTGCATAAAGTGCCTCCAGCTTCTTCCAAATCTTATCTGTAGTTGCTATCGGAAGATGTGTGCCCTCGAGGCAATTTATCGAGAGAAAATCTTGTTCGAATTTAAATGGTACTAATTATCCTTGTATGAATAAAATGGTTTTAAATTCCTGGATAATTTCCTTGGACTTAAGAGGATGGTCAGACATGTATCTAGATGGCGATCTAGATTATGGGAAGTGAATGACCGATATGAACTTAAGTCTTAAAGTGTTCATTGTCATAGATGTGTCAAGAATAGGATATCGACACATCAGACAGACCATTGTGTCTTTGTTCTTAACCTAAAGGGTGATGATAATCTCATAATCATTCGACTTGGCGAAGTCGGAGACGAGACGCAGGTGCTCATTGGAGAATGAGTCCACTGAACGACCAAATAAAGAGTTTTCAAATGGTTAGCATTAACTATACTATCATTGATAACTCTCTAGTGATGATAGGCTAGTTGGTCCTTAAAGCTTGATATCATTGTATGAACCTGTGCGTGAATAGTATCACTTAAATATATGACATAGCCTCGAGTCTTCACTTATTGAAAGGTCTTGTGTTGGGTGACACTTGAAGGGTACGAGGTAAGTAGCGATCAAGAAAGGATTCATCTCTTCCGTCAAAGGGAAGTTAGTGTCACAGGCTCAGTACAGTTCTTGGTGTAAAACCTCGACTGGGGTATGTTGCAAGAAGTACAACATGAATATACCAAAGACCGGAGCATAATGACCAGTGCTAGCTAGTAGGGTTGACAGTTTACCATACCTTAGCCTATGTTGTGACATAGTTTTTACGAAGCGACTAAAACTACGGTATTCATCACGGTCACAGTCAGAGTGATCTTGACGACACTTTTGTCAATAGGTCAATCACGTAATTTGATGTCGAAACAAAGATTACACCTGCTGCTCGTGGTCACTGTCATCTAGGGTTTCGAGCCCCAACCTGTAGTAGGGCCAGGCTGTAAGGTCTCACACTGAGTATGATTTGCATCTTAGTAATAGGAAGAATTAAGGAGGAGTGCACGGAAATAATTAAAGCCACAAAGAGTTTGTGAAATTAAGTATATGTTAAATGAGAATTAATAGTGTCAAAAAGATTTATGATATAAGCATTAAGAGAATGTTATAAGGGATTATTGCATATGATGCAAAAGGGTTTAAAATATATCGCAAAGTGTTTACTAGAATATTTTAAATAATATGATGTATAGAAATGTTGGATCTGGATCTAAGCCTATATGGGAGGGGGGTGAATAGGCTACTAAAAATTCTCATGAACACACATGCAATCACAGGCAGGTATAATCAGATGCAGAGTAAATATAAACAATCACAGAGTGCACATCAGATTTACACTGGTTCGTTCACCCCAACGACCTACTCCAGCCCAAAAAGCAAATACTAGATTTATAATGTTACTGGTACAACTGAAGCTAGAGAACCTACTCTATACTCACCAGGTTCCCGTACTGCACTCCCAAAGTGCTAAACACTAATAATCCTAGTAAAAACTCTCTTGACTAGCACCAACTAGTCAAGACCCTCTTGTCTAGCACCAACTAGACCAGACCCCAAAAGAATGAAAAAAGTAACCTACAAAGATCAACATGCCAATACACGAATATAAATAAGTATGGAGTTCAGAAAATATCAGTTCGAGTAGATGTCGTCGTATCTGTCGTTCAGCGCAGGTCAGATCTCGTCTGACAAGATGTAGTCTCCAATTTGAAGTCGTGGCACCCCCAAGATATTGCCACCTTCTTGTTTGGCTTTGAAGCTTGCGGCAATGGAGAGTTACCCTTAAATCTTGCGGAAATGGTGTTGAAGGGGCTTGCAACTTGCAGCAATTAGAAAGCTTTGTCTCTTGCACAATGTTGGATGATGAGGCCCTTTGGTCACTTGCGCAATGTTGGATGGATAGCCCCTTTGATGACTTGCGGTAATGGAAGGAGGGAGGCTTCTTTTGGCACCTTGCGCAATGGAGATTGAAGGAGGAGCTTGAAGCTTGCTTGTTAGTGGATGTTGAAGGAGAAGCTCTCTTGCAACTTGCGGTAAAGGGAGATGTACAAGCTTTGGAGGTTGCGGCCTTTAGGGGATGGAGCTCTCTTGGAGATTGCAAACTTGAGATGAAGAAGCCCTATTGTAGAGTTGCACAATAGAGGATGATGCTCGAGGATATGTTGCGGCCTTGAAGCTCTTGGAGGGTTGCGGCAAGGGAGATGAAGATTCTTGAAGCTTGTTGCACAATGGAGGATGAAGATGACCCCTTGGTGTAAGTTGCAGCCTTGGAGGTTGAGATCTCTTTGTAGCTTGCACAATGGAGGATTGAAGAGCTATTGGGATATTGCGGCTATGGTGGAGGAGAGGCTCTTTGAAGTTGTGCAAGGAATATTGAGAGGCTCCTTTGGTTTTTGCGCAATGGACTTTGAAGCTTGAGGATGTTGAGATGGACGTATCCTTTTTTTTTGGTTTTCTCTTCTCCACATTTCTCTCTTTCGATGATGGGTTTATATATAGGAGAGGAGGAGATCTCTTTGGCTCAAGTAGAATGCCATAGAATATGGAGATGTGATGGAATCTTAACTTGAATATGATTGGGACACAATCATATGGAAGATCTCTTCTAATCACAATAGGATATGGAGTTTGGATATGGAGTTTGAATATGGATTGCACTAGGATTTGAATTTGAATGGCAATGTGATTTGCAATGAGAGTTGAATTGGATCTCATTTAACCACAAATTGATTTGCATGAGATTCTCCATATCTCTACATCTTAGACCAAGTCTTCAATTGTGTAGGAAGTATTTGGTTCAACCACTTTTGATATGAATGAGATCTCTCCATATCTCTCCATATTTGACCAAATCCAAATTGCAAATGAATTGCAATTTCTCCATCACTTTGATTAAGTCTTCTTTGCATATTTCTCCATCACTTTGACTAAGTCTCCCTTTGAGAAGTAACGAGCTTGCCACTCCTAAAAACACTTAGCATACACATCAAATCGTTAACAAATATTTGTTATCATCAAACACGAAGTCATCGATCGTTGTATCCAATTACACGTTGTATCCAACTACACGTTGTATCCAATAATCTCCCCATTTTGATGATCACAAACCAATATAAGATTTGAGCAATAACGATCCAAATAATATTATCGTGACATGTGTGTGTGTGTGTGAAGTGTGATGAAGGAGAAAGTATGCAACAATTTAACAATGATGTTTACGCGTTCAAACATGTATGCATGCTCCCCCAATATTCATGCTGTGCTCCCCCTTTATTCATGCTCCCCCTTGAACATATATTCATTGCAGTACAATATTTACAATATTCATATATCACATTATTCATTAGCATTCATTAAGCATATAACATATAACACCAAATCTTTCCCAAATATTCTCTGCCTTTTGTTATCATTAAAAGTGTACTTATGAAGTCAATTTCATACCACATGCAAAAAGAGAGTATTATAAATTACAACAAACACTTGCATGTAGACATTCGTAGAATAGCACTTCAAATTCAATGAAAGTTATAACATATACTTCTACACCATCGTGTAAGTGTGATGATTAAACATTGAAGCACATAAGGAGAACTTTCAACAAATTCAACCAAAACCAATCCACTTTTCCCTGTAACATGATATCAGCTAGGATTGATTTTCCCTATCTCAATAAAAATGAGTTCAGTTACCACACCCATAACATAGCCTATGAGGACCCTTAGATGTAGGGTGGCATTTCTTGACGAGTATAACATCAATGCTAAAGTTTACTCTTAAAGCTTATGTTGGATACTCTGGGTAGTGTCGTTGTTATGGATCATATCCATTTTTCATACAGAGCTCTTTTCTTTCTTTTTCATTTATGCATATATTTTTTTCAATTCAATTCTTTTGAGCTCTTTTTTTTATCCAAGGCAAGACATATCATATCCCTTAGATTTTTAGTTATTTTTCATCATACATTCACTTTCCAATATTTCATAAAACATATCTCCAAATGTACAACAACATTTAATACTTGTGGAAGTGAAAGTGTAGGTGTATAAATCGAATTATTCTAATCATTGAACATGTCATGGTTATTTAGAAAGTCAAGCATGCATATTTGGCTATAACAATAATACATCAATTTCTACATGGATCTGAATGTCATTCATTAATACCACTTTAATGATTCAAAAGAAAGATACATATTAAGCACAATTTTTTATAGCTTTTTGTATTTTTCATTTTATTTATTTTTTTATGTAAAGAACTAAAGCCTCCTAACAAACAAATGAACTAGCACACAAACAAAATAAGCTAGCACACAAACAAAAACAAATCAAGCACACAAAAGCTATGAAGGTATTCATTACGCTCAATCAAGAAAACATACCTTCGCGATGTCGTTTGGCTAAGGAACTTTCTAATGAAATGTGACGTCCAATCCATAGTTCCTCGCCGCTCCATCTTACCTACACGAAAGATGTTATGTGTGACCTTGGAATCCAACAAGGTCCACTCACGTTAGTCATCAAACTCTTAGAAACCCAAATTTGTTTAAACTTTATGTTTTTGTTCCTATATTTGCAATAATGAGAAGAATGACCAACACAACCACATGTAAAGCACTTTGCATGAATATTTGTAGCTTTTGTTGTCTCAATGTGAACTTTCCTATATTTTGACTTTTCAATACGTTTCAAATCATATCCACGTCCACGCCTATTATTGCCATATATTTGGTTTCCAAGAATTATATCCAAAGATTGTTTCCCCACGCCAAATTTCTTAATGGTCAATTCTAGCTTCGTGACTTTAGATTTCAAATAAGTATTTTAGTTCACAAGCAAAGTGCATTTACTAATGAAAGCCTTCTTGTTTTCCTCTTCATTCTTTTTCATGTTTTCAGCTTTCTTTTCAAAATCAATTATCTTTTCTTTAAGCTCATTATTTAGCATGCACATCAATTCAATAAGATTTTTATTTTCAGTTTCTAGCTTAGTAACTCTTTCTTTATGCATGCTAATATCTTTTAACAAAGTAGGACAAGAAAGACAATCAACTTTTTCAACATAGCTAGATTTTTCTTTTTTCAACAAATTAATGGTAGAATCGCATGCCACAATTTTTTCTTTCAGTTCATCAACTTCTAGTGACATGTTGTAATTATCTTGTTGCAGTTCATTATTAAATTTTCTTAATTTCTCTAGAGTGGATTCAAGTTTCTCTACAGTTGATTCTAAGCTTTCAATTTCATCTTGCATTTCAGTAACAGTCTTCAGAAGTTGAACTTTAGTTACCTCATCAAGCTTTCCCATCAAGCAGAGGGAGGAGTGGGCAGTCTCCTCCTCAGTTTCATCTTCGCTATACATATCCCACATTATTGCTAAAGATTTTCCTTTCTTCTCCACGGTGTTGTTCTTTGGTTGTGGGCAATCCTTCATATAGTGTCCCTGTTTTTTGCATTTAAAACATTGAACATCATCAATAGCAGTCTGCTCAGAAGATTTTTTTAACAGAATTAGATTTGTTAGAGCGATTAAACCTTTTTAACATTTCAGCTCTCCCTTGGTTGGTCTTGATATATCTTCCGAAATTTCTGACCAACATTGCTTCTTCATCATCATCGCTAGCGCCTACGAAGTTTTGATCTCATCTTTCTCTCTAGTTTCAATGGTTGCAGCTCAAGCTCGTGGGACATCAGGTTCCATATCAGGTCTTTCATTTTCATCTTTGATAGATCCTTTGCTTCCTGAATGTCTGTGATTTTGGGGCGGAAGGAGCATGGCAACGCCCTCAAGTTCTTCCTAATTTGCTCCATGCTTGAGTATGGCTTTCCAAGAGAGCTAGACTTGTAGACAATGTCTGTGAACCTCGCAAACGTCTCCTTGATGGACTCTGATGGAAGCATGCGAAAGCTTTCATATTCAGTGTTGAGCAAAGCAAGTCTTGACTCATTCACCTGTGACATTCCCTCAAGCGTCACCTCCAGCGTATGCCATATTTCTTGTGCAGTTAAACATTGTGAGATATGATTAAATTCAGCTTTATCCAACGAGCAAATAAGTGCATTCATAGATTTATCATTCAATGAATAAAGTCTCCAATCAGCATCATCCCATTTATCTTCATGTTTAAGAATTTCAATGTCTTCGATTTTAATCATATGTAGTTTATATCATTTTTCAACAATTTTCCACACATAATGATCAACAGACACTAAGTAGATTTTCATTCTAGATTTCCAATAAGCATAGTCTACACCATTAAACTTACGGTGTCAGGCAATAGACTGACCTTCAACAAATGCTGAATCAGAGATATTCATGGTTAATGTAGCCTAGATCCTTTAACCTGCTCTGATATCACTTGTGGGATCTGGATCTAAGCCTAGAGGGGGGTGAATAGGCTACTAAAAATTCTCACGAACACACATGCAATCACAGGCAGTTATAATCAGATGTAGAGTAAATATAAACAATCACAGAGTGCACAACAGATTTACCCTCGTTCGGTCGCCCCAACGACCTACTCCAGCCCCAAAAGAAAATACTAGATTGATAATGTTACTGGTACAACCGAAGCTAAAGCACATACTTTACACTCACCAGGTTCCCCCGTACTCCCAAATTTCTAAACACTAATAATCCTAATAAAAGCTCTCTCTAGACTAGCCCCAACTAGTCAAGACCTTCTTGTCTAGCACCAACTAGACAATACCCCAAAAGAATGAATAAAGTAACCTACAAAGATCAATACACCAATACACGAATATAAATAAGTATGTAGTTCAGAAAATCTCAGTTCATGTAGATGTCGTTGTCTTTGTCGTTTAGCGCAGGTCAGATATCGGCTGACAAGATGTAGTCTCCAATCTGAAGTCGTGGCACCCCCAAGATGTTGCGGCCTCCTTCTTTGGCTTTGAAGCTTGCGGAAATGGAGAGTTAGACCCTTAAAACTTGTGGCAATAGTGTTTAAGGGGCTTGCAACTTGCGGTAATAAGAAAGCTTCGTCACTTGCGCAATGTTGGATGATGAGGCCCTTTGGTCACTTGTGCAATGTTGGATGGAGAGCCCCTTTGATGACTTGTAGCAAAGGAAGGAGGGAGGCTTCTCTTGGAACCTTGCATAATGGAGATTGAAGGAGGAGCTTGAAGCTTGCTTGCAAGGGGATGTTGAAGGAGAAGCTCTCTTGCAACTTGCAGCAAAGGGAGATGTACAAGCTTTGGAGGTTTCGACCTTAGGGGATGGACCTCTCTTAGAGATTGCAAACTTGAGATGAAGAAACCCTCTTGTAGAGTTGCACAATGGAGGATGATGCTCGAGGATATGTTATGGCCTTGAAGCTCTTGGACGGTTGCGGCAAGGGAGATGAAGATGCTTGAAGCTTGTTGCGCAAGGGAGGATGAAGATGACCCCTTGGTGTAAGTTGCGGCCTTGGAGGTTGAGCTCTCTTTGTAGCTTGCGCAATAGAGGAGTGAAGAGCTCTTGGGATATTGCATCTATGGTGGAGGAGAGGTTCTTTGAAGTTGCGCAAGGATGATTGAGAGGCTCCTTTGGTGTTTGCACAATGGAATTTGAAGCTTGAAGATGTTGAGATGATCGTACCCTTTTTTTGCTTTTCTCTTCTCCAAATTTCTCTCTTTGGATGATGGGTTTATATATAGGAGATGAGATCTCTTTGGCTCAAGTAGAATCCCATAGAATATGGAGATTTGATGGAATCCTAACTTGAATAGGATTGGGACACAATCCAATGGAAGATCTCTTCTAATCATAGTAGGATATGGAGTTTGAATATGGATTGCACTAAGATTTGAATTTGAATGGCAATGGGATTTGCAATGGAATTTGAATTGGATCTCATTTAATCACAAATTGATTTGCATGAGATTCTCCATATCTCTCCATCTAAGACGAAGTCATCATTTGTGTAAGAAGGATTTGGTTCAACCACTTTTGGTATGAATGAGGTCTCTCCATATCTCTACATATTTGACCAAGTCCAAATTGCAAATGAATTGCGATTTTTCCATCACTTTGACTAAGTCTTCTTTGCATATTTCTCTATCACTTTGACTAAGTTTCCCTTTGAGTATTTACGAGCATGCCACTCCTGAAAACACTTAGCACACACATCAAATAGTTCAAACACGTTTGTTATCTTCAAACACGAAGCCATCGATCGTTGTATCCAACCACACGTTGTATCCAACAAGAAATGAAGCCATTAAAGTCAGCAAAAAAACCGCGCTCAAATCGGAGTTCAAATGGAGATAAAAAGCTCTAGTTAAAGGGCAAATGGCCAAAACTGGGCTTTTACCCAGTTCTGGCCCAGCCCAGCCCAGCCCATGTTGGTTAGGCTAGCCTGCGCAACCTGGGGGGGTGGGTCAAGACCGCCCAGCCAGGCGGGCTAAGCCCGCCCGTACATGCAGGCGGGTCGAGCGAGCCCGCCCCAGTGGGCGGGCACGCCCAGCGAGTTGGGTAAGTGCATGCCCAGCTAACTCTTGGGCCCCACTGGTAGGGCCCACGGCTAGGGTTTAGTAAAACACAAATGACGGCTGCGAAATAAGTAGTTTTTTTGTTTCTGCCCAACTTTATGCTATCATTTCAAGAGTCAAACAAAGTCGGAATTGATCGTCGTTTATTTCTTTGTGATCACCGTTCTGTGCTATTCGATTTGATAGGTGGTATCACATGCGAAGCTCAACGGTGAGGGAGAAAAAATTAGTTGAAGTATGGCCTTAGTGTAATGTAAACTAATTTAATTTTTCCCTCTAAACTTGTTTAATCCCACTTTGCTCGTAAGACGAGGAAGGGGCCGGCTCCCTATAAAAATAGGGGCGGTCCCCCCCGGAAAATTTGCACCAAGTCTTCGAACCGAGAAGCTCTAAAAAGTTTGAGCACGCTCGATCTAAAATTATTCCATCCTCCTTAAAATCTTCTGTTCCTCCGTTCACGTCCTAGCAAGACGAGGAGGAGGTTTGGATTAAATCCAAAGTCTTTGACGCAGATCGTACTCAAGTAAAACTTTCTTCGACGAGTGATTGGCTTGAAGGCGCAGTGTTGACTCGCTTCGGGTAGTATAGTCTTGAAGGCGAAGAGGCCGTTTGCTTCGGGGAGCGAAAGAAAGTTGCTGAAAACGACGCTTCGTATCCTGCGGAAACGAAGTTCCGGCTATGTCATTTTATTTATGCTTTCATATATATTGCAGTAATTTAGATCTATCTTTGGGGTTAGTCAGACCCATCCAAGATAGTAGATTTTCCTGGCCAAGGTTAATGATATCCTTATGGATTTTATTATAGTGTTTAATAAACTTTTTTTCTGCTGCTATTTTCTGTTTCTATCGTCCGTTCAACTAGGACGTGCATAGAATTTATGCCCAGAGGGTCCATGGATAACCTTCAGTTGCTTCCTCGAATACCTTCCTAATTACTTTGTCTGATAATGACAAATGCAGTGCACTTAACGCTTTTCGCTCCATCTCTGAGTTCTGAGCCTCTGTGACATCCTTGTCAAAATTTTCTATCTCAAACACAATCTGGTGGCATCCGTCTCTCATTAGAAAAGCCTTTATATTTAATCTCCAAATACTGAAGTCGTTTATCCTAGTGAACGTGTCTATCTTAAACGATGTGGTTGAAGATGACATCTTGACTTCTTACTTCCTTCTCACCAATGCTTTGATACCACTTGTTGGGAATCTGACACAATATCAATCTATGCCTATGTGTCCACAACTGAATAATATATGATAAAGTATTGCCAACTAGTTCAATGCAGAGTTATGATCTTGACGGAATCATAAAAAACACAAGAAATACCACAATATCAAGACCAAGCAATCACACAGAGAGATATGGATTTATACTGGTCCGACCCAATCTATGTCATTCGTCTAGTCTTTTGTTGTCATGATTTTCACTAGATCAGAGATAATAATATAGAGAATACACCGACTACTCAAGATCTCCTCCAAACAATATGTAAGCCCACTTGACAATATAATTTTATCACTCTAGCAATTATAATGTCTCATGCACACAATACAATTGGATAGATCCTACAGAAACTCTAGAACAAGAAATACATCCTCTCCCAAAGCTCGTAGTCGTCCAAAAGCTATTCTGCCGTCCCTAGCCGCCAAAAGATCAGTTTCTCAAGAAATCTATAGGAATTTTCATTCTCTTCTCTTCGTGCCTACAAAGGATGTATCCTCTAGGTATTTATATCATAGGAGTACCTTTTAGAGTAGAAGAGCGCATATTAAATCGTGTCCAGCCGATTTATCAACAAAACAAATCAATGAACAATATTAAAAGTCGAATTGTGGTCGAATTGGGCTTTCTGCACATCGGCACTGCCGTGCCCGGATCTGCCCAAAAAATTGAGCAGATTCTGGTGACATTGGACGACCATACAAAGTTAGCACGACCGTGACACAGTTTGCACAGCAAATTACGTAGATGCTGTGGACATTGCACGGCTGTGCAGATTTGGCACAGCCGTGCCACACCCAGAACTCAAGTTTGAAACATTTTCAACAATATTAATGCGAAGTATAAAGAGGACACTTGTTTTCTCAACTTTCACTGTCCAATTCCCATAATCCAATGATAATGTCTCAAAACCTAGAAACAAATTCTTCCTTAAAAACTGCCCCGCAAGCAATCAAGAATTCACTTTTTTCCCCCCTTGCCATGCACTTTCACACAGTGCAACAACCGCTATCATCTTTATATAGCTTTAGCCAGGTTTCTTTACTTTTCAAATCTCAGGAATCATAATTCTGTAAGAATTTTACTTATCTTAACAATTCTATTAGACCATCTAGTCTTATTATCAATGGAGAACCCCATCTGCAGGTTCCAGCTGTACAGAAGTCACTAACCCCACGTAGGCCCCTGTGGGAGGAAACAAGGCCCAAATTTCTTTGATCTACCAAGCCCTATAATCAGCAGCGAACACGTAGCTAGTTCTCAATCCCTCACCGCAAGCTGTTCATGTGGCACAAACAGCCAACCTATCAGCAGTGAGACTTAACAAGCCATTCCATGATATTATAAGGCCAACTTGCAAGTATACATGCAAAGGGACTTGGTATGGTTCGATTTTTGATTCTTCATTATGCAAAGGGACATGGTGCGTTTTATTTACAAGGTGTAATATGTTTAGCAAAATGTGTAATGTGCACAACGTCCGCATGCAGTTTCCTCCATCGGTTCTGTCGGCAGTCGCTTAATTTTCTGCTGATCATCATATAGAGAGACAGAGAAATGGAAAAAGGAAAAAAAAAATTATCTGACACATTCTCCTTATCCTGTTGAAGATTAGTCTGAAGAGGATGCCACAAAAGGCCAATTGTTTGGAGAATCTCTGACTCCAACGACGTTAGCAAAGAACTGAAGCAGCACGTACCAGTTGTTCACCAGCGTTGCATGACTCATTCTGTTGCATCATTGCATGCAACTTGCCATTTTCTTTACAATGTGACACACCGCACAGCTCCATGATTCTTGCTCTTGTCTGGATTCATTATTGTTGGGCTGAACGGCTGACTCTTTCGTGTCTTTTAGGTGTAATTGGCAACAGGAGCTGAAATCGGGGTGTTTGCCTTTTTTTTTTAAAAAAAAAAACCTGGATAAACAGTAAATGAGTTGAGGGAGTAGTTGGAGTATCATGGTAATACCACCAACCTCTGCTCAAAACTGAATTTGTGGAGTTACCATAGGAAGTAACATTGAGAGATTCGAAAGACGGTTCCGGGTCTTGACTGTCGACTTTCGAGGCAATTCCGTCCTCAAGATAGGGCATTTTGTTGAGACTAGATCTAAATTATTGTAACGAATACCATCGCTAGTAATCTAGATAAATCATGTCAAATCAATGAGAAATTACTGAAACTTAAATGCGGAAGCATACCTTAATCCATAATGCTCTGTTTTTTTAGATCTGTGTGTCGTTGGCCTTCCAGATCTACATGAATCTCCGAGAGAAATCCTTTAGTTTTCCTCTGGCACTAAACTGTCAATGAGTTGCAGAACAGATTGCTAACTTTGTCCGTGTGATCTGGGGACCATGACCACCATAATTATAGGCAAAGTCTCCTTATACCCTTATGGTTTCAGATTTAGCCCATCGTTAAAACAGAAAGACCAACTTGTCTCTACACATTAAAGGCACACATCCTAACCGATACATTAATGCCCAAATACACAATATCTTTAATAGATTACTGTTAATGGGATTAACTTAATAGAGAATAATGGCTATCATACGTCATATGAGAGCTTCTCTCATATGCCCTCTCACATAAAACACTCAAGTACAACCAAGTACAAGCCCATGTGGGCTTGTACTTGGTTACTTTATGTGAGAGGGAATATGAGGCAATGCCTCATATGGCGTATGATACCCATTAATCCCAACTTAATATGACAGCCCGCATCACATTATTTTTGTACATATAAGCTCAACGATAGATTAACGATCCAACAGTCTCCAACTTGGGCTATATGTCAAACCTTATAATTATGTTATGCATAAATAACTAAATGAGTACTCAATTTGCTGTCATTACTGAAATGTATCTATAACATGTTCGGTCCATCAATTATTCCAACATAGGATTAAAGCATCATTTGTTAAAATTATCGTAACTCGACCCATAAATGGTCTTATATGCTAATATAATTTAATGACTTGAATTATGATGTGGATGAGATGAAAATTTCATGTAATGTGATTTTAACATGCCTATTTCCAATTGGTCCTCTCTTAAACTTTAGTGAGATCAAAAAAATACCAAAATCGGAGTGATACTGAACCAAAATTTTATTTCTGCAAAAAATAAACTTATACTGAAAAAACTGAAAAATGTCTATATTATATGAGCACCGAAAAGAACAAAATCCTACTAGAACTGAATATCTTTAACTAACATGACACCTATAGGAGCAAAAGTGCTCATGAAACCTTCTGGGTGGCAATCCCTTAGTAAGTGGATTCACAACCATATAGTTTGTTCTGAAATGCTCTATAGAAACTGTTCACTACGAACCTTTTAATTAACAACCAAAAACCTGATCTTTGAATATCTTAACTTTGTCGAGTTCATATTGTTGTTGAAATATAAAATTACAGACTTATTGTCACAAAATAATCTATGTGGTTTTTCAATACCATCCATAATTTGCAGCCATGCGAAAAAATTATGCTGGTATATTCCATGATTGGATGTCACATAACATGATATGAAATTTGCAGTCATGTTAGAAGAGTCTATAAAAGAGAATATTTGGCCGTCTTCTAGTAGATGGCATCTCATAACGTAGATTTCATACTTTCTTTGCATCCAACAAAAACCAGAGTAAGTATACTTAATGATCTCAACCTTTTCTGACCTTTGATCTTTGAGCATGTAACCTTTTGTTCTCTATAAGTATCGTAAGACCCATTTGGAATCTCTCCTACAATGATCCATCACTGGGTAGGAAACTACCAAGAACCCAGTCAACACCAGGCAACATCATAGCCTGACTCATTTGTGATGTTTTGTTACGAGATTGATCAAGAACAAGCAATGAAAAAACGCAAACAAAGAACACACAGATTTACGTGGAAACCCCAAGACGGGGAAAACCCACGGGCAGAGGAGAGAAATTCACTATATCAGATATCTGGTCTAAAAGGAGGAGAAGTGCGGCTAAAGAAGAGGTTGAAGACGAAACCCTAGTTTACATCATATTTATATGGGTAAAATTAGAAAGGTCCATACCGCGGGGGCAACGCCCTGAAAATTTTCCCATTAAAAGTCACACCGCGAGCTCTTTAGGTCGGGTCAAAAAACTGGATTCGGGTCACGCACTCTAACATGTTTCATTGCATGCAACTTGCTATCTATTTTTGCTTGCACTGGAATGCACTATATGTGAAAGTTGCCTCGATGCGATCTGTACGCACATGGGTCCTCACGTCAAAGCAAAACAAGCCAAGCTTGATGATGAGGCCGGCTACGAGGAACCTCTCAGCACATGCGAGGGACGTACTAGATATTAGAAGGCACAAACTGTTCATTTTTTTCTCTGTTGGAGGACAAAGTCATGGAACTAAACCATGATCACCCCCATGATGTCGTACCTTTGAACAGATAATATATTAGCTGAACGAGCTTGTATGCCACGATAATCAGATAATATATTTCGAGTCTGAATTGATACATGTGGTTCGTTTTTGTTTTTGCAAGGAGGACAGCTTTGGACGCTGATTCATGGGCCATTGATGTACAGAGGATCACTATTTGATACTTCTCTTTATTTGATAATTCTCTTTATTTTTTTCCTCCTCTTTTTATGTCATTGTTGATGATGGTGGTTGCTAGGCTTACACCCGGTCTCCAGGATTTTTTTTCCTGATGTTTTTATTAAGAAATTCATGATATCGATTGCAATTATCAAGCCATGCACTTGTCTGATCCAAGAACTGAATGTTATTGAAGTTGATTATTTCGTCTCGTGGCCTCAAGACTGAATTATATACATATGTCACGGGATTTCCTTTTGCTATAATCATTAAAACCCAACGAAACCCTTTCTTCATATGAATGAATTTGCATATGTCGTTTGTAACACTACCTTTTCATTATAGTTTCTTTTTTTGATACATCGGAATGATTCATCATAGTTTCTGTGTTAAAAAAAGCATTATTTTTGGATTACAATCAGTAGAGTAGCAGTAGATAGTAACATGCGGAATATATGTCAAACAACACCGGATGCAACGCATTAATTGATCCTTATAATTATTTTTGATATTGGATTGATTCATATATATTTATGCATTAGTCCTATAACGCTCCAAAAAAAAATTAGTCCTTTGTTCATTTCAGCATTATTGGCTAGTTGGAGGGAATTCAATGTTTTACATGTTTTCTTTTATTCTTTTCTCCTCTTTTACCTTTTCATGGTTTTTTATCTAGTTAATCTTGGTTAACCAATGAGATTGCGCTTCAAAAATGTGTTATAGTTATTAAAACCGTGGCCCAAAACAGAATCAAGAAAACTGCTCAAAGGTCCTTGTAATCATATCTAAACCAAGACGACTCACTTAATCTTGCCCGGATTAGGGAGAGATATGTACGCAAAGTTCCTACTCATACAAGTTAATTGGTTGCATGCGCGATAATTATGTTGTAATAGTTGACGTAGTCTATAGGAACTATAATTTGCATTATGTGACGGCTCAATGCAACAATTATGTTGCAACAATAATCGCCGTCAAGCTCTTGTCTCCACTTTTCAAACATTGTGACGTCAATAACTCTTGCCGGCCATGTATTTTAACTATTTTGATGATATGCTAGGTTTTGCCTGCATACCATGCGGCTATTTACTTCTTTGTTGCTAATTTAATTCTTCAGTAAACTTTCCTCAATCATACTCGATGTAGGATCCAAGGGAGCACAAGATATTATCAGTTCAAAAGGGGAATCTCTTTCTTACGCAAGTAATCATATCTATACATCAAAGTTCTGAAATATACTTGCTAAGACACCAAAAACAATTAACTGTCGGAAAATAAAACCATTCAACTCTCTTTTCCATAAAGTTTTGATATTTTTGGTAACTACTAACAAGTTATATATTTTTGATGCCTACTAACAAGTTATATGAAGCTCTCACTACTACAGATTTGGGCTTGGGTAACGCCACTAAGATAGTGCTTCTAATAAGCGCTATCTAAGTGAGCTCTTGTATAACGCTTCTGCACTTATAGAAAATAAAAATAAAGCAAAATTAAGGGAAAAATCACTTAGATAGCGCTTTTTGTTAAAGCGCTATCTAAGTAATACCTTAAATAGCGCTTTATGTTAGCGCTATGGTACTAACAATTACGTAAGCATTTATTTGAATTTTTAATGGCAAAGTGGTAATAAACAGCCAAAAATTTTGGACGCTCGTCTGAAATTTTTTGCATCCAATAATTTCCATCGTCCCCCCAAAATTTGAAGCTAAGACAAAAATTAGGTCTGTGCACATAAAACATCTTCAGATCGATCACCGAGGACCGTCGTGTTCATCGTGACCTCGTCGCCGTCCTGAAGGCCGCCATGTTCGACGTGACCCCCGTCACTGACCCGGTCGATCTCCGCCAAGTTGTCTATGTGGGGCTCATAGCCGGGTAATTTTTTTTACTCCGTTATCATCATATCCTCTAAATAGAAACCCTAGAAAAAGTTTAGCATCTAATTAAAACCATATGAAGAATGGATTCCCAACCCAACAAGATCCTCTTCCCATTCATAGCTTACAGACCCCTCCCTGAAGATCTCGTTCCTTCCCGTGGCTGCGATTAATCGCATCAATGGCCGACTGTCTCCCAGAACCGGTGGTGGAATAGGCTGATGCATGATGTTGATCCACCGTCACCGGCGAGGTCGATTGTCATTGGAGATTCGAAGTTCCACTCTTTAGCTTCTTCTCTTCTCCCATCAACAGGAAGAAAGTTTTAAATGTTCAAGTCAAATAAGATTTTATTTTCAATCGTTATTTACCTTTTGGTGAATAATTCCATTGACAAGATTATTTACCTGTAGGTAATTGGAAAAGCAACAGTCCTTGATGAGATTATCAATTACATCCAGGAATTGCAGCTTCAGGTTGAGGTATGAACCTCACAATTCTTGATTTTTGCCCCGATATGATGGCAAGCGAGAACCTGGAGCTAGCATTGATGGGATCCTATGTTTTGGTGATGCTGATGAAAGGGGAAGATGTGTATTTGATGAATGTGGGAGATAGTCGCTCTATTCTTGCTACCACTGGGAGAAAGGGTTTTGATGACTTTCTTGAATTGGAAGCAGTTCAGCTGACCTTGAATCATAGCACTTGTGTTCGAGAGGTGAATATCTACTAGTTCCTCAAATAATTTTTTGGCTGATTTTTTGTGATCTTTTTGTGTTGATATGTTTCTTTTTGTTCGTGCTTGTGATATTCAGGAAGAAATTAGAATTAGGAATGAACATCCTGATGATAGTTTGACTATTTCAAATGATCTAGTGAAGGGGTCCTTGACGGCTACAAGAGCTTTTGGTTCTGGATTTCTGAAACAGGTATGCTTAGTATAATCATAGAAATATCAACATGATATATGATGTTATATCTGAAGAAATTTTGTGTTGGTTATCATAAAAATCGTGATAATGGTCATACTCGCGGTGATGTAGATCATAGGTGTACAGATTACATATATTCTCTGTGGAACCACACGAACCACGTTCGCAATGCCCACTTGCATATTGTAGATTGCAATGACATGTTGATTATAGCCTCTTGACCTTAGTAGAAAAATTTGTGTGGGTCGCATTATTTATACTTGTTTATCGAACATAACTGGTTGGCAATAAAATCTGCAATCTTGCTAAGGTCATGGTATTACACAATAGCCGACACTAAAGAAAAGATTATGGTTCTCTAGGTTAATCTTGAAGCAGGAACAAGAAATCATATTATTAAAATTGATTGTGGGACTAGAAAATCTGGTGACATGCCTTTGGAGAACATTATATTCTGGAAATTGTCATGGAATGCAAGTTTGTGTAAGCTTTTTGGTGTGTATCTGCCCATGGCAGAAGAGAGCTCGAAGCAGATTTAATTTATAGATGTGAAAATTCTTGTTCTAAACTTCAGCGGCTCGTATGCTGAGTGCACAGTAAATCAAGACTGTGAACTGCAAGCGGTTTTGTAGGGGGGTCGATTTGATCTAATTCATTGGAAAGGCTCATGTTAGTGTAATTAGAAGATCTGTTCTGTAATGTTGCAGCATTAGAATTGTTGATCATGTTGCTTAACAAATTTATCTCAAAGTCATATTTCAGTTTACAACTGTATCCTAAATGTATCCAAATGCCGATGCTGATAATATTCCTAGCAAGTTGCTTGTCGTTTGATTCTTCTAGCATAAAGCTTTTGACAGGTTTCCTTTCTAAATATGGTGTCTGAAAGTGTAATGGTGTGCTTTCATACCCCTAAGAGGACCATGCTCTAAAATATTTGGCACATGGTGGTGGGACTTGAAATTGCATTGATGATCCCATTTTTGGTATTGTATGTGTCTATATTGTCCTTAAAATGGGATAATGACTATCGGTCTATGGGAACTGATACATGGCACGAGGATTTCAACAGCGGAAACCTGCGATTCTTCCTTGTTTACCGGTATGTAGTCTTCTTTCCTTGTAATTGTTGATAATGCATATGAAATATTGGTGAGCTTTGTCTTATTTCGATAGCTTTTTTGTTCTTTTAATGAAAGTGTTGCATATTAAGGGTTACATTTGTTACTTTTACTAAAATTGGGTATGATAAGATGAAAAATGCATCAAACTAAGGTATTATTAATAGCATAAGAGGATAATATCATAATAGCATTTACTTGCATGTTTTTATAGTAAGCGATTCATTGTTTCTTACATGCATAAACACACAAGATTTAATAAGTTATGAATATGAAATTTAGGGATACAAACAATTCAACAAGGTAGCAAGAGAACTAATTGGTCGTATGCAACAGGTGGATGGTAACAACTATCCTGAGATATATATCTAATCTAAGTTAAGCAAGCAAACATGATAGAAATTGCAATTAATACATTATAATGACTCTAAAAATTATTTTGTACCACAGACAATGTGCGGCATGTTTATCATCAATGCAGGTCAAGGATTCAGATTGTTATGGAACACAGTGAAGAGGTTCCTTGATCCAAAAACTACTGCAAAGATTCATGTATGCTCATCTTATAAAATTTTATTGTGACATGTATTAATTTGTCTCAGCCTAAAAAACCGTGTAATTTATGCTCATCATAACCTTAGGTCCTAAGCAACAAGTATCAGAGCAAACTGCTTGAAGCGATCGATGCGAGGTTAGTGTTCTTTAGTTAAGATCATCAACTTATGGCTAAATGATATGGTTCAAAAAAAATTAAATGTGGCTTTATTTATCTTTTGTTCAAACATCATGCTTAATTTTACTTATATAATCATTTTTTCAGTGAGTTGCCAGGGTTTCTTGGTGGCACATGTCCATGCTCTGATAAAGGGGGATGTCTTAAATCAGATAAAGGGCCATGGAATGATCCTGAGATTTTGGCGGTGCTTGTTATATTATCCTTTTTGTACCTTTACATATTCTCTATTTTGTAGTAAAGAAATTTTAAGAAGACATGGAGATTATTAGAATGTTCTTAGTGTATGAACATTATTAAATTACAAACCCAAAGTATCATGTGGCTATATATAATGATGATAAGCTTCTATTTTCAGATACTTCGCAACTCCGAGGGATCATCCAGAAGATCAAATTCTGGTCATAATTTAGTTGCTTATAAAAAAACAATTTCAGAGGATGAAATAGTGTATCCAACGGTATTCTGTTCACCTAAGTTTAAATGTATTTAGTTCATCACGTTGCTAATACCTAATTGTTTTTTTACATGAAGAAGAAAGATTCTTTCTCCTCTTCGAAAACATCCCGAAATATGATTGAGCATCCACATCTTTCGCCTGTCCATGAAGAACATAGCACTTCTGCTAATTACCAGGTAGTTTTGTTGATTCTGATAAGTTTGGTTAAATACACTCTTAACCATGTGTCTAATGTTTCATGCAAGGCTCAATCTATTCATTGAGATTTCCCTACTCCTGATGATGATATGCCTATGGTTGATAAGATTGTGGACGCCAGCTGGAACAAAGAAGCATATAATGAGAAGCCAGCCATCTCAAAAGGTCTATATTTTGCTAAATGTATGTTGATTTAGTTCAAGTTACTCTTGGGCATAGGTAAAATTAAAATTCTATTTATGACTCTAGCACTAGAGGCTCCAGGTGTGTATACTCTATCTGATGCTTGCAAATCTAATCAAGGAAACAACCTGATGCTATTAATACTCCCCCTTAGCTTGTAGAGCTTCTTTTGTATGTATTCATCAGATAAATCTTTTGTATGTATATATCTGTTGACTTAAATTCTTTTTTGGAAAGGTTCAAAATATATTTTTGGATGGGCTCAATAGATTAATTTTCGGAATATATTCTGTTTATTTATCTTTAGCAAGGTGGGTATGTGGTTGCAAAAATATATTGAGCCCATCCATGCAAAAGTATTGACAATACTATCTTGTCTTTAAATTTTCTCTAGAACAACCAAGATCAAGAACTTGGACAACAACATTGGCTCTGTGATTGTGAAACTCTTACACAATGAGATCATTTACCTGAAGCCAGGTGACATGATTTTGAACTAGACCGCGGGCCCAGTCAGCAACCTTAATAGTCTGAAAATTTGATGGGAGTGACAAGGATTTACTGAATATGTACATTTTTTATTCCTTATGTTATCAGCTATTTAGTTACTAATTTTTTGTAGCAGTATACGAACCTTGATGTATGTTTAGTATTGTTGCTCTATGTTAGTTATAAGTTACAATCAAGAGTTGAAGATTTCAATATTTGTAAGGGGTCTTATGTTCATGCTCATGAGTTAGGCATAAAATGCCCTTATTAACTAGAAATATTATTTTGGGAATTTTAATTCTACACCACGAAATTTGCTTGATTTTCTATTTTTTTAAAAATAAATTAAACATTAGCCACGGCCAGTCCGTGGATAATGCGTATTAGCCACGGCGAGTCCAAACATTAAAAAGCGTTATGCAAGGTAAATATCAAAACTTCTCGAGTAATCTTGAATAGCGCTTCCAAAAGCGCTAAGGTTGTAAAGCGCTATCTTAGTAAACCACTTAGATAGCGCTTAAAAGCGCTATCCTAGTTTAAAAAAAGCGCTATGCAAGAGTTTTTATGTAGTAGTGACTCTATGATGGACTCATATTATGAAGAAACTATTCATTTATCCACATCATGGACCTACATATACAATCTCCTTCAAGAATATATTGATTCAAGATGAAGACAAGCAATTATTGAAATCTATGTAAATCTTTATTTCTTCTTTTATTTAGTATGTCAAAGTCTTGATAATGAGTCACTCCTATATGATTAGGTCATCCCTTCCATCTCCACAAATTCTAGACTCATTCCCCTTTTATTTCGAATCAAAATCCCATCTCAGATAAAAATTAGTCGACCAACATTTTTATTCCGGTCGTCTAATACTGGTTCTGGCAGTTTTTAAACAGCCGTTGTTGGACAGCTTTTGGACAGTTTTTGTCCATTGCTTTTTGTCTGTTATGGGCAGGTTTTTGGTTAGTTTTTCTTTTGCCCTTTGACTCACCTTTTCGACACCCATATAAGAGAGAGACTTCCTTCATTTGATTCCAACGCAATCATTGCTCTCCCATTATTTTTTAAGTTCTCTTCCCTTCTTTTAAGTGAGATTCTGGTCATTCAAGAGGAGAACAAATTTTATTCTTCTCCATTCAATTTCCGTAAGAAACATCGAGTGTTTTTTTCCTACCCTAATCATATTCAGAAAACCGAAGTTCTTCACATCACCATCCTTGTTCTACATCAAAGTGATTATCAAGGCTATATGTGATAACTTTCTTATTTCTCTTTACGGTTGAATCTCTTGGACTAGATATTGTATGAATTTTTAGAACAATGAGAGTGTTGCCATTTTTGTATATTGGTGCTTGAAAATCTCTACGGGGTAGAAGATTGCACGCAGGATCACACATATCCGAAGTAGGATAAATCTTGTGTTTTTCATTTTCTGGATTGTATTTATTTACTTCCGCACTTTTGTTGCATTTTTTATTAACTTTTAAATTTGCAATTTCGTTATGATATACACTATTCACCATCCTCTAGTGTATTTGGTGTGCCAGGCGTTCTTACATTTGGTATCAGAGCCATATGGTTAAGATGGCATGCAACTATCCGACGAACAATTCAACTTCTTCATCACAATTTCCAGAAGAGCACTCTACCACAAGGCCTCCACTATTCAATGGCTCCAACTACCTATTGGAAGACAAGGATGACAATCTATCTTCAAAGCATCGACTACGAACTTTGGAACATATTGGAAAATCAATACGAGAAGCCTACAACTCCTTATGCCCAATGGACTGCAGTTGAAAATCTGCTGCAACTCACAACTCAAAAGCAATTAATGCATTATTCTGCACCATGGACAAGAATGAGTTCAATCGCGTCTTCTGGGCCAAATCAGTAAATGATATCTGGCATACACTCGAGGTAACACACAAAGGAACTAGTAAAGTTAAGGAAACTAAAAGTTCTGTTCTTATTCACAGGTTTGAACTATTTAGAATGAAGGATAACAAGACAATTGGAGAGATGGTTACTAGATTCACTGACATCACAAACTCTCTAGTTTCTATTGGTAAGACAAATACTCAAACAGAACAACTCAGAAAGATCCTTCATGACTTAACATCAGAATTGGAGAAGAAGACCACATCCATATAAGAAGTCAATGACTTATCAACTCTCACTGTTGAAAGCCTCGTTGGTAATTTGATGGCCTACAAAGTACAACTCCAAGACTGTAAGGAATGAGTAGACTCAAAGAATAAAACTCTTGCATTTAAGGCATCATCAGACACAGATGATTCAGATATGGACGATGATGGCGATGTTGTTCTCATCACTAGGAACTTCAAAAAGTTCTTAAGAACAGGCAAGTATAAAAATTTTAAATCTAGGGAATACTGATTCTTCTCTTTATTTCAATTTGTAATAAACCAGGACATTACAAGAAGGATTGTCCACTTCTCAAATCAAAGTACATGTCATGCCCCGCTTCCCATAATACCCGGGAGCGAGGACGCGACGAAGGCTCGCATGTGCATAAAACAAGGAGCAATTTTTTTCTTCCTCTCTGCTTTATGCACAATAAGCGTTTGTAGGAATTCCATCGAAGGCATGTTCTTGTCATGAATCTCAGAGAAACAACACACAACATCTTTATTATCCAAATAGATGAAAAGTAGTGTAATGCCCTACAAGCTACTGCACAAGTACTAGAGGGGGGGGGGGGGGGGTGAATAGTACTTTAAAAATAACAAGGAGTATAATTCCTAATTATCGTGCAAACAACTACCAAATCAATTTGCGGAAGCTTAAATTGATGACAACAACAAAAATAACAATGCTAACAATAGATATTACTGGGTTCGGATCCACCCAAGTCTCCCCGACTTGTTCCTGGTGATCCTACATCCCAACCACCCGGATCCCCTCCGGATACTTAGGTTAGAAACCCTAACCTAAGATTTCCACTATGAAATACTTGTGAAAAACCTTCACAAGTCAAATCATACACAAAGTAATTTGTGACTCCCACAACCCGGGATCACAACCACACTCTCACAACCGAGAGTGAAACTTACAATATGAAATTGAAATGAAATAGAACTTCTTACCGACAAAATACCTATGCCTTGAGTAATGCTTACGAATTAGGGCAAGGATGATTTTGAGGAAGAAGAAGTGGCACCAAACCCTAGCTCCAAGATGTAGATCAGCGATGGAGAGCTATGGGGATGTTGGTGACCTAGAATCAAGCACTTGGCTTGGAAGGCTTCACACTCAATGAATCTCTCTTTGGAAGTAAGAGTGAGGAGAGATTATTGAATGGAATGAAAGAGCTTTGAATGAGCTTGGAATGATTTCTCTTGATCTCTAAACTTGCAATAATATCAGCCTTGACTGCAATGAATGCAGCCCATCAAGTATTTATAGGATAGAGGAGAGAGAGAAAGAAGAACGTTTCAATTAAAGCTCCAACGGCTCTTTTCTGAACCCAACTAGTCGGTCAAAGAACAACTACCGACCGACTAGTTCATCAACTAGTCGGTCGGTTAATTAACGTATACCGACTAATGGAAGAACAGTGAAGAGATGGAATTTCAGACCTAGAAATCTAGTCGTTCCAAGAAGACTTTCTGACCGACTAGTTTCACAACTAGTCGGTCGGTCAGTGAACTTAGACCGACTAAGAGTCAAAAACAAATAGTCTGAATTCAAATTGATTTAGTCGGTCCAAGAACAAATGTTGACCGACTAGATTATCAACTAGTCGGTCACCAAACGTTCTTAGACCGACTAACGATGAACAGTAGCTCAGGAGAAAATTAGTATGTACAGTAAAGCTCAACTAGTCGGTCACAGAAGCATCACTGACCGACTAGTTCACAAACTAGTCGGTCGGTGAGTCAACTTAGACCGACTAACTGTAAACAGTAAAGAGCTTGGAAATGACTGACTGAAACTAGTCGGTCCAAGAAGCTTTGCCGACCGACTAGATCACCATCTAGTCGGTCAGTTCTTCTTCTTGAACCAACTAACATGCACAAGAAGTCTGAATCGAAGCGCGATGCTTCGGGAAAGTTAGAATGGACTTCAACTAAGATCCTAGAGCTAAGATATGAGCGTTATGAAGATACAAATGTAAGCTATACTCAAGGCTTAACATTCGATAGATCGAAGCTAAAAGACTATAAATAAAACCTTAATCGAGAGCTTTGATCAAATCTTCATGACTTCCAAAACGGTCCAAAAGCTTCAACGAAGCTTTAGGCATAGAATACGAGCTTTGAGAAGTCTTGAGATGTCGCTTTGATTGTTCTCGTGAATTTGGCGACGATCTCCATAACTGCGCTCACAAATTGTTAGTTCATAATTTATTTATGTTTGCTCATCATCCAAAACCAAATCCGGGGAGTCCAATACTCAACAAGTAGTACAGGACTGGGCCTCATAGTACGGCCTACAACGACTCGACAGAAAGTAAAGTACAGCACTCGAAGGTAAATAGCACACTGACGATAAAGGAAGGCGGATGCTGGGGTCGAGTCGGAGACTCCTACTCCTCTGCAGGTACAAGCTTAGTAACGTCCTTTGATCCCTGGTCCGTGGGGTCGTCCTCAGTGTAGTACTCCACGTACTCCGTCGGCTCGTAGTCTGACATGCATTTCAGAGAAAATAATGAAACACATGTCAGCGCTAAGCGGCAAGTAAAAACCAACAGAAAGTAAAGGCAGCAATGAAATGAACGCGTAAGAGGTAACAAATGTCACTTGACTATCTAATAGTGTAGGCTGGCCTAATAATAAGCAGTCTAGCTTAACTCCCAAACCAACCAGCCAGTCAGTCAGGGCTTGAAGGCACAGGTCGAGTCCTTTGGTTGACCAACCCACTTCACATTCCTTTCTAGACACTGATCAAGTAGTAATTTAAGACTTCTTATTATTATGCCGCTCTATCACGTTCAAGTAGTCTCGACTTAGTTAGTAGAACAGTAGCATCTAATCAGTAGTCGTGACAGAACAATGGAAACATAACAAACAACCGGACTAGTGCATCAGCCTTAGCCCGAGTGCACGATGTGTAACCATAAGTGCACCCATCCCACGGAGCAACCCGTGGAATATCTACCTACCATCCCCTGCAGGGTGATGGTACGGCTTACCAAATAAGGGTGGACCCGATCACTCCCATGCACTTCGTAGCTCAAGATTACCACATAACCTGTGTTGTATCACATCATAAATCTATAACCGTATCTGTATCTATATGGCCTTATAGGCCCATCATTTCGTACATCCGACAATACAACAATGAGCACAAGTACAGTACAACAAACACATATACAGGGTAATTACTTGCAACAAACACATATACCGGGTATTTACTTGGATATATATATATATATATATATATATGGTAGTTACTTGGTAAATACTTGCCTGTAGTCGGTTGTAGTCCGGTTCCTTGGACGAGTCCCGTGTCGTGTCCGGGAGTCGGTGTATTCCCGGAACGTCTACCTACAAACACCACACACACACCCCCCCATAATTTATTCATTAAAAATAAAAATTATAAAAATCTGTACACGTGCATGTACGCACGTACATGTATACACGTATGTAAATAAAATACAATAACAAAACAATCCCTATCTAATCTCTCTCTCTCTCTCTCTCACATTCCCTTCACAATTTCCTTTTACAAAAAAAAGTCCCGTCACAAAAATTTCCCTTCCCTAGTTCATTTCCTTTAAAAACTCCCTACACAAAAAAATTGGCAGCTTCTAAAATTTTCAATCTGGGAAAATTTTTCAAACTCTCTCATTTTTTTCTTTCTTTCATCATCATCTTCTTCATTGTATGTGAACCAAGGGAGAGGAAGGCAAGGGGGAGCCAAGATGGTGGAGGCCGGTGGAGGCCATGAGAAACTTGATGGCTTCATGGGTTTCTTGGTTTCTTTGTTGATTTTTAGAGAGAGATAGAGAGAGATTGAGAGGAATTGAATGTGGGGATTTGAAGGAGGATGGTGAGGGCGCACCGGAGTTGGGAGAAGCTCGCCGGAGATTGTCGAAATTTGGCTGGAGCTTTGCCGGAGTGGGGAGGTTTGCTGGTGGAGGAAGAAGGGTTAGGGGGGATTAAATAGCTAAGTTTAATTAATTTTTTAATTAAGCATTAAATTTTTAGTCAAAAGGGAGATTATGATAAGATTAGGCTAAGATTTGTTTTTGAATTTTTCATCCCCATGTTTTCAGTTCTGTCATTTTTTAATATTATTTTAATTATTATAATATTATTATTAATATTATTAAAAATAATATTTTTTTTGAAACATCCCGAAAAAATTATTTAAAAATACTGGGACGTTCCTAACTACGAGTGGATCACGAATATGTGGTCCCTATCTCAGGTTGAGATATAGATAATTCGTGAAAAATAAAAAGGTCGCTTCGATCATCGGTGTCGGGCCTGTGAGTACTTAGTCGATCAGAATTCGGAATCGCGCGAAACTTGAACTGATGATCTAGTATGACCTAAAAGTCATGGTGACGGAGTTTGAAGTCGTCTAGACGACGTTTACGAATATAAGTATTTATCAGCCATAAATAATATTATTTTAATATTATTTTATTTTATAATACTCCAATAATATATATAAATCCATAAAATACATGAAAATATGGGAAAATACTTAGGAAATATATCTTGACGGATACATGCCATCACAGTACAAGACCTTCAACAACAACAATGAACATTCCAAGAAAGAAATAAAGTTTGATAGAATGAAGAAAGCTTTTGCAGCAACTTGGGATTCATCTTCTGATGAAGAAGACAACAATAATGAAGAAAATGCCAATATGTGCTTTGCGGCAAAAAAATGATGAAAGCGATGTAAGTTCCTTTGATAATGAAGAACTATTAGATGCTTTTAATCATCTTTACATGGGTTTCAAAAGACTAAATGCACACACAATTCTTTGAAACAGAGCAATGATGCTCTTGTTCTTGAACATCAAAAACTTTTATCTAAATGCACTTCACCTGATGCAATCAACACTGAGAAAGAATTATTGTCTTCTCAAATTTTGAATCTGACTAAAGAGAATGAAATTCTCAAAAATCTGAATCAAGGATTGCATGCTCGTCTATCCGAAATGGATAATAGTATTTCATCACTTAGGATGAAATATGATGAGATGTCTGCTAATGTTAATAAATTTAACAAAGGTAAGACTAATCTTGATGATTTGCTTCAATTTCAGTATCCAGCAAATCATAGACAAGGATTGAGCTATTCACATAAGAATATATCCAAATCTTGTAACACATCTTCATCTAGCCGAAAACAATATTTGTTAGACCACTGAAGAAGAATCATGCATTTATTTACATGAAGAAAGCAAATCCTAGTGTTTCTTCTTCATAAAGAAATATTTCAAACATTAGAAATATTATGAATGCATCTCCTATGAGACATAATACACTTAGTATATGGGTTCCTAAGGATTCGTGCTTATATGATATAGATTTATACATTTCTCATTACATTCAATCTATTTTTCATTCAATCAACTATATAAGAAAGCCAAATTCTACTTGGGTTTGGCTTCCTAAAATCTAAGCCCAAGGACCCTAAAGCAAATGCTACAATTATTTCTTGTTTATCTTTCAGGTACATAGGAAAGAAAAATGGATATTAGATAGTGGATGCTTAAAACATAGGGCTGGCAATATTAACTTACTTTCAACCGTTCAATTCAAAGATGGAGGCACAATAACCTTTGGAGACAACAACAAAGGAAATATTATTGGTATTGGAACAGTTGGAAATCCAGATCAACCTACAATTGAAAACATACTCTTGGTTGATGGTTTGAAGCACAATTTACAGTCTATCAGTCAGTTGTGTGATAATAATTTTAAAATTATATTTGAACAACATGAATGTATTGTTTATAATTCTGAAATGTCTTCTATTTTATTTCGTGGCAAGAGTATGAATAATATTTATATCTTATGCATGTCTATTGCCACTCACAATCACTGTTTGATGGCTTCAGACAACACACAATTATGGCATAAATGTTTTGGACATACTAATTTCAAAAACCTTGCACGTATTTCAAAACACAAATTAGTTAATGGAATGCCAAACATTTCATTCAAACACAAACACTTCTTGTGATGCTTATCAACAATGTCAAAGGACATTATCTCAACAAAGAGACCATTAGAACTTCTACACTTGGATTTATTTGGTCCTTCAAGAGTAGCTTCTTTGAATAAAAGTATATATGTATTTGTCATTGTTGATGATTATTCACGATATACATATGTTATATTCTTACAACATACGAATGATGCTTTTTAAGAATTTTCTATATTTTATAGAAAGATTCAAAAAATCAAATCATCAACCAATATTACTATTCGTAGTGATCCTGGGGGAGAATTTGAACGTGAATCATTTCAAAGTTTTGTGATAAGAATGGTATAACGCATAATTTCTCCTTTCCTAGAGCTGCTCCACAAAATGGAGTAGTAGAAAAGAAAAATAGAACTCTTCAGGAATGTGCTAGAACAATGCTTTGTGATAGTAACTTACCAAAATTTTTTTGGGCAGAAGCTATTACAACTGCATGTTATATCATAAATAGAGTTCACATAAGACCATTGGTTAACAAAGCTTGTTTTGAATTATTCTTTGATCGCATTCCTTGTGTATCATATTTTCGTGTATTTTGATGTAACCGTTTCATTCTTAACACTAGAGATGCACTTGACAAGTTTGATTCAAAATCTGATGAAGGGATTTTTGTTGGTTACTCAACATGTAGTAAAGCTTATAGAGTTTACAACAAAAGAACTTCATCAATTGAAGAATCATTACATGTCACTTTTGATGAGACCCCCTCATCTTTTTCTTCTATTAATAATGATTGTGAGGAATTATTCCATTTATCTGATTCATTTAACAATATTAAACTTGATGATGATGGTGCTAGTGAACCTTCTGTTGAGTCTATTTTAGATAATGCAGATCTTACTAAGTCATATACACAAGTTCACAATCATCCATCAGACTTGATAATTGGAGATATTTAGATAGTGTGAGAACTCGTGGTCAAATAGAGTAAATGGCACATTGCACATTTATCTTTTCCATTGAACCAAAGAACATCAGCGCAGCATGTGAAGATAGATCATGGATTATAGATATACAGGAGGAACTTAATCAATTTTAGAGAAACGATGTTTGGGAATTAGTATCCAGACCATCAGATCATCCAGTTATTGGTACCAAATGAGTATTCAAAAATAAGTTGGATGAATCTGGACAGGTAATTAGAAACAAGACACAGTTGGTGAAACAATGTTATAATCAAGAAGAAGGTATTTATTATGATGAAACATATGCACCAGTTGCTCATCTTGAATCTATTATGATGTTATTATCTTTTACATGTTATAAAGATTTTAAATTGTTTTAGATGGATGTTAAAAGTGCTTTTCTAAATGGATTTCTTAAAGAAGACGTCGATGTTGAACAACCACCATGATTCCATTGGATACAACGTGTAGTTGGATACAATGATCGATGATTTCGTATTTGATGATAACAAACGTGTGTGAACAATTTGATGTGTGTGTAAGTGTTTTCAGGAGTGGCAAGCTCGTAAATACTCAAAGGATAACCTAGTCAAATTGATGGAGAATATTTCTACACATATGAAGTCTTGGTCAAAGATGGAGAAAATTGCATTTCATTTGCAAAGAGGACTTGGTCAAAGATGGAGAGATAAGGGGAGATCTCATTCATATCAAAAGTGATTGAACCAATCTCATGCAAATCAATTTGTGATTAAATGTGATTCTCTTCAAATCTAATTCAAAGTCCAAATCCTATTGTGATTGAAAGAGATCTTTCATATGATTATTTCAAATCCTATTCAAGTTATGATTCCATCCAATCTCCCTATTCTAAGGGATTCTACAAGAGCCTAATTGAATTCCAACTGCTCCTATATAAACACACATCCAAAGGAGAGAGAACATGAAAACAATGCCGGCCCTAGACTCATTTCTCTTCATCTTGGCCAAATTTATCCTTCAAACTTCAAAGAGATCATCAAATTTGCATGAAGGAGCTCGATGGACGACGCTAAAAAGTGCATAACTTTCTCCACAAAGCTCGTATCGATGAACCGTTTGTGCCAGGACAATCACAATTCAGTGATCTACAACATGGTCTATTTTTCTGATTTTAATCTCTGTATTAAATCAGTGGTATTTATTTTAGCATGAGTTGTATTCTGAATAATTTCATATATTTCATCATCTCCTTGGCCAAAGTTCTTCATCATCTTCAAGCCTTGCCGCAAGCATAAGGAACCATCCATCATCAAGCTACATATCCAAGTATAAGTCATCTTCAATCTAGAGGAGCAAGCAACCAAAGCCACCGTCTTTGAAGAAGCAAAGTCCAAGAGATCAAATTCCAAGCCCTAGGATGCACTTTAAAAATCTGAGAATTCCTATCCATAAGAACATCCAATTCGGCCTTTTCTAATTTTTCAGTCAAAGAAAACGCACTCACAATTCCAACGAGTATTTATTCGGAATTTTCTGAGACCGGGTGGATTTACTACAATTTCTGGGAGACTGGACAGAAACATACTTTATGCACAGACTGCTGCCGATTCTGCAGAACAGAGAATTGATTTACGCACAGAGCAGATTCGGGCAGATTTGCGCTTCAAACTTCGGAGTGCTATATCTTGAGATCCAGACATCGGATTGAGACACTGCTTGTGCCATCATGAAGCTGACGACGAGCTTATCGACAAGGACTATTCAATCTTCACAAAATGAGCACTCTAAACTCTTCATCATATTATTATTTGTGATTGAGTTGATAGATCTTTGTATTACACATTTGTTTTTGGAGATTTTGGGTTCTTTACTAGATTGATAGTGTCACAGCCATTCAAGAAGCTAAAGATCTATCAAAGATGAGAGTGGAGGACTTGATATGTAACTTAATGTCCCATGAGTTGAACTGCAGAGCATCGACGCTTGAGAGAAACCAGAGACCAAAGATCCCAAACCACTAGCTCTTCAAGCTAAGGAAGATGACGCCGATGATCTTGATGATGAGCAAGCATTGATGGTCAGAAACTTCAGAAGATACATCAAGACCGACCAAGGAAGAGCTGAGCTAAAATGGAATGTTTTAAATGCAGGAAGAAGGAACAATTTATGAAAAAAATGCACACAAGGAAAGAACAACACTGCAGAAAAGAAAGGAAAATCTTTGGCAGTAACATGGGATGAGGATAGCGAGAATGAGACTGAGGAGACTGCTCATACATCTCTCTGCTTAATGGGAAAGCACGACGAGATAAAATCTTGCACTAAAGTTGAACTTTTGAATATTTGTAAGGGAATGCAAGAAGAAATTGATGAGCTAGAATCTACTTTAGATTGCTATATGAATGGTAACTTTGAATTGCAACAAGAAAATTGTGACATGTCTAAAGAAATAGTGTAATGACCCCAAGCTTTATATACGTGTATTGATACATATTTCCTGGGCATAGAAATATGCGTATAAATTTTGGACGATTGGTATAATTTTCCTTAATTTTTGTGACATTAAGATTATTTTTAATGAATTTTATATCACATTTGGGAATTGTTAAAGGATGTATAAAAGGTAATATACTTGTATTTAGTGAACTATACATAGTATAAAGAGAGTTTTCTTACTTTAATTAAAATTGAAATCCTAATTTACCATGATTAGCCACCTCCTACTTGTGAGGTGTCATTAGCATGTTGATTTTCACCTAACACTAGTTAGATGGCATAAGGAGATGAAATTAGGGGAGCATGAGGTGGCTTAGAGGGGAATTAAAAGAGAAAAATTCAAAGAAAAATGGGAGGAAAAAAAGAAAAAGAAAAGAAGATTTTTTTGTACATGCTTTCATCCTCCCTCTCTCATCCTCCCTTTGCTCCACCACTCCACCACCACTCCACTACCATCCCCTCCCCTTTCACCACCAAATCCACACTCTATTGAAATTTCTTCCGTAACAATATTCACACCTACTACCAAATCCTTCACTCACCAAGGCCAAAACTAACACCATACTCCAATTAATATTTGAAGGAGGAGTTTGAGAAGAACATAAAAAGGATGGGGTCTAGAAGGAGAAGAATGGCCAAAGTGTTTTTTTAAAGGACATTAAAGGGTAGGATTATCTAACAATCCTAGTTAGGTGCTAGTTTTAGAATTCTGTAGAATTCCATCTCCATCTAGTTACATTTTGATGTTGCTGGAAATTTGGACAGAATGTCATGCTCAGTGTTCTGTTTAAATCTCTCAATCTAGAATCGTTAAGAGTCTGAAAATTTTATGGCTAACAGATTGGACTATGTTCTCTAACTTTCATGCTGATCACTTGTGTTAATTCGGATTGTAAGTAGGGATAAAAATTCTCTCTTTGCAATATGTCTGATTTTTATCCAGTCTAGACACAGTTTGGCGAAACAGATATCAGTCACTGAACACTCCATAAAAATTGATGTTCTTGGTCTCTTTGAAAAGATAACAACCTATTCTACAATTTTCACCTAGGCTACATTTTCGAGATTCTTACTGAAACCTGACTTAAATTAGCAATCTTTACAGCTCTTAGAATCCGTCTGAAAAATAGTTTTGATAGTTCTCACCAAACAATTCATCATAAATCACTTAGTTCATATCACTGCATGAAATTTTATATGTGAATTTAGCAATACAATATCTACAACTTCCAATGTGAGAAAAAATTATGCTAAGTTTAAAAATTTGGAGAAAACAGCATCTGAAGCTGACTGTCCTGCTGTTTCTAGAAAACATATGCTATGCATGTTATGCTTTATTCTTCAAAACAATGGCTAGATTATGTTAGTAGAATTTTTGATGTGATTATGTTGGTAGCACCATGCTTAAGGAGTTTTAATACCATGCTTGGAACTTAAATTATGTTTCACACAATTTTCTTAAAAAGATGCTCATGTTAATAGTCATGCTAAAGTTTTATGCCCTATGCAATGTTCAATTCATGTTGTTAAATGTGGATGAAATGATAGTAGTTTATTCTGTGTATTAATGTACTAATGATAAAGATGAAGTATTGTGGTGTTCCTCTTTACGAAATTATTGATGCGATGTTCGTTTAAACATGACATCAGCATAATGACGAAAGAAATGAAAAGATGTGAATGCGGTAATTGAGACCGCCAAAATGATAGAAATGAGAAATTGATTCATATACTAAGAGTGAGGCGGAGAGATAATGTCTGGAGCTCTCGTCCCCTTCTAAAATGGGTGAGACTCCTGATACGGGTTTGGGGGAAACACGTGTAAATTATTGGAGTTAAGGAGCGGACAGATGATAGATTTCTTACTTACTTTGTTACTCCCAGAAGGAGGAGTTGACTAGAGTTAAAGAGGCCGGTGATGTACTCATGATGCACCATGCAATAATTGATATTTTATCCGTTTGTCCCATGAAAAACCGTGATTTTTCTCACTCCCGTAAGGGGGAGTTACGAGAGGCCCCTCCCGTGCCCGTGTCGCTGGTTGAGGTACCACTTTTAACCCACCATGGATGAAGTCCGGCTCCTTAAGGTCCGACGATTTACTTGGGTTTCCGAATCACATTTATAATTGAAAAGTCTTTGAAGAGTAATGTTCAAAAGAAGTTCTCTTAATTTATTATCTGTGGATTGTTCATTCATTACATGTCTGTTTCGTTTATGCATATCAGTTCGGTGGTATTTTCATTTATGCTTAGTACATGCATTATTACATGTTTTACGTTATGCAGTTCTTTCTTTCATACATGCTTATGAAGTTTTTCCATACTTTATGCATTAGTCTGTAGTATGATTGTCACCAGTAGTTAAACCTTCGTAGTGTATAGCAACTGTGAGACTGGTCTCTACCTATGATAGTTAGGTTTCCTACTAGGTCACGCTGTGACGTGTCCCACCGTGTGGTTTCAGGTCTGGTTTAATAGCAGGAGCTGTGTTAGGGAATTGGATTAATGAAGCTTACGTGAAGGTTGTGTACTTGAGAATGGGCTTGGTGAGTGAGATGAGAGTGAGAGTGCGTTGTACTTTTTGGGTTTTGTTTGGTGAGAGTGGTAAGGTGATGTATATAAGGTTTTGTACATGAGGATACTGTAAAGAAAGATATGATGTAATATTGATGAAGTACAAATAAAAATCTATCAGTTTCCATTATTCTTTTAATTATTTCTCTGTTGTTCAGTTGTTGTCTGTGTTGACTTTTGGTTGGAGCATTACGCGTACTTCCTATCATGTATGCAACATCCTGCTGGTTCTTTTGCGTTATTTCGTATTTCTCTTCGTAACACTTGCCACTCTGGGGTAACCTGGGATGGATTCGTACATTTCAGGTATCCTGGGGAGCGGGGCGTTACATTTGGTGGCCCATGCATGTCTCCGCACTACAGCGTGTGTAAGGATAGTACGGGTAATACTCCATATGGGTAGTTCTGTCCTAAGGTGAGTAGGTGATCAGCCTTAGGGTAAAGCCCCTGGTATTAGGAGACCCAAGGTACAGAGCTCCCTGAGGGTAAGCATGGGTAGTTGTTTGTATATATACATATATGTGTGGGTGGTTATGTGTTTGCATAGATATACAAGTATTATAGGTATTTTGACATGTATTACTATATGCATTTATCTATAATTATACCTTGATGTACACTACACTATATATACTTGTATGACTAATAGTGTGTATCCTTTTAAGTCTATTGTAAGTGTTCGTATATTGACGAACTATGAGGTGTATGTATAGTAATGTTGTTTGTATAGGTAGATGTGTAGATAGTATAAGATGTTTGAATCTATGTGTAAAGTATACTATCTGATTAATAAAATAATGTGTCTAAATAGATATGTGCCAATATATGTCTTGTTTATATTTGAGTGTATATAGATGACTATACGATTGTATGCAGAGTTGTAAGTATAGATACTAAATTATATATTTAAGGAAGTAAGGAGATATGTTTGTATATGGATATCTAATGGATGTGTATATATATGTGTGTGTGAAGTATCTATGGGTATGTATATTGTTGTGTAAATAAATTCATGATATATGTGTTGGTATATGGATGTTGCTTGTACGTCTAGGTGGATGTATATTTGGATGTATGAGTGTATAATGGTATACATTGAGTAAATATATGTCAATGAATATTATAAATATGATTGTGTGAATTGATGTAGTAAGAAATGTATGTATGTAGGTATAGCTACATTTGGTTATGAATCATAAGTAGTGCGTGAGATATATTTGCTTACTAAATAGTGTGTGTAGATATACATAAGTAGGTATGCCAAATTATACAATATTGGTCTGTGTTTATAAGTGCATATATGTCGTGTGAAGATAAGTGAATGTAACATGTGAATAAGAGTTATATGTCTTGTGTATACAAGTGCGTGTGTGGTATATATATATATATACTGTATTGATATAATTATTTTACAGCAGTATATGCATAGTGTTGTATTTGTGTGTGTGTATATATATATATATACTGCATTGAATATATTATACGTAATATGTGTGTGTGTGTGTGTGTGTGTGTGTGTGTGTGTGAATAGTTGACTGCTTGTATGTAAGTATATTTATGCGGTATAGGTGATTACATATAGAACTACATATGTAAATATTGGATATGGATATATACAGATATATATTGAGTATGCACATATATATATATATATATATATATATATATATATATATATATATATATATATATATATCTTTATATATATATATATAGTGAGTAATGTATTGGTATGCTGGTATACTATATATGTATGACAAAATATTTGATGTGTATAGATATGTCTTAACATTTGATCAGTTGTATAGCTCTTTGTGAACATATATACAACTTATTATAGATGTATGTTTAGCTGGTTGTGTGCATGTATATCTTATGTCCTAAGGTGGCTAGAAGGCCCTAGAATCTAGACTAATCCATTCTTAACCTAGATTCTTTGCTTAGAAAGTCCGAGGACGGACTTTGTTTTTAAGGGGATATGATGTAATGACCCCAAACTTTATATACATGTATTGATACATATTTCTTGGGCGTATAAATATGCATATAAATTTTGGAGGCTTGGTATAATTTTCCTTACTTTTTGTGACATTAAGATTATTTTAAAAGAATTTTATAACACCTTTTGGAATTGTTAAAGGATGTATAAAAGGTAATATACTTGTATTTAGTGAACTATACATAGTATAATAGGAGTATTCTTACTTGATTAAAATTTAAATCCTAATTTACCATGATTAGTCACCTCCTACTTGTGAGGTGGTATTAGCATGTTGATTTTCACCTAACACTAGTTAGGTGGCATAAGGAGTGGAAATTAGGAGAGCAAGAGGTTGCTTAGAGGTGGATTAAAGAGAAAAATTCATAGACAAATGGGAGACAAAAAGAAAAACAAAAGAAGTTTTTTTTGTTCATTCTTTCATCCTTCCTCTCTCATCCTCACTTTGCTCCACCACTCCACCACGATTTCCTCCCCTTTCACCACCAAATCCAATCTCTATTGAAATTTCTTCCATAACAATATTTGCACCTACTACAAAATCCTTCACTCACCAAGGTCAAAACTAACACCATACCCCAAATAATATTTGAAGTAGGAGTTTGAGAAGAAGAGGAAAAGGTTGGGGTTTATAAGGAGAAGAAGGGACAAAGTGTTTTTTGAAGGACATTAAAAGGTAGGATTATCTAACAATCTTAGTTAGGTGCTAGTTTTAGAATTGTGTAGAATTCCATCTCCATCTAGTTCTATTTTGATGTTGTTGGAAATTTGGACAGAATGTCATGCTCATTGTTTAGTTTAAATCTCTTAATCTAGGACCGTTAAGAGCTGAAAATTTTATGGCTAACAGATTGGACTATTATCTCTAACTTTTATGTTGAGCACTTTTGTTAATTCGGATTGTAATTTGTGGTAAAAATTCTCTCTTTGCAATATGTCTGATTTTTATTCAGTCTGAGACAGTTTGGCAAAATAGATATCAGTCACTGCACGCTTCATAACAATTAGTGTTCTTGGTCTCGTTGAAAAGATAACAACCTGTTCTACAACTTTCACCTAGGCTATATTTTCGAGATTCTAACTGAAGCCTGACTTAAATTAGCAATCTTTACAGATCTTGAAATCTGTCTAAAAACAGTTTTGATAGGTCTCATCAAACAATTCATCATAAATCACCTAGTTCATCTCTCTGCATGAAATTTTATATGTGAATACAGACTACAATATCTATAACTTCCAATGGGAGTAAAAATTATGTTGAGTTTAAAAGTTTGGAGAAAACAGCCTATGAAGCTGATTGTCCTGATGTTTCTAGAAAACCTATGTAACGCATGTTATGCTTTATTCTTCAAAACAAAGGCTAGATTATGTTAGTAGAATTTTTGATGTGATTATGTTGGTAGAACCTTGCTTAAGGAGTTTTAATACCATTCTTGGAACTTAAATTATGTTTCACACAATTTTCTTAAAAAGACGCTCATGTTAATAGTCATGCTAAAGTTTTATGCCCCATGTAATGTTCATTTCATGTTGTTAAATGTGAAGGAAATGATAGTAGTTTATTCTGTGCATTAATGTACTAATGATAGAGATGAAGTATTGTGGTGTTCCTCTTTACGAAATTGTTGATGCGATGTTTGTTTAAACGCGACATCAGCATAATGATGAAAGAAATGAAAAGATGCGAATGCGGTAATTGAGACCGCCAAAATGACAGAAATGAGAAATTGATTCATAATTTAAGTGTGAGACAGTGAGATAATGTCTGGAGCTCTCGACCCATTCTATAGTAGGTGTGACTTCAGATACGGGTTTGGGGGAATCACAGGTAAATTATATGAGTCAAGGAGCGGACAGATGATAGATTTCCTACTTGCTTTGTCACTTCCGGAAGGGGGAGTTGACTAGAGGTAGAGAGGCCGGTGGTGTACTCGTGATGCACCATGCGATAATTGATGGTTTTCTCTGTTTGTCCCATGAAAAACAGAGATTTGTCTCACTCCCATAAGGGGGAGTTACGAGAGGCCCCTTTAATGCCCTTGTCGCTGGTTGAGATACCAATTTTCACCCACCATGGGTGAAGTCCAGCTCTTTAAGTTCCTACGATTTACTCGGGTTTTCGAAGCACATTTATAACTGAAAAGTCTTTGAAGAGTAATGTTCAAAAGAAGTTCCATTACTTTATTATCTGTGGATTGTTTATTCATTACATGTCTGTTTCCTTTTTGCATATCAGTTTGGTAGTATTTTCATTTATGCTTAGTACATGCAATATTACCGGTTTTGCGTTATGCAGTTCTTTCTTTCAGTTCACTCTTATGAAGTTTTGCCTTAATTTATGCATTAGTTTGTAGTATGATTGTCACCAGTAGGTAGAACTTCGTAGTGTAGAGCAACCCTGAGACTGGTCCCTACCTAGGATAGTTAGGTTTCCTTCTGGGTCACACTGTGACGTGTCCCACCTTGTGGTTTCAGGTCGGGTTTAATAGCAGGAGCTATGTCACAGAATTGGAGTAATGAAGCTTACGTGAAGGTTTTGTACTAGAGAATGGATTGTCGAGTGAGATGAGAGTGAGAGTGTGTTGTTCCTTTTGGGTTTTATTGGTAAGGTGATGTATATAAGGTTTTGTACATAAGGATACTGTAAAGAATGATATGATGTAATATTGATGATGTATAAATAAAAATCTATCAGTTGCCATTATATTCTTTTAATTATTTCTCTGTTGTTCATGTGTTGTCTATGTTGACTTTTGGTTGGAGCATTATGCGTACTTCCCAGCACGTGCGCAGCGGCCTGCTGGTTCTTTTGGCTTATTTCGTATTTCTCTTAACACTCGCCACGCTGGGATAACATGGGACGGATTCGTACTTTCTGAGTATCCTGACATATTTCGTATTAACTCCGAAACGATGTCGTTTACAGCAAGTGCACGGTATAGTGGCAAGCGGGTATCGAACACGGGAAAGCGGTGCTATACTACCTATCTACTCCTAGGTTGAGTTAGAAGTGCTGATTTATTGGTGGATGTGGAGTATGGAGGGTTGTGATGGTGATGGATGCGAAGGTTGTGTCACTCAACGTTGCAAACAAGAGATTCAACACAATGAAAGAAAGAAATAAAATATAAAATACAACTCATCATAAAACTGCTATCTTTGCATCCAGATCCTAAAATCATAGGGCTAATCCATTAGCCTTAGAAAAGATTATTCAGGCATAGCAAACATTATGAAAACAATAGGGATCATTGCTAGCATCATAGAAAACAATAATAAGAACTAAAATAAAATTTAAGAGACAAAATACTTAGCTTGATATAAGAGGAGGGGCCTATGATGTAGCCTAACTCCCAAAAAGATCGTCTCCAAAACTCTCTAAAAACTCCCTAAAAACTTCTCCGAAAATCCCCCTCTAACGACATCTACAAATCATATAAATAGTCCCCTCCAAGTCCTAGCAAATAACACAAAAAACCCTCTCAAATTCGGCCCAAATCTGTGTCTGGCTACAACTTATTGGTGGACCCCGGTAGCACTCGGACCGAGTAGAAACAGCACTCGGTCGAGTGTAGATTTCAGCACTACAGCACCATCTTGCAGAAATTCTCCACAGCTCATCTGACCTCCGATTAATACGTTCTTGGTGGTTTTGGAACCATATTGAAGTCTAATATCTGGATAAAATATCATAAAAATACTAAAAAATCTCAAGTGATAGCATATTTGAAAAGAGTGAACGGATGTCTAAAAATTTGGGCATTCGCCTTACTCGACCGAGTAGCCTTCGTGCTCGGTCGAGTCGCCCCCCTGCTTGGTCGAGTTGTCAGTAGGTCAGATTTCCTTTCAAAATGTCGCTCTGCTTACTCGGTCCGAGTAGGCCTTGCTCGGTCGAGTCGTCTGCTGACTCAGTCGAGTAGGTCCTGCTCGGTCGAGCAGGATGTTGGTGGGATAGAGCTCGAAAATAGGAACGACTCGGACCGAGTCGCCACTCTACTCGATCAATTAGGATGTGCATTCTCTTTTCTGCTGGGCTCGTGTATTCAGCTCGACCGAGCAGCTTGTGCTCCTCGATCGAGTCTCCTGGGAAAATGGCCAAGTTGCTATCTTGGCTTCTTCTTTCTCTTTAACTTCCTTCTTTCTTCCTCTAGCACATCAAGCATGTCATCATGAGTATCCTTGGTGCTCTCACGTCGCTGATCGTCTTAATGACTCCAAATTGCTTCAATATCGCTCCAAATCCATGAAATGGGCATAAACGCTCCGAAAGTCATATTGTTCTAAATAATAGCGTAAAAGCATATAAAATGGGGGTTTGGACGGTGAAATGTGTCATGAAAATATGTGATAAAACATACAAAATAGGAGCATATCAAAATCCACCAAGCGTACCTCTTACTCGTCCTCGAGGAAGACTAGTAAGAAGCAAGCACGGGAGAGGGATACAATGGAGATGTGAGGCGGTGGCTTGTAATGGAGACAATGGGTTCAACCTTAAATTCAGAAAATATAAGAACCCAATGTGTGCAAGATCTCGTGAACATACGTCGATATGAAATTAGAATACATATACATAACAAATACTTAAATCTTGCTCAAATTAAAATAACGTGGATTTCAATAAATGTAATGAACTTGATAAGTGATAAAATGAGAGTAGAGTTATACCATATCATAGTTTATTGTGCAATATAATAAGTTCACAGAAATGAGATCAATGTCCACAACTCATTCTCTAAGTAGTATAATATGTCATGATCAAACGTTTTCAAGCATGTGTGGTATTTTGTTATACTTCATGGAATGAATTTAGCAAATTCAATCAAGATAAGGCATCACCACACTACGACCATTTCAAGACTCCTAGAACCTATCAACTTGGCCATGTCTTTGTTCTATATAGAAATGGAGATAAGGATATGTGATTTTTGTACTTTTATATTGTTTTTGGCTATACAAACATTTCATATATGTTTTTCTTTCGTTATATACAAGAAAACAAGACCAGCCCTAGACTCATTTCTCTTCATCATGGCCGAATTTATCCTCTAAGCTTCAAAGAGATCATCAAATTCATAGGAAGAATAAGGAGCTCGACGGACTACGCTAAAAAGTGCATAACTTTCTCCACTGAGCTCGGATCGACGAACCGCTTGCGCCATGACGATCACAACTCAGTGCTCTACAACATGGTGATTCTGATTTTAATCTCTGTATTAAATCAGTGGTATTTATTTTAGCATGAGTTGTATTCTGAATAGCTTCATATATTTCATCATCTCATAGGCCAAAGTTCTTCATCATCTTCAAGCCTTGCCGCAAGCATAAGGAACCATCCATCATCAAGCTTCATATCCAAGCATAAGCCATCTTTAACCTAGAGGAGCATGCAACCAAAGCCACTATCTTTGAAGAAGCAAAGTCCAAGCGATTAAATTCCAAGCCATAAGACACACTTCAAAGATCTGAGAATTCCTCTCAACAAGAGCATCCAAATCGGCCCTTTCTTATTTTTCTGAAGAGGACGAGCACACAATTGCAACGAGTATTTATTCGGAATTTTCTGAGCTCGGATCGATTACTACAATTTCTAGAAGACGGTGCAGAAATATACTTTACGCATAGACTGTTACTGATTCTGCAGAACAGGGAATTGATTTTTGCACAAACCAGATTCGGGCAGATTTGTGCATCGAACTTTGGGGGGCTATATCATGAGATCCAGACATCGAATTGAGACACTGTTTGCACTAGCGTGAAGCTGACGACGAGCTTATAGATAAGGACTATTCAATATTCATAAACTGAGCACTCTAAACTCTTCATCATATTATTATTTGTGCAGAAATATACTTTACGTCCCCAACGCTAGCAATCTCCTGCATTTACACAAAAACACAAAGAAGTGAAAGAAAAATAAAAATCACAAGAGAAAGGGTACGGAACGACGGAAAACAACAGAAAATCACAAAGAAGACGTGTGTGAATATATAAAATATAAACGCACGTCAAAATCCCCCAAGCTGAACCCTTCCTCGTCCTCGAGGAAGACGAGTGCGAGTAGGAGATCGGAGGGAAAAAATAGAGAGAGTAAGAGAGAGAAAAAGAAAAAAAATCACAGATCGCCCGTGAGAGCCAACAAAATCAAACACGCCACACTAAGCGAGCATGCGACAAAACACAACACTAAACCAAGGAATATGAGTCCATACAAGTGTCGTGGGCCCACGCGGTGAAGCGCGAGTGAGTGTGGTTGTGGGCCCACGCGGTGAAGCGCGAGTGAGTGTGGTCGTGTGCTAGCAGACGGTGTCACTATCTACATTGTGCAATAAAGCTCCATATACACATACCCAAGGAATGACCCAAATATCAATTCAATTCGAAATTGCGGTGAATTGTAGCTCAAGCATGCATGAGAAGAGTATAAGAATAGAAGCGTATCATGCATCGAGGACTCCACAGCTAGGGGCTAGGAAATCACCTCACTATCGCCTATATAACCGCTAGAAAGATCCTATGCCAAGTGTGTTCGAAAACGATGGAGGTTGAGAAGGTGTGGAGTAGAAGACTCGGTGCAAACTCTCGCCTTCCCTTTATTCTCGGTAGATAGGAAAAAATATTCACACGGAAATTTTTTTGGGTTTTGAGTATTTGTATTTTTTTCGATTTTTGGCTATACATATTTTTTTCTTTTCTCTTTTCTTTTTTTTGGGTTTTTCTTTTCTCTCTTTTTTTGGATTTTTGGATATATACATGTGTACTCTCCCAAGTGGAAGAACGGTACATGACGAGGCGATTTGCACCAAGTAAAATAAAAAAGAAATCGAGTTCTAAACACTTGGGCAAAGGAGATATTTCACGCAAATCAGAGCATAAGCTAAATGGGTTATCCTAGTCCTATTTGTGGAATCCCGACACATGCGAATTGAAGTATACGATATATATATATATATATATATATATATATATATATATATATATATATATAGAATAATGGGTATCATACGCCATATGAGAGGGTGTCTCATATGCCCTCTCACATAAAGGGGGCAAGTACAAGCCCACATGGGCTTGTACTTGTTGTACTTGATCCTCTTTATGTGAGAGGGCATATGAGACACCCTCTCATATGGCGTATGATACACATTAATCCCATATATATATATATATATATATATATATATATATATATATATATATATATATATATATATATATATATATATATATATATATATATATATATATATATTCATGCATATAGAAGCATACAGTAGAAGAAAATACCGCATATTCAAATCGAAGCATGATAATCTAGGGGTCAACCAAGGACAAGTATATAAATCAAAATCACAAAGTAGAAGCACACCAACTAGCTAGTCATGACACACGACTCACACAAAAGAAAAGTGAACCCACGATGCATGACATGTAATTGGACTCGGATTCCTATGGTTAGTGAATGTGATTATCGTAGCTATGATAGGTGTGTGTGTGTGTGTGTGTGTGTGTGTGTGTGTGTGTGTGTGTGTGTGTGTGTGTGTTTCTGTGGCAATTCATCATATGAGATCATCTCTAGGAGAGGGAGATAAAAAGAAGAGAAGAAAAAGAAAAACACGATGAAAACGACTCAAAACATGCTGAAAAAGACACAACTGACGCACAAAGTGTGACTCCCCCAAGCTGAAACTTGCATTGCCCTCAATGCAATAATAGTGAATACGGGAGTGCAATGATAATGGGGGGGTATGCACCGACCCAAAAATAATGAAAAACATGAAAAACACACAAACGAAATTGAAAAATAAAGAAAAAGAAACACACAAAAGAAAAGATAGAAAAGCACATCCGCACGACACATATAAACAGGCACACAACAACGAATCACACGACAACACAAATAAAAATCGATTTCCCCAAGCTGAACATGACAATGCTAGAGAAATGATATGATCAATGTGATGCAGAAAAATGCTAGGGGGAAGATCGGAAAAGAAAAAGAAAGAAATCAAAATAGAGGAGAGGACGTCCTCTCCTCCTCGGTAGAGGATGGGGGTGAAATGATAGAAGGGCACGACATGATGGGTTATTATGATGCAAAAGCAAACCCTAGATATGCTCCCCTCGCTAATGAGATGAGACGAGATTATTCTAATCTAAACTAAAAAGCTGTAAATTTCTACACTACTAGATTAGGATACACCTGAGCATATGTGGATCCAGAATCTAGAGTGGGGCAGGTAGCTGCTCTAACTGCTCCTTCTGTGGCTCCGCCAGAAGCGCTATGCCACGTGTGCCAATGGACTCAAGCAATGCACCTCCAAGCATCCCTCGTAGGTGTCCACCTGTGACCTGCAAAGGACGAGGTGCATTAGTCCATGACAAGAAATTATTTCCCAAAATAAATGTATCCCAGAGATAATCGTCAACATAAGATGGAAAAATAATAAAGGGATGACGAATACTCCCTGAGAATGGGTCGCTATCCTCTGTACTAGTGACAACCAAATCCTCGCTTTCCAAGAGAATTGGCTCTCCAGGTGGTAACACACCGCAGCTTACCTCAGGGGAAATTGATCCTGTGTCCTGCAAGAGATATGGTGTGTCAAAAACATACAAGTCTAAAGAAATAGGATGTGAAAAGCGAGACTTAAATGTGGAGTAAGAGTGAGTATGAAAATATCCCTGAATAGGGGCCATATACTCAAGTAGATGCTCAGCCGCAGAAGAAATGGAGAGTGACGGTAGAGGTAGATGTGACTCGGGCTCCATGAAGTGGACCATTGTATCCAAACCCTCATGCACATTGACGTACGTTTATATTTCATATATTTACGCACGTTTTCTTCCGTGTTTTTCCGTATTTTCTGCCGTCTTGTATTCGTTTTCTCGTGTTTTCTTGTATTCTTTCACTTTCCGTATTTTTTGTATTTTGCAGGAGTTTACCGGCATAGGGGACATAAAACGACGATATCAAGAGTCCCCGGAGCAACAGGAGGAGTCACGCGTGATCCAGGGGGTCAAACGACGAAGATCGCATCTTTCAGCCCCTCACCCGACCGGTTGGTCACTTCCAACCGATCGGGTGACGCACGCGTGCACCACCCGAACACAAGTTGGAGCGACCAAGAAGTCACCCGGTCGGTTCAGTGATCGGTTCAAACGCCCCAACTCTCTGGAATTCTGATGCTGAATGCCAACCGATCGTGTGACATCTCACCCGATCGGTTCATCTGCAGCCGAATCTTCCAAGCGACGACCCGGAGAGCTCAACCGATGGTTCGCTGACCGTGTGAACTCGACAGAAGTCTCTATCTTTTTGGGCGTAATTCTTACCGATCGGGTGACTTCTCACCCGATCGGTTCATCTGTAGCTACAATTCCTCATTTGGTGAGCCGACAGAGACACCCGCTCGCCTCAGCGCCCGGTTAAAGATATTCAAAGCTCTCACCCGATCGGTTGAATCTTCAACCGATCGGGTGGCGATATTTCTGCGGTTTTAGACCCGAACCGTTAGGGGTTCGGATGGGGGCTATAAATACACGATGTTGGCCGATTTGAGGGGGAGGTTCTTCAGTTTTTTAGGGCTTTTTGCCCCTTCTCTTGTGAGGCATAGGTTAGTTTAGATTAGGTCTTTTGGTTAATAAATCTTGTATTGGATTGAAGATTCAAACTCAAGATAAGTATTTCTTTCTCTTGTTTTCCATTATTTTGTGTTGTATTTGTTTTGCTTCATGATGAATGTTTGTATGTCTTTTGTGTTGTTTGTTTATATGTTTTTCATCATTGAGTAGTATTGATGAACTCTAACACGGGTTAGGGTAGGATTTATGCTTGGTTGTTTCATTTGACTTGGTTGCATGGCATGTGTTCGATGAAATGCGTCAATGGGAATTTCTAGCAATCTGGGTCCAATTCGTATGGCAACACACTAGTTGTGTTGGGGGTTGGGGTTTGGTGTCTTGTCCAGTCAAGGCCCGCTTCGATGTATTGCTAGAAATCACATTCGACCTACTTGGCCATTAGGGTTACACGGGGGTGTTTCATTGTCATTGGCGGGAAAAAGACCGCCTCTGACCATCGGGCCAAGGGGGAATAAACTTGGCGGTTGACTCCCTAGCCACAGCTCACACCCCTAGTGTAGACATTGAGTCCTGCACGTGGGAACGGCTTGGACGAAATGTTGGGAGTTATCATTGTGGCCTTAATGTTCCCGGTTGCAGAAGGTGTTAATGCACATGGGAATGCCCACCGTCCAGAACCGGGTAGACCTAGCGTACTAGGCACCGACCGGAATATCGGGCCATGGACGCTAGGTACCACCTTTTGGGGCAATGTCTCACCCTGGGTCAAGTCAAATGCCAAGTGTCATGAGTGCTCTAGCCCGTGTTAGCGGGGATTCATTTCGTGTCTTTTTCATTTCTTTCTTTTATTTCTACGCTTCCACCCACATTATCCGCGTAGCTAGCACACAACCTAGGCGAGGCTAGTAACCACTCAAGCCATCCATCTCCCTGAGTTCGATAAACCCACACCCTACACTAACCATGCACTTGCGGTAAAACGACACCGCGCCCAAACCGTAAACGGGGCGCCGGTCAAGTTTTTGGCGCCGTTGCCGGGGAGGCGTTCGGTTTGATATTAGCTTAGCTTGGGTTTGTTAGACTACTCATAAAAACAAAAAAACAAAAAAAATTTAAAAAAAATATATTCAAAAACCAAGAAAAATTTCCCCCACCATTATATTATCTTTTTGTTATTTTCTTGTACTATTGACGCTCCTCTCTAGTTCTCTTATTGTTGTTGTCCAGGTATCTTTGGTGTAACAATGTGGAGATCAAATTTCAATGCTCAGATGGGAGGATACGATCCTTATTCAGTTGTGGTTTGTGAGACTTGTGGGATGGCGGGGCACATGTATTATGATTGCCCATTTACGCTTGAGAGCCTCCCCTACACCAAAGCCAAACATTTTTCCACAACCATTGCCCAAACACCTCCCATCCATTTACTCAACCTTATATCCATCCACCAACACAAGAAGAATCAAGCCTCATGTCTCTCCTTGAAAGTACCATGTTTAACCAAGGCCAATTCTTACAAAACTTGATGGCACCAATCATCGAGCCTACACCAAGGAGGGGGGATGAAGGAGAGGATATACCCACTTTTGTGGTTAAGACCACCATCTCATCGCCCCCCATAGACAAATCTTATGCCGATACCCCATTTTTCCAACACTACCACTTGGATGACGAAGCATTTTTTGATGGTGATAGTGAGGATGGGGAGATGTCTCTAGGATTTGTGGGAGAAACTTCTCATCTTGATTTGGATACCTCACATGAGTCCTATGAGGGCACCGAGGAGACCACAGAGCTTATGCATACCGACGAGGAGGATGTGTGTGAGGACACGGACACCACGACAACATACGAGTGGTCTGCTCCATATCCACCTCCACTGTCATCTCTGTTGCTGCTTCTTCCTTGGTCTGTGGTCAACCACGAGGATGTCATTCAGGACATCGGGCAGATGGTGGAGCATGAGCATATCATCGAGGAGGATGTGCATGAGAGCTTGGGTACGATGGTCCACTTCATGGAGCCCGAGTCACATCTACCTCTACCATCGCTCCCCATTTCTTCTGCGGCTGAGCATCTACTTGAGCATATTTCCCCTATTCAGGGAGATTTTCATACTTACTCTCACTCCACTTTTGAGTCTCGCTTTTCACGTCCTATTTCTTTCGACTTATATGTTTTTGACACACCATATCTCTCGTAGGACACATGATCTATTTCCCTTGAGGTATGCTGCGGTGCGTCACTACCTGGAGAGCCACTTCTCATGGAGAGCGAGAATTCGGTCGTCGCTAGTACAGAGGATAGAGACACATTCTCAGGGAGTATTCATCACCCTTTTATTATTTGTCCATCTTATGTTGATGATTATCTCTGGGATACATTTATTTTGGGAAAAGATTTCTTACCATGGGCTGATGCACCTCGTCCTTTGTAGGTCATAGGTGGATACCTACTAAGGATGCTTGGAGGTGCATTGCTTGGGTCCAGTGGCACACGTGGCACAGCGCTTCTGGCGGAGCCACAGAAGGAGCAGTTAGAGCAGCTACCTGCCCCATCCAGATCTTGGATCCGCCTATGCTCAGGTGTATCCTAATCCAGTAGTGTAAAAACTTACCGCTTTCTAGTTTAGATTTGAATAATCTCGTCTCCTCTCATTAGCGAGGGGAGAGTATCTAGGATTTGCTTTTGCATCATAATAACCCATCATGTCGTGCCCTTCTATCACTTCTACCGCCCACACCCCACATCCTCTTCTGAGGAGAATGAGCACACTGTCTCTCATGTATTTTGATTTCTTTCTTTTCAGATCTTCGCCTTGCATATTTCTGCATCGCATTAATCATATCATTTCGCTAGCATTGTCATGTTCAGCTTGGGGGAATCGATTTATGTGCATGTTTTCGCGTGTCGTTGTTGTGTGTCTGTGTCTATGTGTTCTTTCGTCGTGTTTTATATCTTTTATTTGAGTGTTTCTTTTTCTTTATTTTTTTAGTTTCGTTCATGTGTTTTTCATGTTTTTCAATTTTTGTGTCGGTGCGCACCCCCCCATTTTCTTTGCCCTCCCGTATAAACTATTATTACATTGAGGGCAATGCAAGGTTCATGTAACGACCACTTTTCGTTGTACTTTGTTCGTGCACGTGCTTTTGGCCGTGCACGTGTTTGTTTTAGACTTTATTTGTTGAGAACACTTTTGTGTGATATGCCGTTGTGAACGTCTCTGAGAGTATTAAATAGTGGCACTAATTTGGAACGACGTTTCTCGAGTCGTTTTCCCACAATTTAATCTTATTTGATGAGACGTTGCGATTTTCACTTTTGACGGGAGACGTTTCTATTTTTAGTTTCATCGTCCGACGTTGAAATTGAGATTCGTCTTCTTCGTTAGCTCACTTTCGTCATCACGATCACCCCGATATTTATTTTATAATTTTTGGAGTTTATTTGACAACTTTTATATTTTTAACAAGGATTAAAATATTTTTAATAATTAATTTTTAAATTATTTTCGGCCAAATAAAATTTATTTGAGTTTTAAAAGTATTAAAGAATTTTTGAGCCAATTTCCAGCTCATTTGGACCGCATCAAATTCTTGTGTGAGTTGGAGAAGTTGAGATTTAAATTTTAAATATTTTTTGAACTTCTAATCCTATTAGATTTAGCCCTAGACCAAGTCAACCCATCTACACTATATAAACAACCCCTAGGAAGACCTATTCTCGCAAGAAAATAACCCTAGCCGCTTCCAAACTCAAATTTGACGTTGCGACGAATCGTCGCAACGTTGCGACGAACTTCTGCCGCACGACCGAGGAAAACAGCTCCGTTCCCCCGCTCAGACCGAAGCCGCGCCCCGCACCAAGCCCGCTCCGCACGCTGCACAGCCGCCCGCACCGTTCCCCCGCTCCGACCGAGAGAGGCTCTCGGTCAGACCGAGAGCTCAAGCCGCACAGCCGCCCGCACCAACCCCCGCACCGTTCGCCCGCCTCCGCTCGTGTCTGACCGAGCGGGTCGCCCACACCGACCGACGTTGCAATGTTGCAACATTGCAACCCCCGCATCCAAGGCGCACGACCGGCCCGCTCCTCCGCACCGACCGAGAGAACCAAGCCCCGCACCGACCGCAGCGCCGCACAGCCCGTTCCCCTGTGTCTGACCGAGCCAACCTCCCGCATTGGCTGTGTACGACCGAGAGCCATTCGTCGCAACCCCGTACCCGTCGTACCATTTGCCACCGTGGGCCCCCCAAGTTCTCCAGAGGTATTGTGGGTCCCCCATAGGTCCCTAGGACTACTGTGGGCCCCACCTAGGTGCTTGCTCTTCGAGAGTTTGCCGCGTACGACGTTGCGACATGTCGTAGCCGTCGTCGCACGTGCTAGCTTTGGAATCTGGAATCATTGCTCCGGTTGATTGCTATGAAATTTCCAGCGAGGACTCTAATTGGAATCTGGACTTGGAGCGCGATATTATTATTCCAACCCCCGGCGTCGCTACCCGACGTCGGTGTAGCTTTCGCGTCGTGTTGAGGTAAAGCCTTGCACCCCTAGGACCCCCAACCCAACTGCATGCTAACCAAGACTAAAAATCAGTATTTTAAAGTATTTTAAATGTTTTAGCAATCACTAATCAAGATTAATAAAAACGGATGTAGGCCGGTGGACTTGTGCACGTAGGAATTGTGACTTTGGACTCGTTGGACGGTGTTTCTCTGACGTGATACTTGCAGGCAAGTGAAACTTGCCAACTCTTGTGTAGGGCCATGTTTTTAGGCCACTTCCTTGTTTTTAGCGTAAAAGAGACTAGTCAGTGAAATGATAGCTGGCTAGACGCCTACTTGATCTAGTTTGACAACGAAACTAGATCCGTCACCAAATTGATCTAGCTTGACAACGAAGCTAGATCCAACCCTTTAAACTTGTTGTTCATGCATACTAAACTGTCACGTTTACTTTCCTTACCTGTACGCCTTACTACTTACCATGTCATGTCATCCATGCATTGAATGTCGCATTCGTAGCACACGCTACAATACTTGTACTCGTACTTCCTTGTCTGGATAGATGCACCCCTATGCCATACTTGTTAAAACACTTCCTGGCTCGTGATCCAGAAGCGAGCATTCCATGTTCGGGGGTAAGGCCCTGGCTCGATACACGTGGAGGAGTAGGGATAAACGGTCACTTGAGCTTAGGAGTTGGCCCGCGCAGCCACTCTAGCCAAAAGGCGGAATCTCTGTGCACGAGGTGCTTACTTTACTTGTATTGTACTTGTCTTGTGAATGATTCATGCCATGTCTAAATGCCATGCTCGTACTTTACTTTACTTTACTTTACCTGTTGCACTCATTACTTTAACTACCATGTCATTGCATCATACTAGAACTGCTAGGTCGCTTTACTTTTACCTACTTTCAGTTTCCTTGCACAAGTCTTCCAGACTTGCTGACATGTGCCCCTTGCTCTTTTGGGTGTCACATGTTAGACCCTAAGCCAGAGACAGTTGTTGAGGACGAGGTGTTTGCTGACACTGAGCCTGAGCCTACGTTCATTGAGGAGTTCGAGGATACCGGAGACCAGTCTTAGACACTGTTGAGTTACTTTTGCTTTAGGTTGCTGTCAGATGTCGGTGCTTGCACCATTTACCTTGCTTTCGTACTCTGTACTTTTGTTGGCCATGCTGGGGCCTCTTTTAGACTCTTTTATTTGAGCCTGGTGGCTTTTCTGCGATGTTGAAATTTATTATTATGGATATTCTGAGATTATTCTTTTGTCTCATTCCCTTATTATTATCTTTATTTCGTTTCACGTTGCAAGGACCTGCAGTTTAAAAGTGATTGACGCTTATCGGACTTGCAGCTTTGTAGCTTCAAGTCTGAGCAGACCTTCTCACGCTTCGCCTCCACGTTTTTGGGAAGCGGGGCGTGACAGTTCAGCTTGGGGGAGTCGCACTTCGTGCATCATTTGTGTCATTTTTCTTCGTTTTTGAGTCGTTTTCCATCGTGTTTTTCTTTTTCTTCTCATCTTTTGTTCTCTTTCTCCTAGAGATGACCCCATATGATGAATTGCCACTGAAACACACACACACACACACACATAGCGTAGCTACGATGATCACATTCACTAACCCTAGGAGGCCGAGTCCTATTGTATTTCATGCTTCGTGGGTTCATTATGCTTATGTGTGAGTCGTGTGTCGTGACTAGCTTATTGTGTGCTTCTACTTTGTGATGTTGATTATATACCTATCCTTGGTTGACCCTTAGATTATCATGCTTCGATTTGAATATGCGGTATTTACTTCTACTGTCTGCTTCTATATGCATGTTATATGTTTATATCGTATGTTTCAATTCGCATGTGTCGGGATTCCACAAATAAGGACTAGGATAACCCATTTAGCCTATGCTCTGATTAGCAAAATATCTCCTTTGCCCAAGTGTTTAGATTCCGATTTCTTTTTTGTTTTACTTGGTGCAAATCCCCTCGTCGTGTACCGTTCTCCAACTTGGGAGAGTACACATGTGTAAAGCCAAAAAACCCTTAAAAAATCCAAAACAAAGAGACAAGGAAAGAAAAAACCCAAAAAAAAGAGACAAAAAAATGGAAGAAAAATTGTATAGCCAAAATGCCAAAAAAATACATATATCCAAAACCCAAAAAAATTCCCGTGTGAATACTTTCCTACTTACCGAGAATAAAGAGAAGGCGAGAGTTTGCACCGAGTGTTCTACTCCACATCATTTCAACCCCCATCGTTTTTGAAAACACTTGGATCAGGAAACTTTTTAGCTATTATCTTGGCTATAGTGTGGTGATTTCCTTAACCCTAGTTGTGGAGTCCCTGACGCATGATATGTTTCGATTCTTGCTCTATTCTCATGCATGCTTGAGCTAAATATTCACCGCTTTATTCGAATCGAATCGATATTTGGGTCAATTCTTGGATTTGTGTATATCGAGCTTTATCGCACATCGTAGATAGTGCCACCGTCTACTAGCACACGACCACACTCACTTGCGCTTCACCGCGTGGGCCCACGGCACTTGTCTGGACTCCTATTCCTTGGTTTAGTGATGTGATTTGGCGTCTGCCTGCTTGGTGTGTCGTTTTTGATTTTGTTGGCCCTGACGGGCGATCTAAGATATAGAGTTCTCTTTTTCTCTCCTTCTCTCTATTTTCTCCCTCCGAGCTCCTACTCTCACTCGTCTTCCTCGAGGACGAGGAAGAGTTCAGCTTGGGGGATTTTGACGTGCGTTTATATTTCATATATTTACGCACGTTTTCTTCCGTGTTTTTCCGTATTTTCTGTCGTCTTGTATTCGTTTTCTCGTGTTTTCTTGTATTCTTTCACTTTTTCGTGTTTTTTGTATTTTGCAGGAGTTTACCGGCATAGGGGACATAAAACGATGATATCAAGAGTCCCCGGAGCAACGGGAGGAGTCACGCGTGATCCAGGGGGTCAAACGACGAAGATCGCATCTTTCAGCCCCTCACCCGACCAGTTGGTCACTTCCAACCGATCAGGTGACGCACGTGTGCACCACCCGGACACAAGTTGGAGTGGCCAAGAAGTCACCCGGTCGGTTCAGTTACCGGTTCAAATGCCCAAACTCTCTGGAATTCTGATGTTGAATGCCAACCGATCGGGTGACATCTCACCCGATCGGTTCATCTGTAGCCGAATCTTCCAAGCGATGACCCGGAGAGCTCACCCGACGGTTCGCTGACCGTGTGAACTCGATAGAAGTCTTTGTCTTTTTGGGCATAATTCTAACCGATCGGGTGACTTCTCACCCGATCGGTTCATCTGTAGTTGCAACTCCTCATTTGGTGAACCGACGGAGCCACCCGCTCGCCTCAGCGCCCGGTTGAAGATCTTCAAAGCTCTCACCCGATCGGTTGACTCTTCAACCGATTGGGTGGCGATATTTCTGCGGTTTTAGACCCGAACCGTTAGGGTTTCGGATGGGGGCTATAAATACACGATGTTGGCCGATTTGAGGGGGAGGTTCTTCAGTTTTTTAAGGGATTTTTGCCCCCTTCCCTTGTGAGGCCTAGGTTAGTTTAGATTAGGTCTTTTGGTTAATAAATCTTGTATTGGATTGAAGATTCAAACTCAAGACAAGTATTTCTTTCTCTTGTTTTCCATTATTTTGTGTTGTATTTGTTTTGCTTCATGATGAATGTTTGTATGTCTTTTGTGTTGTTTGTTTATATGTTTTTTCATCATTGAGTAGTATTGATGAACCCTAATACAGGTTAGGGTAGGATTGATGCTTGGTTGTTTCATTTGACTTGGTTGCATGGCATGTGTTCGATGAAATGCGTCAATGGGAATTTCTAGCAATCTGGGTCCAATTCGTACGGCAACACACTAGTTGTGTTGGGGGTTGGGGTCCGGTGTCTTGTCCAGTCAAGGCCCGCTTCGATGTATTGCTAGAAATCACATTCGACCTACTTGGCCATTAGAGTTACGTGGGGGTGTTTCATTGTCATTGGCGGGAAAAAGACCGCCTCTGACCATCGGGCCAAAGGGGAATAAACTTGGCGGTTGACTCCCTAGCCACAGCTCACACCCCTAGCGTAGACATTGAGTCCTCGCGCATGGGAACGGCTTGGACGAAATGTTGGGAGTTATCATTGTGGCCTTAATGCTCCCGGTTGCGAAAGGTGTTAATGCACATGGGAATGCCCCCCGTCCGGAACCGGGTAGACCTAGCGTACTAGGCACCGACCGGAATATCGGGCCATGGACGCTAGGTACCACCTTTTTGGGCAATGTCTCACCCTGGGTCAAGTCAAATGCCAAGTGTCATGAGTGCTCTAGCCCGTGTTAGCGGGGATTCATTTCGTGTCTTTTTCATTTCTTTCTTTTATTTCTATGCTTCCACCCACATTATCCACGTAGCTAGCACACAACCTAGGCAAGGCTAGTAACCACTCAAGCCATCCACCTCCCTGAGTTCGATAAACCCGCACCCTACACTAACCGTGCACTTGCGATAAAACGACACTGCGCCCAAACAGTAAACGGGACGCCAGTCACACATCCTCCTCGACGATATGCTCATGCTCCACCATCTGCCCGATGTCCTGAATGACATCGTCGTGGTTGACCACATACCAAGGAAGAAGCTGCGACAGAGATGGCTGTGGAGGTGAATGTTGAGCGGACCCCTCGTATGTGGTCGTGGTGTCCTCGTCCTCACGCACATCCTCCCTGTCCGTATGCATAAGCTCTGTGGTCTCCTCGGTGCTCTCGTAGGACTCATGTGGGGTAGCCAAATCAAGATGAGAAGTCTCTCCCACAGATCCTAGAGAAATCTCCCCATCCTCAATATCATCATCAAAAAATGCTTCGTCATCCAAGTGGTAGTGTTGGAAAAGTGGGGTATCGGCATGAGATGTGTCTATGGTGGCCGATGAGATGGTGGTCTCAACCATGAAAGTGGGTATATCCTCTCCTTCATCCCCTCTCCTCGGTGTAGGCTCGGTGATTGGTACCATCAAGTTTTGTAATATTTGGCCTTGGTTAAACATGGCACTTTCAAGGAAAGACACGAGGCTTGATTCTTCTTATGTTGGTGGAGGGATATAAGGTTGATGAAATGGATGGGAGGTGTTTGGGCTAAGGTTGTGGGAAAATGTTTGGCCTTGGTGTAGGGGGAGGCTCTCAGGCATAAATGAGCAATCATTATGCACGTGCACTGCCATCCCACAAATCTCATAAACCACGAATGAATAAGGATCATATCCTCCCATCTGAGCATCGAAATTTGATCTCCACATTGTTATACCAAAGATACCTGGACAACAAAAATAAGAGAACTAGAGAGGAGTGTCAATAGTACAAGAGAATAACAAAAAGATAATATCATGGTGGTGGGAAAATTTCTTGATAATTGTATTTGTTTTTTTTAAAAAACGTAGTCTAACGAACCCAAGCTAAGCTAATATCAAACCAAACGCCTCCCTGGCAACGGCACCAAAAACTTGACCGGCGCCCCGTTTACGGTTTGGGAGTGGTGTCGTTTTACCGCAACTGCACGGTTAGTGTAGGGTGCGGGTTTATCGAACTCAGGGAGGTGGATGGCTTGAATGGCTACTAGCCTCTCCTAGGTTGAGTGAGAGCTACGCAGATGATATGTGTGGAAGTGTAGAAATAAAGGAAAGAAATAAAAAGACAAAAAAAGTGTCCCTGCTAACACGGGCTAGAGCACTCATGACACTTGGCATTTGACTTGACCCAGGGTGAGACATTGCCCCTAAAGGTGGTACCTAGCGTTCTATGGGCCCGATATTCCGGTCGATGCCCAGTACGCTAGGTCTACCCGGTTCCGGACGGTGGGCATTCCCATGTCCATTAACACCTTCTGCAACCGGGAGAATTAAGGCCACAATGATAATTCCCAGCATTTCATCCTGGCCGTTCCCACACGCGAGGACTCGATGTCAATGCTAGGGACATAAGCTGTGGCTAGGGGGATCAAACGCTAGTTTTATTTCCCCTTGGCCCGAAGGTCAGAGGCGGTCTTTCTCTCGCCAATGACAATAAAACGCCCCCGTGTAACCCTAATGGCCAAATAGGTCGAATGAGATTTATAGAAATACATCAAGGTGGATCTTGACTGGACAAGACACCGGACCCCAATCCCCAACACATCTAGTGTGTTGCCATACGAATTGGACTCAGATTGCTAGAAATCCCCATTGACACATTCCATCGAACACATACCATGCAATCAAGTCAAATGTAAATCCCAAGCATCAATCCTACTCTAACCCATATTAGGGTTCATCAAGAACTACTCAATGATGAGTAACATGATAGCAATCAATAAATCCAAACAAACATTCATCATCAAGCAAAATGAAAATAATACAAAACAATGAAAATGAGAGGAAAGATACTTATCTTGCAATTGAATCACCAATCCTTTACAAGATTTATTGAAGTAGAAAACCTAATCTAACCTAACCTAAAGCTCCCAAGAAAGGGGAGGAAAACTGTTGAAAAAATGGGGGAGAGACTCCCACAAGTCGTGCACAATCACATATAAATAAGCCCCCACAAACCCTTAACAGTTCGGGTCCAAAACCCCACTTAAACTGCCAAAACAGGCCCACCCAATCGGTTGAAGTATCAAACGATCGGGTGAAAATAAACAAAGACTCAGCTGCTGAAAATGGCTCAATCGATCGACCACCCAGACACCCAACCGATCGGGTGAAATGCAAATCCAGACAGCTTCCAATTTCAGCACCCAGCTGCGCTTAGAAAATTTCAGAAAAATGTAGAAAAATCGGATTTGGGTAGGCGACCTATAGTTGGATAGCTAACGACGATGCCGACGGTAAAAAATAAGAGATAACCCAAAATCCCTCTGGAATGATAGCAGATCTTCAATGAATGAGCAGCAGTGCGCAAAAGTGGAAGAAAAGGCCACCCGATCGGTTGAAGTATCAACCGATCGGGTGAGCTGACAGTCGCTTTGGCCATCAGGCTTCAGAAGAATCAACCGGTCGCTGAGCTGAGCGGCTGGTATCACCGGGTCATCATTTGGGAAACTTCAGCTTCAGATGAACCGATCGGGTGAGATATCACCCGATTGGTTGGAATTAAGCTCAAAAAGACAGAGAGCTTGTTGAGTATTGGACTCGCCGTATTTGGTTTTGGATGATGAGCAAACATAAATAAATTATGAACTAACAATTTGTGAGCACAGTAATGGAGATCGTCGCCAAATTCACAAGAACACTCAAAGCGACATCTCAAGACTTCTCAAAGCTCGTATTCAATGCCTAAAGCTTCGTTGGAGCTTTTGGACCTTTTTGGAAGTCATGAAGATTTGATCGAAGCTTTCGAAGATCGTTCTTTAAGGTTTTATTCATAGTCTTTTAGCTTCGATCTATAGAATGTTAAGCCTTGAGTAATTCTTACATTTCTATCTTCATATCGCTCCTATCTTAGCTCTAGGATCGTAGTAGAAGTCCATTCTAACTTTCCCGAAGCATCGCGCTTCGATTCGGACTTCTTGTGCATGTTAGTTGGTTCAAGAAGAAGAACTGACCGACTAGATGGTGGTCTAGTCGGTCGGCAAAGCTTCTTGGACCGACTAGTTTCAGTCAGTCTTTTTCTTGCTCAGTACTGTTTACAGTTAGTCGGTCTACGTTGACTCACCGACCGACTAGTTTGTGAACTAGTCGGTCAGTGATGCTTCTTTGACCGACTAGTTGAGCTTTACTGTACATGCCAATTTTCTCCTGAGCTACTGTTTATCGTTAGTCGGTCTAAGAACGTTTGGTGACCGACTAGTTGATAATCTAGTCGGTCAACATTTGTTCTTGGACCGACTAAATCAATTTGTATTCAGACTATTTGTTTTTGACTCTTAGTCGGTCTAAGTTCACTGACCGACCGACTCGTTGTGAAACTAGTCGGTCAGAAAGTCTTCTTGGACCGACTAGATTTCTAGGTCTGAAATTCAATCTGTTCACTGTTCATCACTTAGTCGGTTCATGTTGTTTCACCGTCCGACTAGTTGATGAACTAGTCGGTCAGTGGTTGTTCTTTGACCGACTAGTTGCTTCAGATTTCCAACCGTTGGGTTATGACCTAACACGTTTTCCCCCTTAGTATAAATACTAAGCTGGGGTTCTTCTTCCCTAAGAAGAGCCATATTTCAGAGATTCATTGAGATTGAAAGAGTTAGAGATTCTCACTCATTTCCAAAGCTCTCTCCCTCACAAGAAATCCATTCTCTCACATTCTAGATCTAGAATCCATCTTGAGAGAAGTTTGTTCTTGGTGAGCCATTCAAGCTCTAGCTTGATTCAAGTCTCCAAATCACTCCTAGGCACCCATTGCTGCTCATTTCAGTGGTGCTAGGTCTTGGTGACTTCATCTTCCTCAAATCCCTCCTTGCACCTATTTGGTAAGAAAACTCAAGGTATAGGATTTGTGGTAAGATTGTTTATTTCATTATAAACTCATTTATATTGCTTATTGGTTCTCTCGGTTGTGAGAGAAGGTTGTGATCCCGGGTTGTGGGATTCACTATTGCCATTGCATGTATGATTTGATCTTGTGAAGGTTTTTCACAAGATATCATAGTGGAAATCTTGGGTTAGGGTTTCTAACCTAAGTATCCGGAGGGGATCCGGTGGTTGGAACGTAGGATCACCGGGAACAAGTCGGGGAGACTTGGGTGGATCCGAACCCAGTAGTATCAATTGTTTGCATTGTTAATTTTGTTGTTGTCATCAATTTAAGCTTCCACAAATTGATTGGTAGTTGTTTGCACGATAATTAGGAATTATACTCCTTGTTATTTTTAAAGTACTATTCACTCCCCCTCTAGTACTTGTGCAGTAGCTTGTAGGGCATTACATTTGGTATCAGAGCCAGATACTTAGCTATGTCTGCCAACGACAACAAGACCGTTCGTCCACCTGCGGATTATGGATCCTTCAGGAACCGTGAAGGAGCGTCTTCGGTCATGGAAGGACATTCCTCGACTAGGCCTCCATTCTTCAACGGCTTCAATTATGGATATTGGAAATACCGGATGGAAACGTTCCTCCGGAGCGCCTCATTGTGGAGAATTACCATGTCGGAGTACAATGTTCCTACCGAAGAAAATTTCGACAAGTGGACTCCTGCGGAGGTCGCCGCGGAGATTGCAAATGCCAAAGCAATGAATGCTTTATAATGTGCATTGGAACCCGAAGATTTTAATAAGATATGCACATGTAATAGTGCATATCAAATTTGGAATTCGCTCCTCATTTTGCATGAAGGAACGAGTCGGGTAAGAGATTCTAAACTCGTAGTAGTCAATAGATATTACGAATTGTTTCATATGGAACATGGAGAAAAGATGAAGGAGTATTATGCTCGCTTCGTCGACATAATGAACGAGTTGGAAGCTCTCGGCAAAACCTACACCCAAAAGGAGAAGTGTTCGAAGCTTATCGAAGGACTTCCTTCTTCTTGGGAGAAACGTACCTTCGCCATCGAGGAAGGTAATGACATGAATAAGTATACCGTTGTTCAATTAATGGGTACTTTGATGTCATACGAGGTACGCAAAGATAGCAAGGTGAAGTTACAAGAAAAGATGAAGTCCTATTTGAACCAAGATGTGCCTAAGAAAAAGGCGATTGCGTTCAAGGCGGCTTCATCCACCTCTACCGATGATGAGGACTCGGAAGAAGAAATGGACATGGAATCCATTGCACTCATGGCAAAGAAGTTCAATCGCTTCTTCCGAAAGGGTAACTTCAAACAAAAATCTAAATTTACTTCTACTAACGCCTCTCCACCTTTGTGCTTTAAATGCAATAAGCCAGGACACATCAAAGCGGATTGTCCTCAAAACAAGCAAAAGGGGAAGTGGAAGGCGCCAAAGTACGACAAATCAAAGAAGTACAAGAAAGGCGATAAGAAAGGATTTGTCGGCTTCACCGACTCCGAGGATTCCTCAAGCGGAGAGTCGGACGATGAGCAAGTGGAGCAAGCGCACATGTGCTTCATGGCAAGAGAGGAGCATGATCAAGGATCTTCCTCTTCCGATGATAGCGACAACGAAGGCGATGAGGTAACAATGGATGAACATAGGAATGCTAATTCTCAATTGTGGTCTAAGTATACTAAATTAGTAAATAGGTATACTAAAGTAAAAGATGATTTAGCTTGCATCCAAACCTCGCCTAAAACTATCATCACCAACAACGACACCGTTGTTGAAGAGTTGAAGAATGAGATTGTTAATCTCAAGACTCAACTTGAACATGTTAGCATTGAGGATCCGTAAGAACATAAGATAGCGGATTTGACTTCTCAAAACTCGACGTTGAGTATTGATAATGAGAATCTTAAATCTCGTGTTTATGTGCTCACATCGCAAGTATCCACTTTGGATACTTCTTTGCGTTCTCTCACCGAGAAATATGAGAACACATTAGGCCGAATCAATGAATTCAATAAGGGTAAGTGCCATTTGGATAATATCCTAAATGACTTACTTCCGGCCAAACACCACATTGGCTTGGGGTATACGATGGGAAATTCATCCAAGTCGGCCACTATTTTTGTTAGGCCAACTTCCGGTGCTTCGACGAGTGGTAGCAAACACTCTATTGGTAGTTCATCTACCAAAGGTGCTTCCACCTCGTCCACACCCTCTTTCGGAAAGAAACCCACTTTGAGTGGACCTCCAAAGAAGGGGCATGCCTACATGTACACCAATACCATGCCACGTAGGAACACACGTCCTACTCCACCGGCTCACACATATGATGATTTCTATGCTACACATTCACGGGCACGTGCACACCATGTGATACACCCTCACGCACGTGTTCCCTCACATGCATATGTTCACCCACAACATCATATGAATAATTATCCATATGCACCATTTCATCATGTTCCTTATGCCTATCCACGACATGCATCACGTATAAATCAACAACGCATGCATGCTCCCAATAGGATGAAGGCTCCCAAAATATTCACTATTTGGAGCCCAAAGGACACAAGCATGGATGAAAAACAAGTTTACATGAATGCTTATTTTTCGGATGTTGTGCATAGTAGAAATTATGTGGGGAAGTCTAAGTCCAATTGGACTTGGCTTCCAAAGGTCTAACCTTTGAGGACCCAATGACCTTGGGTACCATGAAATGATATGATCATCTTTAGGTACTCAAGAAAAATAAGCGGAGCAACAAAGTTAAATTTGGCTCCAAGGATAGGTGGATACTCGATAGCGGGTGTTCAAAACACATGACGAGCGATGCTCAATTTCTTTCCGGAGTGGTGCCCATTGCTAATGGGAACCGGGTAGTCTTTGGAGGCAACGAGAGCGGAACCATCGTCAGTGTTGGTAAAGTGGGTAACCCATCTAAACCCTTAATTAGTGATGTTTATCTAGTTAATGGTTTAAATCATAATCTTATTTCAATAAGCCAACTTTGTGACAAAGGTTACAAAGTTAGCTTTGCGAAAGGATTGTGTCATATTTTGAATGATAATAATGATTTATTATTTTCCGGCACACGACATAAAGAAATTTATATTTTGGATCTTCCTAAGTCATATGAACAATGTCTCGTTGCCAACACAAGTGAACAACACTTATGGCATCGACGCTTTGGACATGTGAACTTTGGAACACTTTATAAGCTTTCAAAATTAAATTCCATTAAAGGTTTTCCGAAGCTTGTTTTTGAAAAGAAAAGTTTTTGTGATTCTTGTCAACGTGGCAAGCTTCCTAAATCTTCATTCAAACCTAAGAAAAGCATTTCTACTAAACGGCCACTAGAGCTATTACATCTAGATTTATTTGGGCCAACTAGAGTTGCTTCCTTAGGAAATGCAAGATATGGACTTGTCATCGTAGATGATTATTCGAGATTTACATGGGTATTTTTCTTGTGTAATAAAAATGAAGCTTTTGAAAACTTCACAACATTTGTGAAGAAAGTACAAAATCTCATCGGAACCACCATTGTCACTATTCGTAGTGATCATGGGGGTGAATTTGAGAATGAGTCTTTCTCAAATTTTTGTGATGATCTTGGAATTACTCACACGTTTTCTTTCCCTCGTGCACCTCCTCAAAATGGTGTTGTTGAGAGGAAGAATAGAACGCTTGTGGAGTGTGCTCGCACTATGCTCGAAGATAGCCAACTTGGTCATCAATTTTGGGCGGAAGCGGTACACACCGCTTGTTATGTGTTTAATAGAATACTCTTGAGGCCCGGCACCAAACAAACTTGTTATGAATTGTTGTTTGGTAGATTGCCTCAAGTTAAACATTTTCGTGTTTTCGGTGCAAAATGTTTTATTAAAAACACTTATGAAAATTTGGACAAGTTTGATCCGAGATCGGATGAGGGGATATTTGTTGGGTATTCCTCACGTAGCAAAGCCTACTGGATATACAACAAAAGATCCTCTACGATCGAGGAATCACTACATGTCTCTTTTAATGAGAATTTTACTACTTCTAGAATTTCAAGTGATGATGATTCTATGGATGTTTTATGTGATTCGTTTGAAAATTCTAAGTCTATTGATTCAATTGATTCTATTGATACTAACCCAACTAATGAGGTTATTGAGAATGTTCCTAGTGATCAGAGAATTCCCAAACGGCTTCATACGGTTCGTGACCACCCCCATGAGCAAGTTATTGGCAATATTCATGATAGAGTCCAGACGAGATCGCAAGTCCACCACTTCGCCAATTGTGCCTTTGCCTCATCGATAGAGCCAAAGAATATAGTTGAAGCGTGCGAAGATAGTGCTTGGATCCTTGCCATGGAGGAGGAACTCATTCAATTCGAGAGGAATGAGGTATGGGAGCTTGTTCCTTTGCCATCGAAGAACCACACCGTCATAGGAACAAAGTGGATCTTCAAGATCAAAACCGACGAAAACCAAGTCGTCGTCCGGAACAAAGCTCGGTTAGTAGCTCAAGGCTATCGACAAGAGGAAGGTATCGATTTCGAAGAATCCTTCGCTCCGGTAGCTAGATTAGAATCAATTAGATTATTATTGTCTTTTGCATGCCATAAAAATTTTAAATTATTTCAAATGGATGTTAAAAGTGCATTTTTAAACGGAGATGTCGTTGAGGAAGTTTACGTTTCTCAACCTCCGGGCTTCATCAATGAAAAATTTCCAAATCATGTTTTTAAACTAAAGAAAGCTCTTTACGGTTTGAGACAAGCTCCTCGAGCTTGGTATGATCGCCTAAAGAATTTTCTTTTGGATTTGAATTTTAAAATGGGCAAAGCCGATTCTACACTTTTTGTTAAGCATGGGAATAATGATATTTTATTAGTTCAAATTTATGTTGATGATATCATTTTCGGTGCTACTAACTTCACTCTTTGCGAAGAGTTTTCTAATGTGATGAAGGAACAATTTGAGATGAGCCACATGGGCGAACTCAAATATTTCTTAGGTCTCCAAATTCGCCAAATGAACGATGCAATCTTCATCCACCAAACGAAATACACGGTGGAATTGCTAAAGCGATTTGGAATGGAGAATGCCTCCGGGAAAAAGAATCCTATGAGCACTACAACGCATCTTAATAAAGACACGGGCGGAAAAGATGTAGACATTCATCTATATCGAGGTATGCTAGGTAGTTTACTTTATCTTACCGCTAGTAGGCCCAATATCATGTTTGCCGTTTGTATTTGTGCTCGTTATCAGTCTCAACCTAAGGATTCTCACTTAGTAGCGGTAAAACGTATTTTTCGCTATCTAAGTTACACTTTAGATTTTGGATTACTTTATCCGAAATCTAGCACATATGAGTTAGTCTCATATAGTGACGCTGATTATGCGGGATGCAAATCCGACAGGAAAAGTACTAGTGGCACTTGCCATTTTATAGGAAATTCCCTTGTCTCTTGGTTTTCCAAGAAGCAAAATTCGGTATCACTTTCAACCACCGAGGCGGAATATATTGCCGCCGGTGCTGCATGTGCCCAGGTTCTTTGGATGAGACACACACTAAAGGATTTTGGTATTCATTGTGATACTAGCCCTATCATGGTGGATAACCAAAGTGCTATTTGTCTTTCAAAGAATCCGGTGCACCATTCCCGATCTAAACACATAGATGTCCGACACCACTTTTTAGATGATCATGTTGCTAAAAAGGACATCATTTTAGTGTACGTTGAAACCCAAAAGCAAATCGCCGATATTTTCACGAAACCCCTAAAGGAGGACTCCTTTGTGCGGTTGTGTCGAGAATTAGGGATTATGGGTGAATCCGAGATATAGGACTCATGTTTCATTCAATAATCTTGCATGCTATTATATTTCGCAATATTTCGTTCAGGCTAGTCTTATTGAAATTTTTCGGGATTTTATGTGATATTTTGAATTTTTGCTCGAATTCATATTTGAATGTCGTATTTGAGATTTCGATGATTAATGGGCTAGTTTAGATGATTTTTGAGAGGATTAAGATGTTTCGTCCAAGTGTATTTAGGAGAGAACTTATTTGTCAATTTTTGGACTCTTCTAGTCGGTCTCAGTTCATCAACCAACCGACTAGATTCACATCTAGTCGGTCAGATAATAAAGTCAGACCGACTAGCTCATTCTATAAATTTTTGAACTCCGTTAGTCGGTATCAGTTCAATCACCAACCGACTAGATTCGTATCTAGTCGGTTAGTAAAAGAACTCAGACCGACTAACTCAAGCTATTTAAGTTTTCTTTCCAGCTTCACTCCTTTAGTCGGTTCAAGTATACTTATCGACCGACTAGATTTAGTTCTAGTCGGTCAGTAGTTGAACCTAGACCGACTAATTTTCTTTCAGGAAACTTCGTTTTGGCTCTGTTTCCACTTAGTCGGTTCAAGCTCGTTAACCGACCGACTAGATTGTCATCTAGTCGGTCATCGTTTGAACTTAGACCGACTAAGTGATCAGGGGCAGTCACGTCTTTTCGTGTTTTGACCGACTTAAACTAAATCTATCCGACGTCTTTCTCTTTTAGTCGGTCTCCAGCTTTTCTCCAACTCGAAAAACCCCGAACCCCTGCTCGAGTCTCTTCATCTTCCCGTCGATCTCCGGCCTCTTTTCCGACCATCTCCGCCACCGATCATCGTCGTCTTCCTCCTAGGTATACTCCCTCTCATCTAGGGTTTCCTCCTAGGTCTCTTTTTCAGTTCTAGGGCTTGCTTTCTACTTCTAGGGTTTCGAATTTCTGACGTAGGGTTTGATCATTTCGAAATTTCTTTCAGCTCTAGGGTTTGTGAGCTTATGTATATTTGATCTTTTCAAATTTCGATTGCTTGTACTTGTTGTGCCACGATCATGGCAAAAACGAGGATCCCGATTACTTCCTCTGGGGCATCCCCCATGACCGTAGAGCCCGCGACCGCATCGACCCCACCTAAGCGTAGGGCCAAGTCCACTCGTCCCCCCTCTTCGTCTTCACCACCATTGAAGAGGAAGTGGACTTCCAAGCCCAAAACCAAAGGCCAAACTTCCAAGCCCAAAGCCCAACCCAAAAAGTTCCGTGCACCTACCCCTCCCGGTGAGCGTTCAGGTAGTGACTCTGAGGATGATTCCGAGGAAGAGTACACTCCTGAGCATCCCGAGAAGGCACCTACTCCACCCCCTCCTCCCCCTCCTCCTAAGACCCGTAAGGCTAAGGGAAAAGCCCCGATGCCAGTAGGCGGTGTAGATATATCGTTGTGTCGCGACGACCCTAAGTGTCTAGCGGCTTACAACCGTATAGAGCACTGCCCACTGCTATTGGAGCATTACGTTCAGTTCTCTGACTTTCTTGGTCTTGCGGATCTTTTATCCTATAGCGGACTTTTGGACTATCTTAGATTTGACCCTAAGGCGAACCCTCGACCCTATCCTCGCCTGGTCAAGCTCTTCTATGCCAATCGTACCCGGGGTCGGTACGATGAGACCCACTCCATCGAGACTTCTGTTTTGGGGACTCCGATAGTCCTCACAGCAGAGATCTTGGGGGAGTTGATAGGTTGCTCATCGTCTGGCCTCCTCCCGTCTGACATTTCTGTAGACGATATCTCCACTCTCGATCAGCCGACCCTCGCTGATATCTTTCACGTGATCCCTCCAGCATTCATAGGCGTTCCTTCCAAATTATTCAAGCCGAATGCTTGGGTGATTAATCTTATCTTGAAATCATGTCTTTTGCCCAAATATGGATCTTCCTCATTTCCTTCGCAGCCCTTCTTGAAGATGATTTACGCTCTTTTTATGGGTAGCTCGATTAACTGAGCTCGCATTATACTCGACAAGATGGATTCTTTCGAATGTATTCGCAAGTCTAGTAAATCGGCGCACATCCCATATCCTTGCCTTTTGACCTTGGTATTCCGTCACTTTGGTGTTCATTTGCCTCCGGATGATGAGCGTCCCCTCGGTCCACCCCTGAACGCGACGACCGTCAAGAAGTCTCTTGCGGCACTTCGTCACGTCCAGCGGTCGACTCCTTCTGCATCCCGGGCCACACCTTCAGCTTCTGCAGCCCCTCCTCCTACCACCACTCTTGATGATATCGCTCGCCTTCTTCGTCGTCACGAGTCTCGTTTGGCTCGTACCGAGGAGGTTGTGTGTCGTATGGCAGAGTTGATAGGTATTCAGCTTCCTCCTCCTGTTTCTGAGGATGAGGAGATGGATGACGAGGAGATTGATGAGCTTGTCACCTCTTTAGCTCGTGGCGCTGAGGCCACTACTGCTGCTGCTACTACTTCCACTGCTGGAGCTGCCACTTCTTCCGGTGCTCCAGAGTCTTCTGCTCCAGTGGTTCAGACTCCTGTTGATGCTGCTGCTGCTCCTGCTGACGTCACTACTCCTGTTGAGCCTGCTGACGTTCCTGCTGATACTTCTACCGTTGAGCCTGTCGTCATTGTCTCCACTCCTGCCCCGACGATCCCTTCAGTTGACACACCACTCCTTGCAGCAGAGCCTGAGTCCACTCCCTCGACTGGACCCACGGAGACTGCTGATCCTGCCACTTCCTCCTGAGTGTCAGTTTGGAGGACTCTCCGGTGATCATTGGATGATACATCTTTCTGAGAGTGTTTTGGGTTAGGATAGGATGTCGGTGGTGTTTTGATGTATGTTGGATTTTGGATGTCGGTGTTCTTGATGTTCTTTCTTTTTGTTGGATGTTGATGATGTTATGTCGATGATGTTGTTGTATTTTTTTGTTGGTGATATAGATGTTGCACTTTGTTTGATGTATTCGATGTATTTTTGTATGTAATCATGATATTCTTATATATATACATCGGTGTTCTCCTTTTACTACATTGTGCACATTTAATATTCATTCAATGTCTATGATATTCGAGTTTGTCGCTCGAAGATTATTAACTTGGTTAAATAGATTTTATTTCTATGATTGCATAGAATTGTTTTCCATGCACAAATTTAACCAAGAATATTGAGTATTGAAGAGTACGTTTCTTTATTCAATAAGTGAATTTGTATTTGGTATTTTGATGATTTTAATTTTCGTTTTTCGAAAATGGACAATTTGGCACACTTTGATTTGATTTCATCTCTTTTCCCTTGGTGTCAATTTGGTCCATCGTCATATTCTACGACTCCCGATGTTGGATTTTCCTTATCCTTGTTGTTGTCGTTGTATGCCCCCCCCCATTTTTGGGATAATGCCAAAAGGGGAGAGATAATGATAATGAATAGGGCAAATGAAAATTTAACTCAATTTCCAAGAATCTAATTTGATATGTTAGATTCAGGGGGATTTAAGATATATATAAGGATTTTCAAATCCGATATTTCAATAATCGATTCTCATTATATATCTCACTCGTCTGGTTGATGCAATTTATATTTATTCTATTTGGAATTAACGTGTCATCAATGCAGGGGGAGTAAGTATTTTACATTTGAATCATTATTTTTTATTATTATTTATGTTGGTTTGTCATCACCAAAAAGGGGGAGAATGTTGAGTATTGGACTCCCCGTATTTGGTTTTGGATGATGAGCAAACATAAATAAATTATGAACTAACAATTGGTGAGCGCAGTAATGGAGATCGTCGCCAAATTCACGAGAACACTCAAAGCGACATCTCAAGACTTCTCAAAGCTCGTATTCAATGCCTAAAGCTTCGTTGGAGCTTTTGGACCTTTTTGGAAGTCATGAAGATTTGATCGAAGCTTTCGAAGACCGTTCCTTAAGGTTTTATTCATAGTCTTTTAGCTTCGATCTATAGAATGTTAAGCCTTGAGTAATTCTTACATTTCTATCTTCATATCGCTCCTATCTTAGCTCTAGGATCTTAGTAGAAGTCCATTCTAACTTTCCCGAAGCGTCGCGCTTCGATTCAGACTTCTTGTGCATGTTAGTTGGTTCAAGAAGAAGAACTGACCGACTAGATGGTGATCTAGTCGGTCGGCAAAGCTTCTTGGACCGACTAGTTTCAGTCAGTCTTTTTATTGCTCAGTACTGTTTACAGTTAGTCGGTCTACGTTGACTCACCAACCGACTAGTTTGTGAACTAGTCGGTCAGTGATGCTTCTTTGACCGACTAGTTGAGCTTTACTGTACATGCCAATTTTCTCCTGAGCTACTGTTTATCGTTAGTCGGTCTAAGAACGTTTGGTGACCGACTAGTTGATAATCTAGTCGGTCAACATTTGTTCTTGGACCGACTAAATCAATTTGTATTCAGACTATTTGTTTTTGACTCTTAGTCGGTCTAAGTTCACTGACCGACTGACTGGTTGTGAAACTAGTCGGTCAGAAAGTCTTCTTGGACCGACTAGATTTCTAGGTCTGAAATTCAATCTGTTCACTGTTCATCACTTAGTCGGTTCATGTTGTTTCACCGACCGACTAGTTGATGAACTAGTCGGTCAGTGGTTGTTCTTTGACCGACTAGTTGCTTCAGATTTCCAACCGTTGGGTTATGACATAACACGTTTTTCCCCCTTAGTATAAATACTAAGCTGGGGTTCTTCTTCCCTAAGAAGAGCCATATTTCAGAGATTCATTGAGATTGAAAGAGTTAGAGATTCTCACTCATTTCCAAAGCTCTCTCCCTCACAAGAAATCCATTCTCTCACATTCTAGATCTAGAATCCATCTTGAGAGAAGTTTGTTCTTGGTGAGCCATTCAAGCTATAGCTTGATTCAAGTCTCTAAATCACTCCTAGGCACCCATTGCTGATCATTTCAGTGGTGCTAGGTCTTGGTGACTTCATCTTCCTCAAATCCCTCCTTGCACCTATTTGGTAAGAAAACTCAAGGTATAGGATTTGTGGTAAGATTGTTTATTTCATTATAAACTCATTTATATTGCTTATTGGTTCTCTCGGTTGTGAGAGAAGGTTGTGATCCCGGGTTGTGGGATTCACTATTGCCATTGCATGTATGATTTGATCTTGTGAAGGTTTTTCACAAGATATCATAGTGGAAATCTTGGGTTAGGGTTTCTAACCTAAGTATCCGGAGGGGATCCGGGTGGTTGGGACGTAGGATCACCGGGAACAAGTCGGGGAGACTTGGGTGGATCCAAACCCAGTAATATCAATTGTTTGCATTGTTAATTTTGTTGTTGTCATCAATTTAATCTTCCGCAAATTGATTGGTAGTTGTTTGCATGATAATTAGGAATTATACTCCTTGTTATTTTTAAAGTACTATTCACCCCCCTCTAGTACTTGTGCAGTAGCTTGTAGGGCATTACAGAGCTCTGTCGATCTCACCCGATCGCTGAACCGATTGGGTGAGCTGCTCTTCACTTCAGCTCTTGTCTGGGTCGGATACACGTGCATCAACCGATCGGGTGGCTCTGTCCACCCGATCGGTTGAGGGCTGAAACATGGATTTCTTCGTCGTTTGGCCCTCTGAATCGCGCGTGACTCCTCCCGTTGCTCTGGGGACTCATGATATCTTCTTTTTACGTTTCCAACACTAGCAATCTCCTGCATTTACACAAAAACACAAAGAGGTGAAAGAAAACTAAAAATCACAAGAGAAAGGGTACGGAACGACGGAAAACAATGGAAAATCACAAAGAAGACGTGTGTGAATATATAAAATATAAACGCACGTCAGTTGTGCACTCTGTGATTGTCTTTATTACACAGCATCTTATTATATGTGCAATATAACTGCTTGTGATTTAGTGTGTGTGCACGAATATTTTTATTAGCCTATGCACCCCACCCCCTACTAGGCTTAGATCTAGATCCAACATATTCCATCATGAAACATTGGATAACCATGTTTTTAAATTAAAAAAGGCCTTATATGGTCTTAAGCAATCACCTCGTGCTTGGTATGAAAGACTTGGAAGTTTTCAATTAACTCCAGGTTATTCAATTGGTAAGATTGATTCTACACTTTTTGTTAAAAATATAGATTCTGACATTATTATTATTCAAATATATGTTGATGACATTATATTTGGTTCTACTAACGAATCTCTTTGTCAATATTTTTCTATGATTATGCAGATGGAATTCGAAATGAGTCACATGGGTGACTCATAACAAATTTCTTGGACTTCAAATCTAACAAATGAAGGAAGGCATCTTCATCCATCAAAGTGAATATTCCAAAGAACTTATCAAGCGTTTTGGACTTGAGAATTCTGCAGAAAGACGTACTCCCATGAGTACATCTACATCTCTTGACAAAGATCTAAATGTTAAGAGTAATGATCAACATATTTATAGAGGTTTGATTGGCTTTTACCTATATCTTACTGCTAGTAGACCAGACATCATGTTTTTTGTTTTTCTGTGTGCTCGTTTTCAGGCAGATCCTAAGGTTTCTCATCTTACTCCGTGAAAAGTATAATTAGATATGTTAAACATATATCTGATTTTGGTCTATTCTATCCTAAAACTAGAACATATTATTTATTATCCTATTTGATGCAGATTTTGTTGGATGCAAATCAGACCGAAAAAGCACTAGTGGCACATGTCACTTTCTTGGACATGCTTTGGTTTCTTGGTTTAGCAAAAAGAAAAATTCTGTTTCATTATTTACCACAGAGGCAGAATATATTGTCACTGGTTTAGCATGTGCACAAATTTTATGAATAAAACAGAACATATCAAATTATGGCATTCAGTGTGTTCCATATTTTCCAATATGTGTGATAACACTAGTGCAATTAACTAACAACATGGTCATCATTCCCGTACCAAACATATTGATATTCGTCATCATTTTATGGATGATCATGTCGAAAAGGTGACATTATAATAAAATTTATATCCACTTGACATCAAATTACTGATATCTTGACTAAGCATTGAAGGAATACTCTTTCACCAAACTTAGACGAGATTTGGGCATTATCAGTGAATCAGAATTTTAAATACAATACTTTGTTTGGTTATTGAAAAAATCATATTTGTTTTATTATTCTCTCTGCTTTATTTTCTTTTATCCATCTAATGAAAAGTTTCTAGATGACTAAAATTTTCTATCATGCCGTTAATTGATTTTTATTGTGACAATTTTATTATTATTATTATTATTATTATTATTTATTTATTTATTTATTTATTTATTACATTGATTTCCTATTCTCCTCTTGTACGTGGTGACTTCCCAAAGGACTTTGAAATTTTAACTTCCCTTCATTTAAACTCCACCCACTCCTCGAATGTAAATACACGTCTTTTATGTCTCTTTGAATTGTCCCCTCACCTTTCCTCTAAAACCGCGAGTCATCCATTGCCTTTTTCATCTTTCAACTCATGTCTTTTCCCCTCTAAAATCGTGAGGATGTTTTTATTTCATTATCTTTTTAAAATTATTTTTTTGGGTGTAATTGTTTTTTGTCCCCTCTTATATTCATTTCTTCCCGCCTAGTCAACTAATATTTTTTTGTTAGTCGACTAATTTGGTTGCAGATTTCTATAACAGCTTCAAATTCGGTTTCTTCTTTCAAGATTTTTTTTAAAACTTCTGTATTTCGTCTAGTTTCTCAACCATCCTTAGGAGTTATGATTCAGTTATTGAACTTTTTTTGTATTTCACGAACCGTTTGATCCTTTTTTCCGGGCTCATCTCTTCTTTTTACCAAACTACCCATTTCATCTCAAACCCCATCTTCTTCCTCTAACAACCGGCCATGTCTTCGTCTCACCGTTCACGCACGTCCCTTCATTTCCCTCTCCCTGGTGCTCGTGAGAAATACGACGACATGGAAAACTCGCCCTTTCATCCGGGGAGCTTCATCGACTTTTATTATCTTTCCTGTTTAAACATACACGCTCTCCTTCGTGGTGTCTCTCTCGATGCCTTTTGGCATCTCAATGCAAAGGGCCCCTACTACATGTTGTTCTGCGAGGATGCACACAACCAAAAAGGTAATACACACCCTCACCCCCAAGTGCAAGGGTGTCAGAGTAATATATTTCCGATGAGTTCGGGGTCGAATCCACATGAAAGTGTTGCTTATACTACCAATCGATTCCTAGGTTGATTGGACTTCGAATTTATTGGTGGATGTGGATTACGAAGGAGGTCGTAATGGTGATGGAAGTGGAATGCGAGGGTGTCACGATCGGCAAGGCACGACCAAGTCTCCACACAAAAATAAAACAAAAAGAACAAAGAGAAACAATCGAGAGAAAGATCGCTAGGAATTCGGGAATCACCGCTAGGGCTTTCGGGTTTTATTAACGGGTCAAGGATCCTTTCGTCAAACGACATGCGGGTAGGAGTGTCACATCTAGAGATGGGAACGACCGTTTGAATTTCATCATCACACTCGTCTAACGAATCCATGTGCACATCCATGCTTTTGTAATCGGCTTTACACGGGGACGCATGCATTACGCTCGACACTTGGTTCCCGTACCATAAATCCTTATCCATTGTCATGATCTATAGACTGGTGTACTACTCTACAGTTGGTTCAGGCAGTCAGGGTACTCTCGTAATCACTAACTAGTGGATCGAGGAATAGTGATTGCCCGAGCTCTCGAGTCACTCTCATAATCGTGAGCCCTAGAAACGGCCACTAAACCCAAATCAGATTCGTGGGAATCGTTCCTAGAACGTGGAGCTACTTTCGTAATCCTCCAATTCTAGGGCTAATCCCCCAAAACCCCTTATCCAAAATACCGTAGAGTAACCCTAGATTCTTTCAACTAAGGTTAACCCATCACCCTAACCCTAGAATCCTAGGGTTCATCCCTAATCCTAGCAATAAACCTACTTAATCATTACACGAGAGATAGAAACAGCAAGAATCGACATCACAAGCAAATAAAATGAAAGCAATAAAGGATTCAATAATGAAAACACATAAGAGAGAAACCAACAGAGATTTACAAAGAAAGAATACTGATCTAATGAAGATCCGACACATAGACATCCAAGAGGGGGCCTAAGCTTAGCCTAACCTCTCTAAACCCTAAAAACTAGCTATCCTAACCTAAGCGAAGATGCCCTAACAATGGCTGCTCAATCCCCTTATATAGCCACTTAAACCCCCCAAAATAACGCTAAATTCAGTTGGACCCGCGCCTGCTGCCCAGGTAGCTCGGGCTAGCTGTTGCAGGTTGCTCGGCCAAGCGCAGACACGCGTTTTCCCGAGCACAGATTCCCGCACAGATTTGCCAACTTACAGAAATTTCCTATGGCTCATCCGACCTCCGTTTGGAGCGTTCTTGGTGGCATTGGAATCGTTATGAAGTCTACTATCTGGAAAAATATGAGAAAAATATTGTAAAATTCCTGGTGATAGCAGATCTTCAGAGAGTGAAGGGTTGTCCTTAAACCTGTGCCATCGGCCATTTCTACTCCGCTCGCCCGAGCGGCATGGGTCGCTCGGCCGGGCGAATTGGGTCGCTCAGCCAAATGAATTAAGCTCTGAAATTCTAGAGAGTTGAAGGCACATTTTTGCGCTCTTCTGATAGCTGGCTCGGACGAGCGTTGGGGGTCGCTCGGTTGAGCGAGTCGGATCGCTCGACCGAGCGGCCCCTTGTAGCTTCGCTCCTTCCCCTTGGTGTCTTAGCTCGGTCGAGCACATGATGCGCTCGGCCGAGCGACATGGAAAAATCCTCTTCATTGCCTTCTCTTTCACCTTCTATTCTTGTCTTCTCATCCCTCGCTCATCCCTCGCTCTCCAGCAGCTTTGAGTCATCGAATGCGATGCCACTGATGCTCCGGTGTCTATGTCTGTGCTCTCTTCCGCAATATACTTCGAATCGCTCGATATTCCCTGAAATGCAACCAAACGCTCTTAAATTCTAATAGTTCCAGTTATTAGCGTAAAAGCATATAAAATGTGGATTAAAGCAATCATTTTGACGTGTAAACATATAGATAAAATGTGGAATATTATGACACATCAAAATCCCCCAAGCGTACCTCTTACTCGTTCTCGAGGAAGACTAGTAAGAAGTGAACCTGGGAGAGAAACACAATGGAGAGGTGAGGCGATGACGTGTGATGGACACAAGGGGCTCATTCTTAAGCTCAGCAAAATATATGAACCCAAGGATACAAGAATACATAAACACGGACCAATATGTAATAAGAACACACATACACACACATACTTAAGTCTTGCTCAAATGAACATATTGTGGATTTCAATAAATGCAATGAATTTGATAAAAAATGAAATGGGAATAGAGTTACATCCTATCATAGTTTATCATGAAATATGCTAAGTCCTTAGAAATAAAACCAATGTCCACAACTTATTCTCTAAGCAGTATAAATATGTCATGATCAAATATTTTCCAGCATGCATAATGTTTTGTTAAGCTTCATGGGATGAGTTAGTAAATTCTATTAAGGTAATGCGTCACCACACTACGCCTGTTTCATGACTCATCGAACTCATCAACCTTACCAAGTCTCTATTCTATATAGAAAGTGGGGGTAAGGATATGGAATTTTTGTGCTTTTATATTGTTTTTGGCTATACAATTTTTTATATACATTTTTCTTTCTTTATATACATGAGATAACTCAATATATACAAGAGGCGGCCTATGCATATCAGACCAGACGGTCTTATGAAATTGGGTTACAAAGAACCCATCGAGCCTTTTATTTAGGATATTTATTTGATTTTTTATATTATTGGGATTTTTGTAAACTCACGTAAACGCGATGGAATGCAAAGAATGATCAAAGATCATCTCTTGGCTATTCACAAAAGAGAAATAAAAAGCATATAATCTAGACATGGCTCGATTTCAGGAGTTCTAATCATCGCTTCTTTGGTTGTGGTGGGGTTATCCTATCTCTTTTGAATTACTAAACATCCATGAAGCAATATAATTATCAATCAAATCACGCAAGAGTCAAATAACTTTCAGATTTGATTCATTCATTTTTACCTTAACTATTTCGAGAATATGGTTGTAAAACTATGGATTCTACTATGAAAAAACATATTAACAATGACACTCTAATCAAGGAGTTAAACTCTAATCTAACAGATATCAGAGTTCATAAAAAAATAAATTCATAATATTTCATAAGAAATGAAGCATATGAGACAAAAATATAGAAGTGAACATGGTTCATATGAAAGTTTAAAATGTGTTTCATAATGAACCAAAGTGTATCACTATGCACTTCCCCAAGCTTAAACATCACATTGTCCTCAATGTGTGTATGACATAAATAGAGGACAACGACAAAATAAGGGTGCCACACAAAAAAATAATCTATCTCCCCCAAGCTATCTCATATGGTGCCCGGTGTGGACAGATGTGCATAAAAATGGGGAGAGAGGCAAAGTAAGCATTATAATATAAGGGTGGGCAATTAAATCATGGAATTGGGTAGGGTGCAAAAGATAATGGATAACCATCAAATGGGATGAATTTATTAAACAAGGACAGCATTAAAAATCCTATACGGTCCTCTCTCTGCCGAGAGGATTCGTGATTATTCAAAGCATAAAAATCAACACTATATCTAAACTACTGGATTGATACCACCTGTAAAAAAGGCGGATCCAGTATCTTTGCTAGTGCAGGCAACTGCTCCAGTTGCTCCTTTCATGGCTCCGCTAGATGCGTGTCTCCATGGATAGCAAGGAACTCCAGCAATGCAGCCCCTTGCATCCCCCCAAGGATTCCACCTATATCCTGTAGGATACGAGCTGCATCAGTTCGTCTATGAAAATTCTCCCCCCGTGATATATGAATCCTAAAGAAAATCATTAACATAAATAATGGAAATTAAATCTAGTTGATGACACTTCCCTGAGATTATATCTCCATTCTCGTGCACCATTCCCGATGTCTTCTCCAAGCTCATCAGGTAGCTCTGGCATATAGTTATGGGTCTCGGCAGGCGACTCCTCGTTGTGCTCCTCGGCAGATTCCCCAAATAATGACACGTCCAAGCGTACCTCCGGTCCATAATTGTATGTGATCTGCAAAAGGTACGACGTGTCAAAAATATCTGAATCAAAATAAATGTCAAATGGAATACTGTTAGAACTCGAAAAGAAAGAGTAACCATGGCTTAGTCCATGGTCCTCTATTTATTCATTCATATAGAATACCAAAGGGCATGAATTCCAAAGGTCCACATTATACTAACTATTGGGGAGTAATGGAGGGGTAAAGTGGTGGGGAGGCCAAAGGCCTCCCTCACTCATAACACTCCCCCTTATCCATCCATTACTTTGGTCTTGGCATATAAAGCTAAGTGGGTGGATACTTCTGGATCTAGAGTAATCGTGTTTGCCTCGTTAAAACCTTAGCTGTGGAAAACCTACTGGAAAAAATCAACAGCTTAAGGATAAAGAGTGCAACCCACAGGTTACTCCCCTTGATCTGTACAAGCTTCAAGCTTGTAGGTCTTTCAGCTGTCTCGTACCAATTCCTTTTACAAGTTTTACAAAAACATTTCGGTAAATACTTAGTAAATAAATCAGCTAAGTTGTTGCAGGACTGGATCTGCTGAACTTTGACCTCCTTGTTCTTTTGTAGATCGTGTGTCCAGAAGAATTTGGGAGATATGTGTTTCGTTCTGTCGCCTTTGATGTAGACCTTTTTGAGTTGTGTAATGCATGCAATATTGTCTTGAAAGAAGACAGTGGGCTCAAGATTACCAGTATTCTGGCCAGTGGTATCAAGGATGTGTTGGACGATGCAGCGAAGCCAAAAACACTCTTTGCTTGCTTCGTGGATCACAATGAGTTCACAGTGATTAGATGATGTTACTGTTGTGGTTTGCTTTACCTATCTCCATGAGATAGCAGTTCCTTCGTAGGTAAACACAAAACCGGTCTGTGATTTTGCTGTATGAGGATCCGATAGGTAACATGCATCAGCATAACCAAGTAACTAGAAGGAGGCACCTCTCTGGTAGTATAGCCCCAGAGCTATAGAACCCTAGAGGTAGCATAGAAGATGCTTTACTCCATTCCAGTGGCGCTTTATAGGCGCAACGTTGTGTCTGGCAAGAAGATTAACTGCAAACACTATATCGGGACGTGTGTAGTTTGCCAGATATAGAAGTGCTCCAATAGCACTGAGGTAGGGTACTTCAGGACCCAGTAACTCCGTCCCCTCTTCCAGCAGCCGAAAGGGGTCCTCATGAACATCCAGTGATCTCACGACCATATGAGTACTTAAAGGATGACATTGTTCCATTCAAAACTTGCTTAGAAGTTTCATTGTATAGTTTGATTGGTGTAACATGATTCCACCTCATAGGTGTTCAATCTGTAAGCCAAGACAGTACCTCATTTTGCCTAGGTCTTTCATTTCAAAGGTATACTTTAGGCTTTCAGATATCTTATTGATCTCTGCAGGAGATCCTATGAGATTTAAGTCGTCCACATATACTACGACGATGACAAATCCCATTCTAGTTATTTTGATAAAGATACATGTGCAGACTTCATTTTTTATGAATCCTTGCTGTGTAAGGAAAACACTTAGTCTGTTATACCACATTTTTCCTGATTGCTTAAGACCATATAATGATCTTTGAAGCCTTATATAGAAGACGTGCCTTGGTCTCTCTTTCACCTCTGGGGATTAATTAAACCCATCTGGAAGTCTCATATAGATTTCTTTATCTATATCGACATATAGATATGCAGTCACAACGTCCATGAGCTGCATTTCTAGGCTTTCCAGAGATGATAGGCTAAGCAAGAATCTGAAAGTGACCGCATCCATGACGGAGGAATATGTATCTTCATAATCAATCCCCGGACTTTGGGAAAATCCCTACGCTACAAGGCATGCCTTGTAGCGTGCGATCACATTTTCTTCATTTCTTTTTCTAATGAAGACCCACTTATATCCCACAGGTTTAACACCTACATGTGTTTGGACTACTGGTCCAAAGAATTTGCATTTCAAGAATGAGTCCAGCTCTATTCTTATTGCCTCGTCCCACTTTGGCCAATCTACTCTGTGTGTACATTCTGCTAGAGATCGTGGTTCGACGTCATCGTCGTATTCAGTGACGTGAATCAAGAGCGAACGCAAAATCGTCGACGATGACTGTGATATATCTTTCCAGTACCTCTCCAGTACGTACGTAATTTAATGATGTTTCTTCTATCGTTTCCTCTGCAGGGGAAATAAGGAGGGGAGAGGTTTCTGGTCTGAGCTCAGCATCTTATGGAGGGATCATCGTAATATCTCCAGGAATCTTCCTCTTTCGAGAAACTTTATCTTTTGAACTTGGCGGTCGTCCTCTTTTCAATTGAGGTACAACCAATTTTGCTACCGGTGGATTGCATCCATCTGTGGGGATGTCAATCCTAGCTGGCGTGTTGGCAGCAGGGACGTGTGAACGAACAATCTTCTATTTGTCCGTAAATTTATCCGGCAGTAAATGTACTATGTTCTGAATGTGAAGGATCTTCATGATCTCATCTTCACACAGATTAGTATGCAGATCATATAGAGACAAAGACTTCTTGTCCCAAGAAATGGTCTCAGAAGCGTCAGGCTTCTTAGAATGTGTGCCAAGTTTTGGAAAAGTTTTCTCATCAAATTTACAGTCATCAAGACGTGCTTTAAATGCATCCCTCGTGAGAGGTTCCAGGTATCTAATAATAGAGGGCAAATCAAACCCAATATAGATACCCAGACGACACTGAGGACCCATTTTGGTCCTCTGAGGTGGTGCTATTGGGACATATACCGCACAACCAAACACTTTCAAATGAGAGATATCTGGTGGTGCACCATATGCTAGCTGCATCGGAGATAATATATGGCCACCAGAGGGCCTTATCCTAATAAGCGATGCGGCATGCAGTATAGCATGACCCCAAATATCCACATGCAACTGGGATTGCATGAGCAATGGATGTACAATCCATTGGAGTCTCTTTATAAGAGACTCTGCTAATCCATTCTGGGTGTGAACATGTGCTACAGGGTGTTCAACTTCGATACCAGTTGCCTAGCAATAGTCGTCGAAGACTTGAGAAGTGAATTCGCCCGCATTAGCAAAATGTAATTTCTTGATATGGTTATCGGGGAAATGAGCCCGCAACCTTATTATTTGTGTCAATAGCTTTGGAAAAGCTAGGTGGCAGGTGGACAATAGGCACACATAAGACCATTTTGTGGATGCATCAATCAATACCATGAAGTACCGAAATGGGCCACTTACAAGGTGAATAGGCCCGCAAATGTCGCCATGAATTATCTCTAGGAAGCCTGGAGACTCTAATCCCACTTTCAGGAGGGATGGTCTCGTTATTAGTTTTCCCTTAAAACAAGGGGACAAGGAAACTCACCCTTTTGAAAAATCCTCTGGTTCTTCAAATTATGTCCATGAGATTCAGTGATAATGCGACGCATCATAGTTGATCCAGGGTGACCAAGTCTATTGTGCCAGAGTTGAAATTATTGCAATGAAAGGCACTTTTGGTACTCAGTCATATTGGCTTCTATAAGGTGAATATATGTGTGGTAGAGACCCGACGGGAGTCCCTTAAATCGTTCGTGGATGGTCTTCTGGCCATCTTTTTGATGGGTCACATACATATATTCATTGTTTTCTTCATCTCTAGTTTCTAACTAATACCCGTTAAAATGAATATCCTTGAAACTTATGAGATTCCTATTTGATTTTGGAGAGAAAAGTGCATTTTGTATTTTGAGTCTTGTGTTATTTGGGAGCAATATGATTGCTTCACTAGATCCTTCGATTATATTGGACAGTCCTGAAATTGTGATTACAGGACCGTCATATTTGTTTAAGCTATAAAAATAGCATCGATCACGAAGGATGATGTGTGTCGAAGCACTGTCCACTAGGCACTCACACTTCATCTATATTAAACAAAGCAAAATTTTATTCGAGTAATGAAAATTGACATTCAGATTAAAGTTCATTCAAAGCAAACTACAGATGAAGCTACATTTATTTTAAATGCATAGAAAAACAGAAGATAAGGCTCAATCGAGCAGATCATCAATCTCGTAGTTTTGTGCAGTGAATTTGGTCGAGCTCGAATATCTGCCAGGTTTGTTTCAGGAGGAGTCTTCAGGCTCGCCTGATACATGTCCTGGAGGTGGCGAGAAATGCGACAGTTTCCAGACCAATGTCCAGTCATGCCACATCTATGGCATTTTTCCTCCCAGTTCTTCTTTAGAATTGGCACCGAACAAGTGTTCTTACGCTTCCATGTGAAGTTTTTCTTTCCCTTGTTGTTGTTGTTCTGGGGTGGTGCTCTTGCTGGCTTCATTGCAGCTTTTCCTTTGTTCTTTCTAGCCTTCTTATTGTTTTTCCACTTCTGGGTAGAAATATGGTGAAGTTGCGTTCACGATACTGTTGCATGAGGATTGCATCTTTCTCGTGGAACGAGGTAAATGTCTCTTCCAACATGCGATGCTCCGAGACTTCTGCACCACACAACTTCAGGCATGAGGTGATATTATGAAGTGCTTAGTTGTACTCAGCAGCGGACTTATAGTCCTGAAGACGGAGATTTTCCCACTCATAACTGGCACGTGGTAGAATGACATCAATTTGATGCCTACAACGTACCTCCAGCGATGTCCACTACTCAAGAGGGTCTTCTATCGTTAAGTATTCGGCTTTTAAGGTCCGATCTATGTGTCTCCTGATATAGATAATGGCTTTCGCCTTATCCATGTCAGAGATAACGGTAGTTCAACTGTGTCACACCCCGTTTCCCAAAACGACGGAAGCGAAACGTGACGAGGCCCGCTTAGGCCGGAGCTGCGAAGCTCGGACCCAATAAGCGTGTGTGTGGTACTCCAAGACGAAGGAACAGGTCCCTGCAGAAAAGTACGGAACAACAAAAGTACTAAAAGAGATGTATTCATTTTATTCAACAGATATCCAGAAAAAGTACGGGGAGTCTAAACAATAGCCAACACGGCTACAAACAGCTGAAAGTAAACTAATGGTGCAAGCACCCAGCCTAGACAGAAAGTAAATGGTGCTACGCACCCAACTAAACTGCAGTGAACCTCTGAATTAGCAACGTGAAGGTCTCTAGCTCTGATCCTCCTCAGGCACGTTCTCTGGGTCTGCGTCCTCCGGCTCTACGTCCTCGGGTAGCTCTGTCTGGTCATCGTACTCCGGCTCGACTCCTGACGTGCAGCACCAAGAAAGGAACTGTACGTCAGGTAAAGTCTACAACAGAAAGTCAGACTCTACTGCAAGTGTACTGAACTGTTAAACAACAATTTACTGGTTGATTAGCATGCTGGGGTTATAACAGAGTAACAAAAGGAAGTAAACGCAGCAGGAAAAAGAGTACAACACGACAAGTAGTAGCCATAGCGAGTACTACGGACTACGGGACTAACCTAAACGGGTCCAAACAAGACGTGACAAGACAAGACAAGACAAGAACAGACAGAAAATTTGTCCGATTGTCGATCTTCCTACGGTGGGCAATCAATTTTACAGAAACTGAAAGTAAATTTAGTTTGAGTTGTCAAATTTTAGTTTAGGGTTTGATTTTGCTACGGTGTGGGCTTGCTACGAGTTCGGGGAACCAACCTCTCCGGTGTTTGATGTAGGATGGACGTAGCGTCTGAACAGTGGGATCTCCTCGTCGCCTATGGCGTCTCGGCTACGGGTAGCGTAGCCGGGAACGTTCTGACCGTGAATGAAGAGCGTGGGCAGTGATTCGGACAGCGAAACGGTGAGCAAGGGAACGCCTGGAAGGTGTTTAGTGGCTTCGAAAAGCACGGACAGCGAGACGAGCCCGGTAGCGGCCCGTAGAAGATGTCAGCGGCGTCAAGGGGGTCTCGAATAGCGAGCAGGGAGGAGCAAAGGCCACGGGGACCAAAACAGCGAGCACAGAAACGAGCACAGAAGCGTACGGCGGCACGGAAAAGTGGACAGCGATCGGAAAGACTAAATCAGCGAGCGAGGGGGGTGATCGACGTCTAAAACAGCGAGGGGGACTGCCGGGGTTGAGCGGGCGACAACCGATCGGAGCGGGCGGCCGCTGCGCACGAAACTAAGGCACTGGAGAGCTGTCGGAGGGATTTCCGGCCTAAGAGCTGTCGCCGGAGAGGTGTCACCGGCCTGGGATGTGGTTGGTCCGGTCTGGGGAGTCGGCGGCGGCACCGACTGGCCGGGCGGCGGCCGAGGAAGACAGCAGCAGTCACGGGCTGCTGCTGTCGTGCTGCTGCATGAAGAAACCGCCGCTGGCAGTCCTTGCGGCGGAGAGAGGGTCGGTCGGAGGGCGGATGCGGGGCGCCGATGACGGGGGTCAGTCGGGCGGCGATCGGGAAAGCGCAGTAGCGCCGGCGGGGTTCCAAGCGAGGGGGAGAGAGATATATCGGGGTGGGGGGGGTGTGTCTTTGTTTGGTGGCGGCTGTGAATGAAAGAGATGGAAAAAATATAAAAAGAGCCCTAGGTTAAAACGTGAATGAGGGTTGTAATTATAAAATAATTTCAGATGCTAAACATCTCTAGGGTTTGGGTTAAGTGCGGGAGGGGGGTAGAGATAGGAGGGGTGCACTTAGGGAAAAGAACGGGTGCCAACAGTGACAGAATAAAATTTTGTATACGTATGATGTAACTTAAGGGATTTGCTAAGATTTTTTTACAATTTGAAATTTGGATAGATTAGGGCTAATCAACGGTTGAGATTTGATTAGGAGATATCTTCTACTAGGGGCATCAGAAAAATAATCCGAAAATACCGGGACGATCGTGGAGACGAGAAGTACGGGTCTACGGGGTCTGATCGCGTGCTACGCCTACCAAATATTATTGTAAAATCGGGAACCGTGTATTGGTGCCAAAAGACCAAAATGCCCCTCCCATCCAGAGCTGTTTTGCGAGAAAACAAGCCGTGAAATGACGTTCCGAAAAATTACTATAAAATTCTAAACTTCCAAACGGTCACAACGGCATATCACATCGCATATACCAGAATCCAAAAATAGCCAAATAAATTACGTGCACGATAAAGCACGTGCACGCAGAAAATCCATAAGGTCGGAAAGCGACCGTTACATCCTACCCCACAAAAATAAAGATTCCGTCCTCGGAATCAACAACACTAATCAGAAACAAGAATGGAAAACGCTTCCTCATCTCCTCCTCGCGCTCCCAAGTGGACTCTCCAGGTGATCCGTGACGCCACATCACTCTCACCAGGTCGACTACCTTATTCCTCAATTGCTTCTTTCGATGGTCCAAAATCTGCACAGGCTGCTGGTCATATGTCAAGTCCGAACGGACTGTGATCTCTGAGAAAACCACAGTGTGCGATGGATCATTGACGTACCAACGTAACTGGAATACGTGAAATACGTCGTGAACTCCCTCCAAGGATGGTGGCAGAGCAAGGCGGTAGGCCACTGCTCCCCCGTGCTCAAGCACATCAAATAGTCCGATATACCTCGGGCTCAGCTTTCCCTTCCTCTCGAAACGAATAACTCCGTGGTTCGGAGCAATCTTCAAGAAGACGTGATCTCCTGGCTGGAACTCCAACGGTCTCCTCTTGGCGTCAGCCCAATGCTTGAATCGATCATGTGCAACTCTGAGCTTCTCCCTGATGTCTCTCACGACATCAACAGCTTCCACTATCATCTCCGGACATAACAACTCTCGATCTCCAATGTAATCCCAGCTCAGTGGCGATCGACATTTCCTCCCATATAAGGCAGCAAACGACGTCATGCCAATGCTCGCCTGATAGCTGTTGTTATACGAAAACTCCACCAAGTGAAGATGGTCCTCCCACGATCCCTTCAAATCAAGCATACAAGCGCGCAACATATCCTCCAGAATCTGAATAGTCCTCTCGGACTGGCCATCGGTCTGCGGGTGGTACGCCGTGCTGAAACTCAGACTCGTACCCAAATTCTCTTGCAGACTTCTCCAGAACTGAGATGTGAACCTCGAGTCTCTGTCAGACATGATGCTCATGGAGACTCCATGTAAGCGTACAATCTCATGCACATACACGGTCAACCTTATGGCGAGCTATGAGCCTCGCTCAACAGCTCCTCTCAAATATCACCTGCAGGTACGCAGAGCCCATTGCCGTACCGCAGCGAACCATCCTCATGAATCACGAACTCCATCCGTAATCCAGCTTCAACCTGCCTCCTGATCCTCTGCAGCTTCGGATCTCATGCCTGTGCTGCCTTGATCTGATCCACGATCGTGGACTGAATCTGCAAATTCATGAATTAATGAACCACACCAGGTATGACGACCTCGAAATCCATTTCCCCAGCTCCATATATATCCTCCAGTCGGCAGTATGCATCATCGCAGTAGGAAGTCTACTCAAGGCATCGGGCACTACGTTCACCTTCCCTGGGTGATACTGCAAGTCTATCTCATAGTCGGCCATGAGCTCTAACCATCGTCTCTGATGCATGTTGAGCTCCTTCTGCGTGAAGATGTACTTCAAGCTCTTGTGATCGGTGAAAATCTTCACGCTCTCACTTAGCAAGAAGTGCCTCCAGATCTTCAGTGCAAATATCACCGCTGCCAACTCCAGATCGTGCGTCAGGTAATTCTTCTCATGTATCCTCAACTGACGAGAAGCGTTTGCGACCACGTGGCCATGCTGATGCAACACACATCCAAGGCCCTTCTCTGATGCATCACAATATACCTCAAAGCCTCCGTTCTGATCCGGTACTGCCAAAACCGGTGCCGTGGTCAATCTCACCTTCAAGATACTGAAGGCCTCCTCACAAGCATCTGGCCAATGGAACTCCACATCCTTCCTCGTCGGCTCCGTCATCGGCTCTGCATTCCTCGAGAACTTGAACTTATGGTGGCCCGGAATCCTGAATACCACCCTCTTACTATGGCATTTAAACAGAGCGTGGAAGTCTCCCAGCAATTTGATGCCAAGAACGACATCGAAAAAGCGGTAGATCATGGACAATGAAATCTAATAGTTTATGTCCATGGATCACCAAGGGAATCGATCGACAACTCAGATTCACTGTCACCACTTCGTTCCCTGTGGCGATGTCCCAACACTTAGGAAGTGTGTGGGGGAAAAGAATATCTTGATACAACTCCCGGGATATGATGCACATGAAATGCACCGGAGTCGAACAAGACCAAGGCCAGGTGAGACGACACTAGAATGGTGCCTATGGTATAAAAGAACTACGGTCAACCCACTACCCAACAACTAGCAAGGACAAGATATATACAATCGAAACAATCTAACAGCAAAGAAAAGACCAGATCTCAAAAGAATATACCTGCTATAACACCATCCAAGTCTTCAGCCTCGTCGGTTGTCATGGTGTACGCCGGCCTCCGAAGTTGCATTGCCTGCCGAAACATCTGCTCATGTGGGGCCAAGGGTGGTCCACGGACAGCAGCTCCTCTCTGAACTGGGTCTGTCACTCTATGCTGCACTGGAACTGGCGCTCCGCCCTCCACTTGGTTACGCTTCGGGCAATCTCTAACCGCGTGTGTGACAGCTCCATATGTCAGACACAATCCCAGCTTCTTCCAGCAATTGTTCTGCCGATGCCCAGGCTTGCCACAGTAATGACACAGTCCCTTGTTCTGACTCTGCACCGGTGCTCCAGACCTCTTGAAAGACACCGACTGAGTGGGTCCCACTGCAGGCCTAGCTGCTGGCCTGAACTGCTCCACTAGTCAGTTCCCTCGCAGTGGTGGTGGTATAGTCGGAGGAGCCTGGGCAGTACGGGAAATCTGATGCGCCTGATCAACCAACCGATATTGAACGTCCAACATCTCTCTTATAACGCCCAGTAATTGGCAAAAATCGACACCTCGGCCATCCATGGCCCCGTCAGCTGAAGGTCCGTCTCGAGCTTCACGTCCTCCCACCATCCTAACGACAGGAAAAACACAACTTAGACTCACACACATTACTGGATAATAATAAAAAGAATGTTAATACTTCTATCGTTCTAAACTTTTTGCAGAAAAGGACATGCATGGGCCACCACTAAAACCTGTCATGCCCCGCTTCCCAAAACGATGGAAGCGAAACGTGACGAGGCCCTCTTAGGTCGGAGCTGTGAAGCTCGGACCCAATAAGCGTCTGTGTGGTACTCCAAGACGAAGGAACAGGTCCCTGCAGAAAAGTACGGAACAACAAAAGTACTAAAAGAGATGCATCCATTTTATTCAACAGATATCCAGAAAAAGTACGGGGAGTCTAAACAATAGCCAACACGGCTACAAACAGCTGAAAGTAAACTAATGGTGCAAGCACCCAGCCTAGACAGAAAGTAAACGGTGCTACGCACCCAACTAAACTGCAGTGAACCTCTGAATCAGCAACGTGAAGATCTCTAGCTCCGATCCTCCTCGGGCACGTACTCTGGGTCTGCGTCCTCCGGCTCTACGTCCTCGGGTAGCTCTGTTTGGTCGTCGTACTCCGGCTCGACACCTGACGTACAACACCAAGAAAGGAACTGTACATCAGGTAAAGTCTACAACAGAAAGTCAGACTCTACTGCAAGTGTATTGAACTGTTAAACAACAATTTACTGGTTGATTAGCATGCTGGGGTTATAACAGAGTAATAAAAGGAAGTAAACGCAGCAGGAAAAAGAGTACAACGCGACAAGTAGTAGCCGTACTAAGTACTACAGACTACGGGACTAACCTAAACGGGTCCAAACAAGACGTGACAAGACAAGACAAGATAAGACAAGACAAGATGTGTCACTAAGGTTCACGCCTTTCGGTTAGAAGGCAGCCAGCACCTTCTCAACCGAGGGAACGCTCAACCTTGTGCACGGAAACAAGACAAGACACGTGTGACTCGAAGGGTTCACGCCTTACGGTTCGAGGGGGATCAGACCCTCTTACCGTGCGCACGCTCAACCCTACCCAACCCCAAGTATTCAAGACCTGACAAGACAAGACAAGACAAGGGATCACTCGGAGAGTGCCCTATTGCCCTTTGGGCTATGTATCACGACAAGGGATCACTCGGAGAGTGTCCTATTGCCCTCTGGGCTGTGTATCACGACAAGGGATCACTCAGAGAGTGCCCTATTGCCCTCTGGGCTGTGCAAGACGGGACGGGATGTGACAAGACAGGAAAAGTTATTCTAGGGTGTCCACACGCTCGCACATACAACATAATCCTACGGTGTCAAAAAGTTGTTGTTTGTCGGGCTTGGACTTCGTCGTCAAGTCTAAGTCGTCAGGGCGATCCGGACGCTATCATTTCACATCCGGTTCTATTTTTTCACAGTTTAATAGTTCTAACAGTCTAAGGCCTAGGCACGGCAGAAAGAGCAAGTGAGTACACTTGCCTGCGGTGGCGAGTGTGTCGTTCGTCTGGAGCGTCCCGTCCAAGCATCGCGTCCTCGGTAGTCCGTCTGAAATAAGGTCACGACGACGGTGTCCAGTCGCGTTTTTTAATAAGTCCTATTAGGGTCTGTTTCTAGTTTGGCGAGACTACCCTATTTGTCAAAATTCAGATTTTGGTGTTTCGTTCAACCTAGATCGACTTCTACCCTACGTGCACAGAAAATTTGTCCGATTATCGATCTTCCTACGGTGGGCAATCAATTTTACAGAAGCTGAAAGTAAATTTAGTTTGAGTTGTCAAATTTTAGTTTAGGGTTTGATTTTGCTATGGTGTGGGTTTGCTATGAGTTCGGGGGACCAACCTATCCGGTGTTTGATGTAGGATGGACGTAGCGTCTGAACAGTGGGATCTCCTCGTCGCCTACGACGTCTCGGCTACGGGTAGCGTAGCCGGGAACGTTCTGACAGTGAACAAAGAGCATGGGCAGTGATTCGGACAACGAAACAGCGAGCAAGGGAATGCATGGAAGGCGTTTAGTGGCTTCGAAAAGCACGGACAGCGAGACGAGCCCGGTAGCGGCCCGTAGAAGATGTCAGCGGCGTCAAGGGGGTCTCGAACAGTGAGCAGGGAGGAGCAAAGGCCACGGGGACCAAAACAGCGAGCACGGAAACGAGCACGGAAGCGTATGGTGGCACGGAAAAGTGGACAGCGATCGGAAAGACTAAATCAGCGAGCGAGGGAGGTGATCGACGTCTAAAACAGCGAGGGGGACTGTCGGGGTTGAGCGGGCGACAACCGATCGGAGCGGGCGGCCGCTGCGCACGAAACTAAGGCACTGGAGAGCTATCGGAGGGATTTCCGGCCTAAGAGCTGTCGCCGGAGAGGTGTCACCGGCCTGGGAGGTGGTTGGTCGGGTCTGGGGAGTCGGCGGCGGCACCGACTGGCCGGGCGGCGGCCGAGGAAGACAGCAGCAGTCGCGGGCTGCTGCTGTCGTTGCTGCTGCGTGAAGAAACCGCCGCTGGCAGTCCTTGCGGCGGAGAGAGGGTCGGTCGGAGGGCGGATGCGGGGCGCCGGTGACGGGGGTCAGTCAGGCGGCGATCGGGAAAGCGCAGTAGCGCCGGCGGGGTTCCAAGCGAGGGAGAGAGAGATATATCGGGGTGGGGGGTGTGTCTTTGTTTGGTGGCGGCTGTGAATGAAAGAGATGGAAAAAATATAAAAAGAGCCCTAGGTTAAAACGTGAATGAGGGTTGTAATTATAAAATAATTTCAGATGCTAAACATCTCTAGGGTTTGGGTTAAGTGCGGGAGGGGGGTAGAGATAGGAGGGGTGCACTTAGGGAAAAGAACGGGTGCCAACAGTGACAGAATAAAATTTTGTATACGTATGATGCAACTTAAGGGATTTGCTAAGATTTGTTTACAATTTGAAATTTGGATTGATTAGGGCTAATCAACGGTTGAGATTTGATTAGGAGATATCTTCTACTAGGGGCATCAGAAAAATAATCCGAAAATACCGGGACGATCGTGGAGACGAGAAGTACGGGTCTATGGGGTCTGATCGCGTGCTACGCCTACCAAAAATTATTGTAAAATCGGGAACCGTGTATTGGTGCCAAAAGACCAAAACGCCCCTCCCATCCAGAGCTGTTTTGCGAGAAAACGAGCCGTGAAATGACGTTCCGAAAAATTACTATAAAATTCTAAACTTCCAAACGGTCACAACGGCATATCACATCGCATATACCAGAATCCAAAAATAGCCAAATAAATTACGTGCACAATAAAGCACGTGCACGCAGAAAATCCATAAGGTCGGAAAGCGACCGTTAAATCCTACCCCACAAAAATAAAGATTCCGTCCTCGGAATCAACAACACTAATCAGAAACAAGAATGGAAAACGCTTCCTCATCTCCTCCTCGCGCTTCCAAGTGGACTCTCCAGGTGATCCGTGACGCCACATCACTCTCACCAAGTCGACTACCTTATTCCTCAATTGCTTCTTTCGATGGTCCAAAATCTGCACAGGCTGCTGGTCATATGTCAGGTCCGAACAGACCGTGATCTCTGAGAAAACCACAGTGTGCGATGGATCATTAACGTACCGACGTAACTGGAATACGTGGAATACGTCGTGAACTCCCTCCAAGGATGGTGGCAGAGCAAGGCGGTAGGCCACTGCTACCCTGTGCTCAAGCACATCAAATAGTCCAATATACCTCGGGCTCAGCTTTCCCTTCCTCCCGAAACGAATAACTCCGTGGTTCGGAGCAATCTTCAGGAAGACGTGATCTCCTGGCTGGAACTCCAACGGTCTCCTCTTGGCGTCAGCCCAATGCTTGAATCGATCATGTGCAACTCTGAGCTTCTCCCTGATGTCTCTCACGACATCCACATCTTCCACTATCATCTCTTGACCTAACAGCTCTCGATCTCCAATGTCATCCCAGCTCAGTGGCGATCGACATTTCCTCCCATATAAGGCAGCAAACGGCGCCATGCCAATGCTCGCCTGGTAGCTGTTGTTATACGAAAATTCCAACAAGTGAAGATGGTCCTCCCACGATCCCTTCAAATCGAGCATACAAGCGTGCAGCATATCTTCCAGAATCTGAATAGTCCTCTTCGACTGGCCATCGATCTGCAGGTGGTACGTCGTGCTGAAACTCAGACTCGTACCCAAATTCTTCTACAGACTTCTCCAGAACTGAGATGTGAACCTCGAGTCTCTGTCAGACAAGATGCTTACGGGGACTCCATGTAAGCGTACAATCTCCTGCACATACAGGGTCTACCTTATGGCGAGCTATGAGCCTCGCTCAACAGCTCCTCTCGAATATCACCTGCACGTACGCAGAGCCCATTGCCGTACCGCAGCGAACCATCCTCACGAATCACGAACTCCGTCCGTAATCCAGCTTCAACCTGCCTCCTGATCCTCTGCAACCTCGGATCTCCTGCCTGTGCTGCCTTGATCCGATCCACGATCGTGTATTGAATCTGCAAATTCATGAATGAATGAACCACACCAGGTAGGACGACCTCAAAATCCATTTCCCCAGCTCCTGATGTATCCTCCAGTCGACAGTATGCATCATCGCAGTAGGAAGTCTACTCAAGGCATCGGGCACTACGTTCACCTTCCCTGGGTGATACTGCAAGTCTATCTCATAGTCAGCCATGAGCTCTAACCATCGTCTCTGACGCATGTTGAGCTCCTTCTGCGTGAAGATGTACTTCAAGTTCTTGTGATCGGTAAAAATCTTCACGCTCTCACTTAGCAAGAAGTGCCTCCAGATCTTCAGTGCAAATATCACCGTTGCCAACTCCAGATCGTGCATAGGGTAATTCTTCTCATTTGTCCTCAACTGACGAGAAGCGTATGTGACCACGTGGCCATGCTGATGCAACACGCATCCAAGTCCCTTCCATGATGCATCACAATATACCTCAAAGTCTCCGTTCTGATCCGGTACTGCCAAAACCGGTGCCGTGGTCAATCTCACCTTCAAGATACTGAAGGCCTCCTCACAAGCATCTGGCCAATGGAACTCCACATCCTTCCTCGCCGGCTTCGTCATCGTCTCTGCATTCCTCGAGAAACTCGAACTTATGGTTGCCCGAAATCCTGAATACCACCCTCTCACTGTGGCATTTAAACAGAGCGTGGAAGTCTCCCAGCAATTTGATGCCAAGAACGACATCGAAAAAGCGGTAGATCATGGACAATGAAATCTAATAGTTCATGTCCACGGATCACCAAGGGAATCGATCGACAACTCAGATTCATTGTCACCACTTCGTTCCCTGTGGCGATGTCCCATAACCTAGGAAGTGTGTGGGGGAAAAGAATATCTTGATACAACTCCAGGGATATGATGCACATGGAATGCACCGGAGTCGAACATGACCAAGGCCAGGTGAGACGACACTAGAATGGTGCCTACGGTATAAAAGAACTACGGTCAACCCACTACCCAACAACTAGCAAGGACAACATATATACAATCGAAACAATCTAACAGCAAAGAAAAGACCAGATCTCAAAAGAATATACCTGCTATAACACCATCCAAGTCTTCAGCCTCGTCGGTTGTCATGGTGTACGCCGGCCTCCGAAGTTGCATTGCCTGCCGAAACATCTGCTCATGTGGGGCCAAGGGTGGTCCACGGACAGTAGCTCCTCTCTGAACTGGGGCTGGTGCTCTACACTACACTGGAACTGGCGCTCCGCCCTCCACTTGGCGACGCTTCGAGCAATCTCTAACCGCGTGTGTGACAGCTCCACATGTCAGACACAATCCCAGCTTCTTCCTGCAATTGTTCTGCCGATGCCCTGGCTTGCCACAGTAATGACACGGTCCCTTGTTCTGACTCTGCGCCGGTGCTCCAGACCTCTTGAAAGACACCGACTGAGTGGGTCCCACTGCAGGCTTAGCTGCTGGCCTGAACTGCTCTACTAGTTGGCTCCCTCGCAGTGGTGGTGGTATAGTCGGAGGAGCCTGGGCAGCACGCGCAATCTGATGCACCTGATCAACCAACCGATATTGAACGTCCAACATCTCTCTCATAACGCACAGTAATTGGCGAAAATCGTCGTCTCGGCCATCCATGGCCCCGTCAGCTGAAGGTCCGTCTCGAGCTTCACGTCCTCCCACCATCCTAACGACAGGAAAAACACAACTTAGACTCGAACACATTACTGGATAATAATAAAAAGAATGTTAATACTTCTATCGTTCCGAACTTTTTGCAGAAAAAGACCTGCATGGGCCACCACTAAAACCTGTCACGCCCAGCTTCCCAAAACGACGGAAGCAAAACGTGACGAGGCCCGCTTAGGCCGGAGCTGTGAAGCTCGGACCCAATAAGCGTTTGTGTGGTACTCCAAGACGAAGGAACAGGTCCCTACAGAAAAGTACGGAACAACAAAAGTACTAAAAGAGATGCATTCATTTTATTCAACAGATATCCAGAAAAAGTATGGAGAGTCTAAACAATAGCCAACACGGCTACAAACAGCTGAAAGTAAACTAATGGTGCAAGCACCCAGCCTAGACAGAAAGTAAATAGTGCTACGCACCCAACTAAACTGCAGTGAACCTCTGAATCAGCAACGTGAAGGTCTCTAGCTCTGATCCTCCTCAGGCACGTACTCCGGGTCTGCGTCCTCCGGCTCTACGTCCTCGGGTAGCTCTGTCTGGTCATCGTACTCCAGCTCGACTCCTGACGTGCAACACCAAGAAAGGAACTGTACGTCAGGTAAAGTCTTCAACAGAAAGTTAGACTCTACTGCAAGTGTACTGAACTGTTAAACAACAATTTACTGGTTGATTAGCATGCTGGGGTTATAACAGAGTAACAAAAGGAAGTAAACGCAGCAAGCAAAAGAGTACAACGTGACAAGTAGTAGCCATAGCGAGTACTACGGACTACGGGACTAACCTAAACGAGTCCAAACAAGACGTGACAAGACAAGACAAGACAAGATGTGTCACTAAGGTTCACGCCTTTCGGTTAGAAGGCGGCCATCACCTTCTCAACCGAGGGAACGCTCAACCTTGTGCACGGAATCAAGACAAGACACGTGTGACTCGAAGGGTTCACGCCTTACGGTTCGAGGGGGATCAGACCCTCTTATCGTGCGCACGCTCAACCCTACCCCAACTCCAAGTATTCAAGACCTGACAAGACAAGACAAGACAAGGGATCACTCGGAGAGTGCCTTGTTGCCCTCTGGGCTGTGTATCACGACAAGGGATCACTCGGAGAGTGTCCTCTTGCCCTCTGGGCTGTGCAAGACGGGACGGGATGTGACAAGACAGGAAAGTTTATTCTAGGGTGTCCACAGCACTCACAAGATAATCCTACGGTGTCAAAAAGTTGTAATTTGTCGGGCTTAGACTTCGTCGTCAAGTCTAAGTCGTCAGGGCGATCCGGACGCTATCATTTCACGTTCGGTTCTATTTGTTCACAGTTTAATAGTTCTAACAGTCTAAGGCCTAGGCACGGCCAAAAGAGCAAGTGAGTACACTTGCCTGCTGTGGCGAGTGTGTCGTTCGTCTGGAGCGTCCCGTCCAAGCGTCGCGTCCTCGGTAGTCCGTCTGAAATAGGATCACGGTGACGGTGTCAGGTCGTGTTTTTCAATAAGTCCTATTAGGGTCTGTTTCTAGTTTGGTGGGACTACCCTATTCGTCAAAAGTCACATTTTGGTGTTTCGTTCAACCTAGATCGACTTCTACCTGACGTGCACAGAAAATTTGTCCGATTGTCGATCTTCCTACTGTGGGCAATCAATTTTACAGAAGCTGAAAATAAATTTAGTTTGAGTTGTCAAATTTTAGTTTAGGGTTTGATTTTTCTACGATGTGGGTTTGCTACGAGTTCGGGGGACCAACCTCTCCGGTGTTTGATGTAGGATGGACGTAGCGTCTGAACAGTGGGATCTCCTCGTCTCCTATGGCATCTCGGCTACGGGTAGCGTAGCCGGGAACGTTTTGACAGTGAACGAAGAGCGTGTGAAGCGATTTGGACAGCGAAACAGTGAGCAAGGGAATGCCTGGAAGGTGTTTAGTGGCTTCAGAAAGCACGGACAGTGAGACGAGCCCGGTAGCGGCCCGTAGAAGATGTCAGTGGCGTCAAGGGGTCTCGAACAGTGAGCAGGGAGGAGCAAAGGCCACGGGGGCCAAAACAGCGAGCACGGAAACGAGCACGGAAGGGTACGACGGCACGGAAAAGTGGACAGCGATCAGAAAGACTAAATCAGCAAGCGAGGGGGGTGATCGACGTCTAAAACAGCGAGGGAGACTGCCGGGGTTGATCGGGCGACAACCGAGCGGAGCGGGCGGCTGCTCCGCGTGAAACAAAGGCACTGGAGAGCTGCCGGAGGGATTTCCAGCCTAAGAGCTGTCGCTGGAGAGGTGTCACCGACCTGGGAGGTGGTTGGTTGGGTCTGGGGAGTCGGCGGCGGCGCCGACTGGCCGGGCGGCGGCCGAGGAAGACAGCAGCAGCCGGCTGATGCTGTCGTTGCTACTGCGTGAAGACACCACCGCTGGCAGTCCTTACGACGGAGAGAGGGTCGGTCAGAGGGTGGATGCGGGGCGCCGGCGACAGGGGTCAGTCGGGCGACGATCGGGAAAGCGCAGTAGCCCCGGCGGGGTTCCAAGCGAGGGGGAAGAGAGATATCGGGGGGGGGGGGGGTGTGTGTGTCTTTGTTTGGTGGCGGCTATGAATGAAAGAGATGAAACAAATATAAAAAGTGCCCAAGGTTAAAACGTGAATGAGGGTTGTAATTATAAAATAATTTCATATGCTAAACATCTCTAGGGTTTGGGTTAAGTGCGGGAGGGGGTAGAGTAGGAGGGGTGCACTTAGGGAAAAGAACGGGTGCCAACAGTGACAGAATAAAATCCTTGATACGTATGATGCAACTTAAGGGATTTGCTAAGATTTGTTTACAATTTGAAATTTGGATTGATTAGGGCTAATCAACGATTGAGATTTGATTAGGGGATATCTTCTACTAGGGGCATCAGAAAAATAATCCGAAAATATCGGGACGATCGTGGAGACGAGAAGTACGGGTCTACGGGGTCTGATCGTGTGCTACACCTATCAAAAATTATTGTAAAATCAGGAACCGCGTATTGGTTCCAAAAGACCAAAACGCCCCTCCATCCAGAGCTGTTTTGCGAGAAAACGAGCCGTGAAATGACGTTCCCAAAAATTACTATAAAATTCTACACTTCCAAACGGTCACAACGACATATCACATCGCATATACCAGAATCCAGAAATAGCCAAATAAATTACATGCGCGATAAAGCACGTGCACGCAGAAAATCCATATGGTCGGAAAGCGACCGTTACAAACTGCCAGCTGGCTGGGCTGCTACAGGGGCTTTGCTAGCAGTTGTCTCGGCCCCTGCGGGGGCCAGAAGAGTGAAGGAGTTCCATTGAACGCAAGTGGAACTTTAGGTCCACTTGCCAGCTCAGGTAGTTCTTTCCTGCTGCGTCAAGGACCTCGAAATCGACGCTAGCCAATTTTGCCATTTATCTATGCAATTAAATACACATGAATTAATATTTGTGAAAAATAAATTCACGCAAAGTAAATAAACAGTCATGTGGGGATCTGTCATATACCCTTAGAAACAAAATGTCCAAAAATGTCTGAATACAGTCCATAAAAAATGAAATACACAAGAAATAAAAAATACAACTTGGAAACCCATTTTGGGTCGCAGCATAATGCAGATTTCATCTCCGTCTTCAATTTGGCAGAGCTCCGGTCTTTTGGCATTTTACATTATAACCTCACTACAATTACTCTCAAAACAGAAAAAGAAAGTGATGAATATAAAAAGCTGTATCTTAAAATGGCCGACCCCAAACCACAAGACAGAATTATTTACAACATCCATGTAGTTTATATTAAATAATTATGCAACACATGCAGGCATATCAAATTTAATTTAATCAACATCACACGCAATTTATTGGAGAAATATAAAATATTTAATAATTACTTGGGCCACGTGGAGACATATCATGCACCATTAGGTTAGATAACTAACGACAGAGCGATCTCAAGACCTTTTATAATTAATAAATATATTAATATATATATAATTAATCCAAATTACGCAGATAGTGATTCTTATAGATATTGTATGGACCAAAAACAAATAGCATCCAAAAAATATTAATGCAACACATCAATTTTCCATATTTTTCAGAATTTCCAGTAAGTTTATGGTATTTTCTGATTTTTGTCTAGATACAATTGAATTTTTTCCTGAGTTAAAATTATATCTAAAACAGAATTAACTCAAATATTAAATATAAGCCCTAAGGCTTGCTGCGGGCTTCAAGCCCAATAGCCAAAAAAATTATATATTTAGTTTTGGGCTGCTGGCCCATGTGCTTTAAATTTTGCCCAAAAATAACCATGGGGTGGTAAAAACACCCTTAAACATACCCTAACCCTAATTTAAGGGTTAGGGTTAGAGTTAAGAAGGTGAACAGCCCCCTCCCCGTATTTTCAGATCTCGACATGGGGGGTGGCCGGAACAGCGGCTCCCCCCCCTCTTCTCCTTCGACGAATCAGGATGGGGGGAACAGCAGCTCTGACCCTTCTTATCCTTCGGCGAATCTGACCAGGGGGAGGTCGGAACAATGCCCACCTTTTCTTCTTCGTCGGCAAATCAGGTAGGGGGCTACCGGAGCAGCACGCCCCCTCCCCCCTTTGTTCGGCTTGCGGCCTTAGGAGACCCCCTACCTGACGGGGGCGGGTGCTGCTGCAAGGCCCCCGTCAGGGGGGGTTCAGACCGAGAAGACCCCCCTGGCGGGGGTGCCGGATCAAGGCCCCCCCTCGGGGGGGTTGCCTGAGGAGACCCCCGACAAAGGGGGGATGCTGTTCTAGGCCCCCCTAGGGGGCAGAGCCGAGGAGAAACCCTCCGACAGGGGGGTGCCGATCTGAGGAGTTGGCTAATTTTTTAAATTTATTGTATTATGACATCAAATTTTAAGAGATGTAATTTAAATTCTATGCACCATCATATTGATCTAAGGGATCAAAAAAAATTTACCTCTAGCTCAAAGATCTAGAGAAGATCGATAAAAAAATTAAGATCCGTAGAATGAATCCCCGATTTCGATGCCCTGTAAAAATCTCCGCAACGGATCGCTGCAACCAAAGATTCCAAGGAATCGAGCTTCAACGCGAAGAAATCACTGTAACAGATCGCAGCAATCAAGATTACTAAGCGCGGTTAGGGTGATTTAAGGGGATAAAAAGAGAAGCTCAAGAACGAGAGCTCACGTGATGATAACGTGTTAGAACTCAAAAAGAAAGAGTAACCATGGCTCAAGTCCATGGTCCTCTATTTATTCATTCATATGGAATACCAAAGGGCATGAATTCCAAAGGTCCCCATTATACTAACTATTGGAGAGTAATGGAGGGATAAATTGGCATCCTCACTCATAACAAAATATGATTTAGAAATGGAATGTGTAAAAATATCTCCCTGAGTGGGAGTTGTAAGCTCTGGTGGGGGTTCATCTGATGTAGGACATGGGGGAGGTGGCTGTGGAAGCTCAACTGAAGGTGGGCAACACTCGGGCTCCATGTGAATATCTGTATCCTCATCCCAAATAGTGTCCTCCTCAACGGTCTGCTTCGGTCCGCTAGCATGGCCTCCTCAACAATGGTCTCCGGTGCTGCAGGCTGCTCTGTGGGTTCATTTATCTCAACTAAGGTATAAAAATGTATATTGTCCCCCCTCAACTCGAGCGTGGACTCCATCATTAATGGTACCTACAAAATAGATGAGACGAATTATAAAATCGTGAAATGCTAGTTCAGAAGGATCACTTGCTGTTATTTTCATTGGACGGGTGGACCGAACTACGTCCATAATGGTACTTAATATGTCCATAGATGTGTCCTCCTCTGGCAGCTTAGGTGTCTCTATTTGTGGAGTGTTTGTGATGGAAAAGTGAAGATGATCACTTTCAAGTAAAACATACACTCTGTCTATGATAGTACCTGCATCAGAGACATTAGCCATAACAAAATAGTTGAAAGCTTGATCGGATGGGTCAACTACCTAACGGTTAACGAACCGGTAGATCGAGCTGCATCAATCATTTGTTTCAGGGCTGCTGCTAACTGCAGATCACCGTATTTTTCCACGTGCATCCTCCTCAAATACTCACGTGAGGGTTCCTTTAGCCCTCCAGCAAAGTGATGAAATAGCTCTCCATCATGAAAATATGCACGACACATGTACCCATTGAATAAGTCGTTGAACATCCCCCAAGCTTGATTGAGACTATCTCCTTCAGCGTGGGTGAAGGTAAGTACCGTGCTAAATGTTTGGTTTATTGGAGCGGATGTCCCCCACATCTTTGGATAAATATAGCTTGAACAATCACAAAAATGAACAACCTGAAAAAGGCGTCAGCGGTACAAGAAAAAGAGATAATAATAAAGTAGGTGGCAGGAAAAATATATCTCTTTGTTTCTTTTTATAAATTTTTATTTTTATTCGAAGTCTAGCAACCTAATTGTGATAAATAGGCAATATAGCGGAACACCAGTGTTCTAAAAAATCGTTTTGGGTGGCCGCCTAGACGGCGCCTAGGCGCTAGGCTGTAACGGTCACTTTCTGACCGCACGAATTTTAGCGCGTAGTTGTGTTTTGTGTGCGTTTGGTGCATTTAATTTTTATTACAGTCGTCCGTAGTTCAGACGCGTGACCGAAACCCTTTTTCACAACCCTCTCAGCGGCACGAGCGCCCCGGTATTTTCTTTGTAATTTTTGGACGTCGGAGGACCAATCTGCTTATCGCATTACAAACTAATAACATATATTTTTATAAATTTTAAAAAAATTTGTTTTTATAGCGGCTGTACGTTAAAACTAGGCTCATTAATAATCTTTTTTTAAAACTCAAACCTTATTAACTAATTCCTAATAAACAATGCTGCAGATTTGTTGTAAAAAGGGAATCTGTTGGATGAATATAAACTCAAGAGAGAGAGAGAGAGATCATTTCATTGCTAAGAATGAGTAACCATAGCTAAGAGCCATGGTGCTCTATTTATTTATCTCATAGTGGGGAGGCCAAAAGCCTCTAGTAGACCAAGGGTCCCCATTACTCTAAGTAATGGGGGACCTAATGAATGGGTAATGAAGGAGGGAAGGCCAAAGGCCTCCCTCATTCATAACACTCCCCCTTACACATTCATCACTTCGGTCTCAGCTATTGAGGCAAGGGGTGGATACTTCTAGATCCAGAGTAAGTGTGTTTGCCTCGTTAAAACCTTAGCTGTGGAAAACCCAGTGGGAAAACCCAACAGCTTAAGGAAAAAGAGTGCAACCCACAGGTTACTCCCCCTGATCCGTACAAGCTTCAGGCTTGCAGGTCTTTCAACTGTCGCATACCAATGTTCTTTACAAGCTTTACAAAAGTACATTTAGGCAATGACTTAGTAAAAAGATCAGCTAAGTTGTTGCATGACTGGATCTGTCGAACTTCAATTTGCTTGTCGTTCTTCTGCTCGTGCGTCCAGAAAAACTTGTGAGAAATGTGCTTTGTCCTGTCGCCTTTGATGTAGCCATTTTGAAGCTGAGCAATGCACGCGGCGTTGTATTCGAATAGGGCAGTAGGCTCCAGATCACCGGTCTTCAGGCCAGTGGATTGGAGGATGTGTTGGACGACGGAGCGTAGCCAAAAACATTCTCTGCTCGCTTCATGGATCGCGATGAGCTCTGCATGGTTGGAAGATGTAGCAGTAGTGGTTTGTTTTACCGATCTCCAGGAGATAGCAGTTCCTCCGTAGGTAAAGACAAAACCAGTCTGTGATTTTGCCGTATGCGGATCTGAAAGATAGCCTGCATCGGCATAACCAAGTAACTGGGAGGAGGCACCTCTCTGGTAGTAAAGTCCAAGGTCTACGGAACCCTGGAGGTATCGCAGAAGATGCTTTACTCCATTCCAGTGGCGCTTTGTAGGTGCTGCACTGTGTCTGGCTAGGAGATTGACTGCAAACGCTATATCGGGACGCGTGCAGTTAGCCAGATAGAGAAGTGCACCAATGGCACTTAGGTAGGTTACTTCTGGACCCAGTATCTCCTCCCCCTCTTCCAGAGGCCGGAAGGGGTCCTTTTGTACGTCTAATGATCTCACGACCATAGGGGTACATAAAGGATGACATTTATCCATTTGGAACTTATTTAAAAGCTTCCTGGTATAATTGGATTGATGTAGAAGTATTCCACCTCGTAGGTGTTCAATCTGTAAGCTAAGGCAATACTTCGTTTTGCCTAGGTCTTTCATTTCAAAAGTGTGCTTTAGCCTTGCAGATATCTTATTAATCTCTGCTGGAGAGCCTATGAGATTTAAGTCATCAACGTAAACTGCTATGATGACGAATCCTTTTCCCGTTCTTTTGATAAAGATGCACTGGCAGACTTCGTTATTAGTGAATCCTTGCTGTGCAAGGAAATCACTTAGTCTGTTATACCACATTTTACCCGACTGTTTTAGTCCATACAAGGATCTATGTAGTCTAACAAAGAATACGTCCCGAGGTATCTCTTTCATCTCGGTGGGTAAGTTAAACCCATCTGATAGTTTCATATAGATCTTTTTATCTAAATCGCCATAAAGATATGCAGTCACAACGTATATGAGCTGCATTTCTAGGCTTGCCAGAGATGATAGGCTTATTAAGAATCTGAATGTATTAGCGTCCATTACCGGGGAGTATGTATCTTCATAATCGATACCCGGTCTTTGGGAAAAACCCTTTGCTACAAGACGCGCCTTGTAGCGGACGATCAGATTTTCTTCATTTCTTTTTCTAATGAAAACCCACTTATATCCCACAGGTCTAACACCTACTGGTGTTTGGACTACAGTTCCAAAGACTTTGCGTTTCGAGAGTGAGTCCAGCTCTACTCTTATCGCCTCGTCCCACTTTGGCCAATCATCTCTGCGTTTACAATCTGCTAGAGAAAGTGGTTCGACGTCATCGTCGTATTCAGCGACGTAAACGGTAATAGTGAACGCAAAATCGTCGTCGTCGACTGTGCTATGTCGGTCCAGTACTTCCCCAGTACGTACAAAGTTTAATGATGTTTCTCCTAATGTTTCCTCTACGGGGGAAATTAGGAGGGGAGAGGTAGCTGTCCTGAGCTCAGTATCCTGTGGAGGGATAATCTTATTTTCACCAGGAATCTTCCTCTTTCGAGGAACTTTATCTTTTGAACCTGGTGGCCGTCCTCTTTTCAATTGAGGTACAGCCATTTCTGCTGCTGGTGGATTGCATCCATTTATAGGGATGTTAATCCTAGTTGGAGTGTTAGCAACAGGGACGTGTGAACGGACGATCTTCTGGCTGTCCGTGAATTTATCCGGCAATTGGTGTACTGTATTCTGGATGTGAAGGATCTTCAGGATCTCATCTTCACACAGATTTGTACGCGGATCATAAAGGGACAAAGACTTATTTTCCCAACTAATGGTCTCCGAAGCTTCAGGCTTCTTGGAATGTTTGCCCAACTTTGGAAAAGTTTTCTCATCGAATTCACAATCAGCAAGGCGTGCCTTAAATGCGTCCCCCGTTAGGGGTTCTAGGTATCTAATAATCGAGGGTGAATCAAATCCAATATAGATTCCAAGACGACGTTGAGGACCCATTTTGGTCCTCTGAGGTGGTGCTATTGGAACATAGACCGCACAACCAAATATTCTCAAATGAGATATATCTGGAGTTGAGCCGTATGCCAGTTGCATCGGGGATAATGTATTGCCTCCAGAGGGGCGTATCCTAATAAGAGATGCGGCATGCAGAATAGCATGCCCCCAAGCATCCACCGACAATTGGGATTGCATAAGCAATGGACGTGCAATCCATTGGAGTCTCTTTATAAGAGACTCTGTTAATCCATTCTGGGTGTGAGCATGAGCTACTGGATGTTCAACTTCTATACTCGTTGCCTGGCAATAGTCTTCGAAGACTTGAGATGTGAATTCGCCCGCATTATCAAGACGTAGTTTCTTGATATAGTTATCGGGGAAATGAGCACGTAACCTAATTATCTGTGCCAACAGCTTTGGAAAAGCTAGGTTACGGGTGGACAAGAGGCACACATAAGACCATTTTGTGGATGCATCTATTAGTACCATGAAGTACCGAAATGGGCCACTTGCGGGGTGAATAGGCCCGCAAATGTCACCATGTATCCTCTCAAGGAAGCCAGGAGACTCTAAACCCACTTTTAGGGGCGATGGTCTCGTTATTAGTTTCCCCTTGAAACAAGGGGGACAAGGAAATTCACCCTTCTGAAGAATCTTCTGGTTCTTCAAATCATGTCCGCGGGATTAAGATAAGATGCGTCGCATCAGAATGGATCCAGGGTGACCAAGTCTGTTATGCCATAGTTGAAATGGTGACATTGGCTGGCACGTCTGGTGCTCAGTCATATTGGCTTCAACTGGTTGAATGTATGTTTGGTAGAGACCCGACGGGAGTCCCTTAAATATTTCGCAGATGGTCTTCTGGCCATCTTTACGAAGAGTGACATACAGGTATTCAACCTTATTTTCATCTCTAGTTTCTAAGTGATATCCGTTTAAACAGATGTCCTTGAAGCTTATGAGATTTCTATTTGATCTTGGAGAAAATAGTGCATTATTGATTTTTAGTCTTGTGTTATTTGGGAGCAATAATATTGCATCACTAGATCCTTCGATTATTTTGGACAGTCCTGAAATTGTAATGACAGGACCGTCATATTTACTTATGCTATTGAAATAGCATTCATCGCGAAGGATAGTGTGCGTCGAGGCACTGTCCACTAGGCACTCATACATCATCTATATAAGCAAAAAACGATAATTTATTGATGGAAATGTAAAATGCATACATTCAAAATAAAAGATCGTCTTTATTAAGCATACTAGAGATGAAGCTACAATTTATTCTTTGAAAAGCATAGATAAAGATAAGGCTCAATCGAGCAGGTCGTCATTTTCGAAATCCTTGGAAGTGAACTTCGTCGGATTTTCCACATTTGCCATGTTTGTTTCAGGCGGAGGCTTCTGGCTCGCCTGATACAGTTCCTGGAAGTGACGAGGTGTGCGACAGTTTCTGGACCAATGTCCAGTCATGCCACAACGATGACATTTGTCCTCCCATGTCTTCTTTGGATTTGACACTGTATCAGTGTTCTTACGCTTCCAAGTGAAGTTTTTCTTCCCTTTATTATTCTTGTTTTGGGGAGGAGCATTGGCTGGTTTCATAGGGGCATTTCCTTTGTTCTTTTTGCCCCTCTTCTTGTTCTTCCACTTCGGGGGGTGAACACCGTGGGCTTCGGAAATAGGAGCTGAGCCTGCCGGGCGCTGGTTATGAGTGGCCAGTAAAAGGTCTCTATTCTGCTCTGCCCTCAGGAGGCAAGAGAGCAGGTCAGAGAACTTCGTGAAATTGTGTTCACGATACTGCTGCATGAGGATAGCATCTTTCTCGTGAAACGAGGTAAATGTCTTTTCCAACATGCGGTGCTCCGAGACTTCTTCACCACACAGCTTCAGGCGTGCGGTGATGTTGTGAAGTGCTGAGTTGTACTCAGCAACGGACTTGTAGTCCTGAAGTCGGAGGTTCTCCCACTCATAGCTGGCACGCGGGAGTATGACATCAATTTGATGTCTGTAGCGTGCCTATAACGCTGTCCATAACTCCAGAGTGTCCTCTACCGTCAAGTATTCGGCCTTCAGGGTCGATCTATGTGTCGTCTGATATAGATAATGGCTTTCGCCTTATCCATGTCAGAGACAGTGGGAGAGGTACTGCCAGCTGAAGGGGCCGTTTCTGGGGCTTTGCTAGCAGATGCATCGGATGCTGCGGGAGCCGATGATTGGGCCACTACAGGGGCCAGGATGGAGTGCAGGAGCGCCATGGAGCGCAAGTGGAACTTCAGGTCCACTCGCCAGCTCAAGTAATTCTTGCCAGCTGCATCGAGCACCTCGAAATCGACGCTTGCCAATTTAGCCATTTTATCTATGCAATTTAAAGATAAGCATGAATTAAAATAAATTCAACAATCCATGCATAAAGAAATTAAAAAGTAAAATGCAGGGATCGGCCAGATACCCAAAATAATGCACAGTCCAAAGTCCGATTACAGTCCAAAGAAAAGAGAATGAAAAAAACAACTTTGGAAACCCCAGGTGGGTCCCTATTTCTGCATCCGTCTTCTTATGCTGTTGCACCGAGCCTTGGCTATTTATACAATTTCCTCACTTACAAATTCTCTCAAAAAAAGAAAAAGTGCTAGAAATGTAAATATGTATGCAATGGCCGATCCCGGAAGACACATTTTTACTTATTTTAAACATCCACGCAGTTTATATGCTACATGCATAAATTAAACAACCACGCATATATCTCAAGCACAAAAAATATGTAAAAAGTAAACTAGAAAATATAATTATCTCGAAGACCACGTGGAAACGTCATACACCGTTAGGATAGTTAACTAACGGCAGAGCGGTCTCAGGATCCCTGAGATGATTATATATATATATATTTTTTAAAAAAAAATTCTAGTAAACCATACATAATAATTTGCAAGAGAGATGTTTAAATAAATAGAGGAACAAAGTTTTTCTCATAAATTTCAATTTGCAAATTTAATTCTTCTTTAAAATTATGAAGAAGCCAAATTTGTGTAGAATTTTGTGGCTTCGGGCCAAAAATTATTTTTAGTATAAGCGCTTGTGGCCCGTTCCGCAGTTCTGCAAAGTTGTTTGCCGCAATTATTATGGCTTCCGGCCAAAAATAAGCTATTAGCCTCGGCCTCGGGCCTCGGGCCTCGGGCCTCGGCCTCGGGCCTCGGGCCTCGGGCCTCGGCCTCGGCCTCGGGCCTCGGGCTCGGTCTCGGGCTCGGGACACCCCCCTGCAGCGGGGGGGGGGGGGGGCGGCGGCGCGGAAGGCCCCCCAGCTACAGGGGGGATCGGCCTCGGGCCGCCCCCTGCAGCGGGGGGCGGCGGCGCGGAAGGCCCCCCAGCTGCAAGGGGGATCGGCCTCGGGCCGCCCCCCTGCAGCGGGGGGCGGCGGCGCGGAAGGCCCCCCCAGCTGTAGGGGGGATCGGCCTCGGGCCGCCCCCCTGCAGTAGGGGCGACGGCGCGGAAGGCCCCCCCGCTGCAGGGGGGGATCGGCCTCGGGCCGCCCCCTGGAGCGGGGGGCGGCGGCACGGAAAAGCCCCCTCCCTCTACAGGGGGGGATCGGCCTCGGGCCGCCTCCTGTAGCGGGGGGCAGCGGCGCAGAAAGGCCCCCCCCCCCTCTACCGGGGGGAGCGTGGTCGGCTTTGTGGGAAGGCCCCCTCCTCCGTCAGGGGGGAGGGGAGGATTTCATTTCGGTTCTTCTTCCCACCGAAGAATTTTAATGGCAAAAGGAAAAAAAAAATTTTCAGAGAAAAAACTTTGTAATAGGGATAAATTTTTTTTTCTTTTATTAGACTAAATTTTTTTTACTTGTATATTAAAACAATGTAAAAATTATTTCGTCTAATTTTATCTACAGGATTATAGGTGACGTGCGTTTTTATTTCATATATTCACGCACGTTTTCTTTTGTGTTTCTCCGTGTTTTTCCGCCATCTCTTACTCGTTTTCGTATATTTTCCCGTTTTCTTTCACTTTTCTTTGTTTATCCATGATTGTAGGGGTTCGACCACGTAGGGGACGTTTAACGATGATATCCCAAGTCCCCGGAGCAACGGGAGAAGTCACACATGATCCAGGGGGTCAAACGTCGAAGAATTCATCTTTCAGCCCCTCACTCGGTCGGTTGGTCATCTTCAACCGATCGGGTGATGCACGCGTGCACCACCCGGTCTCTGCCGCAGCTCACAAAGAAGTCACCCGACCGGTTCGCAGACCGGTTCTGCGGGGGGCTGTTCTCTGTTTTTCGAGCAGAATTCCAACCGATCGGGTGACTCTCACCCGATCGGTTCATCTGTAGCTGAAGAAGAAGAGCTGAAGACACGGACGTCGAACCGATCGATTCACCCGACTGCTCCAAGATCCAACCGGTCACTCAAGAACTCACCCGACCGGTTCATGAGATCGGGTGAAAACTCGTCGTTTTCTGCTATTAATCTGTAACGGATCAACCGATCGGTTGACTTTTCAACCGATCGGTTGATGCGAAAATCTATAAATAGAACCCCTAGGGTTCCAGAAACGGGAGCTGTTCTTTTTCCTACTGTTTTATTTCCTTGTGACGGCTGTAATTGTTACTCTTTTGTAAGTTTTCAGATCTTTCTAAAATTTTAGTATTGTCTTTATTACTCCATTACTTCCGCATTGCAATTGTCCGATTATGATTTCAACGGTTAAATTTCATTTAGATCTCTTTTTCATGAATTTTTGTGAGTAGTTCCCAAATCTGGGATTTTGGTGGAAACCCCTTCGAGGGCTCTTCCCGATGCATCCATAGGGTTAGGAAATCGATAGGGAGTAGGAATCTAACGGTTACGCGGGGTGTTTCATTGTCATCGGCGGGAAAAAGACCGCCTTTGACCGTTGGGCCAAGGGGGAATAAACTTGGCGGTTGACTCCCTAGCCATAGCTCACGCCCTTAGCGTAGACGTCGAGTCCTAGCACGCGGGAGCGGCAGGATGAGACGTCGGGAGATATCGTTGCGGGCTTAGTGCTCCCGGGATCGATCAGTGTTAATGGACACGGGAGTGCCCACTGATCGAATCCGGGAAGTCTGGTGTATCATCCTGGGCACCGACCGGAATATCGGGCCCATGGGACGCCGGTACCACTTTCAGAGGCAACGTCTCACCATTAGACCCTAATCCCGATCGCTATCCATACCCGTAGGCCGTATCAGCGAGAGTCTCTCGTCGGGTTGGAAACCAAAGTCCCGGGTTTACTTTCTTTTTGTTCATACCCTTTTATTTCCTTTCGTGACAACCATCTACCGATTCAGGCTAGCTCGCCCCTCGGGGTGATTTAGGTCCTACCTGACCCAAGCACAACCTCGCATCCCTGAGTTCGATATTCCCGCACCCTACACTAACCGTGAAACTTGCGGTAAACGACATCGCGCCGCCGCGACGCAAGCGGGGCGCCGGTCAAGTTTATGGCGTCGTTGCCGGGGAGGCAACGTGCTTGTTATTTTAGGATCTCTTGAACCCTCGTGTCTAGCTCACATCCCTACCTCGCGATAATTTTCGCATTCTCGTTTTTCTTTTTCTTTTTGTTCTTCCTTATTTTTATTTTTTCTTTTTTTTCTTATTTTATCTGTTTTTTCCCACTTGTCGCTTCATGGGTGTTTGTTGTTTTTCATGCGCAGGAGTTCAAGGAGTCTTGACGACTTGATTCCCCTCGATCCAGAGATTAACGCCACCCTTAGGCATTTGGCCGCCGAGAAGCGAAGAAGAGAAGATCCCGAATCCATGGAGGAGAACACCCCACCTCACAAGTCTCTGCTGGAGTACTCGATGCCATCCATCGAGTCGACTTCCGCCATCCGATCTCCAGCTATTGCGGCCCAAAGCTTTGAGCTGAAGCCGTCTCTAGTGACATGGATCCAGCAGGACCAGTTTGCGGGTGCACCCATGGAGAGCCCGATCGAGCACCTGGACTCCTTCTTGGAGAAGTGTGACACCTTCCGGATTAATGGTGTCACGACAGAGGCTATCCGTCTGAAACTGTTCCCCTTCTCTTTGCGAGACAAAGCCAAGCAATGGCTAAGGGGGAAGGACCCCAACACTTTCAACACCTGGGAGAAGCTCTCCAACGCTTTTCTGACGAAGTTCTTTCCTCCGGGGAAGACCATGAAGTTGAGGAGTGAGATCTCCTCCTTCTCCCAGGCCAGCCACGAGTCCTTGCATGAAGCTTGGACGAGATATAAAGAGATGCAAAGAAGATGCCCTCACCATAAGCTTCCGAAGTGGCAGATCATTAATCTGTTCTACAATGGGTTGAGGGATGACCTGAAATCTTCTATAGACGCGGCTGGGGGTTCCTTCATGTCTAGAAGTGAGGAGGATGCCGGGCATATTCTGGAAAATATGGCATCCAACAATGAGCGGTGGTGTGACGAGAGAGCCATACCAAGATCCGGGGGTATACACAGAGTCGAGGACGTCGACAAACTTTCAAGCAAGTTTGACTTGCTTTCGACCCAGATCTCCGTACTAATGGTAGGAGCCGGTGGGGCCGGTACACAGCAAATTTCTGCGGTAAAGTCCGAATTCTTTGGGGAATTCGACGGTGGTGACATCTCACCACCGTTGGATCAGGCGAGCGCACTATTTTACAACCCTACGGGAAATGCGTCGTATCCGCCAAGGACAAATTCCAACCCGGCCTACTCTCCAAACAACCGGAACCACCCGAACTTCAGTTACCGGCCACCATTTCAGACCTCACCGCCTCAGCAGCCGCAACAACAAACTTATCAGCCGGCTAGGCCACAGCAGCAACCATTTTAGCAACAATCTTACGCCCCCAGGAATCAGCAGCCGTTCCAGCAGCAGCAGCAGTATGGCCAACAGAGGGCCGTCTCTCCGGTTTAGTCTCTCTTGACTCAATATATTACCAACCAGGAGAGGATCAACCAAAAGCTGGAAATGGGTCAGCGGACCCTCACGGACCAAGTAACCCAGCTGGGGTTACAAGTGGCGAACCTTGCAAGGTCACAAAACCAATTACCGCCACAACCGGAGGTGAACCCAAGGGGAGCAACCCAAACATCGGCACTCGTGCACGAGCACGCAAATGTGTCCGCTATCGTTCTGAGAAGCGGGACACAAATTCCTACTAGAGTGCCCCTTAGCAACCCGGAAGCACCATTGGTCGTTGAGAAACCGATCGAAAAATCAAACGACGCCGGTGCTTCGTCATCAAATCCTATGACTCCGGAGGGAGTATCTGAAGAAGAGAAGGAGAAGAGGGGGGAAGAGAGCCCGAAAGTGTATAAACCCGTTGTGCCATTTCCACAATGGTTGGCTCAGGCAAAAATTGATGAGAAATATGGCAAGTTCTTCGCCATGGTCAAGGACCTGAGTTTGCAGATCCCCTTCCTAGAAGCAATCGAAACAATCCCCTCCTATGCAAAATTCTTGAAAGATTTGGTGACGAGAGGGTCTAGAAAGGAGAAAGTAGTGCTGACGGCAGAGTGTAGCGCTCTTATCCAGAGGGAAAATCCGCCGAAACTTAAAGACCCGGGGAGCTTCTCTATTCCTTGCACGATCGGGGCAGTGAAGATTCATCGCGCACTCGTCGATCTCGGAGCGAGTGTTAGTTTGATGCCCTTGTCAATGTACAGAAGGATAGGGATGGGTGATTTGGAGCCCACCGGTATGACCCTACAACTAGCTGACCGATCGGTCAAATATCCGGTGGGAGTTGTGGATGACCTCCCCGTGAATGTGAGAGGGGTGCCTATGCCTGTGGACTTTGTAGTCATGGACATGCCCGAAGACGCACACACCCCCATTATCCTGGGACGGCCTTTCATGGCCACTGCTGGCGTTCTAATAGATGTGAAGAACGGAAAACTCTCTTTGAACGTCAGCGGAGAAAACGTCGAATTTGATCTGGGGTTATCCATGAAGTACCCCGATCCCCCAGACGACCCTCGGTGTAATCTGCTGGAGATGGAAGAAGAAAAGGCTGTTGAAGAGAGCTCCTGGGAGATTCTCTTAAGAAACCCCCCCCCGATGACTTGGGGGATTCAGAAGATGGAGACGGCCCCGAGAACAAAGAAGCTGCTAGAGAACCGAGTGCAGCAAGAACGACCCCACCCGGGTTCCCCAAGGCTCCTCCTGCGAGGAGAGCGGGGAAAGAGCCCATGGACCTCACTAAAGACGAGGTCCGGATCCTGAAGAAGATGGCGGGAAGCGCCAACACCAAGGAAAAGCCCCCGGATCCCAAGAACAAAGGGGGGGTAGTCGAGCAAGTATTTTTCCAGCCACTGACTACTCCAAGCGCCTTCAGCTCCAACGAGAAAGAGATGCCGAAATTTGGGCATCACCCGTACCAAACACCATGAGCATCTCTTGCGGGTGTCGAGCCAACGACGTTAAACAAGTGCGCTTCATGGGAGGCAACCCATGTTCTAAACTTTTTCCCCACTTTTAAGCGTTATTTTTGACTTTATTTTATCTATTTTTATAAATAAAATCAGCCGCGAGAACATCCGTTCGGGGACTTAAACAAATCTATTGGTTTTTGCAGGAAACAAGCCCCAATCGATCGGTTGACAACTCACCCGATCGGTTGGGATGTATCAGATACATGCCGAGATCTGTCCCCATATGACCCGATCGGTTGAGTAATGAAGAGACCGGGTGGCAGACCGGGTGAGCTGTGGAGAACTCTCGGAAATTTTTGGGGAATGTCAACCGATCGGTTGAGTTCTAGCGCGATCGGTTGACGCGACCGGGTGAGCAGCCCTAAGCTCTCGGGAAAATGAGTGGAGCGGCCAACCGGTCGGTTGAAAAGTCAACCGACCGGTTCGCCTGTAGCATTTCTTCGGTAAGATTTTCGACCTAAACGTCAACCGATCGGGTGACAAGTCACCCGATCGGTTCGACTTAAAACCCTATATAAACCCCCCCGACACCCGTTCATTCCCACCCTCGCCCGATCGCCCGAATCGCCGCCGTTTCGACTCCCCTCGTGTGCCTTCCTACTTTCTTCCCCAAGATCAGCCTCGATCTTCTTCCCCCGCCATCTCCCTACCCGTCCACCATCATTTCTCTCCATTCCCCCGCCATCTCCCTCCACACAAACCCTAAATTTCACCCATTCTCCCTAACATCAGAACTTGTTGAAGAGATCGCTGCGGCTTCAAGCGTGCTCCAATCGAGTAGCATCAGGGCGTCTACGATCGACTATCTTCATCTCATTTGGGTAAACTCGCTCCTTTGGTTAATTTTAATCTTACCCCAAATATTTCAATTGCTTGTTGGTCGTATATCGTGTTTGTGTTGAATTCGTTGTACTTTTACACACTCGCGCACACACAAGACACCCGCACAATGCCCCCCGCCGTGTTAAACCCACCGACGCCAGCTCTTCGAACCCTAGGCCCAACCGTCGCGCTTGTCGCGCACAGCCCCCCGCTCAGCCCACCACCTCCAACCCATCTGCCCCCGATCAAGACCAAGCCAATCGATTCATGGCCATGATCCTCCTAGCTGGGCAGGGTGGTCGGATAACCGAGGAGTCCGTCGACCGAGACCTCCCCTTTCTTCAAAGCTTCGTTTGCCACATCCGCGAAGACCCACCCGACGTCTCCGAGCTCCACATTCCACCCCCCACGACCCCTGGTCCACAGCGCAGGCCCCCGTCACCACCCCCAGAGGGTGGTGCCCCTGCTTAATTTTTCTCTCCCACTTTTGCCCCCCCATATTTGTGCCCATCTGTCTTTTCGGGGCCCTGCTTTGTCTCTGTCGGAGGGGGGGGGGGACTATTTGCCTGTTGCTTTCTAGATTCACCTCTTTTGTTTTTGACTCCCCCTTGCACATCTCTGCATTTCATTGATCACATCATTTCGCTAGCACTTTCTGGTCTAGCTTGGGGGATGTCTACTTTGGCGTGCTGTCGTGTTTTGTTTGTTTTTCTCATTTTTTGTGTGTGTGCTTGTTTTTCATTTTTTGAGTGTCATGTCGTGTGGTCTTATTTTTATTTTTATTTTCCTATTGTTTGATTTTGATTTTGATCTTTCTTTCTTTTTCATTTTATCTATGTGTTTTCCTCGTTTTCATTTCTTTTTGTGTCAGTGCGTATTCCCCCCCATTTTCATTGCCCTCCCGTACTTACTCATATTGCATTGAGGGCAATGCAAACTTTAGCTTGGGGGAGTCGCACTGTGTGCGTCGTTTTAGTCCTTCTTTTTCTTTTTCTTGTGTCGCTTTCATCGTGTTTTTATTTTTTTTTCTTTTCTTCTTCTTTAGCTCTTTCTCCTAGAAATGAATCCTATGATGAATCGCCACAAAATCACACACACCTAGCATTGCATCGATAATCACACTCACTAACCCTAGGATTTCGAGTCCTCTTGCATTTCACGCATCGTGGGTCCGCTTAGCTTTTTGTGAGTCATGTGTCGTGACTAGCATTTGGTGTGCTTCTGCCTTGTGATTTTACTTTATATACCTGTCCAGGAATGACCCCTAGATTATCATGCTCCGATTTGAATATGCGGTATTTGTTTCCACTATGTGCATGCTATATTTGTATCGTATACTTCAATTCGCATGCGTCGGGATTCCACAACTAAGGACTAGGATAACCCATTTAGCCTATGCTCTATTTAGCAAGAATAGTTTCTTTTGCCCGAGTGTTTAGATTTCGACTTCTTTTTTTGTTTTACTTGGTGCAAATCCCCTCGTCGTGTACCGTTCTCCCACTTGGGAGAGTACACATGTGTATAGCCAAAAATCCAAAAAAAAGGAGAAAAGAAAAGAAAAACCCAAAAAGAAAAGAAAAGAAAAATTGGGTATAGCCCAAAAATCCCAAAAAATACAAATGCCCAAAACCCAAAAAAATGTCCGTGTGAATATTTTTTCATACTTGCCAAGAATAAAGGAAAAGCGAGAATTTGCACCGAGTGTTCTTCTCCACATCATCTCAACCCCCGTCATTATCGAAAACACTTGGCTTAGGAACTTTTTAGCTAGTATCTAGGCTATAGTGGCGTGATTTCCTTAACCCTAGTTGTGGAGTCCCCGATGCATGATACGCTTCTATTGCCACTCTTCTCATGCATGCTTGAACTTATATTCGCCGCTTAATTCAATTCGGATCGATATTTTGGGTCATATCTTGGATTTGTGTATATCGAGCCTCATAGCACATCGTGGAAAGCATCACCATTTGCTAGCACACGACCACACTCACTCGCGCTTCACTGCGTGGACCCACGACACTTATTTGGACTCGCTTTCCAAGGTTTAGTGGTGTGATTTGGCGTTTGCTTGCTTGGTGTGTCGTTTTTGATTTTGTTGGCTCTGATGGACGATCTAGGGCTTAGAGTTTTCTTTTTCTTTCTTCCTCTCTATTTTTCCCTTCCGAGCTCCTACTCTCACTCGTCTTCCTCGAGGACGAGGAAGAGTTCAGCTTGGGGGATTTTGACGTGCGTTTATATTTCATATATTCACGCATGTTTTTTTTTGTGTTTCTCCGTGTTTTTCCGCCGTCTCTTACTCGTTTTCGTATATTTTCCCGTTTTCTTTCACTTTTCTTTGTTTATCCATGATTGCAGGGGTTCGACCACGTAGGGGACGTTTAACGATGATATCCCAAGTCCCCGGAGCAACGGGAGAAGTCACGCGTGATCCAGGGGGTCAAACGTCGAAGAATTCATCTTTCAGCCCCTCACCCGGTCGGTTGGTCATCTTCAACCGATCGGGTGATGCACGCGTGCACCACCCGGTCTCTGCCGCAGCTCACAAAGAAGTCACCCGACCGGTTCGCAGACCGGTTCTGCGGGGGGCTGTTCTCTGTTTTTCGAGCAGAATTCCAACCGATCGGGTGACTCTCACCCGATCGGTTCATCTGTAGCTGAAGAAGAAGAGCTGAAGACACGGACGTCGAACCGATCGATTCACCCGACTGCTCCAAGATCCAACCGGTCACTCAAGAGCTCACCCGACCGGTTCATGAGATCGGGTGAAAACTCGCCGTTTTCTGCTATTAATCTGTAACGGATCAACCGATCAGTTGACTTGTCAACCGATCGGTTGATGCGAAAATCTATAAATAGAACCCCTAGGGTTCCAGAAATGGGAGCTGTTCTTTTTCCTACTGTTTTATTTCCTTGTGACGGCTATAATTTTTACTCTTTTGTAAGTTTTCAGATCTTTCTAAAATTTTAGTATTGTCTTTATTACTCCATTACTTCCGCATTGCAATTGTCCGATTATGATTTCAACGGTTAAATTTCATTTAGATCGCTTTTTCATGAATTTTTGTGAGTAGTTCCCAAATCTGGGATTTTGGTGGAAACCCCTTCGGGGGCTCTTCCCAATGCGTCCATAGGGTTAGGAAATCGATAGGGAGTAGGAATCTAACGGTTACGCGGGGTGTTTCATTGTCATCGGCAGAAAAAAGACCGCCTTTGACCGTTGGGCCAAGGGGGAATAAACTTGGCGGTTGACTCCCTAGCCATAGCTCACGCCCTTAGCGTAGACGCCGAGTCCTAGCACGCGGGAGCGGCAGGATGAGACGTCGGGAGATATCGTTGCGGGCTTAGTGCTCCCGGGATCGATCAGTGTTAATGGACACGGGAGTGCCCACTGATCGAATCCGGGAAGTCCGGTGTATCATCCTGGGTACCGACCGGAATATCGGGCCCATGGGACGCCGGTACCACTTTCAGAGGCAACGTCTCACCATTAGACCCTAATCCCGATCGCTATGTTGAGTATTGGACTCCCCGGATTTGGTTTTGGATGATGAGCAAACATAAATATATCATGAACTGACAATTTGTGAGCGCAGTTATGGAGATCGTCGCCAAATTCATGTGAACATCCAAAGCGACGTCTCAAGACTTCTCAAAGCGCGTGATCGCATGCCTAAAGCTTCGTTGAAGCTTTTGTACCTTCTTTGAAGTCAAGAATGAAGATTGAAGCTTTGAAGACGGATCGCTAAGGTTTATTTTATAGTCTTTTAGCTTCGTTCTATAGAATGTTAAGCCTTGAGTAATTCTTACATCTATATCTTCATTTCGCTCATATCGTAGCTCTAGGATCTTAGTACAAGTTCATTCTAACTTCCTCGAAGCATCGTGCTTCGATTCGGACTTGTTTGTGCATGTTAGTTGGTACAAGAATAAGTACTGACCGACTAGATGGTGATCTAGTCGGTCAGCAACTCTTCTTGGACCGACTAGTTTGATTCCTTAATTTCTTGGACTTTACTGTTTACAGTTAGTCGGTCTACGTTGACTCACCGACCGACTAGTTTGTGAACTAGTCGGTCAGTGATGCTTCTTTGACCGACTAGTTGTGTCTTACTGTTCATACTAAATTTCTCCTAAGCTACTGTTTATCGTTAGTCGGTCTAAGAACGTTTGGTGACCGACTAGTTGTTGATCTAGTCGGTCAACATTTGTTCTTGGACCGACTAAATCATTTGTATTCAGACTATTTGTTTTTGACTCTTAGTCGGTCTAAGTTTATTGACCGACCGACTAGTTGTGAAACTAGTCGGTCAGAAAGTCTTCTTGGACCGACTAGTTATCTAGGTCTGAAATCTTCATCTGTTCTCTGTTCACCTCTTAGTCGGTCCATGTTGTCTCACCGACCGACTAGTTGATGAACTAGTCGGTCAGTGGTTGTTCTTTGACCGACTAGTCTGCTTCAGATTTAGATCCGTTGGAGTTTTGAAAGCGACGTTTCTCTCTTCATTTTCCCTTGATCCTTTAAATACCTGAAGGTGTTATTACATAGGATCCAAGGGCTGCTATTTCAGAGTTCTATTGATTCAAAGAGAAGTTTTCAACTCTCATCTTCAAGCTCTCCCATTCTCAAGAATCTCTCCCTCACTCTTATTCCTCAAGAGAGATTCATTGATTGTGAGCCTTCCAAGCCAAGGGCTTGATTCTAGGTCATCCATCTCATCCCTAGGCTTCCATTGCTGGTCATCTTCTTGAAGCTAGGGTTTGGTGACTCTTCCTCCATCAAAATCCTCTTTGCCCTAATTTGGTAAGAAACCTCAAGGCATAGGTATTTTGTTGGTAAGCATTTCATTTCAGTTATATTTGAATTGTATACTCTCGGTTGTGAGAGGTTTTGCGTGATCCCGGGTTGTGGGAGTCACGGTCATCGATTGTAGGTCGATTGCACTTGTGAGGTTTTCGCAAGTGTTCATATTGGAAATCTTGAGTTAGGGTTTCTAACTCAAGTATCCGGAAGGGATCCGGGTGGTTGGGACGTAGGATCACCGGGAACAAGTTGGGGAGACTTGGGTGGATCCGAACCCATTAATCCATTGTGTTTGCGTTTGCATTATTTCTTGATTGTTGTTATTCCGCATTGTTGTTTGTTAATTGCACGATAATTAGGAATAACACTCCTTATTATTTAAAAGTACTATTCACCCCCCCTCTAGTACATGTGCAGTAGCTTCCCAGGGCACTACAATTGGTATCAGAGCCAAGTTCAAAGCTACACATAGCCAAGGTTCAAAGCTATGACGAACAACGACTACAACGTCTTCAGGAACCGCGATGGAGCTTCTTCAGTTATGGAAGGACTATCCTCAGTCAGGCCTCCACACTTCAACGGTACCAACTATGGGTACTGGAAATGCCGGATGCAAATTTTCCTCCAGAGCGCTTCTCTATGGAGAGCCACCATGACGGAGTATGTCGAGCCTTCCGAAGAAGATTTTGCGAAGTGGACTCCCGCGGAGGTGGCCGCGGAAGTAGCAAATGCCAAGGCAATGAATGCCTTGAATTGTGCGTTGGAGCCCGAGGACTTCAACAAGATATGCACATGTAAGAGTGCATATCAAATATGGAACCAACTCCTCATATTGCACGAAGGATCGAGTACGGTAAAAGATTCTAAACTCGTCGTTGCTAATAAAGAATTTGAGTTGTTTCATATGGAGCAGGGCGAAACCATGAAGGAATATTATGCTTGCTTTGTGGATATATCAAACGACTTGGAAGCTCTTGGGAAGGTCTATACCCAAAAGGAGAAAGTCGCGAAGATTATCGACGGTCTTCCATCACATTGGGAAAAGCGTACCTACGCCATCGAGGAAGGTAACGACATGAATAAATATACCGTCACACAACTAATGGGTACCTTGTTGTCTTACGAGGTACGCAAGGATAGTAAGATCCGAATGAAGGAAAAGATGAAAGCGTACTTGAAGCAAGATGAGCCAAAGAAAAAGACGATTGCCTTCAAGGCCGCTCCATCTACCGATGATGAAGAATCGGAAGACGAATTGGACATGGAATCCATTGCCCGTATGGCAAGGAAGTTCGATCGATTCCTCCGAGAAGGTATATCTTTGAATAAATCTAAAGTTAGTTCGACTAATGTTTCTACTCCCGTGTGTTATAAATGCAACAAGCCAGGACACATCAAACCGGATTGTCCTCTCTACAAACACAAGGAGAAGGGGAAAGCATCAAAGTACGACAAGTCGAGAAAATACAAGAAAGGACTTGTTGGAACATTCACCGACTCCGAAGAGGATTCCTCAAGTGGAGAGTCGGATGATGGAAGAGTGGAGAAAGCAAAACTTTGCTTCATGGCTAATGAGGCAAAAGATCGAAAGTCCTCCTTCGATGATAGCGAGGATGGTAGCGAGAATGAAAACGGAGAACCTACTATTGATGAAATGAGGTTAGCAAACCAAGAAATTTGGTCTAAATTTACTAAATTAGTAGATAGATATAATAAGACCAAAAATGAACTTGTTAGCCTCCAAACCTCTCCTAAGTCTACCATCACCAACAATGACACCATTGTTGAGACTCTCGCCAATGAGAAAGCAAGTTTGCTTACTCATAATGGCTTGTTGAGAAATGAGGTGAAGTCCCTCAAATCTCAACTTGAGCATGTTTGTGTTGAGGATTCGGATGAACATGTGATAGCGGATTTGACGTCTCAAAACTCAACTTTGAGTATTGAGAATAAGAATCTCAAATCACGTGTTTATGCACTCACATCGCAAGTATCCACTTTGGATGCTTCTTTGCATTGTCTCAAAGAGAAGTATGAGTGCACGTTAGACCGTATCAATGATTTCAATAAAGGTAAGGGCCATTTGGATAATATCCTAAATGACTTACTTCCGGCCAAACACCACATTGGCTTGGGGTATAAGATGGGAGACTCATCCAAATCGCCTACCACCTTTGTTAGGCCGACATCCGATGCCTCGACGAGTGGGAGCAAACACCTCATTGGTAGTTCTCCTACCAATGGTGCTTCCACTTCGTACACACCCCCGATTGGAAAGAAACCCACTTTGGGTAGACCTCCAAAGAGGGGTCATGCATTTTTGTACTTACATGCTATGCCACGTAGGAACACACATCCTACTCCACCGGTGCATGCTAATATTAATGATGATTTTTATACTCCGCACCCACATGCACGTAATCATGCTCATGCACATCCTAATGCTTATGTTCACACATCTAATCCACATGTGAATGCCCTCTCTCATAATCATCCTCATGCATACACATCTCATGCTCCTAGGCCACATGCATCACATAGAAATCAACCTTTTGTGCATGCAACCACTAGGAAGAGGATTCCCAAAATGTACACTATTTGGGGTCCCAAGAACACTAGCGATGATGCTATGAATGTTTATGTGCAATCCTATATTAATGATGTTATTTTGAATGATGATTATGTTGGAAAGTCAAGTTCCTCTTGGACTTGGTTTCCGAAGGGTTAGTTCCTTTAACCCTTCATTGCTTGGTACCATGAGTTTATGATCATGTTATGGGTACCAAGGCATATGTTTATAAAATTGATTTTGATTATGTTAATTTATGGGTTACAATAATTTTTTATTTTTTATTTCGTATTTCAAATTTGTTGTCTAACCCATTGGATCCAAAAGAGTTTTTGGATACCAAAATGAAGTTTTCTAGGTTCAATACACCGTGGGATACCAACCCTACCAACTCCTCGATTTGGGAAGACTTTCATTCAAACGGAGTTGATGGTGCTTAGGTAATGCACCAATGTAGGGGGAGCTTAATGTTGTAAGTATAATATTACATTTGGTATCCATGAGGGTTGAATGCATGCTTGGTTAAAATCTATTTCTTTACATTGGTATCATTTTGTTTCTCCTAGCATGATAGAATTGTGAATGTCATAAATGCTTTGAAATTCATATCTATTTTTGGCATGACATGTTTTTAAAAGTTATAATGATAATTTTCGTATTACTTTTATCACATTGTCACTTCTCATTGCACACTTCACTTAGTTTTGATGTGCTTTTACTTTATGTTCATTTTCGATCGATATTGTATCATCTGATATTCTATGATGTGCACCACTTTTCTGATGGTTCATTCCTTTGTGCACTTTTTTTTATGTATGTCTCTGATATTGATTTCGTCGCTCGACGATTTATTTTGAATCAATAGCTTTAGTTGTATGAAAACATAGAATTGTTTTCCATGCACTAAAATAGCTATAAATGTTGAATTGTATTCTTAGACTCCCATGCTTAATGGATTATTTGGACATGATTTATTGTCATTGGCTTCCTCCCGCACTTTTTGGATTATGCCAAAGGGGGAGAGATATAATAATGGCATAATAATGGCATGTGCTAAATGATAATTTACCATGAATCTAATTTGATATGTTAGATTCAGGGGGAGTTAAGATATAAAAATGGATTACAAATCCTAAATCTCAAATATTGGATTTGCATTTTTACTTTCCTCGTCTGCTTAATGTATGTGCTTATTATTTCATATGGAACTAATGTGTCATCAATGCAGGGGGAGTAAGTATATTTCATTTAGTTCACTATTTTTGATTATTATTATATGTTGGTTTGTCATCACCAAAAAGGGGGAGAATGTTGAGTATTGGACTCCCCGGATTTGGTTTTGGATGATGAGCAAACATAAATATATCATGAACTGACAATTTGTGAGCGCAGTTATGGAGATCGTCGCCAAATTCATGTGAACATCCAAAGCGACGTCTCAAGACTTCTCAAAGCGCGTGATCGCATGCCTAAAGCTTCGTTGAAGCTTTTGTACCTTCTTTGAAGTCAAGAATGAAGATTGAAGCTTTGAAGACGGATCGCTAAGGTTTATTTTATAGTCTTTTAGCTTCGTTCTATAGAATGTTAAGCCTTGAGTAATTCTTACATCTATATCTTCATTTCGCTCATATCGTAGCTCTAGGATCTTAGTAGAAGTTCATTCTAACTTCCTCGAAGCATCGCGCTTCGATTCGGACTTGTTTGTGCATGTTAGTTGGTACAAGAATAAGTACTGACCGACTAGATGGTGATCTAGTCGGTCAGCAACTCTTCTTGGACCGACTAGTTTGATTCCTTAATTTCTTGGACTTTACTGTTTACAGTTAGTCGGTCTACGTTGACTCACCGACCGACTAGTTTGTGAACTAGTCGGTCAGTGATGCTTCTTTGACCGACTAGTTGTGTCTTACTGTTCATACTAAATTTCTCCTAAGCTACTGTTTATCGTTAGTCGGTCTAAGAACGTTTGGTGACCGACTAGTTGTTGATCTAGTCGGTCAACATTTGTTCTTGGACCGACTAAATCATTTGTATTCAGACTATTTGTTTTTGACTCTTAGTCGGTCTAAGTTTATTGACCGACCGACTAGTTGTGAAACTAGTCGGTCAGAAAGTCTTCTTGGACCGACTAGTTATCTAGGTCTGAAATCTTCATCTGTTCTCTGTTCACCTCTTAGTCGGTCCATGTTGTCTCACCGACCGACTAGTTGATGAACTAGTCGGTCAGTGGTTGTTCTTTGACTGACTAGTCTGCTTCAGATTTAGATCCGTTGGAGTTTTGAAAGCGACGTTTCTCTCTCCATTTTCCCTTGATCCTTTAAATACCTGAAGGGGTTATTTCATAGGATCCAAGGGCTGCTATTTCAGAGTTCTATTGATTCAAAGAGAAGTTTTCAACTCTCATCTTCAAGCTCTCCCATTCTCAAGAATCTCTCCCTCACTCTTATTCCTCAAGAGAGATTCATTGATTGTGAGCCTTCCAAGCCAAGGGCTTGATTCTAGGTCATCCATCTCATCCCTAGGCTTCCATTGCTGGTCATCTTCTTGAAGCTAGGGTTTGGTGACTCTTCCTCCATCAAAATCCTCTTTGCCCTAATTTGGTAAGAAACCTCAAGGCATAGGTATTTTGTTGGTAAGCATTTCATTTCAGTTATATTTGAATTGTATACTCTCGGTTGTGAGAGGTTTTGCGTGATCCCGGGTTGTGGGAGTCACGGTCATCGATTGTAGGTCGATTGCACTTGTGAGGTTTTCGCAAGTGTTCATATTGGAAATCTTGAGTTAGGGTTTCTAACTCAAGTATCCGGAAGGGATCCGGGTGGTTGGGACGTAGGATCACCGGGAACAAGTCGGGGAGACTTGGGTGGATCCGAACCCATTAATCCATTGTGTTTGCGTTTGCATTATTTCTTGATTGTTGTTATTCCGCATTGTTGTTTGTTAATTGCACGATAATTAGGAATAACACTCCTTATTATTTAAAAGTACTATTCACCCCCCCTCTAGTACATGTGCAGTAGCTTCCCAGGGCACTACACGCTATCCATACCTGTAGGCCGTATCGGCGAGAGTCTCTCGTCGGGTTGGAAACCAAAGTCCCGTGTTTACTTTCTTTTTGTTCATACCCTTTTATTTCCTTTCGTGACAACCATCTACCGATTCGGGCTAGCTCGCCCCTCTGGGTGATTTAGGTCCTACCTGACCCAAGCACAACCTCGCCTCCCTGAGTTCGATATTCCTGCACCCTACACTAACAGTGAAACTTGCGGTAAACGACACCGCGACGCCGCGACGCAAGCGGGGCGCCGGTCAATAGGGTTTTACCTCTAGATCAATGATCTAGGGAAGAACGCGACGATGATCCGTAGAAATAATAATCCAAGCTCCCGAACGCTTTGAGGATGCCGCAACGCTCCAACCAACCGCCGCAGCAACGTTAGATTCCTTGCGCGTAGGGATGTATTTAAATGAAGATTTTTGCTCAAGAATGGAGAACACGTGCTGATAACGTGTTGGATGAATATAAACTCAAGAGAGAGAGAGAGAGATCATTTCATTGCTAAGAATGAGTAACCATAGCTAAGAGCCATGGTGCTCTATTTATTTATCTCATAGTGGGGAGGCCAAAAGCCTCTAGTAGACCAAGGGTCCTCATTACTCAAAGTAATGGGGGACCTAATGAATGGGTAATGAAGGAGGGGAGGCCAAAGACCTCCCTCATTCATAACAGAATCAATATTAAAAAAGAAAAACGGTTTAAAAAACGCAAATCCTTAAATTCTGTGCCCTGCTACTGTGTAAACGTTCAAAGGGAAATCAATTTATTAATAAAATCAAATCTTAACATCCTATTCTACCCAATCTTAACAGTCTCTCCCCTCTATCCCACGCCAACAACCCACTCCCCACATGTCTCTCCCCCACGTGAATCTCTTTCTCCCCCCAAATAAACTATACAGTAGCCTACAAATACAATCCAAGGCTACCTCTGTCAAGTGTGCTCATCTCTTTCAAACAAAAATATATTTTAAACTCTAATATTCATTTCCTCTCAAGCTCTCTCTCGCTAAAACCCAAACCGCTGGGCTCTTCCCGCCTACTCACGCACACCCTCTACCCAGGCCGCTCAACCCAGATTTCACTCGTGCCTCCTCTAGCCCGAAGTCCGATCACCTCCCTCTCGTCAGAATCGCCGAGCTCGCCCACCTAGCCGCCCACCGCCGAGATCTCTCCGACTCTCCGGCCGTCTCCTCCCTTCAACGGCTTCAACCCATCGCCATCTCACCGACGTCAACCTCCGACGTCTCTTCATACCCAGGCCTCGACGCAACCACGCCGTCAGCCACTCTCCTCACTCTCCGAACCACGCCTCTGAGCTTTCACCGCCGCCGCTGTCGTGGACGTCCGACCATCCGTCGCCTCCTGTAAACTTACACGTAAGCCTGATCAAATATAGCAACTCGTTAATATTATAGATGAATATTTTTACATACTTCAGTATGCTGTTCATTACATGCATGGTTAAAAAATGGGATGACAGCTTGTAGGTTAGTTATATTATGTTAGTAACTTGGGTTATGACTGTTAGTAACTTTCTGTCCAAATTTCTTTGTGATATATAACATAGAAGGTCCATGATCCCAAATCTAGTTACGTATCACAAACACAGAAAGTCCATGATCCTAAAGATAGGCAACGCCTAGATTATTTATATAATATAAGACTGTTAGTAATATATCTGCTAGGTTAATAATACTTGTTATTAACAAATTTTACTAATATGTGCATTAAATAAATAGTTAGTAATATGTCAGTTATTATGTGGCATTAGTTTGTCAACCGGGTTAAACCCTACAGCTTAATATCACGAAACTATGACGCAGATAGATCCGCGCTATCCCAGTCGAGTAACTGAAGGTGACGCGATCCGTTGCCGTTTTCAGATTCGACGTCAAACTTACACGTGACCGTCGAACCAGGTTGGTGCCCTATACTCGTAGCAACCCAAAATATACGTCATCTGAACCCTAACTAAAAATCAGCAACTTAACATCACTAAATTTACTTTTGTGCCCCTTTAAAATGTTGTGCTAATCTAGATCGTCAACCGGACTTTTGACTGTGCACATAGGGTAGATGTCGACGTAGAGAACTGTAGAGTAGAATCTGACTATTAAACAACGCATCTTGGAACTGATAGGATAGTCACGCTTAACCTAGATATGCGGCTAATAGGATTTCTAAAATGTGACCTGATATGGTCCCCTTAATTCATTTCAACGAACCCTACCCAACACTCGGACCGCGACGAGACGCTCCCGACGGACGGACCCTCACAGACTCGCCGCTTCAACGAGACGCTCCAGATTGACGACGCACTCGCCTCCGTAGGCAAGTGTTTTACACTTGTACTCTTACGGCCACGTTTAGGCCATCTCCTACTTAGAATTTTAGAGTACATTTAAAGAGAACCGGACGTGAAATGATAGCGTCCAGAACCCCCTGACAGCTTAGACTTGACGAAGAAGTCTAAGCACAACAACAACACCAACTGACACCTTAGTGTTATTCTGTGTGTGCGTGCGTGTGGACACCCTAGAATGAACATCTTCCCAACTCTGTCATGTCATGTCACAAAAGTCTACAGGCGTTTCAGGTGCCCTCCATGCGAGGGTGATCTCCGGTTGTCTTGTCTTGAGCACTTTGGGTGGAGGAAGATTGAGCGTTCCCTCGGCTTGGCGGGTTTGGCCACCCACAAACCGAAAGGCGTGAATCTCTCTTGTCACCCTCAGTCTTGTCTTGTCCCGTGCACTAGGTTGGGCGTTCCCTCGGTTGAGAAGGTGATGGCTGCCTTCTAACCAAAAGGCGTGAACCTTAGTGACACACTTCTTGTCTTGTCTTGTTCCATGCACTAGGTTGGGCGTTCTCTCGGTTGAGAAGGTGATGTCCGCCTTCTAACCGAAAGGCATGAATCTTAGTGACACACTTCTTGTCTCGTCTTGTCTTGTCTTGTCTTGTCTTGTCACGATTAGGTTAGTCCCGTAGTCGGTAGCACACGCTACGGCTACAGCGTGTCGTGTTTACTTTTCCTGCACCGTTTTACTTTCTTTAACTGCCATGTTATAACTCCAGCATGTTAATGAACCAGTAAATCATTGTTTTAAATTACCGTACACTTGTAGTAGATTCTAACCCTCTTTTGTAGACTTTACCTGACGTACAGTTCCTTTTCTCTTGGGTACTGTGCGTCAGGTGACGAGCCGGAGTTTGTGGACGATGCAGACTTACCGGAGTACGTGGAGTCCGAGGACGTCGACCCAGAGTACGTGCCTGACGAGGTCCAGACCTAGAGGTCCCTCACCGTTGCAGTTCAGAGTTTTTCCTGCTTTCTAGTTCGGGTGCGTAGCACCGTTTATTTTTCTGCCTAGGTTGGGTGCTTGCACCAGTAGTTTACTTTCTTCATTGTTTCCATGTTGGGCATTACTTCCTTTATTAGACTCTTGTACTTCTAGATATCTTGACGGAATAAAATGAATGCTTTTCCTTTCAGTACTTTCTGTTGTTACGAATTTTTATATATGCACGAACCTATTTGTTTCTATCTTTGGTACCCCTACAGACGTTTATTGGGTCCGAGCTTCACAGCTCTGGCCCAAGCGGGCCTTAGTCACGCTTCGCCTCCGTAGTTTTGGGAAGCGGGGCGTGACATAGGCAGCTAGTAAACGCTCCGAGTAAGGCCAAATCGGTCAATCTAGGCATTTTTGGGATTAATCGGCTGCCTAAGCATTCTGGGCGGTGTCTGGGCACTCTGGGCGGTGTCTGGTCAGCTTTTCAAAATTAACTAATTTTTTTGTACTCGTACTTTTGAAAAGCCTCTCAGAGAAACACAAGAGGTACTGTATTCATTTTCGCCTAAGTTCAAGTTTGTTCCTGGAACAAAAAAGGGTCAAACATGCCAGTCTGCATTCCCCATGTACATAATTCATTTTCGCCTAAGTTCAAGTTTGGTAAATGGCTTAATTGCAGAAGAGTATCTTTTAAATTTTATTTTGTTGCACACAAATACTCTAAAGTTGGTAAACTGGATTTGATTTAGTATGTATTAAATATTTGATGTATTTTAAATTATATATATATAAACATATATATATTATATAAAAATAAATAAAATAATTAAAAAATGCAAATCGGCCTAGGCCGATTAATCCCTGATTAATGCTCTGGACGCTAGGCGCTAGCAAACCGAACACCTAGCGCCTAGTGTTTTTTACAACCTTGCGGAACACCTCCACGGCAACGATGCCATTGTGTTGTTCTACGAGGATGCACACCCCCCAAAAAGGTAATGCACACCATCAACCTCCAAGTGCAAGGGTGTCAGAGTAATATATTCCTGATGAGTTTAGGGTTGAATCCACAGGGAGGCGTTGCTTATACTACCTATCGATTCCTAGATTGAATGTACTTCGAATTTATTGGTGGAGGTGGATTACGAAGGAGGTCGTAATGGAGATGGAAGTGGAATGCGAGGGTGTCACGATCGGCATGGCACGACCAAATCTCCACACAAAAATAAAACAAAAAGAACAAAGAGAAACAATCGAGAGAAAGATGGCTAGGATGTCGGGAATCCCCGCTAGGGATTTCGGGTTTTGATAAGGGGTCAAGGATCCTTTCGTCAAACGACGTGCGGATAGGAGTGTCGCATCTAGAGATGGAAACGATCATTCGACTTTTGTCGTCATGCTCATCTAACACTTCCCCGTGCACATCTGTGCTTTTGCAGTCAGCTTTACACGGGGACACGTGGATTACGCTCGACACTTGGTTCCCGTACCACAAATTTGTATCCACTCTCATGATCTATAGGGGGTATTACTCTACAGTTGGTTCAGGCAGTCAGGCTACTCTCGTAGTCACCGACTAGCGGATCGAGGATTATTGATCGTCCCTAACTCTCGAGTCACTTTCGTGATCGCGAGCCCTAGAAACGGCCACTAAGCACAAATCAGATTCGTGGAGATCGTCCCTAGAACGTGGAGCTATTTTCACAATCGTCCAATTCTAGGACTAATCCTCCAAAACTCCTTATCCAAACTACCGTAGAGCAACCCTAGGTTCGTCCAACTAAGCTTAACCCAGCACCCTAACCCTAGAATCATATGGTTCATCCCTAATCCTAGCAATAAACCTACTCAATCATTACATAAGAGATATAAACAGTAAGAATCGACATCACAAGCAAATAAAATAAAAGCAATAAAGGATTCAACAATGAAAACACATAAGAGAGACAACAAAAGAGATTTACAAAGAAAGAATTCTTATTTAATTAAGATCTGGCACATAGACATCTAAGAGAGGGCCTAAGCATAGATAGCCTAACCTCTATAAACCCTAAAAACTAGCTATCCTAACCTAAGAAAAGATGCCCTAACAATGGCTGCTCAATCACCTTATATAGCCCCCAAAACCCCTAAAATAACCTCAAATTGAGTTGGACCCGTGCCTGCTGCCCAGGTAGCTCAGGCTGGCTGCTGCAGGTCGCTTGGCCGAGCATGGATATGTGTCTGCCCGAGCACAGATTCCAGCATAGATTTGCCAACTTGCAGAAATTTCCTAGGGCTCATTCGACCTCTATTTGGCATGTTCTTGGTGGAATTAGAATCGTTATGAAGTCTACGATGTTGGAAAAATATATGAAAAATACTGTAAAATCCCTGGTGATAGCAGACCTTCAAGGAGAGAAGGGATGTCCTGAAATCTGTGCCATCGGCCATTTCTACTCCGCTCGCCCGAGCGACATGGGTCACTCGTCCGAGCGAATTAGGTTGCTCGGCCAAGCGAATTAAGCACCGAAATCGCAGAGAGTTGAAGGCAAAATTTTGGGCACTTCTTATAGCTGGCTCGGTCGAGCGTTGGGGTCGCTCGGTTGAGGAGTCGGATCGCTCGGCCGAGCAGACCCTTGCAGCTTGGCTCCTTCCACTTGGTGTATGAGCTCGACCGAGCGCATGATGCGCTCGACCGAGTGATCTGGAAAAATTCTCTTTCTTGCCTTCTCTTTACTCCTTGTCTTCTTGGCTTCTTCTCTCTTGCTCCTCACTCGCTCCCTAGCAGCTTTTAGTCATCGAATGCAGTGCCACTGATGCTCCGGTGTCTATGACCATGCTCTCTTCCCCAATATACCCTGAATTGCTCGATATTCCCTGAAATGCAATCAAACGCTCTTAAAACCAAATATTTCCAGTTATTAGCGTAAAAGCGTATAAAATGTAGATTAAAGCGATCATTTTGACGTGTAAACATATAGATAAAATGTGGAATATTATTACACATCACTACCCCAGCCTTACCCGTGAATTCTACACTAACATGGTGGTCTCAACTGATGAAGATGGCATTCCGACGGCTGAAACTTTGGAAAAAGAGGTTCCGATCACCCTCTCTACTTTAATTCTTGCCAAAATCTTGCAACTTCTTGCTTCTCACTCTTTAGACTTCGACTTTGCTATGGATGATCCCTCCATTTTTTAGTTGTCTTGGTCCAAATTTTCTTGATGAACTTAACGTCACTTATCTTTTTCCCGATCCCCGTCTAATCCTCAAGATCTTCACCTATGATCTCATCCTAAAAATCGGATCTAGGACCTACATCAGCACTTTCCTTGCTCACTGTCTTTATGCCGTTATGGGCGGCTTTAATGTGAATTAGGGCAGAATCTTATTTGCTTCTTTGACAAAACCCTTCAAAAAGACGATCTTTTTCCAATGTACCATCACTTGTATTCTTCTGCACTACAATGTTCCTCTGACCAACGAACCATGTCGTTCAACCCAAATCAACTTTGATCAAAACATCATTACCATCATGCAAGTTGCTCATCCTCCTCGTGAAGTCAAAATCAACGATGGCTCTTCTAAATGTCCGTGTCATCGTAAGCTCTGCGTCAACTTTGATACCTTTCCTCCTCCTAAAGAAACTCTCACTACCCAATTTCAATATCTTCATAAGGAGATGCATCATAATTTTGCCAGCATGCTGATGAACTTCAGTGGTCTTGAATCAACCCTTCAGACTCATGCCAAAACACTGACGTGATCCAGGAATCACAGGCTAAGATTTTCAATCTCTACGAAAATCGTCAACCTCCTCCTCGTGGCAACTAGTCCGTTGTTGCTTGGGCATGATGTTATGGTTTGGAGTTCATGCGTATGATGTTTTGGTTTTGCTGTTCAGTCTTTTTGGGGTTGCTATTTATTGTTTGATGTTGGGTTGTTAGTTCTGTTGTTCTCTTGGGATGTTGGTTCTTTAGTTGTTATCATGGGAAGTTCGTTTGTTTTTTTGGCTTGGTTTGGTTTGTTGTGTGATAAGTAATCACTGTTGGTTATTTTAATATAAAGTACGGTTTGCTCTATGTATAACTTTTGAACTTATTGTCTTTTATATCCCTTTTTGACAATGTCAAAGGGGGAGAATTAGTACAATTTCCATGACTTCGTCGACCAGAATATTTTCTTTAGCCGACTATGTTGAGTACTGGTGTTTCATACCAATGTTATTTTGATGATGATCACAACATTATGTTATTTCTAATGACTCTCTTGTTTTAGTCTCATAGTTTCATTTCAAGAATATCTTTCTTGGAGACTAAACACTTGGTGCAAGGATGGACATCAAGTGGAGAAGGGCCAAAGCTTGGACTCAAGGGGTGCCAAAGCTTGGAGATGATGGAGAGCATCAAAGCATCAAGATTGAAGACATAGACTCTAAGGAAAGCAATGTAATCCATGTAATATTTCCTTTATTGCTTTCTCTCTCATTTGAGTCTAGGTTAATGTAATGCCTTGATAGATGGCCTACTCATTCCTCCATATGCATTTGGCCATCTTAGTGAGCCTTAGGATTATCAGAATTCAACCTAATAGTTCATCTTGACCAAAGACTCATTTGGAGTCTCTGGCTTTCCATCAGTCGCCTGCTGAAGGATTTACAGTCGACTGGGTGATTTCCAGTCGCCTGTCGATCCTTCTACAGTCGACTGATATGCACTGCTCAAGTCAACATTTCAATTGACTCTACTTATGCTTTTCGCAACAGTCGACTGATACTCAGTTTACAGTCGCCTGTATATTTACAGTCGCCTGTGCATTGGTCAACAGTCATCTGAGTAGCGTAAGTGCATATACTGCTTCTCTATGTTTTTCTCTATCTCCTGCAGCAGTCGACTGATGAAGGATTTACAGTCGCCTGACTATTTTACAATCGACTGTATTATTGACATCAGTCGCATGTATGCTTATCTGGAGAAAGAGTGCAGCTCTCTGTTTTATTCCATCCCCTGCAGCAGTCGCCTACTGAAGGTTTTATAGGCGCCTGTCCTGTTTACAGTCGACTGTATCGACTTCATCAGTCGACTGTCTTGGCTCAGATTATAGCCGTTGGATATTTTCTAGTCGTTGAACAGTCGACTGTCATTTGTTCATCAGTCGACTGTCCTTGACGTTTCTTCCTAGAAGCTAGCTGTTGCATCCTTGTGCTTTTTGCTGTTTTCTTGGGTTTTGAGGGTTGATAAAGGGTTCCTATATATATGGGTGTGCTGAGTGCATTAGAACTTCTTGATGCTATTAAAAATCATAAGAGATCAATAAGCCACTCTCAAACTCTCGCATTTCCATCATTGAGCTCTCATTCCTCTTCATGCATTGAAGTCCAGCTCAAGGGAAATCATCCAAGTGCTTTCAAGCCAATCTCAACACTTGGAGATCCTCTTCTATGCCTTGCATTCATCCGTGAGTAAGCATCTCAAGGCATAGATAAGAGTATTTATTTTACTTGGTGATTCTTGTAACACTAATTCTCTTTGTGGGAATTAGTCTTTCTCTCTTTGTGGGAGTTTATCTCTTTGTGGGATTAGGATATTCTCTTTGTGGAAATAACTCTCTTTGTGGAAGTAACTCTCTTAGTGGGAATTTGGTGTCCTAGTATAGGGCTAACCTTAATTCTCTGAGCGGGAGTTAGTAATTCTCTAAATGGGAGTTTGACCCTTGTGGAGGGTTGCTTGGGTCCTTGTATAGGGCAAAATCCTCTTGGTGAGGTATCTCTTTGTGGGATTTGTATTCACTTATCTTTGTGGGAATATAATGAATATTAGTGTGGTTGGACGTACCCAAGTTTTGGGGAACCAGGGTAAAATCTTGTGTTTGCATTTGGATTGATTGTGTCTATTATTTCCTCATGCATTTATTATTCCGCATTTGCAAGTTTAATTTTAATTGTACAATTTTATTGTCATTACACTATTCATCCCCTTCTAGTATTTTGTTGTTAGTATTGCAAGGGTAAGGCGATCCTTACAATTGGTATCAGAGCGAGGTTATAACATACTGCAACAATGGCATTCAACGCCTCGTCCACATCCCATGAAGAAGGTCTGTCTACCGATCGACCCCCGCTCTTCAACGGAACCACCTATCCTAGTTGGAAGATCAGGATGATGATCTACATGAAAGGTCAAGACCTTTGGGACATCACGGAGTTGCCATTTGAGGAGCCTACTTCACCCGCGGCTTCTAGAACTAAGGCAGAGAAGGACTCGATCAGAGTCAATGCAAGGGCTATATATGCATTCCATTGCGCCCCCACTCCAAATGAGTTCAACCGTATCTCCATGTGCAAATCGGCCAACGGAATTTGGCATACAATGGATATTTCTCAAGAAGTGTTACTTCAATATAAGGAAGAGGTTCAACCAACCAAGCCGATAAGAAAAAGGGAGTTGCACTCCAAGTCGAGAAGGAGTCATTCAAGTGGAGAAAGAAGTTCCAATGGGAAGCTCCGAATGAAGAAGAAGAAGAAGAAGATATTAGCAATGATGATTACATCGAGCTCGCCAAGCAATTCAAGAATTTCAAGGCATTCCTCAAGAACAAGCAAGGTAAATCATCAAAGTTTGCCTCCCAATCTAACAATTCTATATGTTTCAATTGTAGAGGAAAAGGTCATCTGTCTACCGAATGTCCTTTCAAACCCACCAAAGATACCTATAAGGGGAAAGGGAAGAAGAATTGGAAAGTCAAGTCCGAGTTCAAGAACCAAACGAAGGGACTTATTGGCACATTTTGATGATTCCGATAAGGACACATCACGTGATAAAGAAGCGGATGACAAGGAACACGATCACATGTGTTTCGCAGCTTTTGATGATTCTTCATCAATCTCCTCTAGATCAAGAGATAAAGAGATAGAGGCGTGGCTCAACTCCAAAGAAGAAATGTGCTTCATGGCTAATGGGGAAGAGTCTTCGTCAAGCTCAAGCGAGGAGGAAAGCGATGAGGAAGTCAAGGAGTAAAACAATGAGAAAGTTAAGGAGGAAAAACTATCCTACGAGGAGCTCGAATACCGCTTCAATGTGGCCTCTAACTTGGCAAGTAAGTGCATCAACTCATATGGTAAATTGAAATCTAATCTTAAGAATGCTATGAGTCGGGTGCATGCTTTAGAATATACTAGTGTAAATAATCATGATGCTTTGCATGTTTTGTGACATTTGTGAGAGAGACACACTTCTCTCTCAAGTTAAGGAATTGAGCTTGACTAATGATAATCTTGTTGCTCAAAACCTTAGCTTAGAAACTCGCATTCAACAACTTACGTTGAAATGTGAAGAGGAATCCTGTAAGCTCAAAAGCTTTGTGTATTCTAGGGATTCACTCCACGATTTGCTTGAAAAACAACATCCGGCAAATCATAGAGGATGTTTGGGGTATATTCAAAATGTGGTACCCAACCCCACCTCTAATTCCTCTTATGGTGCAAATACAAGAAATATTGATAAATCACCTAAGAAGACTCACCATGCTTTCTTGTACAACAATAACATCAACAAGAAGCATGTAGATCACAAGGTGATGAGGAAGAATGAAGACTCTTCATTTTTTGCTAAGAAGAAAAATCCTCATTCTTTGCATGCCAAGAAATTCGTTTCTACACCTAAGCATGTCACATCCATCCCTCTTGCAAAGGCAAAACCCTTGCCTAGGAAATCCTTGAGTTTATGGATTCCCACTAAGGTTAGTGTGCAAGAGAGGGATAGTTGCATCAACTCTCTAGTTAGGGATGTGATCGCATCATGTGATTACATTAGGAAATCAAACTCCTCTTGGGTTTGGTTCCCTAATGTTTATGTTCCTCACACATATGCATATTGCATGGGTATTGTGCTTAAATATTTATTTTTTAGCATACCCATTGTTTGTGTGTGTTTCATGATTTTGAAAATGTTTTCAAACTTATTTTTTCATGAAAATGGGGACCTTGGTGATGACATTGGCATACATGCATTTGTTGATCCATATGTATGTCAATGGGGGAGTTATAAAATGTAATATGTTTAAAATATCTTTAAAACATATTTTAACTCTCATTTTGGGTTTTTTTGATAAAGATCTTTATTTACAATTGGTTATTATGGTCTTGATCTTACCCCATTGATATTGCCAACATGTTTCGTGTTATATCCCTTTTGGCAATATCATTGTGTATCATTGAAGCTTGATTTTTTTCATATCTATTGCTTTGATACACTTTAGGCCCATGGCTCCAAAATTTGTATACCAATTGGTAAAGGGGATTATTTTCCAAGATTCTTTGTCTACAATTGGTATTACCTCAATTATTAGAGATTGTTTATCTTCTAACTTTACAATTGGTATTAGATCCTAGAAGTCAATATTTGACCATTTCTAGGATCTAGGGGGAGCATGGGATAGTGATTGATTCCCACTAAATTTTTAAATTTGGTATCATACATCTCCTTATATCTTGCATATTGTCACATCTTTGGTTAAGATGATAAATGGGGATATTTTTTATGTCCACCTTTTTGACGATGTCAAGGGGGAGAGATATATGCATTAAGTAAATATAACTCTTGTATTTCATACACATGCATTTGGGGAGAGATATATCTATTGGGAGAGATATATGGGATTGTATAAACCATTCATTGAATAATATTGTATATTGCAATTGGTTTATGTAATCAATGCCAATTATATGTCACCATGACTTCATTTGGTATAATAAGTTATTTTTACTATTGTGTATTTCATTGTATAATTGGTGCATATAAGTAGGGGGAGCTCATTAGCATTGTGCTTTAATTCTTTATGTTTTACATAATATGTGTCAGCATCAAAAAGGGGGAGATTGTTGAGTATTGGTGTTTCATACCAATGTCATTTTGATGATGATCACAACATTATGTTGTTACTAATAACTCTCTTGTTTTAGTCTCATAATTTCATTTCAAGAATATCTTTCTTGGAGACTAAACACTTGGTGCAAGGATGGACATCAAGTGGAGAAGGGCCAAAGCTTGGACTTAAGGGGTGCCAAAGCTTGGAGATGATGGAGAGCATCAAGGTATCAAAATTGAAGACATATACTCTAAGGAAAGCAATGTAATCCTTGTAATATTTCCTTTATTGCTTTCTCTCTCATTTGAGTCTAGGTTAATGTAATGCCTTGATAGATGGTCTACTCATTCATGCATATGTATTTAGCCATCTTAGTGAGCCTTAGGATTATCATAGAATCCAACCTAATAGGTTCATCTTGGCCAAAGAATCATTTGGAGTCTCTGGCTTTGCATCAGTCACCTGCTGAAGGATTTACAGTCAACTGGGGGATTTCCAGTTGCCTGTCGATCCTTCTACAGTCGACTGATATGCATTGCTCAAGTCAACATTTCTATTGACTCTACTTGAGCTTTTTGCAAAATTCGCCTGTATATTTACAGTCGCCTGTGAATTGGTCAACAGTCGTCTGAATAGCGTAAGTGCATATACTGCTTCTCCATGTTTTTCTCCATCTCCTGCAGCAGTCGACTGATGAAGGATTTACAGTAGCCTGACTATTTTACAATCGACTGTATTATTGACATCAGTCGTCTGTATGCTTATCTGGAGAAAGAGTGCATCTCTCTGTTTTATTCCATCCCCTGCAGCAGGCGCCTGCTGAAGTTTTTACAGGCGCTTGTCTTGTTTACATTCGAATGTATCGACTTCATCAGTCGATTGTCCTGGTTCAGATTATAGCCGTTGGATTTTTTCTAGCCATTGAACAGTCGACTGTCATTTGTTCATCAGGCGACTGTCCTTGACGTTTCTGCCCAGAAACTAACCGTTGCAGCCTTGTGCTTTTGCTGTTTTTATGGGGTTTGAGGGTTGATATAGGGTTCCTATATATATGGATGTGCTGAGTTCATTAGAACTTCTTGATGCTATTGAAAATCAGAAGAGATCAATGAGCCACTCTCAAACTCTCTCATCTCCCTCTTTGAGCTCGCATTCCTCTTCATGCATTGAAGTCCAGCTCAAGGAAAATAATCTAAGTGCTTTCAAGCCAATCTCAATACTTGGAGATCCTCTTCCATGCCTTGCATTCATCTATGAGTAAGCATCTCAAGGCATATGTAAGAGTATTTATTTTACTTGGTAATTCTTATAACACTAATTCTCTTTGTGGGAATTAGTCTTTTTCTCTTTGTGGGAGTTTATCTCTTTGTGGGATTAGGATATTCTCTTTGTGGGAATAACTCTCTTTGTGGAAGTAACTCTCTTAGTGGGAGTTTGGTGTCCTAGTGTAGGGCTAACCCTAATTCTCTGAGTGGGAGTTAGTAATTCTCTAGGTGGGAGTTTGACCCTTGTGGAGGGTTGGTTGGGTCCTTGTGTAGGGCAAAATCCTTTTTGTGAGGTATCTCTTTGTGGGATTTGTATTCACTTATCTTTGTGGGAATATAGTTAATATTGGTGTGGCTAGACGTACCCAAGTTTTGTAGAACCAGGGTAAAATCTTGTGTTTGCATTTGGATTGATTGTGTCAATTATTTCCTCTTGCATTTATTATTCCGCATTTACAAGTTTAATTTTAATTGGACAATTTTATTGCCATTACACTATTCACCCCCCCTCTTGTGTGTTGTTGTTGGTATTGCAAGGGTAAGGTGATCCTTAGAGACTAATATCAAAGCTTGATTATTTACTAATGATTTCTGCAGGGGGAGTAAATTTAATATAGTGTTTTGTTTGTCATTATCAAAAAGGGGGAGAATGTTGGAGAATGAAAACATTCAACTCTCTTTTCCATAAAGTTTTAATATGACAAACATATATATATATTTGGTGACTACTAACAAGTTATATATTTTTGATGACTATTAACAAGTTATATGCAGCTCTCTATGATGGACTCATATTATGAAGCAACTATTCATTTATCCACATCATGGACCTACATATACAATCTCCTTCAAGAAGATATTGATTCAAGATGAAGACAATCAATTATTGAAATCTATGTAAATCTTTATTTTCTTCTTTTATTCAGTATGTCAAAGTCTTGATAATGAGTCACTCCTATATGATTAGGTCATCCCTTCCATCTCCACATATTCTAGACCCATTCCCCTTTTATTTCGAATCAAAATCCCACTGCAGATAAAAATTAGTCGACCAACATTTTTATTCTGGTCGTCTAATATTGGTTCTGCCAGGTTTTTTTAAACAGCCGTTGTTGGATAGTTTTTGGACAGTTTTTGTCCGTTGCTTTTTGTCCGTTATGGGCAGTTTTTTGGTCAGTTTTTCTTTTGCGCGTTGACGCACCTTTTCAACATCTATATAAGAGAGAGACTTCCTTCATTTGATTCCAACGATGTTTTGTTCTCTTCTTTTAAGTGAGATTTTGGTCATTCAATATGAGAACAAATTCTATTCTTCTCCATTGAATTTCCGTAAGAAACTTTGAGCGTTTTTTTCCTACTCTATCAGAAAACCGAAGTTCTTCACATCACCATCCTTATTCTACATCAAAGTGATTATTAAGGCTATAGGTGATAACTTTCTTATTTCTCTTTATGGTTGAATCTCTTGGACTAGAGATTGTACGAATTTTTGGAACACTGCGAGTGTTGCCATTTTTGTATATTGGTGCTTGCGGGGTAACTGTTGTAATGGATTGAAAATTTCTACGGGGTAGAGAACTGGACGTATGATCACAAGGATCCAAATCAGGATAAATCTTGGTGTTTACATTTGCCATTATCTGGATTGTGTTTATTTACTTTCGCACTCTTGTTGCATTTTTATTAACTTTTAAATTTGTAATTTCGTCGTGATATACATTATTCACCCCCTTCTAGTGTATTTGTTGTGACAGACGTTCCTACATTAACATTCACTGTTAGATGCGTCAAATAATCCCGTTTAGATGTTATAATTGACCCAAGAAAGAAAAAACTAAGTCATTAATTTATGTTAGGATTGCTTCTCCTAAACCAAAAAACATACCATCCAATAATCGAAACTACTCAAATTCTTAACACGAATGCAACTGGTTAAGCTTTCCATTGATTCAATTTTTGCACAAAAATTATATCCCAATACCTTCTAGGATTTCTCAAAAGCAAACCCTCTTGGTAGAAACCTACATATTGACATATCTACTCTGTTACAACCCACAGTATCCACTATTGAAAAATATGATACAAAACATCAAAAATATTTCGGGATTAATCTAGTATATATGAGGTTTTTTTGGAGATTTTATAGAGATTTTTTGGATCCCATAATAAGGGTTTTTAGAAGACCAGCCCACGGATTTATATTCAGATTTTACACAGCATAGTAAAGACTAAGCCTAGATGCACACTGGCCCCCCAACATGCGGCCTGGGGGCAGGCAGCTCGTGAGCGCGAGCACAAGCATGACCTGCTAACATGGGCATGGCATGAGCAGTGCAGTAACGCACGGAAGCAGCGCGACACACGTCGTGCGGTCGGAGCAGGTTTCGGATCCTGAATGCGATTCCGAAACAAACCCGTTAGTATTCTATATGAGTATATAGACACTATTTCGGCTAAGGTTTTTATGTGATTCGAATGAATTCCTTATATAGTTTGCGGCTACCTGTAGAAAATACAATGGGCAAACTACGGTATTGGGTGTGTTTTTGTGAGCTTTTCTCCATAGATTTTTATCTGATTTCTTAGCTGGTTTGGTTGTTTCCCTTCAACGAGACATCAAAACTTGTAATCCAAAAATATTGAAGCATTACCGATCACTCCAACTGAATGAACGCCATGTTTTTGGTGGAACCAGTATATATCTTGGTGTTATGTGCGTGTTTATCTTTTGTTTTATGCTATCTTTTGTTTTATGCTATCTTTCATATATATTATTGTGTTACACATTTTGTAGAGAACGTCGTTTGCTTTGTTCGTTGCTCCAATGATCTTGGAACTCTATAGGCTGATTGTCATCTTGATAAGTCCATCAAGATGGAATATGAGCCTAAAAGAGGTGATCCTAGTTACACATAGCAATTGGTATCAAAGCAAAATTCGTAAACAAATCCAAAACGATGGCAATGCGTTCTTCTACAAAAGGTGGTGCAATCAAAAAAGCAATTGGTTTATATACAGGTGGCTCGTATATGACGGTTGGAGGAGTGTAATACATAGATGATAAGTTTAATGGAAAGGAAAACTTCAAGATATGACAATACAAGATGAATTATAATCTTGAGGGAGGATCGTGTCTACATGGTGGTGTACCACATAGAGACTTTATTGGTATATACCTTAGAAAGGGAGAATATAGAGATGAAGGACTTAGTGATGACAACCATGTAGCTCATTTTATCAGATGAGATGGTTTATTAGATGTTTAAGGAGACTACAGCCAAGGGATTATAGGAAAGCTTGAAAATCTATATCTAAAAAAGTCACTCACCAACTAGCTAATCTTGCTGAAGTCATTGTTCACTTTTAGGATGCAAAAGGGGTCCTCATTGAAAGATCACCCAAATACCTTCAATAGATTAGTCATGAAGATTAGGACCATTGGATTGACTGTAAAGGAAGAGCACGAGGCGATGATTCTGCTCCAGTCATTGCCAAAGTGATATACACCGTTCGTCAACACCATGTTCCAAAGGATTGGCTGTAGATGCAGAGCACGATGCGATGATTCTGCTACAATCATTGCGAGAGCAATATACACCATTCGTCAATAGCATGTTCTATAATCAGGATACTCTTAGTCTTGAGGATGTGAAGGCATGGCTCTATAATGTGGATTTGAGAGATCGGATGACAGGAGTTGCTTTGAGTGGGGAAGATTCGGACAACATGGGCATACTTGCTTTAGGACAAAGCAATGCATGGGGCAAAATATAGGAGGATATTGATATCAAGGTTAGATGCACTATGTGTTATATTTGCATGAAGCTCAGACATTAGAAGAGAGAGTACCCAGAGCGGATGAACAAAGACAAAACGATATGTCAGGATCTTTGTTGGTAGCAGTTGTGCAGACGAATGAGGTGAGGTGTGGGGAGGCATATAATGTGCTCACTGCATGTTTCCCAAAAATTGGGAATCATGCATGAGTCATGGATTCATGGGCGTTGTTCCACATGGAACAAAATAGAGAGTGAATGAAGCATGCAAATCTGTTGGAGTTGGCCAGTGAGGACCAGGATATTCACTGTCGTGGTGCACACACTCACTTACGTGGGGAATGTTCCAGAGGTTAGGAAGTCATTTGTTTCTTTAGGTGCATTGGATTCCATGGTTTGCAAGGATATGACAAAGAAGGAAGCTCTAAAGATATCACAGAGATCAATGTTGATGACGAAAGGTGAAAAAAATCAGGGACTTATAGATATTGAAGGGGACGAGATCATTAGAGATTTTGGTATCAGAATGTAGAATTCACAGTAGACTGATTCGACCAGGCTGTGGCATATCAGACTTGGACATGTCACAGAGAAAAGCTTGGAAGCGTTGAGGACGTGTGGTCTGATCAAATGGTTGAACCTCAAGGAGCTATTATAAGGATTGTGTGTATGGCAAGTGTTTGGTTTTAAGCAAGAATCCATAAGGCTTTCCATCGTTTTGCCCAAGGCTTAGCATACGTAGAAGTAGCGGTTGAAGAAAAGAAACCATAAAATGATTTTATGAAAACACCCTACGGAAAGAATTCTCCTTTGCAGGATCTTTTACTATCTAAGGAGACGAGCAAAACGATCTCACCAAGATAGATCTAAAATATTTCATACAAAAATAAAAACATACAGTATCTTTTTGGTGTCCCAAAAACAATCTCCTTGGGACGACACCGCAACTTCCTTCAAGTTTTGCTAGAGCCGATAAAAAACAAAGAGGAAAAGTGGAAAAGTTTTGGTCACCTTTAGATCTAGGTTTGCTCACTTTAATTTAGAGTTAGCTCCATTGATATAGGCTCGGTGTAACTTTGTAAACAAAATTATTAATAAGATTTTGGCTTGTAGATTCTCCCAGTGTATTAGCTCGACCGTGGACACGAATCAAGTGGCTTTCATAAAATGGCATGTCATTTTTGAAAATATCCTTCTTGGTCATAAGCTTATTCATAATTACCACAATTGACATTCTGCTAATCAGTTCTATGTAAATATTGACTTAAGGAAAGCTAATGATAAACTCATGTGGGATTTCATTTTACAAGCCTTGAAAAATATTGGATGTCCACAGATTTGACAGAATTTGATTTCTCAATTCATTTCTCTAGTTTCATTCAGGATGCTTATAAACGGGAGCAATTTTGGTTACTTTAATAGTGAATGTGGCATTCGGTAGGATTTCCCTCTCTCGTCCTTTCTCTTTACTCTTGCTATGCATGCCTTTTCTGGTATTATGAATAGCTTGGAAAATCGTGATATGGCTATTGGGGTAGTAAAGAATGGAGCTATTCCTATTTACCATCTTCTTTTCGTTGATGATATGATGATCTTCTTTTTGTTGATGATATGTTGATCTTCTCTAAGGGTGCTATGGAGGCGGCGAAGGGTGTTAAACATGCCTTGATGGAATTTTCCATCTTGATATGTCTTTTCTCTAATGCCCTCAAAAGTTAGATTTTTCTTTGCTTAGAGATGTCAGCATAATCACCATATTTTTAGAACTCTGGGTTTCAAGGAAGATAATTCACCGATTGGATATGTGGGGCTGCCTTTGTTATCGGGCAGCTTAAGAGCCTCTATCTGTGATCCATTGGTTACTAAAATGTAGCAAGCTTTGGCAGGGTGAAAAGCCAAGTAGATTATAGCTCATTAAATTGGTTTTATCGAGTTTGTACATTTATTGGTCTATGCACTTTATGCTTCCTATGGTTGTCATTCACAAAATTGTGGCAATTATGACAAGTTTTGTGTGGGATAATGCTGATGGAAAATCTTTCCATGCATTGAGTTAGGATAAACGGTGCTCTACTAAGCTCACGAGTATCCTAGGGACTCGAGGTGTGCATGATTGGTGTACAGTGGGCTTAGCTACGTAGATTTGGATGATTTTAAATGATAAAGAGTGCCTTTTGTTGGATCCACTCTTATTATGGGAAGGTTGTTTCTCTGTGGTGCTACTCATCTATTCCATATGACGCCTCTGACTGGGAAAATATTTTGGAGCTTCAGAAGAATTTGATTAGACATTTTAGATATGATCTTCTTAGTGGACCTTTCACGTTATTTTGGTAGGATCCTTAGATTCATAACAATATCTTGTTAGAAAAGTTGGTAGGAAAACATTTTTGCAAATCTCAAGTGTCTTGGAAGAGACGGTGGTAGATTGTTATATCATTGTGCTTTGGAGATTCAATTTTGTTTGCTCTAGGAAGGATCATCACCTTAAGGAGTTGATCTCCTCTAATAGGCCAAGTCTTGATCGAGGATGCGTTGATGTGATTATGGGAAGCCCATAAGCTCGGGTAGATTTACTTCTTTCTCGGCCTGTGATCTTCTCCAAGACCCCATCCATACTGCCTGCTAATCAGAGTTGTGTTGGTTTAAACACGACATACATCATCATTCTTTCATCTCGTTATAAAGGTAGGCTTCTCACTCTTAACCGGATACAAATGATGGGTGTACATTTCATTAGCCAAGGTGTTCTTTGTAGGCAAAAAATGGAATCGACTAGATATTTATTCTTTCAATGCTTCGACTCTAAGTGGATCATGAAATCCTTGTTGCGTGCTCTTCGAATTTCATGGTCTATGAGATATTTTGAGATGGTTACACAAAATTTTCAATCGTATATTTGGGTAAACGAGAAGTTGGAAGTTGTCCTTCGTATCTTCGTCAATGCAGAAATTTATCACATTTGGAGGGAGAGGAGTAAGAGAAGCTTTTAAAGTGCTTCAACGGACAAAGTTAATATTTTCAAGAGATGTGAACGAGAAGTTGGACTTTATTTTCTGTCCAATATATCTGCTATTGATTGTGCAGAGCGTACGTAGTAGTTTTTTGTGCCAAAGATATTATGAACTGAGACAGCACCAGGCACCAGCTTTACATGACTCGTTTGTGATGTATCATTGCATGCAATTATTGTTTGACTAAACAATGAGTCTTTCAACATGCCAATCCAGTTAGTTAATGTACATACAAGCTTTGATCTTACATAATTAGTTCTCGATATGATTTGTATTCACATGGGTCCTTAGGTCGACAAAGCAAAAGAAGTCAAGCTTGATGATGAGACTGGCGACGCGGAATCTCTCAGCACATGCGAGGGATTTACTAGAAATTACAAGGCATAAACTGTTCTTCATTGTGGAGGACAAAGCCATGGAACTTAACCATGATCACCACCAATATGTCGGATCTTTGAACCTATAATATATTAACTAACAAGTTGCATGTTAATCAACTTTAACAAGTTTTAGGGGGATTTTCCTTTTTTGAGTCTGTGATTGATACATGTGGTTTGTATTTGTTTTTGCTTGAAGGACAGCATAAGATGTTGATTCATGGGCCATTGAGGTACAGAGGAGCTACTTCTCTTTAATGGTTTAAAATGGTGGGAAAAAAATTAGACATACTCTTGCGCTTACCTGCACAAAGGCAATATATGCACCTATCATCCTCTAAAAATAAATAGACAAACAAATAAAATAGATTCAACGTGTCCTACGTGTGTTACTCTTCTGTATGTAAACATGAAGAATCCAATTATTTTAAGCTTTTAATTGAAGAAATATCACCAAAATTATAGAATAAAGCAGCATCGATGCATGTTGAAACATTAATCCTTTAATTTTTTTCCTTTTTTCCTCCTCTTTTTCCTCATTTGTTGTCGTATTTAGTGATAGTTGCCCTAGGCTAACACCCGAGGTTTTCTGCTTATGTAATTATTAAGAAATTCTTGATTTTGATTGCAATTTGTCTCTACGAGAAAAAGTGAACATATAATGAATGTTATTGAAGTTGATTATTCGGTCGTGTGGCCAAAGACTGAATTATACACAAATGGCACGAGATTTCCGTTGGCTATAATTATTTAAAACATACTAAAACCCTTTTTAGAAATATTATTTCATTTGAATGAATTTGTTTCTCCAGACTCATGTCGTCAAATTTTTACTTTATACACAAAAACACTCTCCCAAGATATAATGTACACCTATGCAAACAGTACCGGTAAATTCAGTACTTAGAAATTCATCAAGTAAATAATAATGCATTTACACAAAACCCAAAAACGACACACAAAACTTGGTAACACAATTGGGTGCGGACACCTACATCTGCGGGGCCACACCCAGAAAATCAGGTTACTTCACATAACAATAAACGATTACAATCACTAATATTGGATTTCTATTAGGAGGAACACACTCCACCTCAATACAAACTGCAATGGGTGATCACAATCAAACCCACAAAGTAATCTTCGCAAGCTCCCCTTGCATGCAAGATCCCCTTGCTCAACCGACTAGATCAAGCTCCCATCATCCCTACCTCAGTAGCCATCGACCTCCGTCCCCAGATAGCGTAACAATCATCACGAAAGTGATGAACCCTAGAATAATATGCATCGACTGTATACGTGCCGGCCTCCTTCAATCTAGGAGATGTTGTGGAAAACAGTTCAAAATAATATCTCATGCAGATTATTCTCCCCGCATATCTAGGAACCACTTTGGGCAAGTGATCCCATAAATCTCGGAACTCGTCAATCAATAGCGGGTAAGTAGCTTCCGTAAATCTTGAGCAGATCTCTTTCTAGAATTAGTAGTCAAAAAGATAGGTAGATAGAATCGAGAGAAATAATAATAATAATAAATCTGAAACCGTCAACAATATCATATCTACCATATTAGGAGTCTGAAGAACTCCGTAAGAAGTCGAACCCGCATGTTACAAATGATGTTGCAACATGGCTTGCAACATGAACTCCAAAACCTGCATGTTGTGACCATGTTGTTACCATGTTGTGACATGACAGACAACATGGTTCATGATGTGAACAAATTTAATCAAGAATACCAAAGATCATATTGAAGATACTAAGTGCCACTAATGGCAATAATAAAACACACCACGTGTGACCCAACAAACTCCCCCAATGGCATTTAGTGGGACAATCAGCATAAGCAGAAATTTGTAAGCCACACAGCTAAAATTAGAGTTAAGCAGGACCACTAGCACCAGCACAATAACCCAAGATAAAAGATACCAAAGTCTCTAACATATAGTAGTTAGAATTTGTTCCACAACAATTTTACACTCATACAGAAGTATATATGTCACAACATAGCTACCAAACAAAGAACACTAGCAGCATCATCATCAACAGCATCATCGTATACTCTTCCCCTTTGGGCCACAAAATCCAAAGTATTTACCTCAAGAGGAGACAATAGCATCAGCATCCTTGGGGTCAACAGAAGAAGTAGAGGGCAGCTTGCACTTCAGAAACATGATTCTGCTCTCAAACTTGGCTTTCTAAGATTGTAGGAGGCCAATTTGAGTGTCAATATCCTTCATAACAGCCTTATATATGGCTATATCATTAAGAGTAAGAGAATCTGATCCAACAACAGATACTGTTTCTGAAGAAATATGAGCAGGAGAAGACTGTGTAGATTGGGGTATAGTAGGGGCAGGAGCAGCTCCTTTAGCAAGAAAAGAGGCAGGTACAAATGAGATATCATCTATTTTGCCAGTATTGGTTCTCACTGTGAACCCAATACTCTCTGAAGAGATGGTCAACTCATGAGTTATGGACAGAACTTTCTAGGACTACAACAGTAAATTAATCAGACAAGGATGAGGTAAAGAAATAGAGGCAACTGATGATTCTGCTTGAGCCAGAATGGAGTCAAAAATAATTCTTCCCAGATTAAATGATTTCTTGGTCCCAGCACATAACAACAATTTGCACATGTCCTTTGTAACCACAGTGTACCGGCATGTTTCTATTGTACGTGTTATTAATAAGTTGATTTATTTAAATATCTGCTTCATTATTTTATTTACTAAATTTTTATAGCTTGAACACACGACTTAACGATCACGTTAATGTCTTCATTAATTTTTTGTTAACGTTGATTGCAGGGACGAGATTATAATAATCCTATTGTCTTAATTTTATGAATTCTCCTAATCCTAAATATCTTAATTAAATTAATTCCAAATCCAATCTGAACCTGATCTAAATATCTTAACTGATCATATTATCCAAATCAAATTTCGACCCACTAAATCTTGATATTGATTTACTAATCAAAAATCGTAACCGAACCGATCTTCCTAGATCTAAATAAATCCTAACCAACTTTCTAAAATCTTAATTTAAAATTTTCCTAATTATAATACCCAATTATACTAACTAAGATTTCCTATATCCTATTCAATCGTATCAAATCGATATCATAACTAAATGTTTTCTTTAATCAAAAAGATATTTAGTTAATAAATTTTGTTATTAATCAAATCCCATCAACAAACCCACGATCCCCCCACGTGTTCACTCTTATCTTTTCCCCCAAGAATCGCAACAACTCCAATTGTTTTCTCATTTCCTTAATAAACCCAATCAACCACATGCACTTCTCCCGCAGCCACATACACAACCCATGCAGTTCCCCCACATCAGCCCGCATTGCATGTGAGGATCTCAACAAACAAATCCCTTTTGATTTTTAACAAACCCCTACGTGTTCACCCTTATCTATCTCCTTCTCTCCTTCAAAAAGCCAGGCAGCTCATCCTCCCCTTCGAGCTTCTCCTCCCCCACAACAAGACCCCATCCGATCACCTCCACTTCCTCGCCACCTGCGAATGCCTCCTCCGATAACATCTCCACCTACCACCGTCCATCTCCACAGCCCCGCAACCTCTGCCAGCCCTTTAACCCACCAACCATCCGGTGACCTTCGACAGCAGCCCTCGAGTCATCGATGCCTGCAAGCCCAACCCCTCGTTGCCAACGACTCATGCAGACTTCGAAGACTTCTCACCATCGCCGATCGAGATATCTGCATTGATCTCCCCCGCATGCACGAGAAGTTAACGTCAGTGTTAAGTTAAATAAGACTGTGTATTAAAAATCTACATATCAAAACACAACTGTTTTTGAATTCTAGTGCTGACTAGGACAAACAGGTTGATAGAAAGACTGCTTGAATTTAATCTTGATGAATGAATGGTTGAGATGAGATTTTGTAGAAAGTTTTAGAGGGAAAAACATTTATAGGGAAATGAAAGTTTCTGGGGAAATGAAACTTTATGGGAAATGAAAGTTTCTGGGAAATAGCAGAGTGCATGTTGAATGGTTTTGCTGGACCCTTAGGGCATTATTCTATGCCCGTCCTACGTCGGACGGACGATAGAGGTAGAAAAACATGCAGCGGAAAAACAACCGTTAAAATATTTAACGAAAGCCCTAAGGATTCAAGACCCTAGACAGGATCTCTGCTATCTTGCTGTGGATCTGACCACCCCAAGACAGATCTAAACTACTGCAATATAATTAAATGAAAGCTTTTAAACTACATACCAGAAACTTTGCTTTCACCGGCAAAGTGTACCGAACCGCCTTCTGCTCCCACCAGCTAGTCGCCTCTGCACTCCTGAACAGATCCACCCAAAGCAAGCCGACACTGCACTATGGGACAATCACTTACCGAAGAAGATTTCACTTGAGTGCGATCCAACGTCATAGACTTCGGATCGAATCAAAATCCTTCTCGATGTTTTGCTAGAACACGAGTGAAGGAAATAGAAGAAAAAAGGAGAGAATAATTTTCATCTTGAACTGAGCGTGCTCAAAACTTTTTGGAGCATCTCAGTTCAAAGACTAGGTGCAAGTTTTTATTAAGAGTTTTGGCAACTATTTATATAGGTGACCGACTCCTCCCCCTCTCATTACATCCCATGTGGGACTAAAGATATGGAGTGAGAAAAAAATAATTAAAGTTTGCCTTTCACAAATGCAATCTTTAGGGAATTGTTTCTCCCTCACCGTTGAGCTTCGTAATTGATCAACCTATCAATTCAAAGAGCACTGAATGATGAACTCATATAAACAAACGACGCTTAATTTCCACTCCGTTTGACCCCTCAAATATCGTTACAAAGTTTAGCAAAAATCTAATTTTCGCTTGGAAAACCAGCCGTCAAAGAAGAACAAAAACCCTAGCAGGGCAAAACGGAGAAAAGCCTCTATCTTTAAAGATCTTCTCAAATATTTAGATCTTTAGTTTTCTTTCGCAACACTTCAGGTTTACTTCTTTTGTTAAGTCTCGACTTCTCCGCTATGATCTTCCCAGTAGTTCATAAAAGAAAATCGAGTAGCTTGCGGGCCGGTGATTATTGCACACTAGCTGGTCAGTGGGGGTAAGAGAGTGTTCCGTTGGTGTTCTCAGTCTCAGTGCGACCTTAAGGCAAATGTCCCCCATCAATAAAGTGAGGGCTTTCCGGACCTTCGGAACCTCCCTTTTTCTTTTTTTGACACCCGCTCAGATCTAGGCACCCAGATCGGGTTGCTCATATCTGGGCTGGGCACCCAGATCTGGGCGCCCGCGGGCGCCCGCGGGCGCCCCAGCCTGTAGGCTGGGGCCCGCATGCCTGCAGCCTGGGCACTCGCCCTATTTTTAACGGGTGGGCGCCCGCCCGCTGGGCAGGTCAACGCCCGCCCTTTCGGGCGGGCCCTGCCCGTTGGGGTGGGCGCCCAGCCCAGTTTGGGCTGTGCCCCTAACCCCATTTTCGGTTGGGTTTGTGCCTAAAAAGCCCTCTCTTGAATTTGTTCTTCTCCTATTTAAAACACTTTTTAACTAGGTTTTCTGGACCCGTTTGGACTCCGATTTGAGCGCGGTTTTCTTCTCGACTTTCGTGGAAAATTCATATTCGTTTCTGTGCCTTTATAAAATATATTTGTAAACATTTTACTATATGTATATTATTTTCTATTGCATCAAATGCAATAATTCATATCTTTAATGTTACAATCCATTTGCATCAAATACGAATGGACTGAGAACAATCCCATACAGCATCCTACTAATGCTGAAGTCACAAACAATTTGCCACATTATAAAACTCATTTAATACCAAAAACTTATGCGACCATATTAAATCCTATTTAATATAGATCGACTTAATGTCACTAACTCTTAGTGACTTCATTTATTCTCGTGCACCCGAGTGCACTCCTCCTAAATACTTCCTATTACTAAGACGCAAACTGAACTTGGTGTGAGAACCTACAGCCTGACCCTACTACAGGTTAGTGTTTGATACCCCTAGACGACAGTAACCACAAGCAGCAGGTGCCGTCCCTGTTTCAGCATCATAATTACATGATTGACCCATCGACAAAAGCGTCATCGGGATCACTCTAACTGTGTCAGTGATGAATACCGCAGTTTTAGTCCCTTCGTCATGACTATGTCCCTGCATGGCCTAGGGTATGGTAAACCGTCAACCCTACTGGCCAGCATCGGTCAGTATACTTTGGTCTTTGTTATATACACGTTGTACATCTTACAACGTACCCGGCCGAGGTTTAGCACAAAGAACCGTACTGAGCATGCGACACTAACTTCCATTTAACGGAAGAGACGAATCCCACTTTAGTCATTTACTTACCTCGTACACTTCAGGTGTCACCTAACCTAAGACCTTTCAGCTAGCATGGCCTCGAAGCTAGATTATAGATCTAAGCGATACTATTCACGCACGGGTTCGTACAAAGACTTCAGGTCTTAAGGACCAACTTGCCTATCATCACTATAAAGTTATTAATGATAGTTTAGTTAAAGTTTAACCATTTAATAACTCTTCATTGGGTCGTTCAATGGACTCATTCTCGAATGAGCACCTATGCCATGTCTCCGACTTTGCCAGGTCGAATGACTATGAGATCATCATCACCCTTTAGGGTAGGACAAAGACACAATGGTCTGTCCGATGCGTCGATATCCCTTTCTTTACACATTTATGACCATGAACGTTTTAAGACTTAAGTTCATATCGATCATTCACTTCCCATAATCGAGATCTACATCTAGATATGTAATGACCTCACTTAAAGTCTAAGGATATTATCCAAGTACATAATTCATTGAATTTATACTAGGGTAATTAGTATCATTTATATTTTGAACAAGATGTTTATTAGGATAAATTGCCTCAAGGGCATATATCTTCCTACACACTCAATTAATGCATTTGGGAAAAAAACTTTAACTTGCACTTAATGCTGCAGATTGAATGATCTCTCCCTTAACGCGGGGCTCACCGTCTCTTCGCCACATGGGGCAAAGATGAGAATAATTTCCCGCACCGACTTTGGTGTTCCGTGCAATTTCAGCTGTGTAAATAATTTTTTTGGGAGTAAAGGTTTCGTGGGGGAAAATCTTAAATGAACCGTGCCCGCGGGCACGGGTTATTACAAAGGAGGGATGTCCATTGGGTTTTTTTAAGTCACGAGTCATGTCACAAGCTGACTGGGTCAAACCCAGCCCAGTCAGCAGCCCCCCTAAAAACCCCCAAACCACTTATTTACATGGTTACATTCCCCTCAAAACCCCCAAAAAACACCCCACAAGACATTTATTTATGTGTTTGCCTTTTGCACCTTTTACCCCGACAATACCGGCACACCCACCCATACTTCTCGCTCCTTTTCGGTTGCACACGTGCACCGCATACCTTTTATGGGGTTTTTTCTGTCATGTACTGTGTACATGTATTATTTCTAATATATTTAACAAAAGAGGCCGACCCCGGGTTTGTCTGATGTGGCAACGTCCACGTCGTCGGGGATCCCCCACTAAAAAGAATAAGAAAAAACCTTGCCCCTAGCATCCCATTTATTTGCATGTTTGCCCTTGGGTTTTTGCATTCTAGCCCTTTTAGCCCATCTCGCCCCTATTAATACTGGCCCGCACACACACACTTCTCGCTCCTTTTTGGTTGCACACGTGCACCATGCCCAGTTCATGGGGGGTTATGTTTCTCAGTGCACTGTTTACACGGGTAATTTCTAGTGTATATATGTACGTAAGTTAATATTAATGTTAGTGTAGATGTGTGAGTATTAATTAGTATAGATATTTTATATGATAACAAATAGTTGGATATGAGTATAATAGTTATAATAGTTATATATTGTACGTATGTATATTAAACTTACAGTACGTAAGTACAATTATATATATATACTAGTCATTACCCGTGCCCATAGGGCACGGTTTATTTAATGGCTGAGTTTTTCTCCCCCACAAATTTCAAGTTCCCCCAAATTTCAAGTTTTCCCACAAAATTTCAAGTTTCCCCCCAAATTTAACTTTTCCCCCAAAATTTAAGTCCCCACAAAATTGTCATTACCACCTAGGACAAACTTGCCACGTAGGACAAAGCTTTGTCCAAGTAGGATAAAATTCAAAATCTTCAAAGAACTCGAAAAAAAAGGTCGGAAGGGGTGAGAATAAAATGTGTGGGTGGGTGTGTGGGGAGGGTCCATGGGCAAAAATACAAAAACCGGGGTTGTAAGTGCAAAATTCCACTCCTCCTCTTTTATCCCTCAAAATCTCATCTCTTATATTTTCTCTTATCCAATTTCCCTGTTTTATATAATAGATATCCAAATTCTCTTATCCAATTTCTCATGTCCAAATACTCTTATCAATTTCTCTTGATAACATCCGTCTTTTATATAATAGATATCTCTTATCCAATTTCTCTTTTCCAATATCTCTTATCCAATTTCTCTTGAGAACATCTCTCGTTTGTAATATAGATATCTCTTATCCAATTTCTCTTGATAACATCACTCTTATCCAATTTCTATTTTCCAATATCTCTTATTCAATTTCTCTTGATAACCTCCCTCTTTTATAATATAGATATCTCTTATCCAATTTATCTTGTCAAATATCTCTTATCCAATTTCTCTTGATAACATCCCACTTTTATAATATAGATATCTCTTATCCAATTTCTCATGTCCAATATCTCTTATCCAATTTCTCTTGATAACATCCCTCTTTTATAATATAGATATCTCTTATCCAATTTCTCTTGTCCAATATCTCTTATCCAATTTCTCTTGATAACATCCCTCTCTTATAATATAGATATCTCTTATCCAATTTCTCTTGATAACATCCCTCTCTTATAATATAGATATCTCTTATCCAATTTCTCTTGATAACATCCCTCTCTTATAATATAGATATCTCTTATCCAATTTCTCTTGTCCAATATCTCTTATCCAATTTCTCTTGATAACATCCCTCTTTTATAATATAGAGATCTCTTATCCAATTTCTCTTGTCCAATATCTCTTATCCAATTTCTCTTGATAACATCCCTCTCTTATAATATAGATATCTCTTATCCAATTTCTCTTGTCCAATATCTCTTATCCAATTTCTCTTGATAACATCCCTCTTTTATAATATAGATATCTCTTATCCAATTTCTCTTGTCCAATATCTCTTATCCAATTTGTCTTGATAACATCCCTCTTTTATAATATAGATATCTCTTATCCAATTTATCTTGTCCAATATCTCTTATCCAATTTGTCTTGATAACATCCCTCTTTTATAATATAGATATCTCTTATCCAATTTCTCTTGTCCAATATCTCTTATCCAATTTCTCTTGATAACATCCCTCTTTTATAATATAGATATCTTTTATCCAATTTCTCATGTCCAATATCTCTTATCCAATTTCTCTTGATAACATCCCTCTTTTATAATATAGATCTCTTATCCAATTTCTCTTGTCCAATATCTCTTATCCAATTTCTCTTGATAACATCCCTCTTTTATAATATAGATATCTTTTATCCAATTTCTCATGTCCAATATCTCTTATCCAATTTCTCTTGATAACATCCATCTTTTATAATATAGATATCTGTTATCCAATTTCTCTTGTCCAATATCTCTTATCCAATTTCTCTTGATAACATGCCTATTTTATAATATAGATATCTCTTATCCAATTTCTCTTGTCCAATATCTCTTATCCAATTTCTCTTGATAACATCCCTCTTTTATAATATAGATATCTCTTATCCAATTTCTCTTGTCCAATATCTCTTATCCAATTTTTCTTGATAACATCCCTCTTTTATAATATAGATATCTCTTATCCAATTTCTCTTGTCCAATATCTCTTATCCAATTTCTCTTGATAACATCCCTCTTTTATAATATAGATATCTCTTATCCAATTTCTGTTGATAACATCCCTCTCTTATAATATAGATATCTCTTATCCAATTTCTCTTGTCCAATATCTCTTATCCAATTTCTCTTGATAACATCTCTCTTTTATAATATAGATATCTCTTATCCAATTTCTCTTGTCCAATATCTCTTATCCAATTTCTCTTGATAACATCCCTCTTTTATAATATAGATATCTCTTATCCAATTTCTCTTGATAACATCCCTCTCTTATAATATAGATATCTCTTATCCAATTTATCTTGTCAAATATCTCTTATCCAATTTCTCTTGATAACATCCCTCTTTTATAATATAGATATCTCTTATCCAATTTCTCTTGTCCAATATCTCTTATCCAATTTGTCTTGATAACATCCCTCTTATATAATATAGATATCTCTTATCCAATTTCTCTTGATAACATCCCTCTTTTATAATATAGATATAGATATATATATATATAGATATATATATATATATATATATATATATATATATATATATATATATATATATATATATAATACTTACAGTATGTAAGTATAATGTTTATATCACTATTAATGTTACTTTACTAAGTTAAATTGTTAACTTATTATCGTGAATGTGTTAACGCAGATAATTTATGCCTTATCGCCTGGTCACCCAAATCTCATCGCTTTAGGCAAGTATTTAAACGTATACTAACCTTAAGAAATAACGTACGACATTAATACTGTCAAATAAAAACTTTTTATAAGTATGCTGCTTAATAACATTTGAACTGATGCAACGAACCTGGTGAAAGACTTCAATTATACTTGTTCATTTGCGTGTTACTATCAAATGCTATTTCACAGTACAATGGAAAAAGATCAAATGTTGCTGTCATTTTAATAACGTACCCGAAATGCTCTCATTGCTTGTTGCATCATTAATTGTGGAATGTATACCCCGAATGAAATGTGATATTGGGCCCTCAGGGAATATACAGACTATTGGGCCTTCAGAGCATTTACGGAATATTGGGCCCTTAGGGCATACATTGAACTATACAGAACACACATTAACACTTTGGGTGGGGTTATCCATTGTAGTAGAGTGCGGAATGCTGAATTTCACCCCACCGATAAATTCGACCATCGCCCGGATGGGGTCAGTGAGTATAGAGCCACAGGTAGCTCCTGTTGGTTTGGGTGTAATTGTAGTTCTTCCACCCTCGGACATTGGGCTTGTCACTAGATTAGAAGATTGAATGATGCACCAATTTACTTTTGCTGCCACTATTATAAGTTGTGTAACATGCTCGCTCCTCTTACCATGCTCATATACAACTGCCATGCTTACTACTTTGTACAACACACTTTCCATGCCCACTACTTTGTACACTACATTTTTCCTGCTCACTACTTTGCATACCACACTTGCCATGCTCACTATTTTGTACATTGCACGTTGTTATGCTCACATGTGCTCTTACACCGCACATGCTTTACTTTGTTGTAATCACATTGTGTCACTTATCTTCAAAAAGCTTTGCAAACTATATTACTATCTTGTCGAGGGTCCATTTTCTAGCATTTTTAACTTTCCAAGCGACCCTGGCTGACGTATATTTCCCTGTTGTTATCTTGTGAAATATACGTCAGGTCCTGAGACAGCGTTTATAGAGGAGCATACCCCGGAGGCTGAGCTAGTTGACCAGGAGTAACAGGACACTGAGATCCACTGCTGATGAACGACGTGCTTTCATAACGACGCTAAAAGTTTAATATTTGTGTTAATTATATTCAGGTGTATTTCTTTTCGTGTAACTGTTTGTAATGGCCAAGCTAGTCCTTATTTGTGTACATGTGATATGGACTTTGAAGTTGTAATAATGATATTTGTGTTGTTGTGATATTCTCATGCAAGAACCTGACAAGCTTAATACATAGACGCTTATTGTGCTTAAGTCAAAGAAGAAAGCAAAAAAAGTACTTCTTCTTTGCATTAAGCACATACGGACCTGCTCGCGTTCTCGCTTCCAAGTATAATGGGAAGCAGGGCATGACAGGGTTTAGTGGTGGCCCATGCAGGTCTGCATTATGCAAAATATTCGGAACAATATGAGTGTCATTATTAGCCAGATTATCCAGATAAATCTTGTATGCGAATGTTTACCTTGTTTCTCTTGCAGCATGGCAGGTAGACCCTACACTCGGAATGGAAATGGGGCCAACGGAAGTGGTGATCCCGACATCCATGAACTCATGGGGGTCATGAGAGGGATGTTGGAAATTCAACAACAGCTGATTCAGCAAGGACAACAGCCTACACCGCCTCCTCCTCGAGCTGCGTTGGGAGCCAAGTAATTTCGGGAGCTGAACCCGAAGAGTTCTCTAGAATGGAAGGCCCACTGGGAGCTGAAGAATGGGCTCGAAGCACTGAAGATGATCTGAGTCTTTCCCGAATCGACCAGGCAGGTTGGGTAGAAGTCGCCAAGAAACAGCTGATTGGTAATGCCTGAAACTGGTAGGATACTGAGGAAGCACGTCTGGTTAAGCCTATTAACTGGACCATATTTTGAGAGAGATTTGATGCTCAGCATTTCCCCAAATCAGTAAAGAGAGAGCTCCAGCAACGTTTCGTCAACCTAGAGCAAGGCACTAGGAATGTTGACGAATACGAAGTGGAATTTTATATGCTTAGTCGATTCGCTCCTTGCCTGGTAGAAGACCCCGAAGATCATGCATACCAGTTTCTCCAGGGCCTGGATCTCGACGTTCAGGTTTTGAGGTCTTCGATGAATTCGTCCATACATCAAGATGTATTGGATACTGCTAGGAAGCATGAGCTCATCATGAAGCGTAAGAAGGCACTTTAAACTTGTGGAAGCAAACACCCTATGGAATCAACCCAGAATGAGCTCCGACCGACTCAGACCACCAACTTCAAGAGGCCTGCGACCACGGTCAACTCCAGATCTATAATGTTGTGTCACCACTGTAATCGATCGGGGCATGTCAAAAAGGATTGTCGTGTGCTGTGGAACCATTGTTTAGTGTGCGGGGTGCCTGACAATATTGTAAGGAACTGCCCTCGTCAAACTAATGATCCGATGACCCAGACTATGATAGCATCAGGATCAACACAATTTGGACCACCTCTAGCTCCTCAGTGTCAAGCTTCACAACAGGCCAAACCCGAACTCAATCGGCATCAAACTTACTCTATGGTCGCCGAGGAAGTTAAGGACGACGAGCCAGTGACGAATGATGATGTCTGAGCCCTGTCCTAGCATCGCATTTAATAATGCATATCATAAATGTGCTTAACTTTGCTTTGTCACATCTTAGATGTATCGTTTACTTTTACTATTGCTATTTCGTCTATCAGGCCTTTCCTTGATCTTGACCTAACTTAAGAAATTCCGAGGACGGAATTTTTATAAGGTGGGTAGGATGTAACGGCATGTTTCTATTATACATATTATTAATATGTTGATTTATTTAAATATCTTCTTCATAGTTTTATTTACTAAATTTTTTAACTCGAACACGCGACTTAACGATCACGTTAATGTCTTCTTTAATTTTTGGTTAACGTTGATTGCAGAGACGAGATCATAATAATCATAATCTGTTTGTCTTAATTTTATGAATTCTCCTAATTCTAAATATCTTAATTAAATTGATTCTTTAAATCCAATCTGATCCTGATCTAAACTTCTTAACTGATCAAATTATCCAAATCAAATCTCGACCCACTAAATCTTGATATTGATTTACTAATCAAAAATCGCAATCGAACCGATCTTCCTAGATCTAAATAAATCCTAACCAACTTTCTAAAATCTTAATTAAATTTTTTCCTAATTATAATACCTAATTATCCTAACTAAGATTTCCTATATCCTATTAAATCTTATCAAATCAATATCCTAACTAAATGTTTACTTTAATAAAAAAGATAATTAGTTAATAAATTTTGTTATTAATCAAATCCCATAAACAAACCCACGATTTTTCGCCTAGCATTCACTCTTATCTTTTTCCCCAAGAATCGCAACAACTCCAATTGTTTCTCATTCCCTTAATAAACCCATGCACTTCTCCCTCAGCCACGTACACAACCCAAGTAGTTCCCCCGCATCAGTCTGCATTGCATGCGAGGATCTCAACAAACAAACCCCTTTTGATTTTTAACAAACCCCCATGTGTTCACCCTTATCTATCTCCTTCTCTCCTTCAAAAATCCGGGCAGATCATCCTCCCCTCCAAGCTTCTCCTCCCCCACAGCAAGACCCCATCCGATCACCTCCACTTCCTTGCCACCTGCAAACGCCTCCTCCGATCGCCTCTCCACCCAACGTCGTCCATCTCTAATGCCTTGCAACCTCCGCCAGCCCATCAACCCACCAACCCTCCGGCGAACTTCGACTGCAGCCCTCGAGTCGCCGATGCCCGTAAGCCCGACCCCTCGCCGCCAATGACTCCTGCAGACTCCAGCGACTTCTCACTATTGCTGCTCGAGACCTCTGTGTAGATCTCCCCTGCATGCCAGAGACGTTAACGTCAGCGGTAAGTTAAATAAGACTGTGTTACACACACACACACACACACACACACACACACACACACACGTTAATAATAATGTTAGTGTAGATGTGTGAGTATTAATTAGTATAGATATTTTATATGATAACAAATAGTTGGATAAGAGTATAATAGTTATAATAGTTATATATTGTACATATGTATATTAAACTTACAGTACGTAAGTATAATTATTTATATATATTATACTTACATACGTAAGTATAATGGTTATATAACTATTAATGTTACTTTACTAAGTTAAACAGTTACCTTATTATCGTGAATCTGTTGACGCAGATAATTTATTATCGTGAATCTGTTACGTAAGTATTTTACCGTATACTAACCTTAAGAAATAACGTATGTTATTAATACTGTCAAATAACAAATTTTTATAAGTATGCTGCTTAATAAAATTTGAACTGATGCACCTGACCTGCTGATAGAGTTCAATTATACTTGTCCATTTGCTTGTTACAATCAAATGCTATTTCATAATACAATGGAAAAAGATCAAATGTTGCTGTCATTTTAATAACGTACATGAAAGGCTCCCATTGCTTGTTGCATCATTATTTGTGGAATGTTGTACACCCCTAATGAAATGTGATATTGGGCCTCAGGTCATATACATACTATTGGGCACTCAGGGAATTTACGGAATATTGGGCCCTTGGGGCATACAATGAACTATACAGAACACACATTGACACTTTGGATGGGGTAGTCCATTGTAATAGAGTGTGGAATGCTTGATTTCACCCCACCGGTAAATTCGACCGTCGTCCGGATGGGGTCAGTGAGTACAGAGCCACGGGTAGCTCCCGTTGGTTTGGGTGTAATTGTAGTTCTTCCGCCCTCGGACATTGGGGTTGTCACTAGATTTTAAGATTGAATGATGCACCAATTTACTTTTGCTGCCACCATTTTAAGTTATGTAACCTGCTAGCTCCTGTAACGACTGCTTTTCATGCATCTGGATTTTATATATTATAATATGTGTTTTGGTGGATTTTCTCCTCTTGTGTGGTTTTCGTCTCCGTAGATTTCATTTTCGATCGATTCGTCGTATTTTTCTCGCTTCTTCCTTAGGATTGTCGATTTCGAAGTATGTCACTCGTGACGGACTTCATAATGGTCATATCTAACTGTTAGATCAAGCCTAGGAGTCTTAGGAATCGATCCCGGGGCCTCGCGCTCCGTATCGGTACTTTTCTGTGCTCAATAGCCAGTGTAAGAAGGGCCACCGACCGACTAGATGACGATCCAGTCGGTCGGCAATCCTTCTTGGACCGACTAGTGAGCTTTCTAATTTTCTGAGGAAGCTACTGTTTATCGTTAGTCGGTCTAAGAACGTTGGTTGACCGACTAGGTTGCAAACTAGTCGGTCAGCAATGCTTCTTGAACCGACTAACTCATCATCTTATTTTTGTATCAGTTACTATTTACTCTTAGTCGGTCTAAGAACGTTCATCGACCGACTAGATGCTAAACTAGTCGGTCAGTACTTGTTCATGGACCGACTAACTCTAGAATCCTATTTTCGTTCAGGAGTTACTGTTTGCACTTAGTCGGTCTGCGTTGGACGACCGACCGACTAGTTGCCAAACTAGTCGGTCAGTGGTTGTTCTTTGACCGACTAGTCTGTGTTAAAACCCTAATTTCTGGGCAGCCGCCAGCCTAGCCTATAAATACCCCTCCCAAACGACTTCATCTTCTCCAACACGACCCTAAGCCCTAGTTTCTCCCCCATTGAGCCCCCATCTTCCTCCAAGCTCCATTTCTCCATTCCAAGCCCTAAATCCATCATCCAATCCATCCATTCACTCATTCCACCCCTCATCTTCCCCAAATCTCCATCAAAACCCATCAAATCCCCAAATCCCCTAAAACCCTAGTTTCCCCAAACTTTTCCAATCTTTTCCAGATCTGATCCTAGGGTTCCCCGGAGTGTTCCTTCCGTCTCCTCTTGGTAAGAAATCGATTCCTCTATGTTTTCATAGCCTATTGGTATTTTTATGAAACCCTAATAAATTTCATGTTGTTTGATGGTTGTTCCCCCTATCAGTGATTTCCCCATAGATTGGCATCCGTGTGACGAAGTAGTCGCCATCCCCGGTGCTAGGCAAGTGAAACTTGCATCTCTTGATTTAGGCCATGTCTTAGGCCATTTACCTTGCTTTAGCGTAAAAGAGACTAGACGGTGAAAGGATAGCCGTTTAGACGCCATTGACCTAGCTTGACAACGAAGCTTGGTCCGTCACTTTCATCATGCTTGTATGTCACGTTTACTTTCCTTAACGGTACGTGAAAATAACTGTTCATGTCATCCATGCATCCTTAACTGCTATTGCATTTTAACTGCCATGTTTAATTTAATTAACGGTACGCGAATATGTTCATGTCATTGCATTTCGCCTGTCACGTTTAATTTAAATTAACGGTTTAAATTAACGGTATGCGAATTATCTGCTCATGTCATTGCATGCTTGAATACTCATCATGATTGCGTAGCATCGCTACATACTAGTGTTACTTGTTCCGGCTAGGTGCACCCCTACGCCATACTTATCAAATACACTTTCTGGCTCGTGTTCCAGAAGACGAGCTCATCACAGCCTGCGGGCAATAGGGCACTCGTTGAGTGATCCCTTGTACTTGATACCTGAACACAGCCTGCGGGCAATAGGGCACTCGTTGAGTGATCCCTTGTACTTGTACTTGTTACTTGACATTACATGTCACAACAACCCCTTGCCACTTGTACTATACTTTACCTTACTTGTTACCACCGTACTTTACTTGCCATGCACCATGTTTTAACTGCTAGGTTGCTAGTTTACCATTATTTCCCGTTTCCTTGCACAAGTCGTTCGACTTGCTGACATGTGCCCCTTTCTCTTTTGGGTGACACATGTTAGAGCCCGAGCCTGAGTTACTTGTTGGGGACGAGGTGTTTGCAGACGTCGAGCCTGTGCTTGTGTTTGACGGGGAGGACGTGGACACTGGGGACCAGTCCTAGTGTCCTCGTTGTGTTTTACTTTTATTAGACAGTTGTTTTGTTATCGGTGCGTGGCACCTATACTTTTCTTTGTTGTTGTCGTTTCTTTTGTTGGCCTTGTTCTGGGCCTTTAGACTCTTTTCTTTTAGCCTGGTGGCTTTTCTGGATGTTGGACTCTTGTTGATGTTGGACAAATTTGTGAGATGTGGAATTTTATTTCAGTCTCTCCTTGTGTTATTATTGCTATTCTGTTGTGGTTACAGGGACCTGTTTTTGTATTGTGGACGCTTATCGGGTTTGGGGCTTCACAGCTCCACTCTCGTGCGGACCTTTTCACGTACTCGCCTCCATTTTAGGGAAGCGGGTCGTGACAGGTTTTAGTGGTGGCCCATGCAGGTCTTTCTGTAACTGCGATTTTGGAATAGCAATAATAATATTTGAATGTCCAATAAATTAAGTTCGACGTCCGAGTCATAAGCTATGAGTCTAATCTGATTTGTTTTCCGTGTCATTAGATGGCAGGAAGGCGTTTCACCCGTGGTGGTGGTGGTGGTGCGCTCCCTCATGATGAGGAGCCTGAGCGGGAACCCACCAGCGGTGAGATGATGCGGATGATGATCCAGATGATGCAAGTGCAGCAGGGCGTGCTTTTGCAAGTCCAGAATGCTCCACCTGCTCGAGCTGCCCGGGCTCTTCCCGATGCCCCTCGCTCTGAGCCAGGAGCGAAGCAATTTCGGGAGCTGGGTCCCGCATACTTTGATGGTTCTGAGGGTCCTCTGGCTGCCGACGAATGGATAAGGAACATTGAGGATAACTTGGCAATGGCAAAGATTAACCCGGCTGGATGGGTTGATCTGGCTAAGAGGCAACTGAAGGATAACGCCAGGAATTGGTGGGATGCTGAAGAGAAGATGCTGGTGGAACCGATCGTCTGGGCTACCTTCAAGTCCAGATTCGATGGAGAGTTCTTCCCGAAGGCTGCTCGGCAGGTGATGCTGCAGCGCTTTATAGATCTGAAGCAGGGGAGCTTGTCGGTGGATCAGTACCACCAGGAGTTCACGAGGCTCAGTCGGTTTGCACCTAAGATGGTGCAGGATGCCGATGAGAAAGCTCAGCGATTTCTCCAGGGACTTGCCTTGGAGCTTCAGAGCTTTGTGACCTCTTCTGACTTGGAGACATATCAGAAGGTTCTGATTGCTGCGAGGCGGCAGGAGTTGAATTTGAATCAGAGGAAGGGACATGTTTCCGGAGCGGGGAAGAGGCCTATGGAGCAGGCCAGGGCGGTGGTTAGGCCTGGTTTCAAGCCTAGTCATCCTGTGCAGTTCAAGAGGCCAGGAGGGCCTATCCTGAAGACTTGCCATTTCTGTGGCAAGACTGGACACCTCAGGGATCAGTGTAGGAGGTTTCTAGGACAGTGCATTGTCTGCGGAGATCCTGCCAACACCATCCGGGAGTGTCCGAAGTCGAGACAGCCTTGGCGGGCTCCTATTGCAGCACAGCCGTTGCAGCAGCGAGCTCCTGTGCCCGTTGGACGTGGGGCGCCCCTTGTTCCACAGAGACAGGCCTTTCGGCAGGCTGTTTCGCCGAGAGGGCAGGCCTTTCTGATGACCGCTGCGGAGAGCGAGGCTGTGGATGAGGTTATCGCAGGTAATCCTCAATCTAGCTGTCATTTTCCGAGCTGGTTTTGATTGTTTAATTGTGTTGTTTGCTTGAACATGGTTGTTTGCTAGAATAGGGTTTGATTGTTAATTGATTGATTAGGTGTGATTTTGGTGTGCACATTTCCTGCACGAGTCCTCTTTGACTCTGGTGCATCGATGTGCATTATTTCTCGGAGCTTCGTGGAGAGGCACTCCTTGTCGACATCCCCTCTTCCCAAGAGTTGGAATATCGTCACAGGGAATGGTGTGGTCTCGGTGCATCGTGGTTGCAATTCTTGCTCATTGGTGGTCTGTGGACATGAGCTTTTTGCGGATTTCATTGTCCACGACATCATCAACTATGATGCAGTTCTTGGGATGGTTTGGCTGGCGAGCTTCTATGCTACGATCGACTGCAGGAGGAAGAAGGTGGTGTTCGAGATTCCCGGACATCCAGTGTTTGAGTTCAGTCGTGGTAGCAGTTCGCTTGGTCCTGTCAGATTTCGGGCCAGGCCGGTGGAGGCTGTGGCTATGCAGATGGAGCTGGAGTGGCCAGCTGTGGTGCGTGATTTTGGCGACGTCTTCCCCGAGGAGATGTCTGGTTTGCCGCCGGATCGAGCTTTGGAATTTTCTATCGATCTTGTTCCAGGTGCGCAGCCGATTTCGAAGGCGCCGTATCGTATGGCACCTGCTGAGTTGGAAGAGTTGCGGAAGCAGTTGGATGAGCTTTTGCAGAAGGGTTATATTAATCCTAGCGTGTCTCCGTGGGGAGCACCGGTGTTGTTGGTTAAGAAGAAGGATGGTTCGCGTCGCATGTGCGTGGACTATCGGGAGTTGAATGCGGTAACCATTAAGAATAAATACCCGTTGCCTCGCATCGATGATATTTTTGATCAGCTTGGAGGTTCGAGGGTGTTTTCTAAATTGGATTTGAGGAGTGGTTATCATCAGTTGAAGGTGAAGAAGGGAGATGTTCCGAAGACAGCGTTCAGGACGAAGTATGGACACTATGAGTTCGTGGTTATGCCTTTTGGCGTAACTAACGCGCCCGCAGTCTTCATGAATCTGATGAACCTGATTTTCTACGACTTTTTGGATAAGTTTGTCGTTATCTTTATTGACGACATCCTGATCTATTCGAAGTCGGAGGAAGAGCATGCCTCGCACTTAAGGACGGTGTTGGAGATTTTGAGGAAGCATCGTTTGTATGCTAAGTTTTCGAAGTGCGAGTTTTGGCTGGATAGAGTTGCTTTTCTCGGGCATGTGGTGACTGGAGATGGTATCTCAGTGGATCCCGAGAAGATTCGGGCCATCAGGGAGTGGCCTGTTCCGTCGTCAGCGTCTGAGATTCGGAGTTTTCTTGGACTTGCTGGTTATTATCGGTGATTCATTAAGGACTTTTCTCGTATTGCTGAGCCGATGACCAGGTTGACGCGGAAGGATGTCGCTTATGTTTGGTCGGGTGATTGTGAGAGGGCTTTTGGTATTTTGAAGGAGAGGTTGACGACTGCCCCTATTCTTGTTGTGCCTGATCGCAGCGGTGGATTTGAGATCTTTTGCGATGCTTCTGGCAAGGGTCTCGGTTGTGTGTTGCATCAGCATGGGCATGTTGTGGTGTATGCGTCTCGTCAGCTTAAGGTTCATGAGAAGAATTATCCGACGCATGATTTGGAGTTGGCTGCCGTTGTGTTTGCTCTTAAGATTTGGAGGCACTTCTTGCTGAGTGAGAAAGTGAAGATTTTCACCGATCACAAAAGCTTGAAGTATATTTTCACTCAGAAGGAGCTCAATATGCGACAGCGTCGGTGGTTGGAGCTTATGGCGGATTATGATATTGATTTGCAGTTTCACCCTGGCAAGGTGAATGTGGTTCCGGATGCTTTGAGTAGGCTTCCAACTGTGATGATTTTGACCTCGCAGTGGAGATTGCAGCAGGTTTTTTGCGAGTCTGGTGTGGAGATTGTTCTTCCTGGAGAGGCTTCGTCGTTGATGTACATGCAGGTACAGTCGACGATCGTGGATCGGATTAAGGCTGGCCAGGCTGAGGATCCGAAGCTGGTGAGGATTCGGGAGCAGGTGGAAGCCGGTCTGCGGACTGACTTTTTGATTCATGAGGATGGCTCGCTGAGGTTTGGAGCCAGGTTGTGTGTGCCTGCTGGGGATATCAGAGAGGAGCTGATGGTGGAGGCACACAGTTCGCCGTATTCTGTGCATCCTGGTGGCACCAAGATGTACCAGGATCTTCGTCTGAATTATTGGTGGCATGGTATGAAGAGGAGCGTGGCTCGGAGTGTAGCCAAGTGCTTGGTTTGCCAGCAAGTGAAGGCGGAGCATCAGCGTACGGCCGGGTTGCTACAACCGCTTCCGATTCCGGAGTGGAAGTGGCAGCACATCACTATGGATTTCGTGACTGGACTACCTCGGAGTCCGAAGCAGAATGACGCGATTTGGGTGATCGTAGATCGATTGACCAAATCTGCGCACTTTATTCCGTTCCGAGTAGGACAGTCCACTGAGGCGCTAGCGAGGAGATATATGGAGGTAAAATTCTTTTACTCTCTGTTTTATTTCCTTTTCCTAGTTTGGATAGTGATGTAACGTGAATCGTGCAGGAAGTTGTGCGACTTCATGGAGTCCCCGTGAGTATCGTGTCTGACAGAGACACGAGGTTCACATCTCAGTTCTGGCAGAGTTTGCAGAAGAGTTGGGTACGCGTCTGAGTTTCAGCACGGCGTACCATCCGCAGACGGATGGCCAGTCCGAGAGGACGATTCAGATTTTGGAAGACATGCTGAGGGCGTGCATGTTGGATTTCAAGGGTTCGTGGGAGGACCATCTACATCTGGTAGAGTTTTCCTACAACAACAGCTTCCAGGCGAGTATTGGCATGGCGCCTTTCGTCGCTCTTTATGGGAGGAAATGTCGATCGCCATTGAGTTGGGATGACGTTGGTGATCGGGAGTTGTTGGGACCTGAGATGATCGTGGAGGCCGTGGATATCGTCAGGAATATTCGGGAGAGGTTGAGAATTGCTCAGGACTGTTTTAAGCATTGGGCGGATGCTAAACGTCGTCCTTTGGAGTTTCAGCCGGGCGACCATGTGTTCTTGAAGATTTCCCCGAATCGTGGTGTGATTCGTTTCGGGAAGCGTGGAAAGTTGAGCCCGCGATACATTGGACCGTTTGACATTTTGGAGAGGGTTGGCGAGGTAGCTTATCGCTTGGCCTTGCCGCCATCTTTGGAAGGAGTTCACAATGTTTTCCATGTGTCGCAGCTTCGTCGATACATTAGCGATCCGTCTCATGCGGTGGATTTTTCGGAGATTACCGTTCACCCCGATATGACGTATGGCCAGTATCCAGTGCAGATTCTGGACAGACGTCAGAAATCGCTTCGGAACAAGGTTGTCAATCTTGTGAGGGTGATGTGGCGACACGGTTCACCTGGAGAGTCTACTTGGGAGAATGAGGATGAGATGCGGGAGCGTTTCCCACTTTTGTTTCCGGACTCGTGAATTTTTGGAAATTCCGAGGACGGAATTTTTTCTTAAGTTGGGGAGGATGTAACGACTGCTTTTCATGCATCTGGATTTTATATATTATAATATGTGTTTTGGTGGATTTTCTCCTCTTGTGTGGTTTTCGTCTCCGTAGATTTCATTTTCGATCGATTCGTCGTATTTTTCTCGCTTCTTCCTTAGGATTGTCGATTTCGAAGTATGTCACTCGTGACGGACTTCATAACGGTCATATCTAACTGTTAGATCAAGCCTAGGAGTCTTAGGAATCGATCCCGGGGCCTCGCGCTCTGTATCGGTACTTTTCTGTGCTCAATAGCCGGTGTAAGAAGGGCCACCGACCGACTAGATGACGATCCAGTCGGTCGGCAATCCTTCTTGGACCGACTAGTGAGCTTTCTAATTTTCTGAGGAAGCTACTGTTTATCGTTAGTCGGTCTAAGAACGTTGGTTGACCGACTAGGTTGCAAACTAGTCGGTCAGCAATGCTTCTTGAACCGACTAACTCATCATCTTATTTTTGTATCAGTTACTGTTTACTCTTAGTCGGTCTAAGAACGTTCATCGACCGACTAGATGCTAAACTAGTCGGTCAGTACTTGTTCATGGACCGACTAACTCTAGAATCCTATTTTCGTTCAGGAGTTACTGTTTGCACTTAGTCGGTCTGCGTTGGACGACCGACCAACTAGTTGCCAAACTAGTCGGTCAGTGGTTGTTCTTTGACCGACTAGTCTGTGTTAAAACCCTAATTTCTGGGCAGCCGCCAGCCTAGCCTATAAATACCCCTCCCAAACGACTTCATCTTCTCCAACACGACCCTAAGCCCTAGTTTCTCCCCCATTGAGCCCCCATCTTCCTCCAAGCTCCATTTCTCCATTCCAAGCCCTAAATCCATCATCCAATCCATCCATTCACTCATTCCACCCCTCATCTTCCCCAAATCTCCATCAAAACCCATCAAATCCCCAAATCCCCTAAAACCCTAGTTTCCCCAAACTTTTCCAATCTTTTCCAGATCTGATCCTAGGGTTCCCCAGAGTGTTCCTTCCGTCTCCTCTTGGTAAGAAATCGATTCCTCTATGTTTTCATAGCCTATTGGTATTTTTATGAAACCCTAATAAATTTCATGTTGTTTGATGGTTGTTCCCCATATCAGTGATTTCCCCATAGATTGGCATCCGTGTGACGAAGTAGTCGCCATCCCCGGTGCTAGGCAAGTGAAACTTGCATCTCTTGATTTAGGCCATGTCTTAGGCCATTTACCTTGCTTTAGCGTAAAAGAGACTAGACGGTGAAAGGATAGCCGTTTAGACGCCATTGCCCTAGCTTGACAACGAAGCTTGGTCCGTCACTTTCATCATGCTTGTATGTCACGTTTACTTTCCTTAACGGTACGCGAAAATAACTGTTCATGTCATCCATGCATCCTTAACTGCTATTGCATTTTAACTGCCATGTTTAATTTAATTAACGGTACGCGAATATGTTCATGTCATTGCATTTCGCCTGTCACGTTTAATTTAAATTAACGGTATGCGAATTATCTGCTCATGTCATTGCATGCTTGAATACTCATCATGATTGCGTAGCATCGCTACATACTAGTGTTACTTGTTCCGGCTAGGTGCACCCCTACGCCATACTTATCAAATACACTTTCTGGCTCGTGTTCCAGAAGACGAGCTCATCACAGCCTACGGGCAATAGGGCACTCGTTGAGTGATCCCTTGTACTTGATACCTGAACACAGCCTGCGGGCAATAGGGCACTCGTTGAGTGATCCCTTGTACTTGTACTTGTTACTTGACATTACATGTCACAACAACCCCTTGCCACTTGTACTATACTTTACCTTACTTGTTACCACCGTACTTTACTTGCCATGCACCATGTTTTAACTGCTAGGTTGCTAGTTTACCATTATTTCCCGTTTCCTTGCACAAGTCGTTCGACTTGCTGACATGTGCCCCTTTCTCTTTTGGGTGACACATGTTAGAGCCCGAGCCTGAGTTACTTGTTGGGGACGAGGTGTTTGCAGACGTCGAGCCCGTGCTTGTGTTTGACGGGGAGGACGTGGACACTGGGGACCAGTCCTAGTGTCCTCGTTGTGTTTTACTTTTATTAGACAGTTGTTTTGTTATCGGTGCGTGGCACCTATACTTTGCTTTGTTGTTGTCGTTTCTTTTGTTGGCCTTGTTCTGGGCCTTTAGACTCTTTTCTTTTAGCCTGGTGGCTTTTCTGGATGTTGGACTCTTGTTGATGTTGGACAAATTTGTGAGATGTGGAATTTTATTTCAGTCTCTCCTTGTGTTATTATTGCTATTCTGTTGTGGTTACAGGGACCTGTTTTTGTATTGTGGACGCTTATCGGGTTTGGGGCTTCACAGCTCCACTCTCGTGCGGACCTTTTCACGTACTCGCCTCCATTTTAGGGAAGCGGGTCGTGACAGCTCCTCTTACCATGCTCATATACAACTGCCATGCTTACTACTCTGTACACCACACTTGCCATGCCTGTTGCTTTGCACACTACATTTTGTCTGCTCACTACTTTGCATACCACACTTACCATGCTCACTATTTTGTATACTTCACATTGCTATGCTCACATGTGCTCTTACGCAACCCATGCTTTATTTTGTTGTAATCACATTGTGTGACTTATCTTCAAAAAGCTTTGCAAACTATATTACTATCTTACCGAGGGTCCCTTTTCTACCATTTTTTACTTGTCAAGCGACCATCGCTGACGTATATTTCCCGGTTGTTATCTTATGAAATATATGTCAGGTCCTAAGACAGAGTTTACAGAGGAGCATACCCCGGAGGCTGAGCTAGTTGACCAAGAGTAACAGGACACTGAGATCCACTGTTGAGGAACGAAACGCTTTCACAACGCCGTTAAAAGTTTAATATTTGTGTTAATTGTATTTAGGTGTGTTGTGGGTTAGAACTCGCGTACAATGTATTTGTATTATGGGAAACCAAGGGCACAATGGTTATGCTAATGATGGGGTTTGGGAAGGCTATTTGACAGGTGATAAGTGAGGTGTAGAGGCTAAACTGGTTGTTAAGGCTGACCACGGTGTCGGATCCGACAGGATTCGGGCGAGGGGGGCCGAGCTGCTGGAGCTGGGGGCGAGTGCGACCAGTGGCGGCGAGCTAACCTACGCAAGGAGCAACTCATCAGAAAGGCCGGGTTGGAGTCCAACCCTTATCCTCTCCGATGCCTAAGTCAGTAATATGACTTAAAGCTGGGGCTGTGCACACAGGTCGGACTGGGATGAGTCCGTCGTGCGTGACGAACTATGAGTGTAAGAACAAAGATATGGACGACCTTTGCCCTTGTATGTGAGTGATTAGACTAAGAGTAAATTTGCCAACCCCTTCACTGTAAGAAGTGAAGGGGTATTTATACCTGTCGGAGGCGGTTAGGTGGGGCTGACCTGGCATGCTGACTTGGTGTGCTGAGCTGGCCCTGCTGTCAGCAGAAGCTTCGGACGAGGATGTTAGGAACAGGAGTGTCAGCCACGCTTTTGTCAACAGCGCAATGGCTAGGGGCATTTTCGTTAGGGTGTCAGGGCCAAAAGCATTAAGTGTCAGGGGGCGCAGCGGCCAGGGGTGCTTTGCCAGACGGTCGGGTGGCGTTACTGTCAGTAGCGTCCTTTGCACTAGGTTGTTTGTCGTGTCCAATGTGCCAGAGAGTCACTGGTGTGCGTCCAAGATACGTCGCTACTGATGGGGTCGCCGGGTCACCCTGGTGACAGAAGGGATGCGGCTCAGGGTCGCCAGGTCACCCTGGTGGCGTCCGAGGTACGATGATACCGACCCGGATCCTGGAGAAGTACGGCTCTTCCATCGTCCATAATAGGGTGCGCCCTTCCTTCGGCCATGTCAGGCTCCGTGGTAACCTAGCACTCTGTCGTGGGTGAGTTAAGCACCCGGTCTCTGAAGTTGCGGGATTGGCGCCCTAGCGTTGGGTCCGCCGGCCTTCGTGACGGAGGAATGACGTAGGTGTGGAGTTTAGTGATCGGGGATAGAAAGTCAGGCTTTCACGATCTTTAGGTCGTAACAATTGCCCCCGGAATTCGAGTTCGGGGCGGTCCCTCGGCTCGACTCGGATGGCGTATAACTCTCCCTTTCCGTCGAGAACAGTTCGGACCTTGCTCCGTGTTAGGAAGCGGCGGCTATGGTCTCGGGGTTCCCGCCCTGATAGCCATTATTATGATTTGAAGGGGTGGCGGGAGTCGATGCGTCTTCGCCATTGGACATGTGACGCGTGGTTGATATGATTGTTGTGGCAGACGAGGTGTCATAGGTGCATCGATGGATGCCGCATGGCGGCGCGGTGACGGTCAGGATGGCCCGAGGTTTGCTAAAAGTATGGGGGAGAGGACTGGTGGAAAGTTTCTCACGATTTCTGTATCCGCTCTCGCTTCTCTGCTTCCAGTCATCGTTTATCGATGCTTCCGCCAGTGCCTTTATCGGGGATCTGCTTCCGGCCATCTCCTCAGTTCGACAGTTCGGCCAGGTAATTTCCCAGTTCATCTATCGATGGTCTCCTTCTTTGAGTGCGACGGTAGTAGTGGGATGAGGAGGGGGAATCGATGGAGGAGGGTGGTGGACGGCGTAGAGGCCGATCAGACGCACCGAGGTCGGTTGCGGTTATCCCGTGTAAGTTGGATCGGGTTAACATCCGGGAGATCCGTGCAAGGTTTGTTCGTCCGCCCTGTGAAGTGCGGCTGCCCGGGCCCGACAAGAGGGTGTGTTGGGCTTGCGACGACGAAGTCAGAGTCTATGTCCGGTCCCTCGAGTTAGGACTCCGCTTCCCCATTCATCCTCAGCTTCTCCATCTTCTGAATTTCCTGGAGCTACCGATCTGTGCGCTGGTGCCCCGCTCCTTTAGTCTGCTGGTTGGGTTCGTCGTCTTGTGTCTTGACAGTTCTTTGAGTCCGTCCTTAGCACTGTTTCATTATTTCTTTGGGGTGAGAAAGTGTGGGACGTATTATTGCGTCCATGCGAGGAAGGGACGAGAACTCATTGTCGGGGTGCCGGACATTGATGATGGTTGGGCATAGAGCTTCGTTTTCGTTGTGATGCCGACAGACATAGTGTTGATGTCAAACTAGGGGGCTCTGAATCCTCTGGTGAGAGAAGAGGTGGCAATGACGTACGAACTCCTGGGTAATGCCCAGATTTTGGCAGAGTTACCTAAGGCGGACCGCCGGCTGACAAACTTGACGCAGGATGGTCGGCTCGCCCAGGAGATTTGGCCCATAGGTATTCTCCTTTTGGCGGGCCTCTACGTAGACTTACAATGATTTCTCTTTTTTTTGCAGGTGAGGATCCGATGCTCTCGCGGTAGGAGGTGCTTAGGGCGGCTGGAGTGAGAGTAACGAAAAAGACCGTCCCCGTGGGTAAGGGCAAGGGCTGATGGGTGACAAAGCACCAGTAGAGGTGGCCGCCCAAAAGTGGAACGTCGAGGTTCCTATTGTGGAGGGGGCAAACAAGAGGTAGCAGGGGCCCGAGCCGGGTGCTCCTGCCTTCCAGACTGGCGGGGTCGTGCCTGATGCTTCGGCCGATCAGGGTACGGTCAGCACTGTCTTCGAGGCTCCGGCCGCAGATGAGGTGAATAGGAAGCGGGAGGGGTCCAAACCGGACGTACCTTTCGCTCGAGTTGGCGGGGTCGTGTCAGGTGGCCCGACCTACCCGGATAGTCAGCACGGCTTCCCCGAGGGTTCTGACCTCATGCAAGCGCCATCGGCCCCTCCTGTCGAGAAGTGGCCCTATGGAATTCTCTCGTGGGAGATGGGGAGAGAGGCGCGCCCAGGTTGTGAGAGGGCGCTCGCCCGCTTCAATCTGACGAGGGCAGAGGCTGAGGCCATGCCCGGCGGTGACCTTCACCAAATGCCATATCGGGTGAGCTGGGAGGAGTCGGTCTTCGAGGATGCTGGAGTTGCGGCCTGGCTGTCAGAGTATTTCGTGCTGCCCCGAGATTGCGAATCCTTAACCAACGTGGGGACAGAGAGGTTGTGCGACACAGTTGTGTGGCATATCCTACAGGTAAGCCGAACTTCCTATTTTACGTTCGGGGTCTCCAAATTTGCGTCCTGACTGGGTCGTGTTCTTTGGCAGGCGATGTCGGCCGCGGTGGCCTTGCAGCACCACACTCCTGTGGCCTCGATCTGGGCCTCTCGAGATGAGGCGAGGGACGAACTGCGGGAGGTACGAAGCCAATTGCGAGTGAGGGAGGCGGATTTGGAGCAGGCAATCTGGCTTCGTGCCAGCGATGGGGCGCGACTCGAGCTCCTATAGGCGCAGGTGGCCAAGCTCGACCAATAGTTGATGGGTGAAGAGGGCAAGGTGGCTAGGCTCACCCACAATCTGAGGGAAGAAGAGGACAAGGGGCCCTTGCTTGCCCGCCAGCTAGAGGAAGAGAAGGGGCAAGGGGCCCGGCTTGTCCGTCAGCTCGATGAAGAGAAGGAGCGCGGGGCTTGCCTTGCCTGCCAGCTTGAGGAAGAGAAAGGGAGGGGGCCCGACTCGCTCGTTGTCTTCAGGAGGAAGAGGAGACGTGGAATGATATCTTGAAGCGGAACACCGTGGCGACGGCCAGTAAGAAAACCGTGATCGAAGTTTAATAGAGGAGGATAGCCGAGCTGAACCGGGAGGTAGAGTTGGGGATGGAGGAGAAGGCAGTCCTGAAGAAGCAGCTAGAGGGCGGTGCGATGGTCAGTCAGGACGCGATCAACGTCGTAGTCCACCTCTATTAGGATGAGGAGCTAATCCCTATGATGACAGAGGTGAGGGAGGCAGACGTTCTCCAAGGAATGGAGAAGATGAAAGCCCGACTCGCGAGCCTGCATCCCGAGCTGAAAACCGATTTTCCTAAACTGGACGTGCCCTTGTCGGGAGAGGAGGAGGAGGTGACAGAGTAGGGGCGCCCGTAATAATCAGGGAGGGAGATGTTGTAAGGCCGGGCGTGACCCCGCATTGTATTGCAGAAGTCCTAAAAAGTTAAATGAAATATATATATTTTTGTTTTCTGCGGTCGCTGGTCTTCTTGTTATGCGTATGATCGTGTGATGAATGCCCCCAACGTTCCCGGTAGGACGAGCGCTGTGGTGAGGAGTAGGGGGAAAGTTGCGACAAAGTGGGTGTGTATGCTATTGGTCGCCCTGCGTCGACGGGTTGAGCTGATCCTTATGTCTGTGAGTCAGACTTGTCGTACTCATGCCTATCCCCGACTCCTTGGTTGGAGCACCTCAAGGTGATCCGTTGGGCTTAGCCTGCCTCGTTGGCTAGGACGAGCATGGGGGTAGTCGCATAGTCCAAACGAAAGGAAAAGGTGGTGGTATGTTTAGACTTTTCTGCCTCGAATCACCACCGAATCGCAGAGGTCACATCGGATTAAAGACGGGTGGGAATCGAAGCGTCCCGACCATTCAACGAGAGACACGTGGGGTGGGATGTGACTGGCGGTGTCAGGTGAAGCGTCAGGCCACCCGGATGTGCGACACGTGTCCAGGTGGGAGCGGTGGAGATCGGAGGGTGGATGCCTATAAGTAGGGGTGGGAGTTGCTGCAGGAGATTTTCTTGCTTCCGAGTATGCTAGAGCAGTTTTCTTGAGTCCAGACGATTCCCTTCACGGAGGCCGAGTTCGCTGCCGGAGTTTGCGCAGTCTACGCTGCCAAAGCAGCCACCGTAGGGGGTAATCGGCCGGTATATTTCTTTTCTTTTATCCGGTATGGTTTCTTCATCTTCAGCCTCGTCGTCGGGGTCGACGGGTGGCTCCACGGCAGAGTCAGTTGAGGTTGTCGGGGGGGTATCGCCTGGGCGTAGGGGCCGTGTTGGGTCTGGGACCGCAGTAGGAGGTGGGGGTCTAGGAAAGGGAAGATGCCCCTAGGGGCGTGAGCAGAGTCATCCGTGCGGTCCCCTGAGACCGTCGCCGAAGCCGGGGGGTGCCCGCCGAGATAACCAGTCAAAAGTCGGAGGCGGGGATAGACATCGTGCCCAAGGTGCATGCGAAGTACATCAGACTGCCTTATGAGGTCCATCTCCCGAAGGCATCGGAGCGTATCTACTTTGCGAGGGATGGTGAGGTCGGGATCTACGTGGCGTGTTTCAAACAGGGTTTGCGTTTCCCCCTGCATCCGTTGTACCCCAAGATCCTAGAGTTCCTCGGGCTGCCGCTCTGTCAGCTGACGCCTAACTCTGTTAGCGCGATAGTCGGTTTCCTCGTTCTCTGCACGAGGACTGGAGTTAGCCTGACGCTCTTTTTGTTTCGATACTTCTTTTCAGCTAAGAAGTTCAGATCGCATTATTATTTGTCGGTGAGGACGAGTCATCCCCTGATATGGGGCCTGCCGGGTAAGATCAAAGGATGGTGGAGGTCGTACGTATTTATCTCACTACCCACTAATATGATGCTAAAGTCGAGGTGGGGCATGCTCAACCCCGAAGTAAATGAGAAACTCCGCCTTAGCGGGGTCGAGGCGGAGTTGGCGGTGTGGCTTGAGGTGGTACTCCCAGAGGGCAGGCAATATGCTCGTCTTGCTGAGCCAGAGATGATAGCTCGATTTATCTGGCCTGAAGGTAATCTTAGCGGATTAATTTTTACTTCGAATTCGCTCACCCTGAACTTCTCATTTTTTGCAGATTCGACGATGAGCTTGTCGTTCGAGGACCTTGACCGGATCGCCGAAGAGATGATAGCCGGAGAGCAGGGGGTGGCCGTTCAAGTTGCCCCGCCCCTCACCGAGAGCGGGAAGAAGATGTCGAGGCCGAGTGAGGGGGAGCGGGCCCAAAAGGTCGAGGGGACCAGTGGTTAGAAGAGGAGGAAGAAGATGGTGGATAGGCCGAATGCCATCGGTGTCGGCGTTGGGGGATGCGTCAAAGGTGGCCGGCATGCCGAGGTCCCCCAGACTATCGACCTCGAGGTCGAGGAGGCGCAGGGTAGCCTTCCGCGCGACCAGGCATCGTTCGGTGAAGGGGAGAATGAGGGGCAGGCATCGTCGTCGATGGCTCCTGATCCAACGTCGGCACCTCAAGGGGGCCCCACTGGGCCGTGCCTTAGCACAGGGTCGGCTACTGAGGAAACGTGGCCTTACGACTGTCCCCGGTATGGTCTGGAGAGGCCCGCACCTCCCGGCTGTGAGGAGAAGCTGGCGACGTTCAAGTTGACAAAGACTGACGTTGAGTGCTTTCTGGAGGACGACCTCCTTAAGCCGATCTACCCGGTTGGGAAGGGCGAGTCGGTCTTCGAGGATGCCGGCACGGTGGCGAGGATCACCGAGAACTACCGGCTGCCTCGGGATAGGGAGTCCCTGGCGCACGTCGGGACGGAGCGGTTAGGAGCCACGGTGACATGGAACATCACCCAGGTATGTTAGCGGGCTAGGTTGGGGATGCCCCGGGCTTATCATCGTTAATTTTGATTTTCTCCTGGTCTTGTCTGCAATCCGCTACGGCGATGGTTACCCTGCAGCGACGCGCCTCTACCCTCGTCAAGGCCGAGCTCGTGATAGAGAGGATGAATAGTCTAGTCGAGTCGAGCTGGAGAAGTCATTTGTGGAGCAGAAGAGGTCGCTTGAAGAGTACAGGTTGCATGTGGAGGGGCTTGAGGAGAAGATCGCTGCCGGACATGCCCGTCCGACCGAGCTAGAGGGGGAGGTCGCGGCTGGCCTCTCCCGTTATATCGAGCTGGAGGAAGAAACCAATCAGGACATGGCCAAGATGGGTGACTTGGAGTCACGGGTGAAGGCTACTAAGGAGGCATTGGTGAAGAAGATGGAGGAATTCTGGGAGTATCAAGTGCAGACCGTCGCGCCTCAGCTTGCCCAAGTCAAGATAAGGGAGCGGGAGAAGGGCCGCAAAGAGGGGTTGGAGACTGGCTGGGAAGAAGGGTGGAAGGCGTGCCTCCAGAGGGTTAAGGAAAGGGCTCTCTGTCTTCAACCGCTGCTAGAAGTTAACTTTGAGGCGTTGGTGGCCTCGGAGGAGGAGGACGAGGAGGGAGAAGACCTTGAGGTGGACGCAGAGGGGCCGGGGGCCGGAGAGCATAGATCGGGCAGCGTTCCGCGGGACGGCCCTGAACGGGGCGAACGGGCGGACCAGTAGGGGGGTCCTGTTAGGGGACTTGACCTTGTTGTGTTACCTTTTGTAATAGGTAGGGTGATCCAGTGGGAGGCCTGTCTCGTTAATTCACCTTGCTATATTTGTAGGATATCTTGATTTCTAATATATCGTGGGTTTTTGGCCATTTCATGTGTGAATCTTTGTTGTCTTTATATAATTCAAGTATAATTCAAAGGTAGCATGGGTGAGCGTGTAGCTCGGCCCGTTTCCCAATCAAGTCTGGGGCGGCTTGCGAACTCGCCACAGGGGCCAGCCAGGGTCGCTCCTGAGTTATGACGTGCGTAGATGGCGCTTGGGTGTTAAACTGTTTCGTGAACATTTTTTTCCATCGATCTTTATAGGAAATTAAACTTAGCTATTACATGAAGTCTTGACAAAGTCTGCCGCAGTTAAGTGTGATCCGATCCGTTAGCGAGCTTGGGGGTCTTTTCGTCGTGCTGTCAACTGCATCAGGATTAGTGAACTCTTATCTACATGATGCCCCTCCTTCTCTTCCGTTGCTCGTTGTATCCTTCTATGATTCCCATACGCTGAATGGTTGCCAGGTCTCTTCGGCTTCTTGGCCTTGGAGGTCGGAGGGAAACCCTGGGGGAGGAGCACGAGGTGGCGGTGGCACGCTACGCAGTATTTCACCGTCCCGCCCATGAAGGGTTGCAAGGTCTCTTCTGGGAGTCCTTGCATCGAAGGGAAACCCTGGATGAGGTGGAGGACGGGGCCCAGCCCCCATGGGAAGATAGAGGAAAGGGGGGCGGAGAAGGCCTTTGGTGGCTGCTATATCCATGGGGCTCTTGACTTTTCGTTGGTTGGAGTTGCCGTGGGACGAGCGCAGATAGAGAGGGGCGGTCCGTCGCTGGTCCTCTTCTTCCCCTGTCTTAAGTTGTCCCAGAGAAGTCGATGAGTGGAAGACGGGGCGCCCCTCTTGTAAGAGGAATAGCATATCGGCACGGCGGGCCCGCGGGGGCTGGAGTACCCAATGGAATGATTTGGCAGGGCTTCCCCGTCCATCGGGTTGTCAGCCCGCTGCGCCAGCGCGCATAGGACACCGGTAGAGGGGCGTGGTCCGCCATTGGAGCTCCAGTTCCTATGTCTTAAGTTGTCTAAGGGAAGTCGAAGACCGATAAGCGGGCTGTCCCTTGGGTAAGAGGAGTAGTCAATCGGCGGCCACCATGTGGAAGCGATCGCCTGTTGGTGTGGGACCCATTGATGGTCGGGGCCTGCCTTTTGTTTGGACGGGGTGTCCTGAACCTTTTTATATTTGGTGGAGGGGACTGAGATCGATCCTCACATTTTCTTTTTCTTTCCTCCCCTTTGGAAGGGTGAGGGGGTATTTATAGAGGGATGTTGTTGACGGTTTTCTTGAAGTTAATGTGATGAGCTAGCATCATCAATGGGCTGCTCAGAATCACGTCCTTTGGGAACCGCCTTTGCCTGGTGGCACTGGACGTGATTCGTCAGCCTTTGCCTCTCGGGGGGTGTGACGTCATTAATGGCGTGTTTCCCGAGCGTCCTTTCGTATCGATGAGTCGCATCTCGGGCATGCTTTATTGGGACCCATCGTTGTCCAACGGTTCTAGGCCCACGTGAGACCTGCCTTGGCCTGTGTGTCCTTGTCCTTTTCCCAAGGTCCGAGTTTTCGAGGTTAATGGGTCTGCTTGGGGGGATGGTGAGCGAGTGGATATCTCTGTCTTTCGTTTCTCCTCGGATTCGGATGGTTGGACCTTGTCAGACATCCGATCGTAGGGCGGCGAAGGTTGGCCCTGTCCCAAAGTTCTTGAGGGGGCAGCGAGTGTGTAGCTCGGCCCATGCCCTTCTATGGTTTGGGTGACGAGGGTTGGCCATGCCCCAGAGTTCTTGAGGGGGGAGTGAGCGCGTAGCTCAGCCCGTGTTCTTCTCTGGTTTGGGTGGCAAGGGTTGGCCCTGCCCAAGAGTCTGGAGGGGGAGCAAGAGCGTAGCTCGGCCCATGCCCTTCTCTCGTTTGGGTGGCAAGGGTCGGCCCTGCCCCAGAGCTCTTGAGGGGGGGAGCGAGCGCGTAGCTCGGCCCGTGCCCTTCTCTGGTTTGGGTGGCAAGGGTTGGTCCTGTCCCAGAGTTCTTGAGGGGGGGAGCGAGCGCGTAGCTCGGCCCATGCCCTTCTATGGTTTGGGGGGCGAGGGTTGGCCCAGCCCCAGAGTTCTTGAGGGAGGGAACGAGTGCGTAGCTCGGCCCGTGCCTATCTCTGGTTTGGGTGGCGAGGGTTGGCACTGCCCCAGAGTTCTTTAGGGGGGAGCGAGCACGTACCTCGGCCCGTGCCCTTCTCTAGTTTGGGTGGCAAGGGTTGGCACTGCCCCAGAGTCTGGAGGAGGGAGCGAGTGCATAGCTCGGCCGGTGCCCTTCTCTAGTATGTGTGGCGAGGGTTGACCCTGCCCCAGAGTTCTTAAGGGGGGAGTGAGCGCGTAGCTCGGCCCGTGCCCTTCTCTGGTTTGGGTGGCGAGGGTTGGCCCTGCCCCAGAGTTCTTGAGGGGGGAGCGAGCACATGGCTCGGCCCGTGCCCTTCTCTGGTTTGGGTGGCGAGGGTTGGCCCTGCCCAAGAGTATGGAGGGGGGAGCAAGCGCATAGCTCGGCCCGTGCCCTTCTTTAGTTTGGGTGGCGAGGGTTGGCCCTACCCCAGAGTCTTGAGGAGGGAGCGAACGCGTAGCTCGGCACGTGCCCTTCTCTTGTTTGAGTGGCTAGGGTTGGCCCTTTCCCAGAGTTCTTAAGGCAGGAGCGAGCGTGTAGCTCGGCCCATGCCCTTCTCTGGTTTGGCTGGCGAGGGTTGGCCCTGCCCCAGAGGTCTTGAGGGGGGGGGAGCGAGCGCGTGGCTCGGCCCGTTCCCTTCTCTGGTTTGGGTGGAAGGGTGGGCCCTGCCCCAGAGTCTGGAGTGGAGAGCGAGCGCGTAGCTCGGCCTATGCCCTTCTCTGGTTTGGGTGACGAGGGTTGGCCCTGTCCCAGAGTTCTTGAGGGGGGAGCAAGCACGTAGCTCGGCCTGTGCCCTTCTCTGGTTTGGGTGGCGAGGTTGGCCCTGCCTCAGAGTTCTTGAGGGGGGAGTGAGCACGTAGCTCAGCCCATGCCCTTCTCTGGTTTGGGTGGCGAGGGTTGGCCCTGCCCCAGAGTTCTAGAGGGGGGAGCGAGCGCGCGGCTCGGCCCATGCCCTTCTCTGGTTTGGGAGGCGAGAGTTGGCCCTGCCCCAGAGTCTGGAGGCAGGAGCGAACGCGTAGCTCGGCCCGTGCCCTTCTTTGAGCGACCACATTACTCGGCCCATGCCCTTCTCTGGTTTGGGTGGTGAGGGTTGGCCATGCCCCAGAGTTCTTGAGGGGGAGAGCGAGCATGTAGCACGGTCTGTGCCCTTCTCGGGTTTGGTTGGCGAGGGTTGGCCCTGCCCCATAGTTCTTAGGGGGAGCGAGCGCATGGCTCGGCCCGTGCCCTTCTCTGGTTTGGGTGGCGAGGGTTGGCCCTACCCCATACTCTAGAGAGGGGAGCGAGCACGTAGATCGGCATGTGCCCTTCTCTGGTTTGGGTGGCGAGGGTTGGGCCTGCCCCAGAGTTCCTGAAGGGGTAGAGAGAGCGTAGCTCGGCCCGTGCCCTTTTCTGGTTTGGGTGGCAAGGGTTGGCCCTACCCCAGAGTTCTTGAGGGGGGAGCGAGCGCGTAGCTCGGCCCGTGCCCTTCTCCCTTCTCTGGTTTGGGTGGCGAGGGTTGGCCCTGCCCCAGAGTACTTGAGGGGGGAAGCGAGCGCGTGACTCGGCTCGTGCCCTTCTCTGGTTTGGGTGGCAAGGGTGGGCCCTGCCCCAGAGTCTGGAGGGGGGAGAGAGCAAGTAGCTCGGCCCATGCCCTTCTCTGGTTTTGGTGGCGAGGATTGGCCCTGCCCCAGAGTTCTTGAGAGTGGAGCGAGTGCGTAGCTCGGCCCATGCCCTTCTCTGGTTTGGGTGGCAAGGGTTGGCCCTGCCCTAGAGTTTGGAGGGGGGAGCGAGCGCATAGCTTGGACCGTGAGCTTCTCTGGCTTGGGTGGTAAGGGATGGCCCTGTCCCAGAGTTCTTGAGGGGTTGAGCAAGTGCGTAGCTCGGCCCGTGCCCTTCTCTGGTTTGGGTGGCGAGGGTTGGCCCTGCCCCAGAGTTCTTGAGGGGGGGCGAGCGGGTTGCTCGGCCCGTGCCCTTCTGTGGTTTGGGTGGCGAGGGTTGGCCCTGCCCCAGAGTCTGGAGGGGGGAGCGAGCGCGTAGCTCGGCCCGTGCCCTTCTCTGGTTTGGTTGGCGAGGGTTGGCCCTGCCCTAGAGTTCTTGAGGGGGGAGCGAGCACGTGGCTCGGCCCGTGCCCTTCTCTGGTTTGGGTGGCGAGGGTTGGCCCTGACCAAAAGTCTGGAGGGTGGAGCAAGCGCGTAGCTCGGCCCATGCCCTTCTTTAGTTTGGGTGGCGAGGGTTTGCCGTGCCCCAGAGTCTGGAAGAGGGAGCGAACGCGTAGCTCGGCCCGTGCCCTTCTATTGTTTGGGTGGCCAGGGTTAGCCCTGGCCCAAAGTTCTTGAGGCAAGAGCGAGCGTGTAGCTCGGCCCGTGCCCTTCTCTGGTTTGGGTGGCGAGGGTTGGCCCTACCCCAGAGCCTTGAGGGAGGAGTGAGCGTGTGGCTCGGCCCGTTCCCTTCTCTGGTTTGGGTGGCGATGGCTTGCCCTGCCCCAGAGTCTGGAGGGGGGAGCGTGCGCGTAGCTCGGCCTGTGCCCTTCTCTGGTTTGGGTGACGAGGGTTGGCCCTGCCCCAGAGTTCTTGAGGGGGAGTGAGCGCGTAGCTCGGCCCATGCCCTTCTCTGGTTTGGGTGGCGAGGTTGGCCCTACCTCAGAGTTCTTGAGGGGGGGAGCGAGCTCGTAGCTCGACCCGTGCCCTTCTCTGGTTTGGGTGGCGAGGGTTGGCCCTGGCCCAGAGTTCTTGAGGGGGGAGCGAGCGCGTGGCTCGGCCCGTGCCCTTCTCTGGTTTGGGTGGCGAGGGTTGGCCCTGCCCCAGAGTTTGGAGGGGGGAGCGAACGCGTAGCTCTGCCCGGGCCCTTATCTGAGCGACCACATTGCTCGGCCCTTGCCCTTCTCTGGTTTGGGTGGTGAGGGTTGGCCATGCCCCAGAGTTCTTGAGGGGGAGAGCAAGGGCATAGCTTGGCCCGTGCCCTTCTCTGAGCGACCACATTGCTCGGCCCGTGCCCTTCTCTGGTTTGGGTGGTGAGGGTTGGCCATGCCCCAGAGTTCTTGAGGGGGAGAGCGAGCGCGTAGCTCAGCCCGTGCCCTTCTCAGGTTTGGTTGGGGAGGGTTGGTCCTGCCCCATAGTTCTTAGGGGGGAAGCGAGCGCGTGGCTCAGCCCGTGCCCTTCTCTGGTTTGGGTGGTGAGGTTTGGCCCTGCTCCAGAGTCTAGAGGGGGGAGCGAGCGCGTAGATCGGCCTGTGCCCTTCTCTGGTTTGGGTGGCGAGGGTTGGGCCTGCCCCAGAGTTCTTAAAGGGGTAGCGAGCGCGTAGCTCGACACGTGCCCTTTTCTTGTTTGGGTGGCATGGGTTGTCCCTGCCCCAGAGTTCTCGAGGGGGGAGCGAGCGCGTAGCATGGCCTGTGCCCTTCTCTGGTTTGGGTGGCGATGGTTGGCCCTGCCCCATAGTACTTGAGGGGGGAAGCGAGCGCGTGGCTCGGCCCGTGCCCTTCTCTGGTTTGGGTGGCAAGGGTTGGCCCTGCCCCAGAGTCTGGAGGGGGGAGCGAACGAGTAGCTCGGCCCATGCCCTTCTCTGGTTTTGGTGGCGAGGATTGGCCCTGCCCCAGAGTTCTTGAGGGGGGAGCGAGCGCGTAGCTCGGCCCATGCCCTTCTCTGGTTTGGGTGGCGAGGGTCGGCCTTGCCCCAGAGCTCTTGAGGGGGGAGCGAGCGCGTAGCTCGGCCCGTGCCCTTCTCTGGTTTGGGTGGCAAGGGTTGGTCCTGTCCCAGAGTTCTTGAGGGGGAGGGAGCGAGCGCATAGCTCGGCCCGTGCCCTTCTCTGGTTTGGGTGGCGAGGGTTGGCCCTGCCCCAGAGTTCTTGAGGGAGGGAACGAGCGCGTAGCTCGGCCCGTGACCTTCTCTGGTTTGGGTGGCGAGGGTTGGCACTGACCCAGAGTTCTTTAGGGGGGAGCGAGCGCGTACCTTGGCCCGTTCCCTTCTCTGGTTTGGGTGGCAAGGGTTGGCACTGCCCCAGAGTCTGGAGGGGGGAGCGAGCGTGTAGCTCGGCCCGTGCCCTTCTCTGGTTTGGGTGGCGAGGGTTGGCACTGCCCCAGAGTCTGGAGGGGGGAGCGAGCGTGTAGCTCGGCCCGTGCCCTTCTCTGGTTTGGGTGGCGAGGGTTGGCCCTACCCCAGAGTACTTGAGGGGGGAAACGAGCGCGTGGCTCGGCCCGTGCCCTTCTCTGGTTTGGGTGGCAAGGGTGGGCCCTGCCCCAGAGTCTGGAGGGGGGAGCGAGCGTGTAGCTAGGCCCATGAACTTCTCTGGGTTTGGTGGCGAAGATTGGCCCTGCCCCAGAGTTCTTGAGGGGGGAGCGAGCGCATAGCTCGGCCCGTGCCCTTCTCTGGTTTGGGTGGCGAGGGTTGGCCCTGCCCTAGAGTCTGGAGGGGGAGCGAGTGCATAGCTTGGGCCGTGCGCTTCTCTAGCTTGGGTTGCGAGGGTTGTCCCTGCCCCAGAGTTCTTGAGGGGTTGAGTAAGTACGTAGCTCGGTCCATGCCCTTCTCTGGTTTGGGTGGCGAGGGTTGGCCCTGCCCCAGAGTTTGGAGGGGGGAGCGAACGCGTAGCTCTGCCCGGGCCCTTATCTGAGCGACCATATTGCTCGGCCCTTGCCCTTCTCTGGTTTGGGTGGTGAGGGTTGGCCATGCCCCAGAGTTCTTGAGGGGGAGAGCGAGGGCATAGCTTGGCCCGTGCCCTTCTCTGAGCGACCACATTGCTCGGCCCGTGCCCTTCTCTGGTTTGGGTGGTGAGGGTTGGCCATGCCCCAGAGTTCTTGAGGGGGAGAGCGAGCGCGTAGCTCAGCCCGTGCCCTTCTCAGGTTTGGTTGGCGAGGGTTGGTCCTGCCCCATAGTTCTTAGGGGGGAAGCTAGCGCGTGGCTCAGCCCGTGCCCTTCTCTGGTTTGGGTGGTGAGGTTTGGCCCTGCCCCAGAGTCTAGAGGGGGGAGCGAGCGCGTAGATCGGCCTGTGCCCTTCTCTGGTTTGGGTGGCGAGGGTTGGGCCTGCCCCAGAGTTCTTAAAGGGGTAGCGAGCGCGTAGCTCGGCACGTGCCCTTTTCTTGTTTGGGTGGCATGGGTTGTCCCTGCCCCAGAGTTATCGAGGGGGGGAGCGAGCGCGTAGCATGGCCTGTGCCCTTCTCTGGTTTGGGTGGCGAGGGTTGGCCCTGCCCCATAGTACTTGAGGGGGGAAGCGAGCGCGTGGCTCGGCCCGTGCCCTTCTCTGGTTTGGGTGGCAAGGGTTGGCCCTGCCCCAGAGTCTGGAGGGGGGAGCGAACGTGTAGCTCGGCCCATGCCCTTCTCTGGTTTTGGTGGCGAGGATTGGCCCTGCCCCAGAGGTCTTGAGGGGGGAGTGAGCACGTAGCTCGGCCGATGTCCTTCTCTGGTTTGGGTGGCGAGGGTCGGCCTTGCCCCAGAGCTCTTGAGGGGGGGAGCGAGCGCGTAGCTCGGCCCGTGCCCTTCTCGGGTTTGGGTGGCAAGGGTTGGTCCTGTCCCAGAGTTCTTGAGGGGGAGGGAGCGAGCGCATAGCTCGGCCCGTGCCCTTCTCTGGTTTGGGTGGCGAGGGTTGGCCCTGCCCCAGAGTTCTTGAGGGGGGGAACGAGCGCGTAGCTCGGCCCGTGACCTTCTCTGGTTTGGGTGGCGAGGGTTGGCCCTGCCCCAGAGTTCTTTAGGGGGGGCGAGTGCGTACCTTGGCCCGTTCCCTTCTTTGGTTTGGGTGGCAAGGGTTGGCACTGCCCCAGAGTCTGGAGGGGGGAGCGAGCGTGTAGCTCGGCCCGTGCCCTTCTCTGGTTTGGGTGGCGAGGGTTGGCCCTACCCTTGAGTACTTGAGGGGGGAAGCGAGCACGTGGCTCGGCCCGTGCCCTTCTCTGGTTTGGGTGGCAAGGGTGGGCCCTGCCCCATAGTCTGGAGGGGGGAGCGAGCGTGTAGCTCGGCCCATGCACTTCTCTGGGTTTGGCGGCGAAGATTGGCCCTGCCCCAGAGTTCTTGAGGGGGGAGCGAGCGCATAGCTCGGCCCGTGCCCTTCTCTGGTTTGGGTGGCGAGGGTTGGCCCTGCCCTAGAGTCTGGAGGGGGGAGTGAGTGCATAGCTTGGCCCGTGCGATTCTTTAGCTTGGGTTGCGAGGGTTGTCCCTGCCCCAGAGTTCTTGAGGGGTTGAGTAAGTACGTAGCTCGGCCCGTGCCCTTCTCTGGTTTGGGTGGTGAGGGTTGGCCCTGCCCCAGAGTTCTTGAGGGGGGGCGAGCGGGTTGCTTGGCCCGTGCCCTTTTATGGTTTGGGTGGCGAGGGTTGGCCATGTCCAAGAGTCTGGAGGGGGGACCGAGCACTTAGCTCGGCCTGTGCCCTTCTCTGGTTTGGTTGGCGAGGGTTGGCCCTGCCCCAGAGCTCTTGAGGGGGGAGCGAGCACGTGGCTCATCCCGTGCCCTTCTCTGGTTTGGGTGGCGAGGGTTGGCCCTGCCCAAGAGTCTGGAGGGGGAGCAAGTGCGTAGCTCGGCCCGTGCCCTTCTTTCGTTTGGGTGGCGAGGGTTGGCCTTGTCCCAGAGTCTGAAGGAGGGAGTGAACGCGTATCTCGGCCCGTGCCCTTCTCTTGTTTTGGTAGTTAGGGTTGGCCCTGCCCCAGAGTTCTTGAGGCGGGAGTGAGCGTGTAGCTCGGCCCGTGCCCTTCTCTGGTTTGGGTGGCGAGGGTTGGCCCTGCCCCAGAGCTCTTGAGGGGGGGAGCGAGCGCGTGGCTTGGCCCGTTCCCTTCTCTGGTTTGGGTGGCGATGGCTGGCCCTGCCCCAGAGTCTGGAGGGGGGAGCGAGCGCGTAGCTCGGCATGTGCCCTTCTCTGGTTTGGGTGACGAGAGTTGGCCCTGCCCTAGAGTTCTTGAGGGGGGAGCGAGCGCATAGCTCGGCCCGTGCCCTTCTCTGGTTTGGGTGGCGAGGTTGGCCCTGCCCCAGAGTTCTTGAGGGGGGAGCGAGCGCATGGCTCGGCCCGTGCCCGTCTCTGGTTTGGGTGGCGAGGGTTGACCCTGCCCCAGAGTCTGGAGGGGGGAGCGAGCACGTAGCTCGGCCCGTGCCCTTCTCTGAGCGACCACATTGCTCGGCCCGTGCCCTTCTATGGTTTGGGTGGTGAGGGTTGGCCATGCCCCAGAGTTCTTGAGGGGGGAAGCGAGTGCATAGCTCGGCCCGTGCCCTTCTCAGGTTTGGTTGGCGAGGGTTGGCCCTGCCCCATAGTTCTTAGGGGGGAAGCGAGCGCGTGGCTCGGCCCGTGCCCTTCTCTGGTTTGGGTGGCGAGGGTTGGCCCTGCCCCAGAGTCTAGAGGGGGGTGCGAGCGCGTAGATCGGCCTGTGCCCTTATCTGGTTTGGGTGGCGAGGGAGGGGCCTGCCCCAGAGTTCTTGAAGGGGTAGCGAGCGCGTAGCTCGGCCCGTGCCCTTTTCTGGATTGGGTGGCGATGGTTGGCCCTGCCCCAGAGTACTTGAGGGGGGAAGCGAGCGCGAGGCTCGGCCCGTGCCCTTCTCTGGTTTGGGTGGCAAGGGTTGGCCCTGCCCCAGAGTCAGGAGGGGGGAGCGAGCGTGTAGCTCGGCCCATGCCCTTCTCTGGTTTTGGTGGCGAGGATTGGCCCTGCCCAAGAGTTCTTGAGGGGAAAGCGAGCGCGTAGCTCGGCCCATGCCCTTCTCTGGTTTGGGTGGCTAGGGTTGGCACTGCCCTAGAGTCTGGAGGGGGGAGTGAGTGCATATCTTGGCCCGTCCCCTTCTCTGGCTTGGGTTGCGAGGGTTGGCCCTGTCCCAGAGTCCTTGAGGGGTTGAGCAAGTGCGTAGCTCGGCCTGTGACCTTCTCAGGTTTGGGTGGCTAGGGTTGGCCCTGCCCCACAGTTCTTAAGGGGGGGCGAGAGCGTAGCTCGGCCCGTGCCCTTTTCTGGTTTGGGTGGCGAGGGTTGGCCCTACCCCAGAGTTCTTGAGGGGGGAGCGAGCGCGTAGCTCGGCCCGTGCCCTTCTCTGGTTTGGGTGGCGAGGGTTGGCCCTGCCCCAGAGTACTTGAGGGGGGAAGCGAGCGCGTGGCTCGGATCGTGCCCTTATCTGGTTTGGGTGGCAAGGGTGGGCCCTGCCCCAGAGTCTGGAGGGGGGAGAGAGCAAGTAGCTCGGCCCATGCCCTTCTCTGGTTTTGGTGGCGAGGATTGGCCCTGCCCCAGAGTTCTTGAGAGTGTAGCGAGTGCGTAGCTCGGCCCATGCCCTTCTCTGGTTTGGGTGGCAAGGGTTGGCCCTGCCCTAGAGTCTGGAGGGGGGAGCGAGCGCATAGCTTGGACCGTGCGCTTCTCTGGCTTGGGTGGTAAGGGATGGCCCTGCCCCAGAGTTCTTGAGGGGTTGAGCAAGTGCGTAGCTCGGCCCGTGCCCTTCTCTGGTTTGGGTGGCGAGGGTTGGCCCGGCCCCAGAGTTCTTGAGGGGGGGCGAGCGGGTTGCTCGGCCCGTGCCCTTCTGTGGTTTGGGTGGCGAGGGTTGGCCCTGCCCCAGAGTCTGGAGGGGGGAGCGAGCGCGTAGCTCGGCCCGTGCCCTTCTCTGGTTTGGTTGGCGAGGGTTGGCCCTGCCCTAGAGTTCTTGAGGGGGGAGCGAGCATGTGGCTCGGCCCGTGCCCTTCTCTGGTTTGGGTGGCGAGGGTTGGCCCTGACCAAAAGTCTGGAGGGTGGAGCAAGCGCGTAGCTCGGCCCGTGCCCTTCTTTAGTTTGGGTGGCGAGGGTTTGCCGTGCCCCAGAGTCTGGAAGAGGGAGCGAACGCGTAGCTCGGCCCGTGCCCTTCTATTGTTTGGGTGGCCAGGGTTAGCCCTGGCCCAAAGTTCTTGAGGCAAGAGCGAGCGTGTAGCTCGGCCCGTGCCCTTCTCTGGTTTGGGTGGCGAGGGTTGGCCCTGCCCCAGAGCCTTGAGGGAGGAGCAAGCGCGTGGCTCGGCCCGTTCCCTTCTCTGGTTTGGGTGGCGATGGCTTGCCCTGCCCCAGAGTCTGGAGGGGGGAGCGTGCGCGTAGCTCGGCCCGTGCCCTTCTCTGGTTTGGGTGACGAGGGTTGGCCCTGCCCCAGAGTTCTTGAGGTGGAGCGAGCGCGTAGCTCGGCCCGTGCCCTTCTCTGGTTTGGGTGGCGAGGTTGGCCCTACCTCGGAGTTCTTGAGGGGGGAGCGAGCTCGTAGCTCGACCCGTGCCCTTCTCTGGTTTGGGTGGCGAGGGTTGGCCCTGGCCCAGAGTTCTTGCGGGGGGAGCGAGCGCGTGGCTCGGACCGTGCCCTTCTCTGGTTTGGGTGGTAAGGGTTGTCCCTGCCCCAGAGTTTGGAGGGGGGAGCGAACGCGTAGCTCTGCCCGGGCCATTATCTGAGCGACCACATTGCTCGGCCCGTGCCCTTCTATGGTTTGGGTGGTGAGGGTTGGCCATGCCCCAGAGTTCTTGAGGGGGAGAGCGAGGGCGTAGCTTGGTCCGTGCCCTTCTCTGAGCGACCACATTGCTCGGCCCGTGCCCTTCTCTGGTTTGGGTGGTGAGGGTTGGCCATGCCCCAGAGTTCTTGAGGGGGAGAGCGAGCGCGTAGCTCAGCCCGTGCCCTTCTCAGGTTTGGTTGGCGAGGGTTGGTCCTGCCCCATAGTTCTTAGGGGGGAAGCGAGCGCGTGGCTCAGCCCGTGCCCTTCTCTGGTTTGGGTGGTGAGGTTTGGCCCTGCCCCAAAGTCTAGAGGGGGGAGCGAGCGCGTAGATAGGCCTGTGCCCTTCTATGGTTTGGGTGGCGAGGGTTGGGCCTGCCCTAGAGTTCTTAAAGGGGTAGCGAGCGCGTAGCTCGGCACGTGCCCTTTTCTTGTTTGGGTGGCATGGGTTGTCCCTGCCCCAGAGTTCTCGAGGGGGGGACCGAGCACGTAACATGTTCTGTGCCCTTCTCTGGTTTGGGTGGCGAGGGTTGGCCCTGCCCCATAGTACTTGAGGGGGGAAGCGAGCGCGTGGCTCGGCCCGTGCCCTTCTCTGGTTTGGGTGGCAAGGGTTGGCCCTGCCCCAGAGTCTGGAGGGGGGAGCGAACGTGTAGCTCGGCCCATGCCCTTCTCTGGTTTTGGTGGCGAGGATTGGCCCTGCCCCAGAGTTCTTGAGGGGGGAGTGAGCGCGTAGCTCGGCCCATGCCCTTCTCTGGTTTGGGTGGCGAGGGTCGGCCTTGCCCTAGAGCTCTTGAGACGGGAAGCGAGCGCGTAGCTCGGCCCGTGCCCTTCTCTGGTTTGGGTGGCAAGGGTTGGTCCTGTCCCAGAGTTCTTGAGGGGGAGGGAGCGAGCGCATAGCTCGGCCCGTGCCCTTCTCTGGTTTGGGTGGCGAGGGTTGGCCCTGCCCCAGAGTTCTTGAGGGAGGGAACGAGCGCGTAGCTCGGCCCGTGACCTTCTCTGGTTTGGGTGGCGAGGGTTGGCACTGCCCCAGAGTTCTTTAGGGGGGAGCGAGCGCGTACCTTGGCCCGTTCCCTTCTCTGGTTTGGGTGGCAAGGGTTGGCACAGCCCCAGAGTCTGGAGGGGGGAGCGAGCGTGTAGCTCGGCCTGTGCCCTTCTCTGGTTTGGGTGGCGAGGGTTGGCCCTGCCCCAGAGTACTTGAGGGGGGAAGCGAGCGCGTGGCTCGGCCCGTGCCCTTCTCTGGTTTGGGTGGCAAGGGTGGGCCCTACCCCAGAGTCTGGAGGGGGGAGCGAGCGTGTAGCTCGGCCCATGCACTTCTCTGGGTTTGGTGGCGAAGATTGGCCCTGCCCCAGAGTTCTTGAGGGGGGAGCAAGCGCATAGCTCGGCCCGTGCCCTTCTCTGGTTTGGGTGGCGAGGGTTGGCCCTGCCCTAGAGTCTGGAGGGGGGAGCGAGTGCATAGCTTGGCCCGTGCGCTTCTCTAGCTTGGGTTGCGAGGTTTGTCCCTGCCCCAGAGTTCTTGAGGGGTTGAGTAAGTACGTAGCTCGGCCCGTGCCCTTCTCTGGTTTGGGTGGCGAGGGTTGGCCCTGCCCCAGAGTTCTTGAGGGGGGGCGAGCGGGTTGCTCGGCCCGTGCCCTTTTATGGTTTGGGTGGCGAGGGTTGGCCATGTCCAAGAGTCTGGAGGGGGGACCGAGCACGTAGCTCGGCCTGTGCCCTTCTCTGGTTTGGTTGGCGAGGGTTGGCCCTGCCCCAGAGTTCTTGAGGGGGGAGCGAGCACGTGGCTCAGCCCGTGCCCTTCTCTGGTTTGGGTGGCGAGGGTTGGCCCTGCCCAAGATTCTGGAGGGGGAGCAAGCGCGTAGCTCGACCCGTGCCCTTCTTTCGTTTGGGTGGCGAGGGTTGGCCTTGTCCCAGAGTCTGAAGGAGGGAGTAAACGCGTATCTCGGCCCGTGCCCTTCTCTTGTTTTGGTAGCTAGGGTTGGCCCTGCCCCAGAGTTCTTGAGGCGGGAGTGAGCGTGTAGCTCGGCCCGTGCCCTTCTCTGGTTTGGGTGGCGAGGGTTGGCCCTGCCGCAGAGCTCTTGAGGGGGGGAGCGAGCGTGTGGCTTGGCCCATTCCCTTCTCTGGTTTGGGTGGCGATGGCTGGCCCTGCCCCAGAGTCTGGAGGGGGGAGCGAGCGCGTAGCTCGGCATGTGCCCTTCTCTGGTTTAGGTGACGAGGGTTGGCCCTGCCCCAGAGTTCTTGAGGGGGGAGCGAGCGCATAGCTCGGCCCGTGCCCTTCTCTGGTTTGGGTGGCGAGGTTGGCACTGCCTCAGAGTTCTTGAGAAGGAACGAGCACGTAGCTCGGCCCGTGCCCTTCTCTGGTTTGGGTGGCGAGGGTTGGCCCTGCCCCAAAGTTCTTGAGGGGGGAGCGAGCGCATGGCTCGGCCCGTGCCCATCTCTGGTTTGGGTGGCGAGGGTTGACCCTGCCCCAGAGTCTGGAGGGGGGAGCGAGCACGTAGCTCGGCCCGTGCCCTTCTCTGAGCGACCACATTGCTCGGCCCGTGCCCTTCTCTGGTGTGGGTGGTGAGGGTTGGCCATGCCCCAGAGTTCTTGTGGGGGAGAGCGAGCGCATAGCTCGGCCCGTGCCCTTCTCAGGTTTGGTTGGCGAGGGTTGGCCCTGCCCCATAGTTCTTAGGGGGGAAGCGAGCGAGTGGCTCGGCCCGTGCCCTTCTCTGGTTTGGGTGGCGAGGGTTGGCCCTGCCCCAGAGTCTAGAGGGGGGTGCGAGCGCGTAGATCGGCCTGTGCCCTTATCTGGTTTGGGTGGCGAGGGAGGGGCCTGCCCCAGAGTTCTTGAAGGGGTAGCGAGCGCGTAGCTCGGCCCGTGCCCTTTGCTGGTTTGGGTGGCGATGGTTGTCCCTGCCCCAGAGTACTTGAGGGGGGAAGCGAGCGCGTGGCTCGGCCCGTGCCCTTCTTTGGTTTGGGTGGCAAGGGTTGGCCCTGCCCCAGAGTTTGGAGGGGGGAGCGAGCGTGTAGCTCGGCCCATGCCCTTCTTTGGTTTTGGTGGCGAGGATTGGCCCTGCCCAAGAGCTCTTGAGGGGAAAGCGAGCGCGTAGCTCGGCCCATGCCCTTCTCTGGTTTGGGTGGCTAGGGTTGGCCCTGCCCTAGAGTCTGGAGGGGGGAGTGAGCGCATAGCTTGGCCCGTCCCCTTCTCTGGCTTGGGTTGCGAGGGTTGGCCCTGCCCCAGAGTCCTTGAGGGGTTGAGCAAGTGCGTAGCTCGGCCTGTGACCTTCTCTGGTTTGGGTGGCGAGGGTTGGCCCTGCCCCACAGTTCTTGAGGGGGGGCGAGCGTGTTGCTCGGCACGTGCCCTTCTGTGGTTTGGGTGGCGAGGGTTGGCCCTGCCCCAGAGTCTGGAGGGGGGAGCGAGCGCGTAGCTCGGCCCATGCCCTTCTCTGGTTTGGTTGGCGAGGGTTGGCCCTGCCCCAGAGTCTGGAGGGGGGAGCAAGAGCGTAGCTCGGCCCGTGCCCTTCTCGGTTTATGTGGCAATGGTTGGCCCTGCCCCAGAGTTCTTGAGGGGGGAGCGAGCGCGTAGCTTGGCCCGTGCCCTTCTTTGGTTTGGGTGGCGAGGGTTGGCCCTGCCCCAGATTTTTTGAAGGGGGAGCGAGCGCGTGGCTCGTCTCGTGCCCTTCTCTAGTTTGGGTGGAGAAGGTTGGCCCTGCCCTAGAGTCTGGAGGGGGGAGCGAGCGCGTAGCTTGGCCCGTGCCCTTCTCTGGTTTGGGTGGCGAGGGTTGGCCCTGCCCCAGAGTTCTTGAGGGGGGAACGAGCGGGTAGCTCGTCCCTTGCCCTTCTCTGGTTTGGGTGGCGAGGGTTGGCACTGCCCCAGAGTTCTTGAGGGGGAAGCAAGCGCGTAGCTCAGCCCGTGCCCTTCTCTGGTTTGGGTGGCGAGGGTTGGCCCTGCGTGGCTCGGCCCGTGCCCTTCTCTGGTTTGGGTGGCGAGGGTTGGCCCTCCCCAGGGTTCTTGCAGGGGGAGCGAGCGCGTAGCTCGGCCCGTGCCCTTCTTTGGTTTGGGTGGCGAGGGTTGGCCCTACCCCAGAGTCTGAAGGGGGATCGAGTGCGTAGCTTGGCCCGTGCCCTTCTCTGGTTTGGGTGGAGAGGGTTGGACCTGCCCCAGAGTTCTTGAGGGGAGAGCAAGCGTGTAGCTTGGCCCGTGCCCTTCTCTAGTTTGGGTGGCGAGAGTTGGGCCTGTCCCAGAGTTCTTGAGGGGGGAAGCGAGCGTGTAGCTCAGCCCGTGCCCTTCTCTGGTTTGGGTGGCGAGGGTTGGCCCTGCCCCAGAGTCTGGAGGGGGGAGCGAGTGCATAGCTCGGCCCGTGCCCTTCTCTAGTTTGGGTGGCGAGGGTTGGCCCTGCCCCAGAGTCTGGTGTCTTCAAACTGAAATACTCAAGTGGGGACAGCAAGGTCTGGAAATGTACTGAAACGAAAATATTTTATTGAAAAGACTCACAATCATTGATAGTACTTCAGTAAGTGCTCCGCGTTCCATGGGTGAGCCAGTTCGCTTCCGTCCAGGGTCGCTAGGATGTACGTGGCCGGCCCGATGATGTCGACGATCTCGTAGGGTCCCTCCCATTTGGCAGCCAACTTCCCTTGGCTGGCGGTCTTGGGTTTGAAGGCGGCATCTCTGAGGACCAAATCGCCAACTCTGAAGGTCCGCTTCTTCACCCTGGAGTTGTAGTGCCGGGCCATCCTCTGGCTGTGCCAGACGAGGTTCGTCAGGGCTCGATCCCTTACTTCGTACACGAGCTCGAGACTGAGGCCAAGGCCCTCCCCATTGATATCTTCGTCGAAGAACTTCAGCCGAAGTGTCTCCTCTCTGATCTCCATGGGAACGACTGCTTCCGACCCGTACGCCAGCCTGAATAGGCTGTCTCCAGTCGACGCCTTGTGGGTGGTACGGTAGGACCAGAGAATGCCCGGTGGCTCGTCCACCCATGTCCCGAGAGCGGCTTCGACCTTCTTCTTTAGGGGGCCCAAGATGCATTTGTTTGCAGCCTCTGCCATCACATTGCACTGCGGGTGGGCGACGGATGCGAAATGTAGCTTGATTCCCCGGCCCGAACAGAAGTTGCGGAAGCCTTCGTAGTTGAACTATCTCCCGTTGTCCGTTACTATAGAGCGGGGTATCCCGAAGCGACATATCACAGACTGCCAAATAAAGCCCTTCATATCCGTCCATGTGATGCGTGCCAACGGCTCAGCTTCGACCCATTTATTGAAGTAGTCCACTGCGACTACCAGGTATTTCCTTCCCCGGAAGCTTTTGGGAAAGGCCCGAGGATGTCAAGTCCCCATTTGGCGAAAGGGACTGGGCTTATGATAGGCACCAAATCGGCTGGGGGCGCTGCCGTGTGTCGGCCGAATCTCGGGCACGCCTCGCACTTCTTGACGTATCGAGCAGTGTCATGGATCATAGTCGGCCATTAGTACCCATGGCGCACTATCTTGTGGGCGATAGTGCAGCAGCCATGGTGGTTCCCACAGAAACCTTCGTATACTTTGCGGATGACTTGCTCAGCCTGCTCCGGCCCCAAACATTTCAGGAATAGCAGGGCGTCGAAGTTGGCGCGGCGCCGTCGGTATAATACTCCGTCGAGGAGTACGAATGATAAGGCCCGCCTTTCTACCTTCTTTGCCTGCAACCGCTCCTCTGGCAAGGTCCCTGTCTCCAGATACTTTACTATGGGGGTCATCCACGTCGTCGTCGGGCCGACACACATTAATTCTTCTTCGTTGACAATGGGCACCCGCAGACTTTCGACGTAGATTGCCTTTCCGATCTCGGCCGCGGAGGAGGATGCCAGCTTGGACAGGGCGTCTGCCCTGAGGTTGTCGGAGCGGGGTAAGTGTCTGACCTCGGCCCTCTAGAACTTCTGGAGCTCGGCCAGGATGCGCTTAAGGTAGCGCTTCATCGTTTCTTCTCGGTCCTCAAAGCTCCATTGGATCTATTGGACGACGAGCCGTGAGTCACTGAGTAGCAACACGTTCGTCCCCCCCACCGCTCTACAAAGCTTCAGCCCATTGACGGCGGCCTCATACTCCGCGACGTTATTGGTTGCTGGGAAGTTGAAGCGCAGTGCGTACTCCAACAGGCATCCGTCGGGGGTTTGGATGAAGATCCATGCCCCCATCCTAGATCCTGTCGCCGAGCCATCGACGTGAACGGTCCATAATTTATCCACGTCCTCCTGGGCGGGCTCCGAGGGTCCAGCCACCTCCATTGCTTGTGGGGATGCGGCCGCCGATGGAATGCCCGGCTGGTTCTCCGGGAGGTCCTCGATAGTGCATTCCACCACGAAGTCCGCCAGCGCCTAGCCTTTGATCACCATCCGGGCCTTGTACGTTATGTCGAACTCACTGAGCTTGACACTCCAGTTGAGCATCCTGCCCGACCGTTCCAACCTCTTCAGGTTCTTCTCGAGGGTCAGGCTGGTGTGGATGGTGATGGGATGGGCCTGGAAGTATGGCCGGAGCTTCCTTGCCGTTGTGATCAGGCAGTATGCGGCCTTCTCGATGGGACTATAGCGGGTCTCCGCCTCTCAGAGAATCCGGCTCACATAGTATACTGGCCGTTGCACACCCCCTTCCTCTTTGATTAAGACGAAACTGACGACCTATTCATGTCGCCAGGTACAACCCTAGATGCTCTCCTTCCTCCGGCTTGGCGAGCAGCAGCAGACTCTGCCGGTAGGCCCTCAGCTCTGTAAACGCTCGGACGTAGTCTTCATCCCATGGGATCACCTTTCTCTTGTCTTTTTCCTTGCCGAAGGCCATGCGTAAGACTCTGAAGAAGGGGAGAGACCTCTCCGCGGACTTCGACAAAAATCGCTCCAGAGCCGCGATCCGGCCGTTCAGTCGACGGATTGTATATGGCTCCACCATATTGACGAGGGCCGTTTCTTCAGTCCGAAGTGCATCTTCGTGTAACAGAATGTGCCGTTATTGGTGATGAAGGACGTTTTCTCCTTGTCCTCCTTTGCTATCGGGATCTGGTTGTAGCCCGAGAAGGCGTCCATGAAGCTCAGCAACTCGTACCCGGATGCCTGGTCGACTAAGTGGTCGATCCTCGGGAGGGGGAAGCTGTCCTTCGGACACACTTTGTTGAGGTCTGTGAAGTCGACGCACATACGCCACTTTCCATTGACCTTTTTCACCAGGACGACATTGGCGAGCCAGTCCGGATAGTCCACCGGCCTGATAAATTTGGCCTGGAGAAGCCGCTCCACTTCTTCTTCGGCTGCCCTCCTCTTCTCTCCTTCGGTGCTCCTCTTCTTCTACCGGACCCATCGAGACCCCAGGTCCGCATTCAACTTATGGGAGATTACCATTAGGTCGATCCCTGGCATGTCCACGAGTGACCAGGTGAATATGTCCACGTTTTCTCGAAGGAAGCTGATGAGGGCCGCCCTCAGAGTAACCAGGAGCTTCGTACCGATGGAGACGGTCTTGCCCTCCTCCGCGGTTACGGGGATCACCTCGACTTCTTCTACGGGGGTCGGTCGCTGGTCACAAAAGTCCTCCCTTTCGTCAAGGAGGTCGACCGACAGGGCCCGCTACGGGCCCGTGTGCTTGGTCGACCCCACGTAGCAGCTCCGGGACAGCTTCTGGTTCCCCCGCACTAATCACACCCCTCGCGAAGTTTGGAATTTCACCATCTGGTGGAGTATGTTGGGGAGCGCCTCAATGGCTGTCATGTATGGCCTCCCAATGATCTCGTTGTACGCTGACGCAATGTCGACGACAACAAATTGTGTCATGCGAGTGACGACCCTTGGTTCCTCTCCAAGTGACACCGGCAGGGTGATCACCCCCACAATGGGGATCGAGTGACCAGTGAAATCGACGATGGGCCCCGTGCAGGGCCTTAGGTCTGCCTGCTTCAACCCCATATTTTCTACAGTCGACATAAACATGATGTCACAAGAGCTACCCGTGTCGATCAGGATCCGGCTGATGATGGTCGTCCCAATTTGAGTTTCGATGACGATGTCGTCTTCATGCGGAAGCTCGACTCCTTCCAGGTCCTCGTTGGTAAAGGTGATGGGGGGCCGCGCCACTCTTCTCCGCTTTGCCTCGCTACTGAGGCCCGCCGCCATCACCTGCCGGGCGTACATCTTCTTTCTTGACGATAACGATCCCCCAGATGATGGTCCACCATATATCACATCTATGCGCACGACCGGCTTTGGTTGGCGGGGCTCTTCCCGCTCATCATGCGGTGGAGTATCTGCTCTTTGCGCCCTTAGCGGGGTTCTCTCTTCTCGGATCATTCTTTTGCCCTCGACGAAGCCCCCGAGGTGACCCGCCTGGATCAATCGCTCGATCTCCCTCTTGAGGGTGAAGCAGTCGTTGGTGTCATGGCCGTGGTCCCGGTGATATCGGCAATATTTCTGTAGATCTCGACGCGTCAGGTCCGACCTCCTCTCCCTGGGCGGCTCTGGCAACAGTCCAGCCCTGGTTTCCGCGGCCAACACTTCTATCACGGGGGCGTTGAGCTGGGTGACTGGGCCTGCAGGTGCCCCTCAAGCCTTGGGACCGCTCGGGGGGGGGGCTCTCGGGCCAGAGCAAATTCGTGCATCGGGCCGGGACGGTCTTGCGGGCGACGCCCAGCGGGGTCGCGCCTTGGTTGAGCCGACTGGTCGCAGCCTCGGGTCCCATCTTCTTGCTTCGGCCTGGGATATGACCGGGGCTCGCTCTGGGATGATCTGGTCGGGGCGACCGGTTCTTTTGCACCGAGGGTCTCCTCGGTCAGCGCGTACCTCTCCGCCTGCACGACTAACGCGTCGTAGTCGGCCGGCGGGTCCCGGAGCAAGGATTTGCGGAGGCTCCGATTCCGTTGTCCCGTCTTGAAGGCTAGCATGAGCACTTCATCGCCGCATGCCACCACCACCCGCCTCTCATCCTGGAAGCGGCGCAGGTATTTCCCAGTCGTCTCTCCTTCCCCTTGGATGATCTTGCTGAGGTAGTCCAAGGGCTTCTTCTTTACGCGCACAGCCCGGAACACTTGGCAGAACTTATGGAACAGTTCGCCGAAGCTCCCAATGGACCTCGCCGGCAAGCCATAGTACCATTCCAGCGTCGTTTCCTTCAGGATCTGCGAGAAAAGCCGGCATAGGAACGCGTCATCCACATCTTGTACCTCCATCGCCCCCGGGTACTGTTGTACGTAGGAGAGGGGGTCGCTCCTTCCGCCGTAGGTGGCCAGATGGGGGGCCTTGAACCTCACGGGTCTCGGGGCCGACATGATCCACCGTGCCAATGGTGTGGCCTCCTCGGGGTAGGCGGGGCGTTCTGGCGCGTGTCCTCTCCGCCATTCTGAGGTTTGGCTTCGATCCCGCCTTGGCTGCTGTCGATCATCATACCCTGGGGAATAACGACGTAGTTGCTGGGGAGGGTTCCCTCCAAGGGCTGGGGATTCGGTGCGCGGTAGACGACGGTCATCCCAGTATCGTCGGCCCATTGCCATCGCCTCCGGGATCCCCCTCCGCTCTTGATTTTCTCTTAGTAGCCTCTCGCTCTCTGCGACGAGGAAGCAGAACTGTTTACGAACTGCCTCCTCGTCCAGACGAGTTGGGGAGAAACGTCGACGGGGCGGATTCCGCCCCCGAGGTGGGGTCCTGGCGATCGGCAGGCTGCGTTCGTCCATATGTCACTCTCCCGTCATCGAAGCTTCCGGGATCTCCCTATTCTCCCCATTCTCCCTTTAGAGCCTTTCGCACTCCGTGGTAATGAAGCAGAGCTGGCGTCGGGCCGTTACCTCGTCGAGGAGGGCTTGCCGGGCGGCCTCGGCTGCCTCGTCCAGATGTCTCTGAGTGGCTGCCGCTACCTCTTGGTGCCTTTGCAGCCGGGCGATCTCCATTTTTTCCTCCAAGACCCTCTACAGGGCCGCAATCTCCTCGGCAAGCCGTTTGTCCCCCATCTCTTCAACAAAATGAGGGTGAAGATTCCGCCTCACGTTCGGGGTCTCTGAGGGGCCCGGGGGTGCTTCGGTTCTAGCCATTGTGAAGCCCGCCATCGTCTTGGCGAAGGCTTCGAAGCTCTGCTGCACTGCACGGGCCGAGGCCTGGACCATTTCGACCTCCACCCATGGGGGTGGATTAGTCACAGGAGTCACGGGATGGGAGTGGGATTCTTGACCCTTGGTGTCCTTTCCGTGGTCAGGGTTTCGGTTGACTGGTATGTGACTTGACATGGGTGTGACCCTTCGTTCCTGCAGACGGCGCCAATTGTTGCGGGGTAGAACTCGCATACAATGAATTTGTATTATGGGGAACCAAGGGCACGATGGTTAAGCTAATGATGGGGTTTGGGAAGGCTATTTGACAGGTGATAAGTGAGGTGTAGAGGCTGAACTGGTTATTAAGGCTGACCACGGTGTCGGATCCGGCATGATTCGGGCGAAGGGGGCCGAGATGCTAGAGCTGGGGGCGAGTGCGACCAGTGGCGGTGAACTAACCTGCGCAAGGAGCAACTCGTCAGAAAGGCCGGGTTGGAGTCCAACCCTTAGCCTCTTCGATGCCTAAGTCAATAATAGGACTTAAAGCGGTGGCTGGGCATGCAGGTCAGACTGGGGTGAGTCAGCCGCACATGACGAGCTATGAGTGGAAGAACAAAGATATGGACGACATTTGCCCTTGTGTGTGAGTGATAAGACTAAGAGTAAATTTGCCAACCCCTTCACCATAAGAAGTGAAGGGGTATTTATACCTGTCGGAGGCGCTTAGGTGCGGCTGACCTGGCATGCTGACTTGGCGTACTGAGTTGGCCCTGCTGTCAGCGGAAGCTTTGGACGAGGATGTCAGAAACAGGAGTGTCAGCCACGCTTTTGTCAGACGGCACCACAGCCAGGGGCGCTTTCGTTAGGGTGTCAGGGCCGAAAGCATTAAGTGCCAGGGGGCGCAGTGGCCAGGGGGTGCTTTGCCAGACGGTCGGGCGGCGTTACTGTCAGTAGCGTCCTTTGCACTAGGTTGTTTGTCGTGTCCAATGTGCCAGAGAGTTGCCGGTGCGCGTCCAAGATACGGTGCTACCGATGGGGTCGCTGGGTCGCCCTAGTGACAGAAGGGATGCGGCTCAGGGTCGCCAGGTTGCCAGGTCTCCCTAATGGCGTCCGAGGTACGATGCTACCGACCCGGATCCTGGAGAAGTGCGGCTCTACCACCGTCCATAATAGGGTGCGCCCTTCCTTCGGCCGTGTCGGGCTCCGTGGTAACCTAGCGATCTGTCGTGGGTGAGTTAAGCGCCCGGTCTCTGAAGTCGCGGGATTGGCGCCCTAGCGTTGGGCCACCGGCCTTCGTGACGGAGGAATGACGTAGGTGGGGAGTTTGGTAATCGGGCATAGAAAGGCGGGCTATCACGATCTTTAGGTCGTAACAAGGTGTATTTTATTCGTGTAACTGTTTATAATGGCCAGCTAGGCCTTATTTATGTACTTGTGATCTGGACTTTGAAGTTGTAATAATGATATTTGTGGTGTTCTGATATTCGCATGCAAGAACCTGCCAAGCTTAATACACAGATGCTTATTGTGCTTAAGTTAAAGCAGAAATAAAAAAGTCATTCTTCTTTGCTTTAAGCACATGCAGACCCGCTCGTGTTCTCGTTCCCAAGTGTAATGGAAAGCGAGGCGTGACACACTGAAACATTGGAAGTGGGAACCAATTTTAGTGACTATACGATAAAGCAGTAAATATTTGGTAGACAGTGAGGATGAGGGAAATGAGGTGGCTTTTAGCCAGTGTAGCAACTTGTTAGGAGTAACAACTCTGTTGAAGTTTTCATGATCATCAGCTAAAGAATCAACAAAAGTAGACCAGGAAGTAGGACAAGACCATTTCAGGTGCTTGTTTATTATAGATGGAGAGAATGCCACAATCTTCCCTCTGACAAAAGAATGAAAGGACCATCTGGAATGAGAGTCTCCAGCAGATTTGGAGAGATTGCAGCAAAAGTCCCTAACAAGGGCAGGATTGTAGATTTGAAACAGGTAGCTGAATGAAACAGTTTAACATCCAGATACAAACTTGGTCTTAGAGAAGGCTTCTTCAGTCAAGTGCTTCTCAGCAATAATAGCACAGTCAGAATGAAGGGCCCATCTTTTCTTGCAAGCTTGATTAAAAAACATTTTGATCATAGCATCAGACATAGTAAATGCAGGTGGAGAGGGAGTAGATGGATCTATGGTAACTCGAGCCCTCTTTGATGAAGATGGAGATGGAGATGGACTGGTAGGGCTTGTGGGGACTTCTCGTCGCTTAGTAGAACTGTGACGTTGACGACAAGATGTAAGGACCCCCAGATCAGGCATAGTATGAGCAGGGCCAGGCAAGAGTGTAGAGTCACCAGGCGTTGAGGAAGTGCATATTGTGTCTTATGTTGCAACATCAGCTAGGACATCCGGTTCAATATGAGTCGATGTTGCAACATCAGCCACAACATCAGAAGCAACATGACCTTGTATTGCAACTTTGAAAGCAACACCAGACGCAACATCAGATCCAACTTTAGGTGCAACATCAGATCTAGCTTCAGGAGCATCGTCAGTAGTAATATTGTGGTCATCAGGGGCAATATGATCTTCCATGGGATAATCAAATACTACATCAGCCGGAATTTCTCTCCCATTCACCCAATATTGATCAGTGGAATTGTGGGGGACAGATGATTCCTCAGCATCGGCTTCACATCCTACAGTCTCAGTAGAAATAGACATTGACGTGTCTGAGTCTTCCAGTACTACAATTTTGGTTAATCGTATAGAAGAGCGACGTCGAAATCTATATGTGACCAAATATAGGGTGTCCCCATCTACAACACTAACTTTTTTCAGAGTCCCACCAAGCCGATCAAGGCGAATGTCACCGAGCCGTACTCCAGTAAAATCCAATTGAGACAAATCGAAATTTTCTCCCGTCTTTCTTAAATGACAAAACCAATCATACACAGTTTCAGGAATAAAGGGTTTCGAGGAAGAAGGGGGTACCTCATGCTGAATTGAAATTGGGGAAAATGGAACAATGTCCAAATTCGGTGTAAACAGAGGTCATTGGAACAGGCGAGGATGAAGCGGAATGTCGAGAAGACGCTCAGGAGGATCGAGACACCACGACTTTCCTTTTAATAGGAGGAGGAGAGGATGACGAAGCTATCGCCATTTCTGCTGCAGAACGATGAGAGTAGCGACGAGGCTGTTGGGCGGAGCCATTGAAACATCGACGACTCTCCTTATCTTGATTGCAAGCCATTGAGATGTAAAAGATTGATTCTTTTGCAGAGAAGAACAAGGAACCCCTAGTAAAAGAAATCCTCTTTTCGAAAAGTTTGAAAAACTGAAATGGGCATGTGGGTTCCAAAAACAAAATAAGTAACCTCTTTATAACATATCCTCCTCGATGTTGTAACAAGCAATATAATTTTTTGAAAAGTTTAAATGCAGTAAAGCCCAAGTGCTTGCCGTAACTTCTCAAATCTGCCTAAGTCAAGTGGCTTAGTAAAGATATCGGTCAACTGACTTGATTTTGCAACATAGACCATGACAAGGACTTTCTTCTCAACCAATTCCCTAATAAAATGGTGACATATATCAATGTGCTTTGTTCTAGAGTGTGCACAGGATTCTTAGAAATATTGATAGCACTTTGATTGTCACATAGTACTGTTAACACATCTAATTCCACTCCATAATCCATCAACATTTGTTTCATCCACAAAAGTTGTATACAACAAATTCCAATAGCATACTCAGCTTCTGCAGTAGATAATGAAATTGAATTCTGCTTCTTACTATACCATGAAAGTAGATTATTTCCAACATAGAAACACCCACTAGTAGTGCTCTTTCTGTCATCAACATTACTTGTCCAATCAGCATCACTTATCCTGAGAGAAGAATATTAGTATCATTGGTATACCAAATACCATAGTCAGCCGTACCATTTATATATCTAATAATTCTCTTGACGTAGTAATATGAGAATATTTAGGAGATGCTTGATAACGAGCACAAACTCCCACACTAAAACTTATGTCAGGTCTGCTGGCAATGAGATATAAGAGACTCCATATCATACTTCTGTACTTGGTAACATCAACTGACTTTCCACTATCATCACTAGTTAACTTTTCACTTACAGACATAGGAGCACGAACATGTCTAGAATTCTCAACCCAAACCTCTTAACAAGGTTCCTTGCATACTTACTTTGAGCAATAAATAGCCCTTTATTTGCTTCACCTGAAGACCAAGAAACACATTTAGTTCACCAACCAAGCTCATTTCAAATTCCCTCTTCATTAGATTAATGAATTCTTGAACTAATTTCTGAGAAGTAGATCCAAACATAATGTCATCAACATAAATCTGTGCAACTATCATTGCAGACTTGGTTCTCTAAACAAACAGGGTCTTGTCAGCTCCACCTCTTTCATAGCCTTTCTGAAGCAAATATTTGGTCAACCTCTCATACCAAGCCCTTGGTGCTTACTTCAAACCATAGAGAGCCTCCTTCAACTAATATACATGCCTGGAAAGAATGGATCCTCAAAAACTTTGGGCTGCTTTACATACAGTTCTTCATTTAGAATGTCATTAAGGAAGGCACTCTTCATATCCATCTGATAAAGTTTAAAATTAAAACTGCATGCAACCGCAAGCAAGCGTCTGATGGATTCCAGCCGAGCTATAGGAGGAAAGGTCTCATCAAAATCTACACCTTCAACCTAGGCATAGCCTTAAGAAACAAGTCTTGCTTTGTTGCTGTTGAATATTGGACTCCCCGGATTTGGTTTTGGATGATGAGCAAACATAAATAATTCATGAACTAACAATTTGTGAGCGCAGTATTGGAGATCGTCGCCAATTTCACGTGAACATTCAAAGCGACATCTCAACACTTTCCAAAGCTCATATTCATGCCTAAAACTTCGTTGAAGCTCTTGCGACGCTTTGGAAAATATGAAGATTCAATCGAAGCTATCGAAGACCGTTTATTAAGGTTTTATTTATAGTCTTTTAGCTTCGATATATAGAATGTTAAGCCTTGAGTATATCTTACGTCTATATCTTCATTACGCTCATTTCGTAGCTCTAGGATCCTTGCACAAGTTCATTCTAACTTCCTCGAAGCGTCGCGCTTCGATTCGGACTTTGTTGTGCATGTTAGTTGGTACAAGAACAAGTACTGACCGACTAGATGGTGATCTAGTCGGTCGGCAACTGTTCTTGGACCGACTAGTTTGATTCCTTAAATTCTTGGACTTTACTGTTTACAGTTAGTCGGTCTACGTTGACTCACCGACCGACTAGTTTGTGAACTAGTCGGTTAGTGATGCTTCTTTGATCGACTAGTTGAGACTTACTGTTCACTCTAAAATTCTCCTAAGCTACTGTTTACCGTTAGTCGGTCTAAGAACGTTTGATGACCGACTAGTTGACAATCTAGTCGGTCAACTTTTGTTCTTGGACCGACTAAGTCAACTTGCCTTCAGACTATGTTGTTTTGCCTCTTAGTCGGTCTACGTTCATTGGATGACCGACTAGTTATGAAACTAGTCGGTCAGACAGTGTTCTTGGACCGACTAGTTTTCTAGGTCTGAAATTCTATCTCTTCTCAGATCTGCTCTTAGTCGGTCCATGCTTTGTGACTGACCGACTAGTTGATGAACTAGTCGGTCAGTGAGTGTTCTTTGACCGACTAATTCTCACAGATTTCTTTCCGTTGGAGATTGACCTAACTTGTGTTTTTGGGTGCCTATAAATACGAACCTAGGTCATTTCTATCTTCAATAGAGCTGCCATTAAGAGATTCATTGAGTTCTAAAGAGATAGCTATTCTCCCTCAAATCTAAAGCTCTCTTCCTCACAAGAAACCCATTCTCTCTCATTTCTAGATCTAGAGAGAAGCTTGTTCTTGGTGAGCTCTTCAAGCTATTGCTTGATTCAAGTTTCCAAATCTTCCCTAGGCACCCATTGCTGCTCATTTCCTTGGTGCTAGGGTTTGGTAACTTCATCTTCCTCAAATCCTTCATTCCACCTATTGGGTAAGAAAAACTCAAGGTATAGGATTTTGTGGTAAGAGTATTTATTTCATCTAAACTCTTTTATATTGCTTATTGGCTCTCTCGGTTGTGAGAGAAGTTTGTGATCCCGGGTTGTGGGATTCACTTTGCCATTGCATGTATGATTTGATCTTGTGAAGGTTTTTCACAAGATATTCATAGTGGAAATCTTGAGTTAGGGTTTCTAACTCAAGTATCCGGAAGGGATCCGGGTGGTTGGGACGTAGGATCACCGGGAACAAGTCGGGGAGACTTGGGTGGATCCGAACCCATTAACATCGTTTATTAGCATTGTTAATTTCATTGTTGTCATTCAATTTAAGCTTCCGCAAATTGATTTGGTAGTTGTGTGCAATTTAATTTGGAATAATACGCCTTATTATTTTAAAGTACTATTCACCCCCCCTCTAGTACTTGTGCAGTAGCTGGTAGGGCATTACATTTGGTATCAGAGCCAGATACTCAGCTATGTCTTCCAACGACAACAAGACCGTGCCTCCACCTTCCAACTACGACACCTTCAGGAACCGTGAAGGAGCGTCATCGGTGATGGAAGGACATTCCTCTACAAGGCCTCCATTCTTCAACGGTACCAACTACGGGTACTGGAAATGTCGGATGGAAACCTTCCTCCGAAGTGCATCTTTATGGAGGACTACAATGAAGGAGTACAACGAGCCCGAAGAAGAAGATTTTGAGAAATGGACTACCGCGGAGGTCGCCACGGAGGTAAGCAATGCCAAGGCAATGAACGCCTTGCAATGCGCATTGGAGCCCGAGGACTTCAATAAGATATGCACATGTAAGAGTGCATATCAAATTTGGAACTCTCTCCTCATACTACATGAAGGGACGAGTCGGGTAAGAGACTCTAAACTCGTTGTCATAACCAAAGATTACGAAATGTTTCATATGCAACAGGGCGAGAAGATGAAAGAATATTACGCTCGCTTCGTTGACATAATAAACGAGTTAGAGGCCCTCGGCAAGATCTACACTCAAAAGGAGAAGTGCTTAAAGCTTATTGAAGGACTTCCCTCTTCTTGGGAAAAACGTACCTTCGCCATCGAGGAAGGTAATGACATGAACAAATATACCGTAGTTCAACTAATGGGTACTTTGATGTCATACGAGGTAAGCAAAGATAGCAAGGTGAAGCTACAAGAAAAGATGAAGTCATATTTGAACCTAGATGCGCCTAAGAAAAAGGCGATTGCATTCAAGGCAGCTTCATCCACATCTTCCGATGATGAAGACTCGGAAAACGAGTTGGACTTGGAGTCCATGGCACTCATGGCCAAGAAGTTCAACCGTTTCTTCCGGAAAGGTAACTTCAAGACCAAAGGTAAATTTGGTTCTTCTAACGCCTCTTCCTCTCCTTTGTGTTTCAAGTGCAATAAGCCAGGACACATGAAAGCGGAGTGTCCTCTCAACAAACAAAAGGAGAAGTGGAAGGCGCCAAAATTCGATAAGTCCAAGAAATACAAAAAGGGGTACAAGAAAGGACTTGTCGGAGCAACATTCACCGACTCCGAGGATTCCTCAAGCGGAGAGTCGGATGATGAGAAAGTGGAGCAAGCACATATGTGCTTCATGGCAAGAGAGGAGAACGATCAAGGATCCTCCTCTTCCGATGATAGTAATGACGAAAGCGATAAGGTAACGATGGATGATCTTAGAAATGCTAACTCTCAACTTTGGTCAAAATACACTAAGTTAGTAAATAGATATACTAAGGTAAAAGATGACCTAGCTAGCATTCAAACATCGCCTAAGAATATCATCACCAACAACGACACCGTTGTTGAAGAGTTAAGAAATGAGATTGCGAATCTCAAATCTAAACTCGAACATGTTAGCATTGAGGATGCGGAAGAACATGAGATAGCGGATTTAACTTCTCAAAACTCGACTTTGAGTATTGAGAACGAGAATCTTAAATCTCGTGTTTATGTGCTCACATCGCAAATATCCGCTTTGGATACTTCTTTGCGTTCTCTCAAAGAGAAATATGAGGACACATTGGGCCGAATCAACAAATTCAACAAGGGTAAGGGCCATTTGGATAATATCCTAAAAGATTTACTTCCGGCCAAACATCACATTGGCTTGGGGTATATGATGGGAAATTCATCCAAGTCGGTCACTACTTTTGTTAGGCCAACTTCCGAAGCCTCAACGAGTGGGAGCAAACACTCTATTGGTAGTTCATCTACCAATGGTGCTTCCACCTCGTCCACACCCTCTTTCGGAAAGAAACCCACTTTGGGTGGACCTCCAAAGAAGGGGCATGCCTACATGTATACTAATAACATGCCACGTAGGAACACACGTCCTACTCCACCGGCTCACACATATGATGATTTTTATGCAACACATTCTCGGGCACGTGCACACCAAGTGAGACACCCTCACGCACGTGTTCCCACACATGCATATGTACACCCACCTCATCATATGAATAATTCTCGTCGTGCACCATTCCATCATGTCCCGTATGCCTATCCACAACATGCATCACGTAGAAATCAACGTAGCATGCATGCACCCAATAGGATGATGGCTCCCAAAATTTTCACTATTTGGAGCCCAAAGGACACAAGCATGGACGAAAAACAAATGTACATGAATGCTTATTTTTCGGATGTTGTGCATAGTAAGAATTATGTGGGGAAGTCTAAGTCCACTTGGACTTGGCTTCCAAAGGTCTAATCCCTTGGACCCAATGACCTTGGGTACCATGATATGAAAGTGTCTATCTTTAGGTACTCAAGGAAAAGAAAAAGAAAAGGAGCATCAAATTTAAATTTAGCTCCAAAGGGAATTGGATACTCGATAGCGGGTGCTCCAAACACATGACGGGTGACGCTCGTTTGCTCTCCGGAGTGGTTCCCATTGCGAATGGAAACCGCGTCGTATTTGGAGGCAACGAGAGCGGAACCATCATAGGTGTTGGTAAAGTCGGTAACCCTTCTAAACCATTAATTAGTGATGTTTATCTTGTTAGTGGTTTAAATCATAATCTTATTTCAATAAGTCAACTTTGTGACAAAGGTTACAAAGTTAGCTTTGCGAAAGGATTGTGTCATATTTTAAGAAAGGATAATGAAAAATTATTATTTTCCGGAACTCGTCGTAAAGACATTTATATTTTGGATCTTCCTAAGTCATATGAACAATGTCTCGTTGCCAACACAAGTGAACAACACTTATGGCATCGACGCTTTGGACATGTGAACTTTGGAACACTATATAAGCTTTCAAAATTGAATTCTATTAAAGGTTTTCTGAAACTTGTTTTTGAAAAGAAAAGTTTTTGTGATTGTTGTCAACGCGGCAAGCTTCCTAAATCTTCATTTAAACCTAAGAAAAGCATCTCTACTAAAAGGCCACTAGAGCTATTACATCTAGATTTATTTGGGCCAACTAGAGTAGCTTCCTTAGGAAATGCAAGGTATGGACTTGTCATCGTAGATGACTATTCAAGATTTACTTGGGTATTTTCATTGTGTAATAAAAATGAAGCTTTTGAAAACTTCACAATTTTTGTTAAGAAAGTACAAAATCTCTTAGGAACCACCATTGTCACTATTCGTAGTGATCATAGAGGTGAATTTGAGAATGAGTCTTTTGAGACATTTTGTGATGAAGTTGGTATTACTCACACCTTCTCTTTCCCTCGTGCACCTCCTCAAAATGGTGTAGTTGAGAGAAAGAATAGGACGCTAGTGGAGTGTGCTCGCACTATGCTTGATGATAGACAACTTGGCCATCAATTTTGGGCGGAAGCGGTACACACCGCTTGCTATGTGTTTAATAGAATACTTTTGAGGCCCGGCACTAAACAAACTTGTTATGAATTGGTGTTTGGTAGGTTGCCTCAAGTTAAACATTTTCGTGTTTTTGGTTCGAAATGTTTTATTAAGAACACATATGGTAGTTTGGACAAATTCGATCCGAGATCCGATGAGGGGATTTTTGTTGGATATTCTACGCGTAGCAAAGCCTACCGGATATTCAACAAACGAACCTCAACGATCGAGGAATCGCTTCATGTCTCATTTAATGAAGGATTTGTTCCAACTAGAATTTCAAATGATAATGATTCTATGGATGTTTTATGTGATTCGTTTGATAATTCTAAGTCTAATGATTCTATTGATTCTATTGAGACTAACCCAACTAATGAAGTTGTTGAGAATGTTCCAAGTGATCAAGGTATTCCCAAACGGCTTCATTCGGTTCGTGACCATCCCCATGAGCAAGTCATTGGCAATATCTATGATAGTGTCAAGACGAGATCCCAAGTTCACCACTTCGCAAATTGTGCCTTTGCCTCATCGTTAGAGCCAAAGAATATTAATGAAGCATGCGAAGATAGCGCTTGGATCTTAGCCATGGAGGAGGAGCTCATTCAATTCGAGAGGAATGAAGTTTGGGAGCTTGTTCCATTGCCATCGAAGAACCACACCGTCATAGGGACAAAGTGGATCTTCAAGAACAAAACCGACGAAAACCAAGTCGTCGTCCGGAACAAAGCTCGGTTAGTAGCTCAAGGCTATCGTCAAGAGGAAGGTATCGATTTCGAAGAATCTTTCGCTCCGGTAGCTAGATTAGAATCAATTAGATTACTTTTGTCTTTTGCATGCCATAAGAATTTTAAATTATTTCAAATGGATGTTAAAAGTGCATTTTTAAACGGAGATGTCATTGAGGAAGTTTACGTTTCTCAACCTCCGGGCTTCGTAAATGAAAAATTTCCAAATCACGTTTTTAAACTAAAGAAAGCTCTTTATGGTTTGAGACAAGCTCCTCGAGCTTGGTATGATCGCCTAAAGAATTTTCTTTTGGATTTGAATTTTAAAATGGGCGAAGCCGATTCAACACTTTTTATTAAGCATGCGAATAATGATATTTTATTAGTTCAAATTTATGTTGATGATATCATTTTCGGTGCTACTAACTTCGCTCTTTGCGAAGAGTTTTCTAATGTGATGAAGGAACAATTTGAGATGAGCCACATGGGCGAACTCAAATATTTCTTAGGTCTCCAAATTCGCCAAATGAACGATGCAATCTTCATCCACCAAACGAAGTACACGGTGGAGTTGCTAAAGCGATTTGGAATGGAGAATGCCTCCGGGAAAAAGACTCCAATGAGCACGACTACGCATCTTGACAAGGATACGGGCGGTAAGGATGTAGACATTCGTCTATATCGAGGTATGATAGGTAGTTTGCTTTATCTTACCGCAAGTAGGCCCGATATTATGTTTTCCGTATGTATATGTGCTCGTTATCAGTCTCAACCTAAGGAGTCTCACTTAGTAGCGGTAAAGCGTATTTTTCGCTATCTAAGTTACACATTAGATTTTGGATTACTTTATCCGAGATCTAGCACATATGAGTTAGTCTCATATAGTGACGCTGATTATGCGGGATGCAAATCCGACAGGAAAAGTACTAGTGGCACTTGCCATTTTCTAGGAAATTCTCTTGTCTCTTGGTTTTCCAAGAAGCAAAATTCGGTATCACTTTCAACCACCGAGGCGGAATATATTGCCGCCGGTGCCGCGTGTGCCCAGGTTCTTTGGATGAGACACACATTGAAGGATTTTGGTATTCATTGTGATACTAGCCCTATCATGGTGGATAACCAAAGTGCTATTTGTCTTTCAAAGAATCCGGTGCACCATTCCCGATCGAAACACATAGATGTCCGACACCATTTCTTAGATGATCATGTTGCTAAAAAGGACATCATTTTAGTGTACGTTGAAACCCAAAAGCAAATCGCCCATATTTTCACGAAACCCCTAAAGGAGGACTCCTTTGTGCGGTTGCGTCGAGAATTGGGGATTATGGGTGAATCCGAGATATAGGATTCATGTTTAAATTCAATCATCTTGCATGCTAATATATTTCACGATATTTCATTCATGCTAGATTAATTGAATTTTTGGGAATTTTATGTGATTTATTTGAATTTATGATCGAATTCGTATTTCAATGTCGTATTTAAGATTTCGACGTTTTATGGGGTAATTTAGATGACTAATGAGTGAGTTAGGATGTTTCATCCAAGTGGTTTGTGAAGAGAAATCAAATTTCTACTTTTGGACTCTTCTAGTCGGTTTCAGTACACTTGTCAACCGACTAGATGCTCATCTAGTCGGTCAGCAAATGAACTCAGACCGACTAGATCAAGCAAATATCCATCTCCTATCATTTTCTTTCGTTAGTCGGTCATAGTACACTTTCCGACCGACTAGATTGAAAACTAGTCGGTCAGTAAGTATACTGCGACCGACTAAATCTAGCCCTAAAAATCACTCTGAGCTACTGTTTCGACTTAGTCGGTTCAAGCTCATTGACCGACCGACTAGATCGTAATCTAGTCGGTCAGTGCTTGAACTGTGACCGACTAAGTGGGTTAGGGCAGTTGAGTCTTTTCGTCTTCCAACCGACTTAAACTCGATCTCGTCCGACTAAATTCTCATTTAGTCGGTCTTCTCACTTGCTCCAGCCCAAAAACCCAAACCCCCCTCTCGAAACCCTTCGTCTTCCGGCCGTTTCTCCGTCGATCGCCGCCGTCCGCCGCCGTCGACTCCACCCCCTAGGTATCTCCCTCCCTCTCCTAGGTCGATTTCCTATTCTAGGGTTGTCTCTCCTTGTTTTCAAGCTCTAGATCCTAGGGTTTCAATTTCTAACCTAGGGCTTGTGATTTTCGAATTTTCTTGATCTCTAGGGTTGTTAGCTTGTGATCTCTAGGCTGTTTGTGACCTAGTCTTCGATTGATTGTGCTCGTAGTGCTATGGCTAAGACTCGTATTCCGATCGCCTCTTCCGGGGCCTCTCCTATGACCGTAGAACAACCTTCGGACCCTAGGAATCCCCCGAAACCTAAGCGTCGTGCCAAGTCTACCCAAGGCTCTCCATCGTCGCCCCCTCTTAAGAAGCCTAGGACTGCCGTAGTTAAACCCCGTAAATCCAAGACCAAAAAGCCTATTCTTCACACTCCGGCTACTCCTCCCGATTCCGATACTGATTTTATCCCAGAGGATGAGCCTACTAGGGAACCTACCCCACCTCCGAAGACCCGTAAGGCCAAGGGTAAAGCTCCTATGCCAGTTGGCGGTGTAGACATAACGTTGTGCCGCGATGACCCTCAGTGTCTCGCCGCGTACAACCGTATAGAACACTGTCCACTGTTGTTGGAGCATTACGTTCAGTTCTCTGATTTTCTCGGCCTTGCTGATCTTCTGTCTTATAGTGGCCTTCTAGATTATCTCCGATACGACCCCAAGGCCAATCCCAAACCGTACCCTCGCCTCGTGAAATTGTTCTATGCCAACCGTATTCGAGGCCAGTACGACGCCAGTCACTCCATTGAGACGACTGTCTTGGGAACTCCTATAGTTCTCACGGCAGAAATCTTGGGGGAGATCCTTGGTTGTGCGTCGTGTGGTCTCCTCCCCTCGGACATTTCCGTAGACGACATTTCTTCCTTGGATCATTCTATTCTTTCTGAGATTTTCCAGGTTATCCCCTCCGCATTCATTGGTGTTCCATCGAAATCTTTTAAGCCGAATGCGTGGGTTCTTAACCTGATTTTGAAGTCGTGTCTCCTCCCTAAGTATGGATCCTCTTCTCTCCCCTCTCAGCCGTTTTTGAAGCTCATATACGCTCTTTTCTTGGGGTGCGAGATAAATTGGGCTCGCGTGATACTCGATAAGATGGATTCTTTCGAGTGTATACGCAAGACCAATAAGTCTGCGCACATTCCATACCCTTGCTTGTTGACTCTCGTTTTCCGTCATCTTCGAGTTCCCCTCCCTCATGACGATGAGCGTCCTTTGGGTACGCCTCTGAACGCGACGGCCGTGAAGAAATCTCTAGCGGCTCTTCGTCACGTGCAGAGGTCTACCGCATCTGCTTCCCAGTCACGTGCAGAGGATCGAGACACCACGACTTTCCTTTTAATAGGAGGAGGAGAGGATGACGAAGCTATCGCCATTTCTGCTGCAGAACGATGAGAGTAGCGACGAGGCTGTTGGGCGGAGCCATTGAAACATCGACGACTCTCCTTATCTTGATTGCAAGCCATTGAGATGTAAAAGATTGATTCTTTTGCAGAGAAGAACAAGGAACCCCTAGTAAAAGAAATCCTCTTTTCGAAAAGTTTGAAAAACTGAAATGGGCATGTGGGTTCCAAAAACAAAATAAGTAACCTCTTTATAACATATCCTCCTCGATGTTGTAACAAGCAATATAATTTTTTGAAAAGTTTAAATGCAGTAAAGCCCAAGTGCTTGCCGTAACTTCTCAAATCTGCCTAAGTCAAGTGGCTTAGTAAAGATATCGGTCAACTGACTTGATTTTGCAACATAGACCATGACAAGGACTTTCTTCTCAACCAATTCCCTAATAAAATGGTGACATATATCAATGTGCTTTGTTCTAGAGTGTGCACAGGATTCTTAGAAATATTGATAGCACTTTGATTGTCACATAGTACTGTTAACACATCTAATTCCACTCCATAATCCATCAACATTTGTTTCATCCACAAAAGTTGTATACAACAAATTCCAATAGCATACTCAGCTTCTGCAGTAGATAATGAAATTGAATTCTGCTTCTTACTATACCATGAAAGTAGATTATTTCCAACATAGAAACACCCACTAGTAGTGCTCTTTCTGTCATCAACATTACTTGTCCAATCAGCATCACTTATCCTGAGAGAAGAATATTAGTATCATTGGTATACCAAATACCATAGTCAGCCGTACCATTTATATATCTAATAATTCTCTTGACGTAGTAATATGAGAATATTTAGGAGATGCTTGATAACGAGCACAAACTCCCACACTAAAACTTATGTCAGGTCTACTGCCAATGAGATATAAGAGACTCTCTATCATACTTCTGTACTTGGTAACATCAACTGACTTTCCACTATCATCACTAGTTAACTTTTCACTTACAGACATAGGAGGACGAACATGTCTAGAATTCTCAACCCAAACCTCTTAACAAGGTTCCTTGCATACTTACTTTGAGCAATAAATAGCCCTTTATTTGCTTCACCTGAAGACCAAGAAACACATTTAGTTCACCAACCAAGCTCATTTCAAATTCCCTCTTCATTAGATTAATGAATTCTTGAACTAATTTCTGAGAAGTAGATCCAAACATAATGTCATCAACATAAATCTGTGCAACTATCATTGCAGACTTGGTTCTCTAAACAAACAGGGTCTTGTCAGCTCCACCTCTTTCATAGCCTTTCTGAAGCAAATATTTGGTCAACCTCTCATACCAAGCCCTTGGTGCTTACTTCAAACCATAGAGAGCCTCCTTCAACTAATATACATGCCTGGAAAGAATGGATCCTCAAAAACTTTGGGCTGCTTTACATACAGTTCTTCATTTAGAATGTCATTAAGGAAGGCACTCTTCATATCTATCTGATAAAGTTTAAAATTAAAACTGCATGCAACCGCAAGCAAGCGTCTGATGGATTCCAGCCGAGCTATAGGAGGAAAGGTCTCATCAAAATCTACACCTTCAACCTAGGCATAGCCTTAAGAAACAAGTCTTGCTTTGTTGCTGTTGAATATTGGACTCCCCGGATTTGGTTTTGGATGATGAGCAAACATAAATAATTCATGAACTAACAATTTGTGAGCGCAGTATTGGAGATCGTCGCCAATTTCACGTGAACATTCAAAGCGACATCTCAACACTTTCCAAAGCTCATATTCATGCCTAAAGCTTCGTTGAAGCTCTTGCGACGCTTTGGAAAATATGAAGATTCAATCGAAGCTATCGAAGACCGTTTATTAAGGTTTTATTTATAGTCTTTTAGCTTCGATATATAGAATGTTAAGCCTTGAGTATATCTTACGTCTATATCTTCATTACGCTCATTTCGTAGCTCTAGGATCCTTGCACAAGTTCATTCTAACTTCCTCGAAGCGTCGCGCTTCGATTCGGACTTTGTTGTGCATGTTAGTTGGTACAAGAACAAGTACTGACCGACTAGATGGTGATCTAGTCGGTCGGCAACTGTTCTTGGACCGACTAGTTTGATTCCTTAAATTCTTGGACTTTACTGTTTACAGTTAGTCGGTCTACGTTGACTCACCGACCGACTAGTTTGTGAACTAGTCGGTCAGTGATGCTTCTTTGACCGACTAGTTGAGACTTACTGTTCACTCTAAAATTCTCCTAAGCTACTGTTTACCGTTAGTCGGTCTAAGAACGTTTGATGACCGACTAGTTGACAATCTAGTCGGTCAACTTTTGTTCTTGGACCGACTAAGTCAACTTGCCTTCAGACTATGTTGTTTTGCCTCTTAGTCGGTCTACGTTCATTGGATGACCGACTAGTTGTGAAACTAGTCGGTCAGACAGTGTTCTTGGACCGACTAGTTTTCTAGGTCTGAAATTCTATCTCTTCTCAGATCTGCTCTTAGTCGGTCCATGCTTTATGACTGACCGACTAGTTGATGAACTAGTCGGTCAGTGAGTGTTCTTTGACCGACTAATTCTCACAGATTTCTTTCCGTTGGAGATTGACCTAACTTGTGTTTTTGGGTTCCTATAAATACGAACCTAGGTCATTTCTATCTTCAATAGAGCTGCCATTAAGAGATTCATTGAGTTCTAAAGAGATAGCTATTCTCCCTCAAATCTAAAGCTCTCTTCCTCACAAGAAACCCATTCTCTCTCATTTCTAGATCTAGAGAGAAGCTTGTTCTTGGTGAGCTCTTCAAGCTATTGCTTGATTCAAGTTTCCAAATCTTCCCTAGGCACCCATTGCTGCTCATTTCCTTGGTGCTAGGGTTTGGTAACTTCATCTTCCTCAAATCCTTCATTCCACCTATTGGGTAAGAAAAACTCAAGGTATAGGATTTTGTGGTAAGAGTATTTATTTCATCTAAACTCTTTTATATTGCTTATTGGCTCTCTCGGTTGTGAGAGAAGTTTGTGATCCCGGGTTATGGGATTCACTTTGCCATTGCATGTATGATTTGATCTTGTGATGGTTTTTCACAAGATATTCATAGTGGAAATCTTGAGTTAGGGTTTCTAACTCAAGTATCCGGAAGGGATCCGGGTGGTTGGGACGTAGGATCACCGGGAACAAGTCGGGGAGACTTGGGTGGATCCGAACCCATTAACGTCGTTTGTTAGCATTGTTAATTTCATTGTTGTCATTCAATTTAAGCTTCCGCAAATTGATTTGGTAGTTGTGTGCAATTTAATTTGGAATAATACGCCTTATTATTTTAAAGTACTATTCACCCCCCCTCTAGTACTTGTGCAGTAGCTGGTAGGGCATTACATTTGGTATCAGAGCCAGATACTCAGCTATGTCTTCCAACGACAACAAGACCGTGCCTCCACCTTCCAACTACGACACCTTCAGGAACCGTGAAGGAGCGTCATCGGTGATGGAAGGACATTCCTCTACAAGGCCTCCATTCTTCAACGGTACCAACTACGGGTACTGGAAATGTCGGATGGAAACCTTCCTCCGAAGTGCATCTTTATGGAGGACTACAATGAAGGAGTACAACGAGCCCGAAGAAGAAGATTTTGAGAAATGGACTACCGCGGAGGTCGCCGCGGAGGTAAGCAATGCCAAGGCAATGAACGCCTTGCAATGCGCATTGGAGCCCGAGGACTTCAATAAGATATGCACATGTAAGAGTGCATATCAAATTTGGAACTCTTGTGATGCGTCATGGATAAAAAAACATCCCCTATGACTAGCTCTGGTGGATGGTTCCTGATAACTCTTGTGATGCCATCATAAGTATGAGTAACTGGTTGATCACCCTGAATTTCTTCAAGCGATGTTATCTCTTGTGTTACAACATCAGTTACAGCAGTGTCATGTGTCATGCCTGGTGTTACAACATTAGTGACAACATGCTCTTCTTCCTCCGTACATTCTTCTTGTCTGGAGCTGCCTTCACCCGTGGCAGTCTCTTTTTGCTGATCAAAGTCATCTACAACAATATTAATAGATTCCATCATAGTTTTGGTGCACTTGTTATACACCCGATATGCATGGCTAGATGTAGAAAATCCCAGAAAGATCCCTTCATCACTTTTTGCATCAAACTTTCCTCTTTGAGTACGATCATTTAATATAACACATGCTTCCAAAATGTGAAAATAAGAAACATCAGGCTTTCTTCCCTTCCATATCTCATAAGGAGTTTTCTCAGTTCTTCGGCGAAGGTAAACTCTATTGATTGTACAACATGATGTACTAATAGTCTCAGCCCACCACCTCACACTGACTTCTTTGGCATTTAGCATAACCCGAGCCATCTCTTGTAGTATGCGATTCTTCCTTTCAACCACTCCATTCTGTTGTGGAGTTTTAGGAGCAAAAAATTCATGAGCAATCCCTCGAGATTCACAAAAATTAGAAAATAAACGGTTCTCAAACTCCTTTCCATGATCACTTCTGATTCTAATTATCTTGCTGATAATACTTCCTTTCTCATTTTGAAGACGAATGCATAGTTTCTTGAAAGCTTCAAATGTATCTGATTTTTCTTTAAGGAAATCTACCCAGGTAAACCTAGAAAAATCATCAACTCAAACAAAAAATGTATCTCTTACCTCCAATGCTAGTTTCAGATGTGTGACCAATAAGATCCATATGAAGGAGTTCCAGAACTTGAGATGTAGTAATGATTTGTAGTTGCTTGTGACTAGTTTTTTGCTGCTTGCCAAGTTGACTGGGGACGCATACACCATCCTTCTTCTTGTTTAGAATATGTATTCCTCTAACAGCCCCGTGCTTAGAAATTTTCATGATGGTTTTGAAGTTTAGATGCCCAAGTGTTTAATGCCACTGTTCAGATTCATCAGCAACAGTTCGAAGACAAGTATTAGTCTGTTGTAAAAGATAACAATTGTCGGACGTTCTTTTCCCAATCAGATTGCATTCTTCACCAGCATTAAACACCAAATATTTATCATTTGTAAACCTCACTAGTAGCCCTTGATCACACAACTGGCTGATACTGATAAGGTTATCTCTAAGGTCTTCAACATGCTGAACGTTCTTGAGTTTGGGAAGACAGACCACATTCAGATTTCCTTTTCCGACTACCTTACTTCTTCGACCATCACCAAAAGTCACACGACCCCCAGTACAGATTCTGTAATTATCAAAAAGTCTCGTGTTGCTAGTCATATGCCATGAGCACCCACTGTCGAAGTACCACATGTTATATGAGGATGCTATCAAAGATGTATAAGCCACCATTTTGTACAACTCTGACTTCCTCACCCATTGCTTCTTAACTTTCGTACCAAGATGGCTGACATTTCTGCCTTCCAAAGAATGACACATGCGACTAAAATAGTTCCTCTCAGAGTGACCAATGAACTTGCAGTATCCATACACAGAACTTCCACCTTTGACGGCTCTAGTTGACTTCTTTTTATAATTATGACTCTTGTGATGACCCATCTTCTCAAGTTCCTTAGTAACTAGAATTCTTCTTTTTGCAGACACATTATAGTAAGCTCCTCAATTGTATCCCACTCCAGTGCGATCTCCTGAAATCTTCCTCATATTAAATATATTAAGATTTCCCAGAGTTCCACTTATTCAAAATGCACTCAGCTTTCTTTGCCCTGTGAAGGACTGTTCAGAAGGTACTCTCTAATTGTCTAAAGTTTTGCTCAGCTTTCAGGCATTTTACTTTGGCTTCTTCCTTTTCTTGCTTCAGTCTGGCATTTTAATCTTTCAACAGTTTGTTGCTATCATAGATTTTCAACCATTTGTTGTACATCATTTGGTAAGCTTTTCAAATATTCTCTTCACTAACATCCTCATTACAGTCAACTTCTGAGTCTGATTCACTGATAGATGTTGTGGATGATGTTGCAACACTGGATCTGACACTAGCTAGCTTATTGGCTGATGTCCTTACTGATGTTGTAATATCATATCTAACATGGTTGTTTGTGTTGTAGTCTGATTGCTTTTTCATGGAGGCTGCAAAAGCCACATAATTACTGGTGATTTCCTCATCTCTAGCACTCTCTTCAGACTCATCATCACTCCAAGTACTGGTTAAGGACTTCCTTCTTTGCTTCTTCAAAGTGTTAGCACACTCGGCTTATATTGCCCAAATCCTTCACACTCTCTACATTGTATTCGCTTTCCTTTCTTTTTCTGATCAAATCTTTCAAAAGAACAACTAACACCTTTTCCAGCAGACATATCACTTGGTCAAGGCACACTGTTTCTATTCTGAAATTTGGCCCTTTGCTACAAATCTTCTTCAGCATTCTACTGAAGTTTTTAGTCAACAAGACAATGTCATCGTCTAGACCCGATTCCTCCTCTTCTTTAGAGACATTCCCAGACCCTACTTTTAATGCCACTCCTTTATCTCTTTTATTCTGTTTCAGATTCATTTCATACGTCTGTAGAGACCCCATAAGCTCATCAAGTCTCATGGTAGAGATATTTCTAGCTTCCTCAATAGCCACAACTTTAGCAGAGAATATCTCAGGAAGAGATCTTAAAGCTTTTTGAACCAGCTTCACTTCTGAGTATTTTTTTACCAAGTTGAAAGGCTTGATTACCTATATCTCTAAATTCTCCATTAAATTCAGCAATAGTCTCGTCATTACCCATTCTTAATTCTTCAAGCTGAGATGCAAGCATGTGAAGTTTAGAGACTTTTACCGCAATAGTTCCTTCATGAACGTTCTGAAGTATTCCTTCATGAACGTTCTGAAGTGTGTCACATGCTTCTTTAGCATACTCACAAGTAGAGATAAGTTTGAACTGATCTTCATCTACAGTCGTGAAAATAGCATTCACCACTTTAGAATTCCCAAGGGTTGCACGATCTTCATCTTGACTCCAATTTTTTGCCGGCTTGAGATGATCCTTGCCGTCTTTGTCAACTTCAACCGAAGGAGACCATCCTTTAACGACGTCGATCCAAGCTTTTGCATCTAGAGACTTGATGAACACTCGCATTCGATGTACTGAAATCCCAAGATCACTCCCACTTTGACAACAAAGCAACACGGATGACCTGCTCTGATACCAATTGTAAATTTAGTACTTAGACATTTATCATGTAAATAATATTGCAAATACACAAAACCCAAAAACAACACACAAAACTTGGTACCGCGGTTAGGTGCGCACACCTACATCTGTCGGGCCACGCTCAAAAAATCAAATTTCTTCACTATAACAACAAACGATTACAATCACTAATATTGCATTTCTATTAAGAGGAACACACTCCCCCTCAATACAAACCGCAATGGGTGATCCCAATCAAACCCATGAAGTAATCTTCGCAAGCGCCCCTTGCGTGCAAGATCCCCTTACTCAACCGACTAGATCAAGCTTCCGTCAATCCCTACCTCAGTAGCCATCGGCCTCCGTTCCCGAATATCAATCAACAATCTTCACAAAAGTGATGAACCCTAGAATAATATGCATCGACCTTATATGTGCCGGCCTTCTTTAATCTAGGAGCTGTTATGGAAAACAGTTCAAAATAATATCACATGCAGATTATTCCACCCGCATATCTAGGGACCACTTTGGGCAAGTGATCCCACAAATATCGGAAACCATCAATCAATACCGGGTAAGTAGCTTCAGTAAATCGTGAGCAGATCTCTTTCTAGAGTTAGCAGTTAACAAGATATCTAGATAGAATCTAGAGAAATAATAATAATAATAAATCTGAAACTGTCAACAATGTCATATCTACCATATCTGGAGTCTAAAGAACTCCTCATGAAGTCGAATACGCATGTTGCAAATGATGTTGCAACATGACTTGCAACATGAACTCCAGAACCAGCATGTTGTGACCTTGTTGTGACATGACAGGCAACATGGTGGTTCAGGATATGAACCAATTTAATCAAGAATACCCAAGATCCTATTGAAGATACCAAGTGCCACTTGTGATAATAATAAAACACACCACGTGTGACCCAACAGTACCAACATAACATAAGGATGTATATACGATGTTTGTATTTATGAATAAAACGCTACTTCCAAAAGCATAATGCACCTAAGTGAATCATGTATGGACTGAATGGATTTGATGAGGGTGGTACGCTCAAAACAACTAGCATGATATCTCCTCTCAATGCAGATGCATGTATGCCCAGTGTTGTATGATACATGGTACGTTCAGGGGCGGAGCTATGTTTGGGCTAAAGTGGGCTATAGCACGGGTACGTTTATAAAAGGCTACTGAAAATTTCTATAACATCAAGCAAGTAGTCCACTAGTCAGGGTGTTTGTTTCTAAAGTCAATAGTCATGGGTTCGACTCCCGCCAGGCGCGCTATTAGCTATTGTCTGTTCTGTTTCTTCTATTCATTAATCCCTAACTTGATAAACGTTTACATTAATAAAACGTTGTTCCATTCAAATACAACATCACCCAGCGGTTCGGTTGGTAGAGCATTTGTTTCCTAAGCTAAACGTCGTAGTTTCAATTTCTAAATGCGAGTAGTTTCTATTTTTCTTTGTTATAATTCATATTTAATAGTGAATAATGTATTTTTCTTTGATATAATTCATAATAAAGATGATTAAGATGTAACTAATTTAGTCAAAATCCTAACTACTTTAGTGTATATACTATTAAATTCATATAGATTAATGGCCAATGTGTAATCTTTTCTAACTAATTGATATTAATATTACATACTAACTTATTGACCACTAACAATATTGTTTTTGGTTGAATGTATATAGGATAGAAACAATTCCTGGCTCCGTCCTTGGGGACGTTCTTGTTCTTCGTACATTTATCTTTGCGTATGTCGTTTGTAACACTATCCTTTCATTATAGTTTCTGAGTAAACAAAAAAGCATTAATTTTGGATTACAATCAGTAGAGTAACAGTAGATAGTACCACGTAGAGTATATGTCAAACAACACCGGATGCAATGCATTAATTGATCCTTATAATTATTTTTGATATTGGATTGATTCATATATTTTCTGCATTAGTCCTATAACGCTCCCAAAATAAATTAGTCCTTTGTTCATTTCAGCATTATTGGCTACTTGGAGGGAATTCAAAGTTTGACAAATTTTCTTATAATTATGTTGTAACAATTGATCGTAGTCTATAGGAACTATAGTTTGCATTATGCGACGGCTCAATGCAATAATCATGTTGCAACAATCGTCGTCAATCTATTGTCTCCACTGTTCGAAAATTGTGACGTCAATAACCCTTGCCGGCCATGTATAAACTATTTGATGATATGCTGGTTTTTGCCTGAATACCATGCGGCTATTTACTTCTTTGTTGCTAATTTACTTTCGGATTCAAGATCAATTCTTTAGGAAACTTTGCTGAATCATACTCAATGTTGGATCCAAAGGAGCACAAAATATATCAACTCAAAAGGCGGATGTCATGCCATAGACCTTTCTACTTCCTCCCGTGCAGAAATCTATCAATTCTGTTCACTTGTTATGCAAGAGCCCAGCGTTACTAATTCATGCCATGACACTTTAAACAGCCATCATTCAATAGGCAGGCATTATTTGACACCTCGCCTGTCCGAAAATATTATCCTAATTAAGTTTGCAGCATGGCCATGGTTCCGAGGCCACCTTAACATAATCATTGTGTTAAACTTAAAATTCCGCCACATCGCTGTTCTTTTTTAATGGACCAGGACCAAACATATATTCTATTTCTAATGATGTTGTGTTGTTGGGTACAAACATGGGCGCTCAACTCATTGATCTCCACACTAGTATGATATTGTCCACTTTGGGCCCTTCGCAAGGAATCCTCATGGATTTGTTCTTGGGCTCTCCCCCAAAAGGCCTCATACCAATGGAGATCCAATTCCATATTTATACTCACCCACTACCCCTTGTCTAGCCAATGTGGGACTATGTTTGATATCTCACAGTCTCCACTTCAAACATAGTCTCACATTGTCACCCTTTGACTGATCAAGTCCAACTTGATTAGTCCACATTGCTCATCAAGTCGTTCCCATAATCGACTTGAGAGCACACTTGAAACCGTGCGGTTGCAGGACACACGTTTCACATCAACTGCTCAATTCAGACTCATCTTGCACTGTGTGAAATGGCCTACACGTTCACGTTCACTTCACTGTGTGGGTGTGGACACACGTGAAACTCACTTGTCTAAATGAGCCACATACGGGCGTGACACACATCTGCTCAATCGAGTCACAACCTCACTGCGCTGTGCGAACGCCTTACGTGAAGTTCACCAACACTCGAGAGCTCAACTCCACATGGCATATAGATCCATGTGGCACCAATCCCACCTCGGCTAAGTCAGGGGTCCGGATCTGATACCACTTGTTGTGGTACAGATATGGGCGCTCAGCTCATTGATCTTAATTAGTATGATGCACTTTGGGGAGAGTCCAAGAACAAAGCCATGAGAGTTCCTTGTGAAGGGTCCAAAGTGGAAAATATCATACCCAGTGTGGAGATCAATGAGTTGAGCACCCATATTTGTACCCCCAAAAGTTGTGAACTCTTGGTAATCTAGTAAGATAATGTGATGATTTACAATCCAATTTTAAAGAAAACATATGATTCTATAGTGTCCGAACTATCCATGTATAATACATGGCTATGCTTAGATACGCAGAGTTCAAACCCTCCAAAGTGATCTTAAGATCATGCACGATCAATATTCAAATTAATAAGAGCACTCCATTTAAAGTCATTGGAGTTCAAGAGTTCATCATAGAACACCCACACAAAGAGAGGTATATATTTTTTGAGATACTCTTGGGATAATAGCGTATACCATGGCATTTCTTCATTGCACTACTTAAGGATATGTTATTAAGATCATTAGAAATAATATCGAAGTGTTGAACAATTCCTAATGTGAATAAGTTGAGCAAATGACTTGTACTCAATTCATAATATCCAGCGGATCAACCACCGATCTCTACTGCACTTGTATCATTGAACTGAGTTCAAGTCATTGACGCTACCGGTTGAGAGCTACTGCGACCCAGCTGCAATCAGTGACTCTTTATCAAATGATTCGTTGACTAATACAGTTGACTGGTTGATTAATGGGTCTCACAATTTGACAACAATTTTCAATATGTACGTACATACATACAGATACATACATACATACATACATACATATCTATCTATCTATCATCACTCAACTGATGGGTTGTAACCTGTAGGTCTTTAGGGCCAAGAATTTTTTAATCTTTAATTCATTGATTATTCATTATTTTTTAGGTGTCTAATTGATCGATCCTAAATTACTTTACTTATATACATAATTTTTTATTTTGAATTTAACCCATCCATTTGAGCTTTAAGGAACCGTACCCAATATGTTTACTTATTATCAAAACTATCATGGGATGACTCAATATTTAACCTGTGTTATAACTCTACTATTAGTTATCTAACCTAAGAGTGTAGGACATTGCATCGTGGTCTAAGTAATTATTATGCAAATATTTAATGAGATTAAATGTTGCAATCGCTTGTAAGAAAACCTAAAATAGCAAAACCGAATTAATTGGATTAATTAGTTGATATAAATCTAATTTAATTTGAATAACAAAAGGATTGTTAAGTTTATTGGATCTGAACTTTTACTTTTCATATTGGTGTCTAAGAAATGCATGTTGTGAGAGGCTCTGTAATTCAGGAACAAGATTTTAGTGTTTTAGTCTCGGAAAACCTCCATCTCCTTTAATAGCTGGCCTGGCCAATGGATTATCATTGAATTTCTTATCCTATCGAATTTACTTGACTTAACTTTTCCAATTATATCAAGTCCAGTACATTTAAAATTCTTTTAAGAATTATCCAAATCTCTTTGTCATTTCAAATATATAGAGTACTTATTGTTGTTGTTATAGTTGTTGACAACAGACAAGCTCTAGCATTTCAATACTAGGTGATGCACTTTTGTTATAAAGAGATGGATCCAGGGGATCTAAATATGGCCTTGATGATGGCAATAAAGGGTGCATATATCTCAACCTACTCAATACGAAATGTACATGATGGACTTGACTAAATTTTATGACTTGTTGACAATAGTCAAGGTCATAAAGAGTTGGGGCAAGAAACATAATTAGGAATTACTAGGCGTTGTGATAGACAAAGAATTTGTATACATTCTATGGAGAAAAAGATAACTTATTGACATTGGTCAAGATTATTAATCTTATGATAGTTGGATCACTATTCTGACTATAAAATTATATTACTAATTTTTGTCTATCTTTTGGGTTAAAGTTATTCATAAAATTAGTGGGAGAAATAATTAGATAAAAATCAATCTAATTATTTATAAACATTTTCTTACATTATTATAACTGTTTAAAATATTTCACTTTCTAGCATCATGTCTAGCCTTAAATTTATCCTCAACATGATCAAACCCAATATGCCACATTATGATACTTGGCTGAGAAAACGTTATTTTTACATTGACATATGACAAGTAAACATACATCATAATTGCAACACCATTCAACCCACCAACTGAGAAATCCAACCATGAGGATGTTAAACTATACAAGACTTGAACTAATAATTGAGCCACTGCCTAATGCCGTGTGCTACGCTGCATGCGTAATGTGTTACAAATTTGACACAAATGGACATTCAGTCTATATTTCTCTATATAAAGAAGTTATTTGAAGCAATCATGAATCACTAGATTCAATACTTCAAGGAAATTGTTCCAAGCAAAGATGACAGTTGGAATTCCAATCCAAGACCATATCCTCAAGATGAATTGGATTCATAGAGGAGTTGGAACAGTTGTAGTTGGACAATAAGTTATATGATGATATAATTCTTCATACTCTTTCTAGTACCTTCTTTCAAGAGCTTCTTAATGTGCTGAGTCATAGAGTTCTTTTTCGAAAGGAAAGAGTATCGATTATGCTTACTAATTATTCTTCTCATCCTAAGGCTATATGCAAGGTGCCATTAAACCAAATGTTGGAGTAAAGAAGATAAAAGTAAAGAAAGAAGAGTTGCAAATTGTTAATGTTTTTATTGTCGTTATTCTAAACACGGGAAGAGATAGCAAGTATAATTTGGAGTCATAAAAGAGTATGCATGGTGATGCCTAGTCTTCAAGTATGTATGTCATTCAAAACAAATTCTTTATTTCTTCAATAGCTTGGGTATTAGATACCGAAGTGAATTGGTTATATTAATTGAGAAAAAGTAGAAGATTGAGATTTGATGAGATGACTCTACAAGTTGGAAATTAGAGCACAAGTTGATACCATTACCGTAAAATATTTTTTACTAAGGTTTGATGTTCGAGTCCGCAAGTGCACAGTGATAAGGCTATGTAATATAGAAAGGTTGTCGATCCCACAAGAAGGCGATTGGTAAAGGTATTGGGTTTTATTTCATATTTGTATGACTTTGTCAGCTATGGGTGTATCCAAGAAGTTTGTCACAGTAATCCTCTCACAAATAATACAAATAGAATGGAAACTAGGGCATTAGGAGTCACCACTAGGATCATTGGACATCGATATTTGGTTACAATTCTTGGTTGATTGGTTTTATAGGGCGAGATTGTCGCATCTTGAATGTGGAATTCGTAGCCAACTATCGTTGTACTACTCATCTAACGTATCTCGTGCTTAGCCCCACCACCGTGGATAGTCTTGCACACGATACGTGTATTACGATCGACAATTATTCTCAATCTCCACTTACGTCACTATTGTGAATTAGAGCTTCGATCTGTGATATGATGCTTCTTATTGATGCTACCATCGTAGATCATCAATTAGTGATATAGGGCATCAATGGAGACCCTTAAAGTGTGTGCCACTATGGTGAATCACGAACCCTAAGTGAATTCACTAACGACCCTAATCAAGCATATAGAATAATGTCTTGGTCAAGTGCCACTACCGTGGATCACAAACCCTAGATGAGAACGCTATAAACTTGGTTAGATCAACTGCATCACATCCCTTATTCACCAAATCAACCTACAAATCATAACTTTACATCTAAATCCTAAAATCGTAAGGCTCATCTATTAGCCCTAGATAGAACTACTCATAGTTCATGGAAAAAGCAATGAAAACTATATTAGAAATAATATTCAACATCATCGCAACAATTTTCATCAAAACAATAAGAGAAAGATAAGAAAATGTTACCAACCAAAGAGAAACAAGAAATATCCTTCAGATAATTAAGATCCAACAAGATTCCACGCACAAAAAGCTCCAAAGATCCCAACTTTCTTCAAGGGAAATAAGCGATGGCTAGGAATTAAACTGAAAACTATCTAAAGGAAGTCTCAAGGAAGTCCCTCTAACCTAAGAAGGAAATATTCTTTTTATACATATGGGTTGGGTCCCACAAAATCAAATAAAAGCCGCTCGGTCCGAGTCGGGCTGCGTCGCAATGTCGGCTTCAGCTGGGGGATGGTTGATCGGTCCGAGTGGATGGCACACTCGGTCGAGCTGCTTGGCCTCATGCTTGGCATCAAATTGTCGCTCTACCTTATATTCCACTCGACCGAGTCACATTGGCACTCGGTCGAGTGGGCTTGTATGCTCAGTCGAGTTGCAGTGGGTCGCAGAAGCCATGAAAATGTCGTTCTGACAATTAATTTACTCGGTTGAGTAGCATAGCTACTCGATCGAGTAGCCTTCTTGCTGCTCAAATCGGCTCAGTGTCAACGATCTCTTTCTACTGCCTCATCTATTGGATCGAGCCACTGAATCCACTCAACCGAGCGGCAGTGCTCGACTTTGGCCTTTGAAATGGTGTTTTTCCGTATTATCCACTCGACCGAGTAGCTATGCTATTCGGTCCGAGTGCACTAGAAACTGCTGAAGGCTTTGGAGACTCTTCATTCTTCTTGCTTTATTCTCCTTCCTTCTACTACTACTACTCGGATCTTCTTCTCCTATAAGTCAAGCACCTAGTAGGTTGTGCCATTGATGCTCTGGAGATCTCAGATGTGTCCATTACTCGGAATTGCTCCAAATCAACTCAAAACTCATGAAAATGAGAATAAAGATCTGAAAGTGATATAATACGATAAACGATCGAAAGAGCGATAAAAGTGAGTTTTGAGCGAATAAAATGGCGTGAAATGATGCGAAAATGAATGGAAAATATAGACACATCAAAATCCCACAAGCTTACCTCTTAGTCGTCCTTGAGGAAGAAAAATAGAAAGTTCACCGGGAGATAAAAATAATAAAATGAAAAGGAACGCAAAGATGAGAGGGTCGCTAGATTATTCTCTCAGAACTCATGTCATTCACCGCATATCTCAACGACTCTGAACATAACTCATATGCTACCACAGAGATTTCATATCTTAAATAAATGAAGTACTTGAGAGTTAAGGTTGTTGAGTAGTGGACTTCTCCCTACTTGGTGTTAATGATGAGCAAACATAAATACTTGTGACTAATCCCCTATTTTGCAGTTAATCCATAGCCTAAGCTATTAGGAAGATCTACTAGCAATGGATGACTCACAAACTTCATTGAAGGCAAATGACATGAATTGGATGATCGTAGATTATGATTGAAGCTCCGTGAAGACTTCAAGCTCATACGATGGAAAGAAGAGCTTATTCGTCAATGTAATTTTCTTTTATCTCTTCTAGTATGTAGCTTAGAAGTAGAACTTTGATGGATCACTCACACACATCTACGTTCAGTCATATGACTTCATTAGATCAATTGTCCGTTGATCCCAATTCATTTCTTTATTGATTGTGCTAGGATTGTTTATAACAGTCGACTGCTGAACAGTTAACAGTCGTCTGCCTGAAAAACAGTCAACTGTGTTTTGTTCTACAGTCACCTGTTATGCACAGACTATTACAATATAGTTTTGGGTCTTCTCTGATTATTTCGCACAGGCGACTGATGAACGTTTCACAGGTGCCTGTCCAAGTGACAGTCGACTGTGTTTTGTAAATCAGTCGCATGTCTATCCCTTACCCAAACTCTATTTGATCTGACTTTTACAGCCAGTCGACTAATGATGTATAGACAGTCGACTGTCTCTTGGATCAGTCGACTGTCTATGCTGCAACAGTCGTCTGTCTGTGAGTCATTTCTTTGACTCAGCTTTCTGGAAATTTCTCAGACTTTGACAGTCGTCTGTTTAAGGATTTACAGTCGCCTGTTCTGATTTACAGTCGACTGTATTCCTAGCATCAGTCGTCTGTCCTGTTACTTGTGAGATTTCCAGTATTCGTCTAACTTACACATCTCTCGGCCAGTTGCCAGTCGCCTGTCGAAGAAATTACAGTCGCATGTTGGTTTTACAGTCGACTGTCTTTGCTTCATCAATCGACTGTCCACGTGGTAAGTTACCGTTATGAATTCTCACCTACCCTTGCTGACTGTGCAACAGTCGACTGTGGATTGTTCAACAGTCGACTGTCGCGAGTTCAGATTCTATCCATTGAGATTTTTCTCACGGATTCCAATTGGGTTTTTTCCTAAACTGTTTTGTGGATTTGAGAAAACTATAAATAGAGCTTTTACTATTCCATTGGAAGGTTACTCATTCATTGCAAAATCTCTCAAGCTTTCATTTCCAAAGATCAAAGCTCTCAAATCCAAAGCCCTAAGTATTTCCAAATATTGCTCTCTTCCACTCCAACCTAGAACCAAAGAGTGATCTTCTAGGCAATTGGTGCAGTCAAGAGAAAGGGCTTCTCCTCTCTACTTCAAGGCATAGATGATTGTAAGTGTTGTTTTCATTTTTTCATAACTTTCGTTATTTGAGTTGTTCTCTCGGTTGTGAGAGTGGTTTTGCTTGCTCCCTGGTTGTGGGAGTCAAGGACATCGATTGTATTTGATTGCACTTGTAGGGGTGCTACAAGTGGGCGTTAATGAAACCTCAAGTTAGGGTTCTAACTTGAGTATCCGGTGGTATCTAGGTGGTAGGGACGTAGGATTACCGGGAATAATTCGGGAGTTGACTTGGGTAATCTGAACCCTTGAAACATCTCCGCGTTTGCGTGTGTTTCTTTTTGGGTTGTTTTTCTATAACGCACTATTTGTTGGATTGCATTTTATTTGGCATAAATTCCTTTTAAATTTGCATAAACACTATTCAACCCCCCTTCTAGTGTTTTTCCATAGACAGGGTCCTTACAATTTGTATCAGAGCGCAAGATTATATCTATGGCATCCAACATCAACAACGTACATCCGCCTCCTTCGTACAACAATCACGATCGTGATGGAGCATCCACACTTTTCGAAGGTCAATCTACGGTACGTCCTCCATGTTTCAATGGTACTAATTTTGGCTATTGGAAGTGTAGGATGGAGACATTCCTTAGGAGTGCTTCTGTTTGGAGAACTCTCCACAAGGAGTACGTCGAGCCCACCGAAGAGGATTTCGAGAAATGGACGACTTCCGAGAAGTCCGCCGAAGTCAACACCGCTAAAGCAATGAACGCTCTTCATTGTGCGTTGGACCCAAATGAGTTCAAAAAGATATGCACATGTAAGAGTGCATATCAAATTTGGAACCATCTCATCGTTACCTACGAGGGAACAAACAAGGTAAAGCGTTCAAAGTTATATGTTGCCGTACAAAACTTCGAAACAATTACAAAACTTCGATTTGTTTCATATGCAGGATAATGAGACCATTGTATCGATGTACGGACGCTTTAACGACGTCACGAATGAATTGGAAGCCCTTGGCCAAATCTACACCGAACCTGAAAAGGTAAGGAAGATCATCATAGGGATGACCTCTAAATGGGAAAGAAGAGCAATCGTCATCGAGGAGGTCAATGACTTGAAGAACTACACCGTGGTGAATCTGATCGGGACTCTCATGTCTTATGAGGCAAGACAAGAGAATCGATTAAAGATTAGAGCAATGATGAATCCTTCGGAGGCCAAGAAGAAAGCCTTGGCATTCAATGCCAATTCATCATCCTCCGATAGTGAGGAATCCGAGAACAAGATGGATTTGGGTGAAATGGCCCAAATGGCGAAGAAGTTCCAACGCTTCTTCCGCAAAGGTAAATTTACCTCAAACAAACGTTTTGAGTCTACTAATGCTACTTCCTCTCTTTGCTATAAGTGTAATAAGCCAGGGCACATCAAGAGAGATTGCCCAATGCTAAACAACAAAGATAAGTGGAAGGCACCGAAGTACCACAAGTCCAATAAGAACAAGAGAGACAAGAAGAAAGGACTCGTAGGAACCTTCGACGACTCAAGTGATGACTCATCAAGCGATTCCGATGATGAGAAGGGTGAGAGCGCCCATATGTGTTTCATGGCCCTAGAAGACCCACTCTCCGATGAGAGTGATTCCGACATGGACGACACCGAGGGAACAATGGATGAACTTTGCATTGCTAATGAAGAACTATTTGCTAAATACCAATCTTTAATGCTTAAGTATACTAGATTAAAGAAATTGAATATTAGCAAGTCATCAATTACATGCATTATCAACAATGACACCATTGTTGATACTTTAACTCTTGAGAAAGCAAACTTAGCTTTTCAAAATGTCACATTGAGAGATGAGGTGAATTTTCTCAAATCTCAACTAGATCAAACACATCATAAGGATAATAGTGATCTAGTTACACGTCACACACAATTGAGTTTAGAGAATGATTCTCTTAAAACTCAAGTGCACGAGCTCAAAGCACGGGTGTCCACCTTGGATACCAACATTTCTTCTTTAAAGGAGAAATATGACCTCATGTCCTCCCGTATTGTGAGATTCAATAAGGAAAAAGGACAATTGGATGATTTGCTTGCAAACCAATTTTCAGCCACACATCGTGTTGGTCTTGGATTTGTAAAAGCGAATGCATAAATGATCACACCTCCTATAGTGGTGTCACTATAGATTTTGTGAGGCCTTCCTCCGGGGCATCCACAAGTGGTGTCAAAGACACTATATGTAGCAAATCTACCAAGAAATTCACCACTCCACCTTCTCTTCCTTTTGGCAAGGAACCCACTAAGGGTGGAAACCAAAAGCAAGGCCATGCTTATATGTACACTAACACTCATCCACGTAGGAAATCTCCTACTTCACAAGTGGATAATCATGACACATTTTATGCTCCGCACCCACGGACACGTACACAACCACACATGAGAAATACTCATTTGCGTGCTCCTATACACCCGTATGCTCATACGCATCATTCTTTAATGTATGCTTATCCTCCACATGTCATGCATGATTCATATGCTTCATATAATATGCATGTTCCCAAGCATACATATCATCCTAGAATGTGTAATTTTAGTCTGTAAGGATCAATACACTAGAGGGGGGGGGGTGAATAGTGTATATTAAAAAAAATGTCGCAAGTAAAATGTTAGTAATATTTGCAAAGATGGCACAGAAATAAAATGACAAGTACTGAAATTAAATCAATCGCAAACACAGAGATTTATCCTGGTTCGGATCCTTGTGATCATACTCCAGTCCTCTACCCCGTAGAAATTTTAATCCACATAATCACTTGCCCCGCAAGCACAAACGTACAAAAATGGCGACACTCCCCGTGTCCCAAAATTTGTACAATCTCTAAACAGAGATTCAAACCTGTTAAATAAGAAATAGAAAAACACATATAGCCTTGGTATAAATTTCAGAGAATGAATTCAAGGATGGTGTTTAGAAGATGAACTTCAAGATGTAAAAGATATGTAATGAAGAGCAACACTTGAAGTTCTCTAGTTCATAAAAGAAGAGAGAGATCAATTAATTTTCTTCTTGAAATTATGAACACAAACAACTTTCCAAAATGATGTTGAAAATCCAAGTTCTTCCGCTTAAACGAAGAAAGAAATCTAATGATTTCTTCTTACAAATAAGAAAAGAACAACTAATGGCCTAAAGCTTTAGAAAATGAAAGACTTGATTTCAACAATTTAAGAGAGTAAAGAAGAGGAAAGTGAGTGAAGAGAAAGAGAGGGTCTACCCCTCTATTTATAGTGTTTAGGCACGGTTGGGGACTGTAGTTAACGTTGGAAAACGGGCAAGAACCGTCCCTGAAAATTTGGGATCAAAACGGCTAGTTTTGAAATTGGTAGACCAAAATGACCACATTGGTCGACCAAAATTTAGAGAGAGAATTTCGACCGTTGGAAGACAGTTCTAGAATCTACACGGTTAGTGGAGTTTGCACATGCAATCCCATAACCAAATTCGAAGGTTTAAAATTAGTCGACCAAAATGGGGTTATTGGCTGCCAATTTTCAAAGTTGCGAATTTTCGAAATTGGGAAGTGTAGATCTCTGAGTAATGGAACCTAGATGACTAAGATATATTATCACAAGGCTTTGTGACTCTAATAAAGTAAATTTGACAATGATTACATAAAGCCGTAGATAGGACTGCATCTGCAACTGAATCTGAGAAGCTTCTTTGCAGGAGATCCTTATCAAGTGATTATATATCCAAGTCGTGGATTAGGTGCCTTTGTCTTTCCAGCTTCATGAAGGATATATCTGATTGAGTATGCATGAAGATATCTCATTTGTGTGGAACTCAGCATTGATTTGTATCTGCATACATAGAGTTACTAGCACTGAATGTGTTTGTCATATCAAAACCATATGAGAATAAAAATATGGAATTATGAAATTCCAACATTCTCCCCCTTTTTGATGATGACAAACATAAAATATATATATAGTTAAAAATTGAATATATAAGATATACTCCCCCCTGAATATGTGGAGTTAGTGAATACTCCTCCTGAGTAGATGAAATATATTCTCCCCCTTTGGAATCCTAAAAAAGAGGCAAAAAATTAGAGTAAGTTAAAAAATAAGAGAGAAATATTAGTAACGGTAAAAAAACCGGAAAAAATAATGAACAAAAGGTAATCATTGGTGGAAAAATGAGGTGTAGGCCGGATAAAATGTATAGGCCGAAATAAATAGCATGCTAGGAAAAATAATGAATGGACAGGTCATTAAAAAATACATACTAAGTCAGGCCTAAATATTGAGTGGGAAGACCATTGAAAAATTGAATGGACAAGCCATTAAAAGTCAGGCGAATGTAGAGACAGTAAAAAGTATGTAAGAGGACCTGTGATAAAAAGAGATATGAAAAAAAATAAATGTAATATAACTTGGAGAAAAATTCCTTGGATTGATGAGGAACAAAAGTGCACAGCAGTAAAAATTGTCAAAACAACCAAGCATGGAGAACGTATAAAAAAATTGTCTTAATAGATGCTCTGAATATACTGTGGCAAGGTTGTGTAGAAAATGTATAAAGAGACCATAAACAGAACTATAAAATATAGGACAAAGGTCCAAAATTTGAACTAGGCAAGAGAGCCATATACAGAACTAAATGGAAAACATAGGAGAAGGCCATAAAAAATGTATAGAAGACAATACAAACAGAGAACAATTAGCGAAATAACCAGGGGATATAACCAAAGTAACTGTACATAACCACTAGAAGAAAATAGAATATCATAAAAACAATGTAGCCATGAGAACTAAGTGACATAAAGAGGTGATAACAAGGACAGCATTTAACATAGCCAACATAACCAACAGAACCAACAAAACAACCACTTACATAATATCCAATGAAGTGAAGAACAACAGCATACAAGAACTAAGGCCAAAGTACATACATCCCACATAGCCAAGTACCCAAAATATCACATAGTCATGAACAACAGACATCCCAGAGACAACATACTAAACAGACAACATAACCAACATAACTACAGAATCCCTAAAGTTCTTATAGAACAACATCAACAACCCAAGAAACCAACACCAGAAATATCACCAAACACCTATGTAAAAGAGTGTCCAAAAGTACCCAAACCAACCAGAAAAGAACCATCATGCACCCGACGGAAAAACAGCGATGAACCAACAAAAACAGGAGCCCTGGAAGACTATGGCTGAGAGGAGGATCCAAGCCCGGAAGGAGACGCATCGGTCGAACGACAAGTGGCTCGAAAGTGGAGTGACTCAAAGTGATTTGCCAACGAGGCAACAGTAGTGGTAAGATCATCCATCCGTCTGTTATGATCCTGCAACGTAGCATCACCGGAACTCAAATGGTTCTGAATGCCACGGAAACCATCGTGCATCTCTCCTTGAATATCCTGAAAACCGCGGGTCACAGAATGACGCAGTGCATGAATCTCACCAAAGATAGCATCATGACCAGATGTCGGGGTAATTGGAGTAGTAGGAGAAGCCGCAGACTGGGAATACCGTTTTCGAACCGAAACATGGCCACGAGTGCGAGAAGAGCCAGGGGTATGGGAAGTGGGAGTGGGTTGGGGGGGTAGGAGTGGGACGGGGTCGTGGGGAGCGAGTACGAGTGCGTGGAGAGCGAGACATGGATCTAGTAACTGGACGGGAGGGAGTGGGAGATGCGTCATGGGCAGAGGCAGGGGCATCGGAATCATCATCATCAGGTTCGGAAGTATCAGAGAGGACTAGTTGCATGTGGATTAAGGTTGCAGAAGTGAAATCAACCGGATTGAAGATATGGGCAGAGTTGGCGAATGGAATCTGAAAGGCTTCCAAGATTCGAGTAATCAGGGAAGGCAAGAAAATGTGAGATTTAACTGGTCTAGCCAATGATTCAAGCAACACAGAACCCCAACATATGGGAAGTTCACCCATCAACGCATAAAGACAACGTGCAGTCTTGGTGCTGACATAATTGAGGGAACCGATTTTGGGAGCAAGATTGGTGAGGATGATTTTAACCATCATGCGGGCAGGGGGATGAAGGGTGGCCGCAGAACTCTTTGGGCGAAAATCTGTGGACAATAGAAGCTTAATGGCGGGGTCATTGAGATTAGCGGGCAGAGATTGGACATGGGTCTGGGGGTAGTTGCAGTAGCCGTGACAACAGAGGACCAGTTGATCGGAAGTAGAACCCATTTACAATGGTGGTAAGAGAGAGCATACCAGCCTGGAGGGAGGAGTCCAAATTGGCATAGAACTCGCGAACCAGAGTAGGGAAGTACGAGGTGCAATTGGAAGTAGACCAGAGACCGACCAAACCGGCGGAATGGAGGGGGCTCAAAAGCCGGGAGAACCCATGGTCTCTGAAATCAATATGTCGTTCGGGATGGAAGGGGATGTTCTCCAAGAGCCGGAAGTGTTGCGTAGCCGCCGGAGAACGGAAATAGGCTGGTGCGAGCGTCTCTATGAAATTCTGTGGGTGCGGATCCATCGGGGGGAAGTCGAAAGACGATCGAAAGAGCGGATTCAGAGCCGTGCGAGGAAATAACGGCGACAGGGGTCGAGTTTGGGGTGAGCGCCGGTGAAATGGTGGATGGATCCGGCGGAATCGACGGTCGGGGCTCGCAAAATCGGCGGAAGAAGACGGCGGATGGGCGAGCGCGGAGAGGAGAAGGACGGGGTGGACTCTTGAGAGAGGTGCCGCCGAGAGAGAGGGAGATCGCCAGTGAAGGGCGGCGATTTGGGAAGGGAGGAGACCGGAGAAATTTGGGGGGGGGAAGGAGATTTCGGGAAGGGAGAAGCCTGGGGAAGATATTTGTTGGGAATGAGAGTTCCGAGGCAGTATAAGAATTAAATAGAGAGAAAAATTCAGTTAGGGAAGTTTGGGGAACTGAAATAATTCCAATCGGCAGATCAGTTGGAAAAAGGAATCCCACGCAAATTTGAAAACGAAAGGATGGGTTCAGTTTCTGAAACAAAAATGGAGGGAACGGATAACGAGAATAAGCGGGAAGACGAAGTAGTTACCGAAAAATTAAAAAATAATAAAAAATTCGACAATTGGCGACCAATATTGGTGAATTGGTCGACCAATTTGAAAAAATAGCCAAAATATTTGAAAAAATTTGAAAAAATTCTAAAAAATAAAAATGATAATGTGTCATAAGTCCGATTCACTAATAATTCCTAAATTCCTACGAAGCTTAATAAAAGTATCTTCTTTCAATAGTTTGGTCAAAATATCAGCTGTCTGATGTTCAGTAGCTATAAATTTAAGAACTATATCTCCTTTCTGAACATGATCATCTAGAAAATGATGACGTACATCAATATGTTTTGTACGAGAATGATGCACAAGATTTTTAGAAAGATTAATAGCACTAGTATTATCACACATAATAGGGCAAGTAGAGCAATCAATACCATAGTCAGAAATAGTTTGTTTCATCTATAAGATTTGAGCACATGCTAAACCGGCGGCAATATATTCTGCCTCGGTTGTAGATAAGGAAACAAAGTTTTGCTTTTTGCTAAACCAAGATACTAAAGCATGACCTAAAAAGTGGCAAGTACCACTGGTACTTTTACGATCTGATTTGCAACCAGCAAAGTCTGCATCACTATACGATAATAAATCAAATGTGCTTGACTTGGGATAAAATAAACCAAAATCAGAAGTGTGCTTAACATATCTAATAATCCGTTTTACGGTAGTTAAATGTGAAACTTTAGGATCTGCCTGAAAGCGTGCACATAAACATACTGAAAACATAATATCTGGTCTACTAGCAGTTAAATAATTTAAAATCTTTAATATCTGGTTAATATCTGGTTTTACGGCAGTTAAATAATTGAAACATACCAAGCACGAGGTGCTTGTTTGAGACCATATAAAGCTTTCTTCAATTTGAAAACACGATTTTCAAAATTTTCATGATGAAAACCAGGAGGTTGTTCAACAAAAACTTCCTCCTTGAGAAAACCATTTAAAAAGGCACTTTTGACATCCATTTGAAATAATTTAAAATCTTTAAAACATGCAAATGATAACAACATGCGAATAGACTCAAGACGAGCAACTGGTGCATAGGTTTCTTCATAATCAATACCTTCTTCTTGATTATAACCTTGTACAACCAATCGTGCCTTGTTTCTAATTACCTGACCAGATTCATCCAATTTATTTTTGAATACCCACTTGGTACCAATAATTGAATGATCTGTAGGTCTGGAAACTAATTCCCAAACATCATTTCGTTGAAATTGATTGAGTTCTTCCTGCATAGGGATAATCCATGAACTATCTTCACATGCATCTTTGATGTTCTTTGGTTCTGTCACGCCCCGCTTCCCAAAACAGCGGAGGCGAAGCGTGACTAGGCCCGCTTAGGCCAGAGCTACGGAGCCCTGACCCAATAAGCGTCTGTGTGGTACCAAGACGAAGGTACATGTCCCTGCATGTTAGTACAGAACAATAAAAGTACAAGAAGGAAAGAACATCACATTTTAATCCAACATATTGAGAGTACTAAGTCTCAACGCCCAAAGGGCTACAACAGCAGAAAAGTAAATCTAATGGTGCAAGCACCCAACCTAGACAAGGAAACAAAAAGGTGCTACGCACCCAACTAGAGTAAATGGATAACTCTGGAAACTGCAACGGGAAGTCTCTAGCTCTGGTCCTCCTCAGGGTCGTACTCGGGATCGACGCTCTCTGGCTCCACGTCAGCTGGCAAGTCAGTCTCCTCCATGTACTCTGGCTCAATCCCTGACGTACAGCACCAAAAGAAGGAACTGTACGTCATGTAAGGTCTACAAGAAAAAGTTTAGACCAAACTACAAGTGCACCAATTACTTAACAACGTTTTATTGGTTGATTAACAAGCTGAGGTTTTAACAACAAAAGTACATGCAACAGGAAGGTAAACACGACAAGTAGTGGTCGAAGCGAGTGCTACCGACCACGGGACTAGCCTACAGGTGTCAAGACAAGACAAAACACGGAAAGCCAGACAAGACAAGACAAGACACGAAAGGGTTCACGCCTGTTCGGTTCGAGGGGGATCAGACCCTCTTGTCGCTTGTACGCTCAACCCTACCCCAAAACCCCAAGAATCTTGACAGGACAAGGGATCACTTGCTCTAGCTTAGCAAGTGCCCTATTGCTCTCTGAGCTGTGTATCAATACATGGGATCACCTGCTCTAGCTTGACAGGTGCCCAATTGCCCATCGGGCTGTGAACTAGTACAAGGGATCACCCGCTCTGGCTTGGCGAGTGCCCTATTGCCCAGCGGGTTGTACAGACAGAACGAGAAAAGACACGACAAAATAGGAGGGGTTATACTAGGGTGTCCACAACTCACGCACACGCATGTCAAACCTATGACGTCAAAATTGTTGTTGTTGGACTCAGATTTCGTTGTCAAATCTGTGCCATCAAGGGCGTCCCAGACGCTATCATTTCACGTCCGGTTCTCATGGTTCAAAATGTGTCACGACCCGCTTCCCTAAAATGGAGGCGAGACGTGAAAAGGTCCGCACGGGAGTGGAGCTGTGAAGCCCCAAACCCGATAAGCGTCAATAATACATAAGCAGGTCCCTGTAACCACAACAGAATAACAATAATAACACAAGGAGAGACTGAAATAAAATCTCACATCTCATACATTGTCCAACAAGAAAATAAGTCCAACATCCAGAAAAGCCACCAGGCTAAAAGAGAAGAGTCTAAGGCCCAGAACAAGGCCAACAAAAGCAACAACGACAAAGTATAGGTGCTACGCACCGATAACAAAACAACTGTCCAACAAAAGTAAAACACAACGAAGACACTAGGACTGATCCCCAGTGTCCACGTACTCCCCGTCAAACACAAGCTCGGGCTTGGCGTCAGCAAACACCTCGTCCTCAACAAGGTACTCAGGCTCAGGATCTAACATGTGTCACCCAAAAGAGTAAAGGGGCACTTGTTAGCAAGTCTAAAAGACTTGAGCAAGGAAACTGAAAGTAAGGCTCTAGCAACCTAGCAGTTTAGTATGCATGACATGGCAGTTATAACATGAGTGCACAATTAAGACATGGCAAGACAATTTGTACAAGAGAACAATCATCGGGACAAGACAAGACAAGAGTAGCCACGCTACTATCAATCTCAATCAATTCACTATTCACGTTGTTTTGTAGATGTTTACGCCTTACAGCTGAATGGTTTCACATTCGCTGATTGGCCGCTTAACAACTACCCCAAACCCAGAGTTTACGCCTTACCACTGCAGTTGCTGATCGGGCAGACTCCCAGTTGATTGGTCGCTTAACTCTTACCCCAATACCCACACGTAATGGAGCCAGGGTCCCCGCACATGAAGCTCAGCTAGTGAGCCTGGGGTTGCCCCGCACATGAGCTCGCATTCTTAAACATTTGGCGTGGGGGTGCACCTAGCCGGAAACACGCAATTCGGTCATTGGCTATCAACCAACACATGGCCCGCTTCTGGAACACGAGCCAGGAACACAAGCATTGTAGCGAAGCTACGCAATCACAGAAACACTTAAAGAATGCAATGACGTGACAATTAATTTGCGTACCGTTAATGGAAAGTAAACATGACATGGTAATTGTGCAACATGTTAAATGTCGGAACTAGCTTCGTTGTCAAGCTAGTTCCCCAATTTGCGCCTAGGCGAGTATCATTTCGTCGCCTAGCCTCTTTTACGCCTACAACAAGCAAATGGCCTAAAACATGGCCTAAACCCTAAGTGGCAAGTTTCACTTGCCTAGCACCGGGGATGACGACCACTTCGTCACACGGATGCTAATCTACGAGGAAAATCGCTGTTATGGGGAAGCAAACAACAAACAACATGAAATTTTATTAGGGTTTCATAAAAATATAAATAGGTTATGAAAACAACGGTAGATCGATTTCTTACCGAGAGGAGGCGGAAGAAACACTCCGGGGAACCCTAGGACCAGATCTGGAAGCAAATGGAGAAGTTTGGGGAAACTAGGGTTTTGGGGGATTTGGGGATTTTGATGGATTTGGTGAGATTTTGGGGAAGATGAGAGGTAGATAGAGTGGATGGATGGTTTGGATGATGGATTTAGGGCTTGGAATGAAGGAATGAAGCTTGGAGGAAGATGGGGGCTCAAGGGGGAAGATTTTAGGGTTTTGGGTCGTGTTGAGGAAGAAGAAAACGTTTGGGTTGGGTTTAAATAGGATGGGCTGGCGGCTGCCCAGAAATTAGGGTTTTAACACAGGTTAGTCGGTCAAAGAGCAACCACTGACCGACTAGTTTGGTAACTAGTCGGTCGGTCGACCAACGCAGACCGACTAAGTGTAAACAATAACTTCTGAACGAAAATAGAATTTAGAGTTAGTCGGTCCATGAACAAATACTGGCCGACTAGTTTAGCATCTAGTCGGTCGATGAACGTTCTTAGACCGACTAAGAGTAAACAGTAACTCAACTAAAATTATGATGATGTGTTAGTAGGTTAAAGAAGCATTGCTGACCGACTAGTTTGCAACCTAGTCAGTCAACCAACGTTCTTAGACCGACTAACGATAAACAGTAACTTCTGAGAAATTTAGAAAGCCAACTAGTCGGTCCAAGAAGGATTGCCGACCGACTGGATCGTCATCTAGTTGGTCGGTGCCCCTTCTTATACCGGCTAATGAGCACAAAAAGTTCCGATACGAAGCGCGGAGCTCCGGGATCGATTCCTAAGACTCCTAGGCTTGATCTAATAGTTAGATACGACTGTTATGAAGCCCGTCACGAATGACATACTTCGAAATCGACGATCCTAAGGAAGAAACGAGAAAATACGACGAATCGATCGAAAATGAAAGCTACGGAGACGAAAACCACACAAGAGGAGAAAATCCACCAAAACATATATTATATTATATTAAATCCAGATACATGAAAAGCAGTCGTTACATCCTCCCCAACTTTAAGAAAAATTCCGTCCTCGGAATTTCCAAATACTCACGAGTCCGGAAACAAAAGTGGGAAACGCTCTCGCATCTCATCCTCATTCTCCCAAGTAGACTCTCCAGGTGAGCCGTGTCGCCACATCACCCTCACAAGATTGACAATCTTGTTCCGAAGCGATTTCTGACGCCTGTCCAGAATCTGCACTGGATGCTGGTCATACGTCATATCGGGGCGAACGGTAATCTCCGAAAAATCCACCGCATGAGATGGATCGCTAATGTATCGATGAAGCTGCGACACATGGAAAACATTGTGAACTCCTTCCAAAGATGGCAGCAAGGCCAAGCGATACGCTACCTCGCCAACCCTCTCCAAAATGTCAAACGGTCCAATGTATCGCGGGCTCAACTTCCCACGCTTCCCGAAACGAATCACACCGCGATTCGGGGAAATCTTCAAGAACACATGGTCGCCCGGCTGAAACTCCAAAGGACGACGTTTAGCATCCGCCCAATGCTTAAAACGGTCCTGAGCAATCCTCAACCTCTCCCGAATATTCCTGACGATATCCACGTCCTCCACGATCATCTCAGGTCCCAACAACTCCCGATCACCAACGTCATCCCAACTCAATGGCGATCGACATTTCCTCCCATAAAGAGCGGCGAAAGGCGCCATGCCAATACTCGCCTGGAAGCTGTTGTTGTAGGAAAACTCCACCAAATGTAGATGGTCCTCCCACGAACCCTTGAAATCCAACATGCACGCCCTCAGCATGTCTTCCAAAATCTGAATCGTCCTCTCGGACTGGCCATCCGTCTGCGGATGGTACGCCGTGCTGAAACTCAGACGCGTACCCAAACTCTTCTACAAACTCAGCCAGAACTGAGATGTGAATCTCGTGTCTCTGTCCGACACGATACTCACGGGAACTCCATGAAGTCGCACAACCTCCTGCACGATTCACGTTACAACACCATCCAAACTAGGAAAAGGAAATAAAACGGAGAGTAAAAGAAATTTACCTCCATATATCTCCTCGCTAGCGCCTCAGTGGACTGTCCCACTCGGAACGGAATAAAGTGCGCAGATTTGGTCAATCGATCTACGATCACCCAAATCACGTCATTCTGCTTCGGACTCCGAGGTAGTCCAGTCACGAAATCCATAGTGATGTGTTGCCATTTCCACTCCGGAATCGGAAGCGGTTGTAGCAACCCGGCCGTACGCTGATGCTCCGCCTTCACTTGCTGGCAAACCAAGCACTTGGCTACACTCCGAGCCACGCTCCTCTTCATACCATGCCACCAATAATTCAGACAAAGATCCTGGTACATCTTGGTGCCACCAGGATGCACAGAATACGGCGAACTGTGTGCCTCCACCATCAATTCCTCTCTGATATCCCCAGCCGGCACACACAACCTGGCTCCGAACCTCAGCGAGCCATCCTCATGAATCAAAAAGTCAGTCCGCAGACCAGCTTCCACCTGCTCCCGAATCCTCACCAGCTTCGGATCCTCAGCCTGGCCAGCCTTAATCCGATCCACGATCGTCGACTGTACCTGCATGTACATCAACGACGAAGCCTCCCCAGGAAGAACAATCTCCACGCCAGACTCACAAAAATCCTGCCGCAATCTCCACTGCGAGGTCAAAATCATCACCGTCGGAAGCCTACTCAAAGCATCCGGAACCACATTCACCTTGCCAGGGTGAAACTGCAAATCAATCTCATAATCCGCCATAAGCTCCAACCATCGACGCTGTCGCATGTTAAGCTCCTTCTGAGTGAAAATATACTTCAAGCTTTTGTGATCGGTGAAAATCTTCACTTTCTCACTCAGCAGGAAGTGCCTCCAAATCTTAAGAGCAAACACAACGGCAGCCAACTCCAAATCATGCGTCGGATAATTCTTCTCATGAACCTTAAGCTGAGGAGACGCATACGCCACAAGGTGCCCATGCTGATGCAACACACAACCGAGACCCTTGCCAGAAGCATCGCAAAAGATCTCAAATCCACCGCTGCGATCAGGCACAACAAAAATAGGGGCAGTCGTCAAACTCTCCTTCAGAACACCAAAAGCACTCTCGCAATCACCCGACCAAACTAAAGCAACATCCTTCCGCATCAACCTGGTCATCGGCTTAGCAATACGAGAAAAGTCCTTAATGAATCGCCGATAATAACCAGCAAGTCCAAGAAAACTCCGAATCTCAGACGCCGACGACGGAACAGGCCACTCCCTGATGGCAATAATCTTCTCGGGATCCACTGAAATACCATCTCCTGTCACCACGTGCCCGAGAAAAGCAACTCTATCCAGCTAAAACTCGCACTTCAAAAACTTAGCATACGACAGATGCTTCCTCAAGATCTCCAACACCGTCCTTAAGTGCGAGGCATGCTCTTCCTCCGACTTCGAATAGATCAGAATGTCGTCAATAAAGATAACGACAAACTTATCCAAAAAGTCGTAGAAAATCAGGTTCATCAGATTCATGAAAACTGCGGGTGCGTTAGTTACGCCGAAAGGCATAACCACGAACTCATAGTGTCCATACTTCGTCCTGAACGCTGTCTTCGGAACATCTCCCTTCTTCACCTTCAACTGATGGTAACCACTCCTCAAATCCAATTTTGAAAACACCCTCGAACCTCCAAGCTGATCAAAAATATCATCGATGCGAGGCAACGGGTATTTATTCTTAATGGTCACCGCATTCAGCTCCCGATAATCCACGCACATGCGATGCGAACCATCCTTCTTCTTCACCAGCAGCACCGGTGCTCCCCACGAAGACACGCTAGGATTAATATAACCCTTCTGCAAAAGCTCATCCAACTGCTTCCGCAACTCTTCCAATTCTACAGGTGCCATACGATACGGCGCCTTCGAAATCGGCTGCGCACCTGGAACAAGATCGATAGAAAATTCCAAAGCCCGATCAGGCGGCAAACCAGACATCTCCTTGGGGAAGACGTCGCCAAAATCACGCACCACAGCTGGCCACTCCAGCTCCATCTGCATAGCCACAGCCTCCACCGGCCTGGCCCGAAATCTGACAGGACCAAGCGAACTGCTACCACGACTGAACTCAAATACTGGATGTCCGGGAATCTCGAACACCACCTTCTTCCTCCGACAGTCGATCGTAGCATAGAAGCTCGCAAGCCAGTCCATCCCAAGAACTGCATCATAGTTGATGATGTCGTGGACAATGAAATCAGCGAAAAGCTCATGTCCACAGACCACCAACGAGCAAGAATTGCAACCACGACGCACCGAGACCACGCCATTTCCTGTAACGATATTCCAACTCTTGGGAAGAGGGGACGTCGACAAGGAATGCCTCTCCACGAAGCTCCGAGAAATAATGCAGATCGACGCACCAGAGTCAAAGAGGACTCGTGCGGGAAATGTGCAAACCAAAACCACACCTAATCAAGCAATTAACAATCAAACCCAATGAAGCAAAATGATACCAATTGTAATATAGTCTACCAATGGATACCAATATGAATCAAAAGTATGAACATACTTACAACATTAAGCTCCCCCTACTTTGGTGCATCACTTAAGCACCAACAACTCCAATCGAACGAAAATCCTTGCAAATCACGGAGTTGGTAGGGTTGGTATCTCATGGTGGATTTAACCTAGAGAATATCATTTTGGTATCCAAAAATCTTTTTGGATCCTATGGGTTAGGCAATAAATTTAGCTAACTAAATTCAAATTAAATGTAACCCATACATACCACAATTGCTTTGGTACCCATAAAATGAAATTAAACTTATGGTACCAAGCAATGAAGGGTCAAAAGGAACTAACCCTTCGGAAACCAAGTCCAAGAGGAACTTGATTTCCCAACATAATCATCATTCAAAATAACATCATTTATAAACGACTTCACATACAAATTCTTATCATGTATGCTTGTGTTCTTCGGACCCCAAATAGTGTATGTCTTGGGAGTCCTAATCCTATTGGGAACGTGCATACGTTGTTGATTTCTATGTGATGCATGTCGTGGGTAAGCATATGGCATGTGATGCAATGGTGCATGACGATAATTATTCATATGAGAATGAGGATGAACATATGAATGTGGAGGAACACGTGCATGAGTGTGTCTCACATGGTGTGCACGTGCTCGTGGATGCGGAGCATAGAAATCGGCATATGTGCTAACATGTGGGGTAGGATTTGTGTTCCTACGTGGCATGGTATACATGAAAGCATGACCCTTCTTTGGAGGTCCACCCAAAGTGGGTTTCTTTCCAAATGGGGGCGTGTTCCTAGCGGAAGCACCATTGGTAGAAGAACTACCCATGACGTGTTTACTTCCACTAGTAGAAGCATCGGAAGATGTCCTAACAAAGGTGGCGGACGATTTGGATGAATTTCCCATCTTATACCCCAAACCAATGTGATGATTGGCCGGAAGTAAGTCATTTAGGATATTATCCAACTTGCCCTTACCTTTGTTGAATTCATGAATTCGGCCTAATGTGCTCTCATGCTTCTCGGTTAGAGAATGCAAAGAAGCATCCAAAGTGGACACTTGCGATGCGAGTGCACAAACACGTGATTTGAGATTTTTATTCTCAATACTCAAAGTTGAGATTTGAGACGTCAAATCCTCTATCACATGTTCATCCGAATCCTCGATATGAACATGCTCAAGTTGAGACTTGAGATTTTCAATCTCATTTCTTAACCCATCAACAACGGTGTCGTTGTTGACGATGAAAGGCTTAGGCGAGTTTTTAAGACTATCTAATTCATTTTTAGTCTTCATAAACTTAGTAGCCATATTAGAAAACTTATTCCATAGTTGTTCATTGGCTATTCTAAGTTCATCATTGATTACCTCTTCGCCTTCATCCTCGTTTCCATCCTCGCTTTCATCGGAGGAAGTCTCTTCATCACGATCCTCTTTTCCCATGAAGCACGTGTGTGCTTTCTCCACTCTTTCATCGTCCGACTCTCCACTTGAGGAATCAGAGTCGGTGAAAGTGCCGACAAGCCCTTTCTTGTGCTTTCTTGACTTGTCGTGCTTGGATCCCTTCCATTTTCCCTTGTGTTTGTAGAGAGGACAATCCGGCTTGATATGTCCTGGCTTATTGCATTTGTAACACACGGGAGTAGAAACATTAGTCGAAATAAATTTTGATTTACGATTCAACTTACCTTGTCGGAAGAATCGGATGAAATTCTTTGCCATATTGGCCAAAGCTTCCATGTCCAACTCATCGTCCGCTTCTTCTTCCGAATCTTCATCATCGGTAGATGGAGCGGCCTTGAATGCAATCGCCTTTTTCTTTGGTTCGTCTTGCTTCAAGTACGCCTTCATCTTTTCCCTCATCCGGATCTTACTATCCTTGCGTACCTCATAAGACAATAAGGTACCCATTAGTTGTACGACGGTATATTTATTCATGTCATTACCTTCCTCGATGGCGAAGGTACGCTTTTCCCAACATGATGGAAGACCGTCGATAATCTTTGAGCATTTCTCCTTTTGGGTGTAGGTTTTCCCAAGAGCTTCCAAGTCGTTGGATATATCCACGAAGCGAGCATAGTACTCCTTCATGGTTTCACCCTGCTCCATATGAAACAACTCAAATTCTTTGTTAGCAACGACGAGTTTAGAGTCTTTTACCGTACTCGATCCTTCGTGCAAAATGAGGAGTTGGTTCCATATTTGATATGCACTCTTACATGTGCATATCTTGTTGAAGTCCTCGGGCTCCAACGCACAATTCAAGGCATTCATTGCCTTGGCATTGGCTACTTCCGCGGCGACCTCCGTGGGAGTCCACTTCGCGAAATCTTCTTTGGAAGGCTCGACATACTCCGTCATGGTGGCTCTCCATAGTGAAGCGCTCCAGAGGAAAATTTGCATCCGGCATTTCCAGTACCCGTAGTTGGTACCGTTGAAGTGTGGAGGCCTGACTGAGGATAGTCCTTCCATAACTGAAGAAGCTCCATCGTGGTTCTTGAAGACGTTGTAGTCGTTGTTCGTCATATCTCTCAACTTTGGCTATGTGTAGCTTTGAACTTGGCTTTGATACCAATTGTAGTGCCCTGTGGTAGCTACTGCACACGTACTAGAGGGGGGTGAATAGTACTTAAAATAATTAAGAGAGTTACTCCTAAATATTGTGCAATGAACAAACGACAATGCGGAATAAAACAACAATCAACAAGAATTAAACAACGCAAACAAAGTATGTTACTGGGTTCGGATCCACCCAAGTCTCCCCGACTTGTTCCCGGCGATCCTACGTCCCAACCACCCGGATCCCCTCCGGATACTTGAGTTAGAAACCCTAACTCAAGATTTCCACTATGAAATACTTGTGAAGAACCTTCACCAAGTCAAATCATACACAAAGTAATTTGTGACTCCCACAACCCGGGATCACAAACACAACTCTCACAACCGAGAGATAAACACTTACAAAATGAAAGTAAATGAAATAAACTCTTACCGTACAAAATCCTATGCCTTGAGTAAATCTTACCAAATTAGGGCAATGATGGATTTTGAGGAAGATGATGCCACCAAACCCTAGCTTCAAGAAGATGACCAGCAATGGAAGCCTAGGGTGGAGTATGGTGACTTGAATCAAGCTCTTGGCTTGAGAAGCTCACAATGGAGAGAATCTCTCTTGAGGAATTAGGGCTCAAGGTGTTGAGGGAGAGATTCTTGTGAGGGAGAGAGAGCTTGGAAATAGAGTTGATTGCTCTTCTCTTTTGATCTGAAAATATCTCTAATATATTGCTTAACCCCTTCAAGAAATGAATCAGGATTCTATTTAAAGGGGCAAGGAAAAACGAGTTCAAAAGAGATCCCAACGGCTCTATTCTGAACCAGCCTAGTCGGTCAAAGAAGGATCACTGACCGACTAGTTCATCAACTAGTCGGTCGGTGATACAACGTAGACCGACTAACGGTTGAACAGCCAAAAGGTCGAAGTACATGAGATGACAACTAGTCGGTCTAAGAAGACTTGCCGACCGACTAGTTTCACAACTAGTCGGTCGGTGAATGATCTTTGACCGACTAACAGTCGAAATAGAGAAGGTTGACTTCAATATGAATTAGTCGGTTTAAGAACAAATGCTGACCGACTAGTTTCTCAACTAGTCGGTCGACAAATGTTCTTTGACCGACTAACTCGAAACAGTAACTCAGGCTGTACAGAGGTAAGCTCAACTAGTCGGTCCAAGAAGGATTCCTAACCGACTAGATCGTCATCTAGTCGGTCGGTGACTCTTCTTGAACCAACTAACATGCACTCGAAGCCGAGGGAAGAAGCGATAGGCTTCGGGAAAGTTTCTAATGGCTTCTATGAAGATCCTAGCTTTAAGATATGAGCGAAATGAAGATTATAAAGTAAGTCCTACTCAAGGCTTAACATTCTAATCTATGAAGCTAGAAGACTATAAAATAAACCTTACGAGCCATCTTCAAAGCTTCAATCTTTATTCCTCTTGACTTTAACATTGCTCCTTGAGCTTCAACGAAACTCCAGGCACACGATCACGCGTATTGAGAAGTCTTGAGATGTCGCTTTTGATGTACGTGGTATTTTGGTGAAGATCTCCATAACTGCGCTCACAAATAAGTTAGAATATATTATTTATGTTTGCTCATCATCCAAAACCAAATCCGGGGAATCAATACACAACACCCCCATCATAGCATTGAGGATTGGGAGCTTGTCCATAGTTTCTACAATGGACTCCAACCGGGCACGAAGCAGATTATTGATGCCACCACAAATGGAGCCATTTTGTCAAAGACTCCCGATGAAGCTACGGCCTTGCTTGAGGAGATGGCCTCGAACAACCAACAATGGGGGGACGAGCGAGGACATTCTTCATCCTCCTTGAAGCCCAAAAGTATCTATGAGGCCAAGGCCGTGGCGGAGCTTTCTAGCAAGTTTGATTCTCTCCACACGGTTGTGGAGAGATTGGAGAAATTCATTACGGAGCCTCAAGGAGCCCCTTCTACGTCCACGCCGACAAATCATATGAGCGATTGGCAAGACCAATCCCAATCCATATATGTAGGAGGAGAGCAAGGAGAAGGAGCCTTGGAGCAAGTTCAATACATCGCGGGGAATTCTGGATATTGGGCCAATCCGACCACTAGAAACCATCCGGGTTTCTCATATTCCAATAATGATGGTGCATTGAACCCCCCGCCACAACAACCTCCTCAAGCTCGGGCTCCACCACCACCACAACCGAATTATCCACAAAGGGGGCCACCGTAACAAAATTTCCCACCGAGGCAACAAATGGGACCTTATAGGCCACCCGGGTATAATCAAGGGTGGAGAAATCCCAACCCTCCACAAGCTCAACAACGTTCGGATTTTGAGGCTAAGGTGGATGAGTTTATGGCGGAACAAAGGAAGATTAACGCCACTTTGAAGGCGGGGCAAGATTCTCTCGCCACCGTCGTCACCCAAATCGGGGAGCAATTTTCTTTGCTCAATAGGAACAACCAACAATTGCCGGCTCAACCCGAGCCGAATCCACGGGGCAACACCGGCCACATCAATGCGGTCGTTGCGGTTACAACGAGAGGAGGGAAGGATACCACCCCCCCAACTCAAATTAAGGAACCCTTGGTGGAGAATCTACAAGAGAGCGAGCCGACAATTGAAGTTGAAAAGAAGAAGGAGCCGCAAGGGGAAGTGAAGTCTAGAGAGGAAGAGCTTATTGATGAGCGCCGATTTATGCCACCGGTACCCTTCCCTCAACGGCTAGCTAGAGCCAAGATGGAGAAACGGCTAGCCAAGTTTCTAGAGTATTTGAGAGGGGTGAGCCTTAATATCCCCTTCCTCGACGCTATAGTGGAAATCCCATCTTACGCCAAGTTCTTAAAGGACTTGATCACGGGAAAGAAGATGAAGGAGAAGATCATGCTCGCGGAGGAAGGGACTTGGTTCACAAAGAGGTAGAAAGTGCCCGCCAAATTTAAAGATCCATGGGAATTTCCGGATTCCTTGCACTCTAGGCAGCGTCCCCCTACAAAAAGCATTGGTAGATTTGGGGGCTAGTGTTAGCCTCATGCCTCTCTCCATGTTCCGGAAGTTGAATACCGGCACGAATTTGAAGCCTACCGACATGCGGATTCAACTAGCGGACGGGAGGATTACAAGACAGGTTGGGATCGCAGAGGACATCCCACTCCAAGTTTCGGGAGGCATATGTTTTCCATGCGATTTCTTGATAATGGACATCAAGGAGGAGGGTGACACATCACTCATACTTGGACGCCCATTCCTCGCCACCGCCGGTGTCATCGTCGATGTGCGGGAGGGGACCCTTACCTTGAACGTCGACAACATCGAAGTGGAGCTCCATATACCGAAGGCAATGAAGCACATGCCTTATCATGAGGAGCTGGACTACATGGACCTCCTTGATGAGGTCATCGAAGAGGCGATACCCCACTCCATCGGTGCACCCCACGAAGATAGCTTCGAAGAAGGCCTAGATTTGGCCAAGGAAGAGAAGATGGAGCACTCCCCCGATATCTCAATGGCAATTGATGATGGCGACGCTGATGTCGCAAGAATATGGGAGCTCTGCAAGCTCTCGAAGTTGAGGACTCCGAAGAAAGCCCCACCGATACGACGATCGGTGTCACCGACAAAGTCGAAGCCCGGAGCAAGCTCTAGCTTGGGGGAGCCACCCTCCAACATTTCCCATGATGAAGGGGTGCTGAGGAAGACCTCACACCACCATGATCCAAATCCGAGTGGTCTTCCAAGCAAGTTCGACGGGTGCATCTCGTATGCACCCAACATCAAGCGTTAATTGAAAATCAATAGGGGTCGAGCTCAAGACCTTAAACGAGCGCTTGTCGGGAGGCAACCCGACGGTTATCGCATTTTTTCTATTTTAGTTTTTATTTTTGTTTTAGACTTTATTAGTGTTTTTGAGTCGTGTGCCCGAAAAATCGTGACAACGGGTCCTATTTTCTCTGACAGGAGAGGAGAAATGGATATCTATCATTTGGAGGATGGCCAAGGTAAAGAGGAGCGCTCCAGGAACGCGCTCGAGGCTTAGGAGAAGGAAGAAACCTCCTGAAGGAAGAAAAACAGAGATTAGAGCCAAAACAGAGCATCACAGCAGAAAACAGAGCCTCACTCGGCCGAGTATCATAGCCACTCGGCCGAGCAACCAACGTCATCCACCCGAGTGGCTCACCAACGAGGGAAGTCTGCTGTACCCAACTCTCTGTCTTTTTTGTGATTTCAGTATAAACTGCCACTCGGCCGAGTATATATCTTCACTCGGCCGAGTAAAACTGATACGCTCCTATGGCGAAAATTGTCGAGTAGCTTGTGCCACTCGGCTGAATGGACTTTTTCCACTCGGCCGAGGGTGGCAAAGCCGCTCGGCCGAGTCGTAAGCGGAGGGAGAAATTTTATAAACTTTTTCGTTACGATCACTCGGCCGAGTGACTTAGTCACTCGGCCGAGTCGTAACTTCACTTATATAAGCGAACGGGCTCGGCGCGATTTTTGAAACGCCCAAATTTTCACCCGTGCCCGAGCCCTTTCATCTCCACGCCCGCTGCGATCGTCATTGGCTCGCCCGAACGCCGGCCTCGACCGCCCGACCGCCGGCGGCCGAGCGTCGACCACCGACCACCTCCGACCGACCGCCGACGACTCCATCGCCGCCGGCCGACCTCTGATACCCCCCGATTTCGCCCCATTTCTCCATTTTCTCCTATTTTCCGACGATCCATGCACTAATCGAGCCCCTACCCCCGAATTAATTTCATTATCTATCTATTATACCCCTAATCCCCCATGTATTTTGAATTTTACATGCTGATATCATTGTTCGATGTGCAAGCTATCTTGGGGAGCTTAGGGGAGCTTAGGGGAGCTTCCGGGGCGCGCTTTTGGCCTTGTGGAGTCGGCGTCTTCGCACGCATCTGCTGTTTTGCTCTCGCGGCGTGTTCAGGTACCTTCGTTCCATTATTTTTGGCACGCCGCATTTTATATTAGTTGGGTGATCACTCGGGGCACACATGCCGCCCCGAACACGGCCACGCACTAGGAGAGCTTCCGCCAAGCGGAAGCGGCCGAATGAGCCCGGCCCCTCCCACGAGATGGAGGACTCTCCTCCGCCTACACCACCTCACCCCACATAGCCACAGCCAGCCGATCCCATCCACCCACAGCCACCACCGGCTCCTATCGTCGGGCCGCTGGGTATTACTTTCCGAGACGACACACATCGCATCGCTTTTGAGCGTATCGCCCAACGCTCGATAGTGCCCTCCAGGTTCGCACACCTTGCAGACCTAGACTGCCTGTGGGTACTCGAGGGGATGCTCACGTTGTACGACAACGTGGGTTGGCGAGATTTTCTTTCTGTGTCGGCAGACACCTACGTCCGCCCGACACTCAAGGTACTTAGCTCGATCGCCCGGACCGCTGAGGGATGCTCCTTTCGACTTATGGATCGAGAGTGTCAGATCACTCTCGATATGCTTCGAGCGTTCTTTCAGTGGCCCGCAGTCCCCACACCTGACCGAGCCTACGCCCCCACTCACATCCCTCCCCCATCCTTCGATTCACACGCCTTTTGGGCCAGGATCACGGGTTTACCTCAGGCCTTTGACCCTAGTAGGGCCAAGGCCTCGGCCATTGTCCACCCATGCCTCCGCATAGCACAGCACCTTATGACGACCACCTTTCTGGCGAGGTACGAGCCTGGGACGATGTCGACGCCTGAGCTCTATATGCTCTACGCGATGACTCGCCCCAGAGTTCTTGATAGGGATGGTGTTACGATGGTCCCCTCCATAGAGATTGACGTCGCTAGCTGGTTTTTGGACCGCATCATCGTATCGGTGGGCGCTCGCTCCCCGATATGTTGCGGCAGCCTGATCACCCTGCTAGCCCTGATGACCGACGAGGACCTTCTGGCTGACATTAGTCAAGCCCCGGGCCCCACTGCACTTTTGATAGACGTCATGGCCTGGATGAAGATGCTTCGTCCGCACAGCCAGCGGCACTGGGTTTGGTTGCACGGTCCTTTCGGTGCTGACTACATGATCCTCCCGAGCCATGCTCGGACACACATAGGACCAGCACACGAGGACTGGCTTCCGGCGATGGATCTCCTGATCCCCGCCGCCTACGTGCTTGAGGCCGATGAGGCTGAGCAGGCACACCCTGCACCTGTAGACCCTGTGTTCCCTCAGCCTAAGCATGCACTTTCTGCCGCTCCCGACACTTCTGTCCCCACTTCTGCCAGTGTCGGGAGTACACTTGATGAGCCGTCCACCACGCCTACCACCATGCCTACCACCACCACCACTGTTGTGCCCCTGTCGGTTGAGCCACTCACCTCTCTGCTACCCAAGCGTCCACCCACCATACTTGAGAGCGGCGAGCATTCCTTCACTTCCGTCGTGGAGACCCTATCCACTTTGATCTCCGCTGGGGTTTCACCTTTTGGACCCCACACTTCCTCCCCAGCGGTTGACCTTTCTGTCTCCACGGCAGCCGTCCTATCTGAGAGTGTCGTGACGTCTGTTCCCACGTCTGTGTCACTGACCTCTCTCGCTGTCTCGTCACCGATTCTGTCTTCCACTTCCACTGCTGCTACTTCCACCTCACACCAGCCTGCGTCCCAGCCTCGCACTGAGGCTGGGCATCCACTAGTGAGCACATCACCCTTTCAACCCATGCCTACTGTCCCGATCACCTACACTGCCCGTATTAGACAGCCCCGACCTGCTCAGCCTAGACATGTCCGTCCCTCCGCTCCACCACCCCCTGACTCCTTAGTTCAGAGCATCCGCGCTCTTGAGGGGGGCGATGAGTGGAATCCGGGGTGATTTTAGGGCTCTGTCTTCCACAGTCACCGCCATGCAGCACCGCCTC